>JACFXT010000001.1:6000000-6600000 GCA_018092615.1 Pestalotiopsis sp. CR013 | reverse complement strand
GTCACAGAACTGCCGAATGCATCACAGTTCGCAACCGGGTTTCCTGGACGATCGGAATTCACGTCATCAAAGTACGCATTTATGCTCTTTTCAGTGAAACATTTGCTGTGCCGAGTACCGGTATTTCGTGAACTGTTTCTCAAGCTCGTCGTTTATTTTACTCTGCATCTCGATGTATGCAAAGGAGCTAACCAACTTTCAGATACATCAAATAAGCTGGCAGCGGCTGAAAGCATTGCCTGAAAGCTCAATCAAAGATTTGATATTGCTATGAAACTACAACATCATGGATCTTACTGGAATGAGCCAAGCCGGCTAGCTGAGCATACCCTGGACTTTTCAAAGCGATCAGAGGTATCCGAATTTCTGCATCTTGATTCTCGTGGTTTGAACCCCCTTCAGACACTGGGACAGTAAGTCCTTGACAGACCTATAGAGAGACGCAGCTGCCTAGTCAATAGGACATGGCGCCTCTCCATCTGCAGAGCTTGTCGCTTCTCGCGCCTTTCTTTATTCTCTTCGTCGTGGGAGAGGATCTCTGCCTCTTCCATCCTGAGAGCCACCAGAGCCTCGTTGTTGATTCCCAGGCGATGCATGATGGCGATCTTCTGTCGAGCTAAAAAGTACGAGGCACGTTAGTTTGCTGGTCGGTAGATGATGGCAAGCGGAAAAGAATAGGCCAGAGAGGCTTACCAGACAAACACTCCAGGGCCTGGATTGTGAGTGGCTTCTCTGTGTCCTCGTTGAGAAATTCTGGAATAATATGTCCAGTTTGCGGATTCTTCAATGGCATGATGGGCGTGTCTCTGTCAGGGAGACTCGCATTGTAGTCCCTGGCACGTAAGTTGTATTGCCTGTCAGGGCTGTTTAGTCTAGTAGTTTCTTGAACAGAGTACTGAAAGAAGATCCCCTATACATACACAGTTTGGAATTGTCGAATATATATCTCGAAATTTTGCCCGTGTAGCAATTTGGTCAGGATGTGGCTCAGATCCGTATTGAACGTGTTCAACCCATGCCTGGCATTCCGTATGTCTGCTTCGAAGTGCGATTCCGTCTCGTCGCGGGTGTCATGAGGGCCATTGTCGAAGGCGAAAAAGTCATCGTCGACATGCTTGCCAGGCTTCTTGGAAGCAGATTTGTTCGCCGTTACAGACTTGAAGAAAGTATTTTCGTCGGCATCAAGCTGATCGAGTCCTTTCTTGGACTTTCCTATTGGGAGATCGCCGTCCAAGGTCGTGCTGCCTACAGCTGCCGCCATCGTGGATGCTGACAGAGTTGATTATTCGAGATGGAGTGGGGTGAATGGTCACGTACCAGCGATGTGGCGGTTCGCAACACCTATTAATACTTGGTATACATCTCTACTATATGGTTCTGTCTAAGTGCTTGGCAGACATCACTCGTACAAACTTTGCTCTCGATCCTTCACGTGAAAGCTGGTTGGCAGTATTGTGCCAGGGTCGCATCAGGCCACATCTGAGCATACGATAAGTCTTGCCTCTTGCGACTAAAACCGTCGATGTGTCGCTTACTCACTTAACCTCAAGAGCTGAAAGTTATTAGACTACTGTCTTCGTCACGGTTCTATTGGTGCACGGAATGTGCCGCGCGTTAGCAAAACTCAGTTCAAGCAATTATAGGAAAGGAGCCATCTTTGAATAGGACTTGACAGGAATTTGTCTGCGGTGTATGCAAGTGACTGCTGTCACCAGATATTTCTTGCAGCTATGATCGTCGGTATTACAATTCGGCTCCATGTTAAATCTGACCAGATATGGAGCGACTCATTAGATTGTACGGTGTCGACGTTTTGGATTATCGTGTTTACATTCTCACCGATACGTATTCCTGCTAAATCAATGTTTTAACGGCAAGTGCATAGCTCTTAGTTAAATGGATTTGGTCTCCTGATCAGGAATATGCTTCATGCCTTGCCGAGTATACCATAGAACAAGGTGTGCCAAGAACTAATGATGTTTCGGTAGTATAACATGATCTCACTTGGTTCTAACTTTGAATCAAAGTGTCAATCCCTACCACCAATGACAGCTGTGCGAGCTTGATACTCCCGCCAAGTCCAAGCACTTGGGACCAGCTTGAAGTTTGTCTGCAGCTATATTCATACGCTTGGCCTGTCATGGGTTACTCGATGCAAGCTGGGGAGAACATACTCCTGACTGCCAATCAGCAAAACGGAATAAGCATATGATCAGGCTATTGTAGGATTGCAACGCATTCCCCACGCGTTTCCCAGAAATCAGAGGAGCCCAGCTGTGGTATTTGGCTCTTACGGCAGTTGAATAGAAATTGCGCGTACGACGCTCGGGGCGGCATGCTTATGTCTCGCATCAAAGCCGTTGCAAACTCTAAGCCTCGAGGTTTATTTCAGCTTTTTTGGCTTTAATCTATTTTCTGGCTATACTTGACCCGAATCAGCGACAATCAATATCTGGTGAGTATATCACCTAGGCAGTAGACAGCCGGATTATACTCCTTGAGGTTTGCAATAAATTGACTACCCCCACACTGTCGTCGTCTTTTATGTTTACGGCTCGAACGGCAATGGAAGAATATATCATCTCGTGTGATTGATAGCGAGAAGCATCTAGATATAGCAACTGGGAGAAGGAAAAAAAAAAGCAAAAACAGGTGTCAAGTGAACCCCCAGATGCGACAAACCACCGGCATGTTTTACCTGGCAAAGCCCAATATACAGAATGGAGCCAATACAGAGCACATTAGCAGTCCCACGAGCGTACCCCTGGCTTCAGTGTACCACCGATGGTCCCCCAGCCCTGCTCGAAAGAAGGGTACCGCACAAAGATCAGCTTTTCTGTGGGAGTTGAACCCACTGCTTCTGCGAAGACGGTATGCTTCGCAGCAAATCACTTGGCTAGGTAGCCTGATGCTGCGTTGAAGGCATTACCTATTAATTCTATTTGAAAGGTTGCTAAAACATCTGACCGGGCAACCGTTGATGGACATGTTGAGTTGCTCTCCATCCTACCATATCCAGGCATCATCGTGACACTCCCACACTTTATGAGCAACGAGGAGACTTACCGGGGAACGCAATAACAAGGTATACAGTGGCAACTTCCATCAGCTTTTTGTTCATTAAGTCTCCAAGAGGTGTTGCGCGAGCGCATGCACGGCGGTATTTGAGTACCTCACGCGTGAGGCAGACAAGACATCACGAGCTGGACCACCGCAGGTAATCACAAGTATGTGCCATTTGCGAATCTTAGCTTCTAACAAGATCCGCAGATTTGACAGGCAAGAAATGGGAAAGCAAAATATTCTAATACAATCCGATCATTATGACTCAAGACCCGTGGATGCAGGACTCTCAGACTCAAAGTCAAGTCACGTCATCTGCAGATCGTCTGCTTTCGTGGTCTCCAAATGAAGCTGACTGGAAAACTGACAAGTAGGTACTTTTCATGGCAATACTATACAAAAGCCGAGCATTTGGCAAAGGCGGGAGAAAGTTGGATATAAGCGCCAGGGAAAGAAGGAAGTTAAAAAATAAAAATAAAAAAATCAAGTTTAACCCCCAGATCCCATAGTCCATCCAATCCCACAAACCACCGGCACACTTTAGCTTGTCCAATCCCCGGGGTCGTAACCCCAGCCTCAAGGCATAATCGACACCGACATGGTACCCAGCCCCATAAGGGGTGTCGCAAAGATCAGGGTTTCTGCGGGAATCGAACCCACAACTGTTGCAGAAGCAGTAGCTCTACAGACAACTTGACCAGGCAGCCTGATACTGCGTTGAGAACAAAGCCCATTAATTTCATTCAAGAGACCACAACCCCTCTGCCATTCATTCCTTTGTTTATTCAATTGCCTTGGGTAACCAGGCAACTACCGATTCGGGCCTCTCCATCATTCCGGGCATCTTGCAACCATCCCCAAGACACTCCTACACCCAAAAGTGGCTGCAAGATCTCCCGGACAACGGAATGACTGTCTACATTGTGACAGCTTGTGGTAAGTAATCATTCACTAGATTTCGAGAAAAGGGCCGCGCCAGCACACGTGTTGAGAGAGATGACTGCAGAGACACTTGGACTCAAAGTCGAGCCACGCCATTTGTAGGTCCAGATTCACTCGTATCGAGCATTAGTCTACTTGTACAAGTTATGTCTGGTCATTATTTTCGGTGAAAACAGAGGCTTTGATGCGCATCGTAGCCTCTCGCAGTTGACCTGCACGCGGTGGGAGGTGTCATGCTTATTGATACTCGCAAATCATAGCCGTCACATCTTTCTACATTCGTGACCAGCAATTCTTGACCAAGCTGCGAGGTTCGCCTACGCATTTAGGTAACAGTCAGAGAACACTGCATTCCCTTCCAGATTTGCCGAAAGATTAATTTGACGACAAAATACATCTCAAAAGTCCATTTTCGCAACAGAAGTCAAGTTCAATATCTAGGTACCTCGTCACGGCCCCGTCTATAGATAAGTCACAGTAAGCTGAGTCGCCGTGTACACATATTCATGCTCGGAAACAGTCAATCTATCAGTTCGATTACAAGGTTATTGATACGTCCCTGGCTGAAATCTTGGAAACCCATTCTAGACAACTGACTCCTAGCCAGTTATCTGACGCAAACAGTCAAGCTTAAGTATGCCGAGCGAGAAAATCCCAATCAAGCCCGACGAGAGGGGAACCAAATATGCAACGATGACAAGAAGAAGAAGAGGCAACAACACAAGAGGAATGCGCGGCGACCACCAAGACCGATAGAGGCAGCAGCTCGTGATGCAGCGAGTCAGACACTCTTGATTCCAGCCTCCAAGCTTTACCAAGCCGCTCTCGATCATGTGGGCACGTGTTGGACTCGCTCGCAGGTATGCCGACACCAAGGCTGGTTGGATCACCATCGGCATTCGACTGATGTACATGAAGGATCCGAGGGGACGGATGGACGTTCGACTTGCAACGGCTGCTAGCGCCTTGCCGATCCGGATGATGCCCTTGGGGCCAGCAGTATCAGGAACTCGGGAGAGGCGATGCACGCTTGGCGCGCTTGGCCTCGAGTTGTATGCCGTGGTGGATTTTCGATCAATGCGAATACGGCTTCTTTTTTTTCTTCACGCCTCTTTTCGACTTGTTGGCTTGGCAGTATAATAAAGTTTCTCTAGGTTTGTTCCAAGATGGTGTGCATCGCGGCGACTTGAGATGAACATTGCATCAGGCTTGCTAGTCCTTCGAGTTGACAGAGTTGTATCAGCCACAGAGTGTGGTCGGGCTTAGCATTGTCCTCTTGGCGGCTCGAGGCAGATTATACTGTTGGCAGTGTTGATTCCCAGAACTGGGGGAGTCCCTGGAATCTGGATACCTAGGCGCAGCTGCAAATCAGCTCATTCCCCATAAACGCCAAGCGCAGCCCAGTGCTCACTGGGCACTGAGTCTGAACGTGGGGAGGTTGCGGGCGCTGTCAAAGCCGCCCATGTTGCTGCTGAGCCACTAAAAGCTATGTCTGTCATTACCTTATTGAGGCTGCCTCGCCAGCCAATTCGCTCGCATGATTTCCCAATCTTGCCAAGAGCCCAAGACCAGAACGTCGAATTAAGGAACGACTTCACCAACGTGTGTTTTTGGCTGTCGCTATATTTTGTATCCCTCTCATGGTTCAGTTTAGTCTAGTCTTTCCTCTTCAGTCTTCTTCGCACATCCCCGAAATCCCATCCTCTCTCTCTCTGACATGTCTTCAGATTTACTTTGGCTAGTATCGACGGCCAAGATCTCTGCCATGGAATTAGCCGCTTTCTGATTCGTCCGCGTCGCTTCTTCTATAGTACAAGAATATTACTATTGCCGACAACTTCAAGTCGCAAGCAGGCAACTCCGGCAGTCGGTGTCGGGGCATGAGCCAGAATCTGGTTTTTGTTCTCATGCCTGTGGCTCCATTCTGAGCCAAGACCATTTATACTCACTTGCTCTCCATGTTCCTCATCTTAGCTGCCAAGACTTGACTTGTAAGGACCACGGTTGTGAACCCACCATATTCGAAGGGCTCGGTGAGCGGCACTCGCTTGTCGAACAAGACGTGAGGAATCACACAGTTCGACAGCCGGACGACAATGTCATGGATAGGGGTCTTCTCAATGGTGATGCGAACAGGAGTCCATATCAATATACTGATTTATACGGAGTGCTTCATGTCTATATAAACTCGGAGAGTCATGCCTCTTTCGCCAGATATCTCTCCAACAGTATCATCCAACTTCACCAGACTCTCTTTCCACGCAAACATCATGACTCTCTTCGGTTTTGTCCTTGGCCTGGCCATGACCGCCAGTGTCACGGTCACAGCCTGCCCAGACCACAGCAACAACAAGCCTATCAATGGCAAGATGCGCCGTGCTGAAACCAATACCACGGCAATGGCCTGGGCTTATGATGAATCCTATGACTGGGGCATGTTGGATCCCGGTAAGTTTCTTCAGCATCTCCTCGTGTCCCACCAAGACTGCTCCTTGCGATACTCATACCCGCCCACAGACTACATAACCTGCCAGATCGGAACCCAACAGTCCCCCATCGCCCTGAGCCAGGCCGCCAACGGCCTGTCCTCGCTGCACCGGCCGACCTTTGCCTACGGGTCCAACACGACGGGCAACCTGTACAACTGGGGCTACGGCCCGGCGTTTACCCTAACCCAGAGCGAGAACCAAGACTACACCTCCCTGCCGTCCATGACCTACGACAACCAGACCGTCTACCTCAAGGGCTGGCACATCCACGCGCCGGCCGACCACATCATCGACGGCGTGCGCTCCCACGCCGAGCTGCACTTCGTCCACGTCGACGCGGCGGGCCACGAAAAGGCCGTCGTCGGGTTTCCCATCGACCCTATCCCCTCCTCCCCCTCTTCCCCCCTAGACATCCTCGAAGACGCCTTCTTCGCCCAGATGCCCCCGGCCTACCACCGCTGGGACGAGACGGACCTCGAGACCGAGACGTCCCTGGACCTGGCCGACGCCGTGGACGCCGTGGCCCGCCTCGACGCTTTCCACACGTACGAGGGCAGCCTGACGAGCCCGCCGTGCACCGAGGGCCTGCGGTGGTTCGTCGCGGCGCGCGTGCTGCACGTCAGCGTCGCCCAGATGCAGGCCATCCTCGCCGCCAGCACGTACTCGGCGCGCACCGAGCAGATGGTCTGGGAGCACCACATCAACCAGTGATGTGTCCTTCTGGGGATGATGATTATACTTCTTGTAAATATCTTGGCGTAGAAGAGGTTTTGTACCTGGTGTTTGGTGCGGTGTGGTTCGAAACGATGAGATTGAGTTGAGCTGTACATAGTATACAAATACCCTGTTCATATTACGCAGATGTTGCAAGCTCTACTGCCATGTCATGAGAAAGAAATTCAAGCGTCGCTCAAAGCTTGACGTAAAGAAACACAATGAAGAGAAAGATCCTGGAAATCGACATTAGCCAAGTCCGAGATCCTTGTAACGAACCGTACTGAATTTGTATTACGGACGACAGGTCAGTCGAGATATCTAACAGTAGCCAAAAGGAATGGCCAACTTCGCAAACAAACAAAAGCCTTGGATATATTACTACAGTGCTGATGGTTCCGGCAACCAGCACTTCCTCTCCAATACCCCCCATCTCTACCGCGCCAGCTCTTTCAATGTCATGCATTGCGCCGTGCTACTCGAGTCCCCGATTTAGTACATGTTCCCCCGTTTCATCAGTGAGAGGTCTTCGTGAACAACTATGCAAGACAAGGTGCAGTATGTCAGCACGCAATATACAGAACTCCTGTTTGGGGCCCGCCGTCTTGGCTTGGCTCCCATGTCCCATCGATCATTAATGATGTGCCGGCTTTCCATTTCTCATATGCGAAATCCAGTATTTCAACCCTATACACCACCCTCTAGTCCGTCTTGCCGTTGGCGGTGTGTCCAAGGAGTCCCTCCTTAAGTTCCTTAATGGGCAGGCTCTCGTCAAGTCGGAAGGGGCTGCCTCTCCTTCGGACGCGGCCGCGGAACCAGGATGCGGCGCCAAGTGCGAGACCGGCTACGCAGCCAAAGCTCAGGTATGGGTGCTCGGAAAAGGTCATGCGGATGTCAAAGAAGATCTTCTCGAAGCTCGAGATGGTCAACTTGGGCTTGATCTTGGGAGGTGACGCGGTGACCTTGCCAATAGTCTCGAGGATCGAGGTTCGCGAAGGGACAATCGAGTTTCCAGTAATGGTCTGGTCCCAGTATCTTCGGTTCTGTCCCTTGCTGTTAGTATCGAGTATTCCCGTGGTTCAGCGTTGGCAACACTTACGTCTTCGTCATTGATGATCACGCGCTCGCCGTCCTTGACGTCAATACCGTATGTGGTGCGGATCCATCTCTGCCAGAAAGTACCATCAACCCAAGCGAAAGCAACCTCCTTGCGATCGGCCCTGTCCATGTTGATACGGATGGCCTTGGCAGCGCGAAGCGCTCGCTGGTCATTGCGGTCTTCGGCCTCTTCGATCCTGAGTTGCTTGGCGTCTCGGAGTTCCTGTCGCTCAAGTTGGAACAGCTGAATCTGCTTGTCCATCCACTCATTGGCCGCACTCTTCATCTCGCGCTTGGCTCCCATGAAAGATTCCTGGTCTTCCCTGTTAAGAATGCCAAGTACAACAATCTTTCCGTCCATGATCTCGCGGGCGTTCGAAGCAGTCAGCTCGGGAATGATGGGCAGCCAGACAGACTTCATCCAGTCGAGGAGCAGACGCGTTTCGCGCATCTCTCTCGGGGTCAATGGGTTGTAGTAAGTCGGTCTCGTGTCCCGAACAACAATGAGCCTAGGCCATGTAGTGATCTTGAATCTGTCAAAGAGAACCGGATCTCTAGTTTTGACAAGCTTGGCGCGGCCAATGAGGCTAAGAGGGAGCCTCTCCAGCGCCAACATGTCTTCCGTGGTGGCGGCGTGGTCATAGAAGTAGAGGAAGATGACCTCCTCCTTCTCCTCCATGGCCGCGAAAGTCTCGGCATCGACATCGGGAACGCCACCAGCGACGTCCAGGGCCTTCTCGGCGTACTTGACAAAGTCGCCAAGGCCACGAAGGCCGTCGTACTCGACCCGCTCGCCTCCCTTAAAGAAGTGGACGGTAGGGTATCCTCGGACATGCACGTCCTTGCAAAGCCTTGACTCGGCATCGCAGTTGACCTCTCCAATGTTGAGTCGACCTTGCATCTCCTTTGCAAGCTGCTGCCAAGCCGGGCCCATTGCCTGGCAGTGGTGGCACCAGGGTGCGTAGAACTTGATGAACCAGGGGTCCTGGCTCATGGTGACGAGCTGCTGGAAGCTTTCGGCAGTCAAGGAAACAGACTTGCCATCCTTGTTCGGCGTGGTAGTGGGCTTCTTGTGCTTGACCTCGGGAATGGTGAATGGAATGCTGACGTATGGGTCCATGTTGTCCGCGAGCGACGTTTCCTTCTTGCTGTCCTTGCCGTCCTTGGTGCTGGCAGCCTTTGTGTCGGCCTTGCCAGCAGTCTTGTCGGTCTTGGCGGTCTTTGCAGTCGCGTCGGTTGCGTCCTCCTTCAGCGGCTTCTCATCCTCATCGGCGGCTGCATCGGCCTTCTTGGCAGCTTCCTTTTTGGCAACCTCGACTGGGTCGGGAGAAGTGGCATCGCCTGGCTCGGGAAGAAGGAGATCGCGCGGCCTGCTCTGAGGGTGCGCCTTTTCCAGTTCAGTCTCGATGAGGTTGGAGATCACGGTCATGTTCTTGCCGCCATGCACGGCATCAACAAACTCGCCATTCTTGAAAATAGAGGTCTGGGGATATGTCCTAATCTCGTGCTTGGTACAGATATCACCGTATGCGATACAGTTGAGCGAGGCGAACCGAATGTCGTAGTATTCTTCAAAAGATTGTTCCTTGGAAGCCGTAGGAGGATCCGAGGTGTAGTAGTACTCATACAGGGTCTGGTAGGTCGGGGCGAAGGCGACACAGTGAGGGCAGTATGGGCTGTGATACGGTCAGCTCAAAACGCTCGTGGTGATGGGAACACGGAGGATCGATGTGTCGCGGCGTTTGCAGGCGGGCGATGCGGCGTTTCTCGTGATAAGGACGGGTGTTGTTTTGGATCTTACCTAAAGTATTTCACCACCAAATACTTTGTCTTGCCAACTTCTTCGGCAAAGTTATCGGCCGTCAATTCTAGCAGCGGCGGCACTTTCTTGCCATCGAAATATGTGTTCTCCCTCTTTGGGTTGTTCTCCTTCTCGGCTCCAATGGCTTGCGCAGCGCCGAGGGCAGCTGCGCTCAGCCATAGCGCGAGGGAGGAAAGCCTCATGGCTGGCTAACTGGGCCTCGCGAGTTGTCGCGAGAGGAATCAATGGGAGTTGCTCGTCGAGATCGGGGTCGGGTGTCGATCGAGAATGAGGTGGTGTCTAGGGGTTCATGCGCCCTGAAGTGCCGCCCAACTCAAGATGGGGAAATATCGTCGCTGAGGGCGGAGCAAGAGTTGGTAAATGGCCAACGTGGTCTGGTCGTCGAAAGTCGAAGTCCCGAGTGCACAGGTGTGTCGGCTGGTAATTCGTTAGGTAGGTAGGCAGAAAGGGGCACGGAGCTGCTAGGTAAGCTACGGGGGATACGCCCGTCGCGCTAGATTCCGGCACCCTGCTATTCGCTATTTCAGCACTGACGACTGATACGGGAATGCCCAGAGAAAAAACTAATGCGCTATTACGCACTGGGAACAAGCGCCCTCTGTTCTTCTGGCTCGACTCGTCTGGTATCTGGAGACGAATGTTTTAATCAACAATAAGCTCTCGTGTCGAGATTTCCTCGTGGACGGTTACGCAGAGTCAAACTCGATCGGTATTTGCTTAGAAGATAAAAAGGTCACAGCATCATGAGCCAGTATACAAAAAGCGTCTTACCAGAATGTCTTGCTTTCCTTGTCACTTTTTTTTTATCCAGCAAAATTCAATTGTCCTGGGACTTTAAGCCAGTGCCAATCTGGCCAAAGCTGCGACACGCGAGGAGGGTCAAATCATGGGGCTCAGGAGCTGCTGACACTGACATGGGTTTGGGGGCTAGAATCTCAAATCGGAGAAACCCCAGCTCTTCTCTTCTCCTTATCCATCTGCCCAATTTGGCGCCACATCTCCCTCTTTCATCTGTGGCTGAGCACATCCTGGTATCTATCGAGGCTCGAGTTCATCTGCTCTTCCAGTCTGTGTCAGACATATCCCCAATGATTCTACAACTATTGTTTCGACATGTGCAAGCTTCCCGAGAGATCAGGATCAATAAGGTGACAAAGATCGTATGCGTTCGCAAAGTCGATCTTGTACCTGCTTTGGAACTCCGCACAACAGCTCCAGGTATTTGATGAAGCCAGCAAATGCAGCGCAGGAATTGCTAGGGATATTGCACTACATACACACTGGTCAAGAATCAGTATGCTCACGTGCTCATTTGCCTTCTAGATGCCACAACCAGATGCCCTCGCCGTGGGTAGCCCCTGCCTAAAAAAGAACATTGAAGTGCTGAACGGCAAGTGCGAGCTTTGGTTGTGACTTGTGAGCCCTACCGGATAATTCTGTCTAGCAACGACAACTTCTACTCCAAACACCCACCACCATAGGCAGCAACCGGATTGACCTGGATTCGAATCACGCAAAAAGCCGTCAAACTCGCAATAACTGACAGCGATACTTTCTTGTTTTGTTTTGCTGTTCTACTTGTTCTCAGTGATTGATTACCTCCAAGTCCTTCTTCGCCGAAGGCACAGCGGGACAGCTGTTGTTGTTGTTGTTGTCCACACGCTCGATCGATATCTGTCTCGAGAGCATCACTTGACCTCCCATGTAGCCTTTCCCACATTTCATGGCTTTCAGTTTGATTTTCCATCGAATGAGAAAATATCACAATATTTCTGTCTCCGTGGCAAAACGAGCTGCACTGGGCTCGAAGATGGCAGAGCCTCCGCCAAAACGACAGCGCATGGCTGACGCTGGCGATAGTCCCCGGCCGAGCCCCACGTCACTTACACGGCCTATCAGTCCGCCTGTGACGAGACGTTCTGCAGCGCCACGGCCACAGCAAGAGCAGTCGTGCAAAGTCATCACATCGCCTTTCCGACTGACCAAGATTCGTGATTTACCAGCGTCCAATGACAATGATGGTGCCATTGCTCTCCATGACCTGCTTGGTGATCCGTTGATCAAAGAATGCTGGGAGTTCAACTTTCTCCACGACATCGACTATCTCATGGGCCACTTTGACCAGGATGTAAGATCCCTGGTCAAGGTTCATCTTGTTCACGGGTTCTGGAAAAGGGAGGACCCAAACAAAATCATGCTCGAGGTAAGAGTTTCCAACTTCTTTTTCTTTTTTCTTCTGTCAAACATATCATATACACATACACGCCATTCCCACGTTTGATGGTTGGATATAGTCCAGCTTGATATACAAAGTATCTGACACACTTCTTTTTCTAGCAACAAGCTTCACATTACCCAAATGTGGCACTTCATACAGCTTACATGCCAGAGATGTTTGGCACTCATCATTCAAAGATGATGATACTTCTTCGGCATGACGACAAGGCTCAAGTCATAATACATACGGCCAACATGATTGCAAAGGACTGGACCAATATGACCAACGGGGTATGGCAATCACCTCTTCTACCTCTGCTCAGCAGTCCCGACAATGGTCAAGCCGGAGGACCTATAGGCAGCGGAGTTCGATTCAAGGCAGATCTTCTCAACTATTTGCGAGCATACAACACAAAACGTGCTGTCTGCAAAAGTCTTGTCGAGGCAATGGTCAAATACGACTTCTCAAATGTGCGAGGGAGTTTCATTGCAAGTGTACCAGGCCGACACCCCGCCGAGCACAACCCAATCACCACACGCTGGGGCTGGGCTGCCATGAAGGATGCTCTGCGCTCAGTGCCTGTCCAACAAGGAAAGTCAGACGTCGTTGTCCAGGTCTCTTCAATCGCTACACTTGGTCCCACAGATACCTGGCTCCAGAAGACACTTTTCGATTCGTTGTCTATCACTAGACAACTCAACACTAGACCTAATTTCAAGGTGGTTTTCCCGACTGCCGATGAGATTCGTCGTTCACTGGACGGTTATGCTTCGGGGGGGTCTATACACACCAAGATCCAGTCTTCACAGCAACAGAAGCAACTACAATATTTGAGACCCATGTTCTGCCACTGGGCAAATGATAGCGAATTCGGCGTCCCATCGACAGGAGTCTCCTCGAATCTTGGCACCCGTGATGCAGGTCGGCAGCGTGCAGCACCTCACATCAAGACATACATCAGATACAATACTAAGAGTACTATCGACTGGGCATTATTGACTTCAGCCAACATTTCCAAGCAGGCCTGGGGTGAAGCAGCCAATACCGCCAAGGAAGTCCGAATTGCGAGCTGGGAAGTTGGTGTACTTGTATGGCCCGAGTTGTTTGCTGAAGAGAGAGACGCCAAGATGGTGGCGACCTTCAAGACAGATGCGCCAATCCAACCGGGCTCCGAGGTCAAAAGTGATGGCGAGAACGATGCCAAAGCTGCAGTCTTGGTCGGTTTACGTATTCCATACAATTTGCCCTTGCAGAGGTACGGTGCAAAAGAGGAGCCTTGGGTGGCAACGGCAGATTATCAAGAACCAGACTGCAAGGGCAAGACTTGGTAACCGCATTTGTGATGGCTTTTGGAACTCATGATAATTCAGGCAACACAAGTAACTCATCTCGAATCTTGCTCGCATAAGCAACCATGTTGCTTAGTTGACAAATGTCAGGTAATTTACTTTATTTCTAGTCGCATCGGCGCTATTTATCACTCGGCGACGTTTCGTGTGTTATTTCGAATGTTTGCTGGGTGTTGCGAGTCTCCGCAAAAATGGTGAGGAATACGAACAACCATGGTGGTGTTCACGCACACCTTGCGCAAGGCGTCAACAACCCCGTGCAACTGGCTCCAAGCCAGAGTGGTGACTGTTCATCCTCCGAGATCGACCTTCCGGTAGCCCTCGGTGCTCAACGAATATGCCTCTGCCATGCTGTCTCCTCTCGTCCACCGTCTACGAGGTGCCGACGTCCTCGGGGACCTTGTTGGCGTCGAAACCGTACTTGGTCTTGAGGGAGTCGACGAGGCCGGCGTACTTCTCCTGGGCGAGCTCGGGGGTGGTGCCCTCGTCGACCTCCTTCTGCCAGGCCTTGGCCTTGGCCTTGCCCTTCAGGTCGAACATGCCGGGCTGGGGAGCCTTGGTGATGTCCTCGCCGTTGGCGACCTTGAAGAGGGCTAAGGAGAGAAGAGAGTTAGCGTGATGGACACTTCTTGGAGGGCGGTCAAAATCATGTGCGAGGGGAGAGGATGCGACTTGGGTCGGGACGTACCGTAGAGCTCGAGGAGCTCATCGTTGCTGGGCTTGGCCGTCAGCTTCTTGCTGTCGATGACGGCCTGCTTGAAAGCTTCAGACATTTTGAGGGATGTGTTTCGGGGTTTTCGGTTTGGAGGGTGTTTCGGTCTATCGATTTTGATGATCGAGAATGGAAGAATAGCAAGAGTAGAGAAGGAGAAGAGAGAAACTTGTTGAGGTGAGAGAGAAAAGCAATGTAATGGGATATGACGAGCCGAGTTTTGGTGGGGTCGCCGCCCCGGCTCGCTGCCCATGTGTTGAGCCTATCCGCCAACAATGGATCACATGGCAATGGCGGGGTAAAAGGAACGAACGAAAGGACCCCTGTATCTGTAGTGTAGTGTACTGTCAATCCTCCCCCAAAAAGATCGAGTCGGGTTTTGGCGCAAAAGAAATCGGACACTAGGAAATACCATGTGGTTCTTGGATTTCGGTCATGATGATGATATTTTGGTATTCACCTGCGTGTCTATTCGAATATGACAAACGTACTACCATGAATTATCCAGTGATGGCAATAAGTGTCCAGATTTTCTAATACTTTTGAGTAGAAACAGGTACGACGCAGGGGAACCGTCGAGAGCCGAGCCGTCTAGCCTAGTGATCATTTAGACAATTTGACGTAGGGCGTCCCCTCCGAGGTCAAACTTCCAAAAGACGACGTTGTGACATCTTTAACACATGCTTTTTATTAAGCTTAATCGCCTGCCTACCTGCCTTTCCTTGTATATGCCATCGGCCAATAAGTTCTTCGGCAGCCTCGCGGTCGGTCCCTCGAACTTCCTGATGCATGTCGCTAGAACAAGAACATAAGGTAATTTCAACACCTTCGGACCTGCTTCGCGCGTGGCTGAGTGAAAGCGATTCTGGTGAATCTGCCGAGGTCATGAACCACTCTTCTTAATCACGATGTATGATGGGCAAGCTCAAGATGGACACTTCAACATGACATATTGCTGGACAGGAATTACCACTTAAATCGGGTCCTTGCAGTACATAAATCAGTGGCTCTCTGATTAGCTAAATTATATAAATATCTATAGACACTGGTAAGGTCCAGGCGGTGTTTCTTTCTCGTCTTTTTGAAAAGCCCGGAGCCATGACAGGTGCCACTTTTTGGGGCGGCGTCTCCCGCCTGGCCGTTGTTTTTCGGGACCGACGTGCTCAAGACTTTTACAATTGGAATCCTTTGCGGCCAGAACTATTTTCGCCTCGGGTTTCGATAGCGGCCGATTTGCTATGCTTGAACTGTATTTGTTTTCTTGATGTTTTAGACCTTGAGATGAGCAAATATATCTTCAATTCATAGATAAAAGACAAGGCTTTAGGGGTGGTCGTCTGCGACATGCAGCACCACCGAGCAGTTGCGTGTTACTGTCGAGCTACTGCCGTACTAGAGGGTCTATTGGCCGTTGGTAACTTGATGAATAATGACAAAAGCAACCCTTTGGAAAGTCTAATAAAACTACCATGGCCCCTGTGGTCATTGACGCTATTGATATTCAAAGCTGGCGAGATCCGTTCGGAGGATGATACATAGACAGCCAAGAATCACGCCAATGCTGTCGCAGGCATCCAGTTGATCAGGACAGCCTTCGCGAATCCGTATTGCCCGTCCTTGACAGATCGGTGCTTTGGCGCTCCAGAGCGGACACCATACTGGGGGACGCCCGGCCGAGAAATGAACGGGTCACTTCTTTCATACGTTCGTACACGGCCCTCTTTTGCTCTTCCCAGTGTCGATATCCCTCCCAAAACGTGTCAGACCTGAGCTGCCCCCCAGTCTCGGTGCCGGAAGACCCAAACGCCCTTGCGGATCCGTGCTCTCCCCCGGACGCTTGTATAAAGTCCGGTCTGGGTTGCCCTGTCGTGCCATGACACTTGTCTCAAGGGTTCGATTGTTTCATTCAATATAAAGAGTTCAAAAGAAGCCGTCTCTTCCTTTTGACAAGTTTTGTTTCTTCTCGCCAACTCTATTGCATACTACACACCTACCGTACTTACCTTGTGCTATACAGCAGCGCAAAAGAGACTCAGCGTCGTGCTTGACTTACACGGTATAGCGCCGTCACATAACCCGAAAACAACACGGACTTTCACCAACTACACACCACCGCCAGCATGACACAGACGATAGTCGTCCTGGGAGGCTCTTTTGCCGGCATCCAGATCGCACACAGGCTGGTCAAGAACACGAGGAAGTCAATCAAGGACCTCAAGGTCATTCTCGTGTCCACCGTAAGTTGAGAACAGAGCAACGGGACGGAAGGCTCCATCTATTCGTATCGAATGTGTTTCACCACATTTGCCGTCCCCAACAAGACGTATTCTACAAAAAAGGCAGCCGCTGATCACCACCCCTTCAAGAATTCTCATTTCTACTGGAACCTGGCCTCGGTCCGCGCCATCATCCCGGGCGTCCTGAAGGACGAGGAGTACACCCAGCCCATCGAGCAGGGCTTCGCGCAGTACCCGTCGGACGCGTTCGAGTTCGTCGTGGGCACGGCCGAGGCGGCCGACCTGGACGCCAAGACGGTCAAGGTGGCCCTGGTCCACGGCGGCGGCGAGCGCGTCCTGAGCTACGACCACCTCGTCCTCGCCACCGGCACCCGCACCGCCGGCGACGACGTCGTCCCCTGGAAGGCCAGTGGGACCCACGAGGAGATCATGGACACGCTGCACCGCACCGCGGACCGCGTCAAGGCCGCCAAGCACATTGTCGTCGCGGGCGCCGGGTCCACGGGCGTCGAGGTTGCCGGCGAGCTCGGCTTCGAGTACCGCAAGGACAAGGAGATCGTGCTGCTGTCGAGCGGCACGGCCGGCGTGCTCGGCGGCGACGCGCTGGCGTCCAACGCCGAGGCCGAGCTGCGCAAGCTGGACGTGGCGGTGCGGCAGGACGCGCGCGTGGAAAGCACGACGACGCTGCCCGACGGCAAGACGGAGATCACGCTCCAGGGCGGCGACAAGATCGTCACCGACTTGTATCTCCCGACCATGGGCATGGCGCCCAACACCGAGTACCTGCCGGCCAAGGTGCTCCGGGAGGACAAGTTCGTCGCGATCGACGAGTTCTACCGCGTCAAGAACGCCAGCAACGTCTGGGCCGCGGGCGATATCGTCTGGCTGCCGAGGGGGTCGTATGTCATTACGGACAAGCAGGTGAAATTCCCTTTCCCCTTTCTATAGTCCCTGACGATGACGACGATGTATACTGACATGAGCAAAAAAAGGCCGCCGGTGTGGCCAAGAACATTGACCTCGTCCTGCACGATAAGAACCCGGCGGTGGTCAAGACGATCCCCATGGACATCCTCATGGCGGCCGTGGGCAGGAGCCGCGGCGTCGGGCGCATCGGACCGGTCAAGGTCTTCTCGTACATGGTGTACACGATCAAGGGCAAGACGCTCGGGACGCAGACGCTGCCGGGCATGGTCAACGGTACCAGCTATTAAAACGCATGACGAAGGTTTGCTTGTGTAGTTTTGTCGTATGCGGCTGCTTTGAGGAGAGATCCAGATACCCTATAGATACCGTATCTCTTCTGATAATGTAATTGATTTGATCTAGAAAAGCGTCTGGTGTTTCACAAATACACGCAGCCAGCAACTTGAAGATAGATTCTTTCGACTTTGCTTTCAAAGTCTCGGTCAATAACCCATGAAATATTTTGATATTATGCCATCTATCCTGACTCCGTGGCTAGTGCACTACTGCCGCCCTGATCGAAATCATCTGCTCGTCTTCTCATCCTCGACTTCCCTCCGCAATTGTTCCAAAATCTGCATCCGCGAGCTGAGATGTGACTCTAGGCCGTCGATCTGCTCCTTGACCGTGGACAGGTCATCCGCGATGCCCCTCAAGTTGCTTCCCGTCTTGGCCTTGCCGTTGCCCTCTTCCAGCTCGCGCAGCTCCTTGCGCTTGTAGTCCAGCAGCTGCTCCAGTTCGCGCTTCACCAATGCGGGCTTGCTCTCCCTCTTACCTCCGCGCCGGCGGTTCGCAATCTCCTCGACCTTGGCCATCTTGTCGTCGAGCTCGGACAGCTGCTTCTTGAGCCGCACCTCCTCCCAGTCGTCCGTCTTGGCGGTGCTAAAGTCGGTGCCAGACGATTTGAACCCTCCCCTGCCGAGCCGCGTCAGGTACTGGTCGCCAAACTTGGCCTTTCGGCCGGTGCTCGTGCTGTCGTCGGCCTTGGCGGCCCAGCGGGAGCTGGCGGGAGCATTGCGATCCGAGTCTAGCTGGTAGCTGATCTGGTTGCGCTCAAACGAAGAACGGAGGGATGCCGGCACGGTCCGCGGGATCCGGAAGCCCTCGTGCCGGTTGTTGAGGATGTGGAGGAAGGCGAGAGTGGCGTCCTTGTTGATGGTTGAAGAGGCAGATGGGTTGATGAGGTTCCAGGCGCTGCGAATATCGGTATCTGGCACGTCGAGCGATTCGTACAGGTCCTCTAGCGAGTTGACTATAGCAAACAATCAAGGTCAGCGGTTGCTCGGAGAGAAAGAGTTCAGGGGATGTTGGGCGCAACACAACGTACATGAGATCTCTCCGCGCATGTCTCTGCTCTCCTGGTATATCGACTCGTATTTGGACTTGTCCGCCGGGTTCATGTACCAATCGAAGCCGTCCTTGAGGCCGAGCGAGTCGTCCTCGTCTTCCACCTGTTCAAAGGCCACTTGTTTGCCGGTCAGTGCCCTTGTCGCCTGGATCAGATGCGCCTTGGACTCGGGGACGAGCCAGTCGGGCAGTGTGTTGGGAACCTCGTTGTATTCCTGTTGCTACTGTCAGCGAGGGTCTCGTGAGCCGGGTGCGGTGGAGTAAGACGGACGCCGTTGACTATATCAAAGATGATGCGCATTCCGACACAGAACTCCTCGAAATCGAGGTTGCCGTCATTGTCAATGTCGGCCACGTCCCAGACCTTCTCGAGCTGGTCATCCCTCAGACCACTGTTCTTGAGCAGGGGCGCCGCCATCTCTCCGGTGAGGTATTTGCCGCCATTTGTCCTGGTCGAGAAGATGTTCCAGTAGGTCTCGACCTCGGACGCTTCGATTCGGGGCGCCATGGCGGCAGGCTGCAGAGTGCTGTGCTGTGCTGCTGAGCGGGTGTCGCAGGGCGCGGTTTGCGGAGGTATGCGATGGAAGGGGTCGGCAATTGGGCGCAGTGAATAGAGAGTTGGACTGTTGGGTAGTCGCCGTGCCTCGCAAAGTTGGTGATGGATTGAAGACTTGCGTCGCCTCTAGAATGAATCCCAATGCAACCGAGCTTCCAGGGGTGCGACGATTGCCATGCGAACGAGCTCCATACAAACGGTACCTAACTTAACCTGACCTACGGGTAATGACTGCGGGCCAGGAGCTGACTGACGTCGCAAGCTTGGCAGAGAGGTGCCAGTGCACGGAGCCATGAATACAGTGCTGTACCGTGTCAATAGCACGCACCTTTTACCCCAGTCTTTGCTCCGTTCTATGGTCGCTCCCAACTCCTACAGGGATTCCAGGGAATGGCAAACCCACGAAAATGTCTCATTGGCTAGTGTTGCTGTTATACTAGACGACATGCATACAATAATTGTCATACTTTATTATCTCGATGATTTTCTGTCAGGGCATCTGGGACTATTTGGCAATTCTGTTCGAAACGATATGCATCTGGTGATTTTTAATTTCCCATCTGACATGACCTGCAAGTACAGAGTACATTTTGATAACATAAAACTCCCTGGTTTGGCCCGTCGAATATGAGTCCAAAGGGTAAAGCATCACAGTTGATGAGTCGGCGATATTTTCTTGGTCGTCTATCACGGTCGAACTTGTTTGGCATCAAACCCCAACCAAGAGCAAAAGAACGCCGTCAGTATGGGAAGCCATGACAGGACACAAAGGTAACGATGACAGAGTTCCTAGTTTGTGTTTTTATGTAGTAGAACAGAGATTGAGCCAGTCTTGAGCAAGTCTACCGATAAGGTATCTATTTAAGAAAGCCATTCTCCATTGATTTCAAAAACAATGCCAGACTAGTTTCGCACCTGCCTTCTGTAAACTTGGGGTACTTTCCCTGCACATGACGATATTCAGAGCAGCTTGTGATCTCTCGTGGATCAAAGATAGATGTGTGTTTATTGCGGAACAAATTCACAGTCTTTGTGCTTACAATAATGAGAATACATACCCGTCGCGCCATATGTGTAGTCGCCCATACTATTCATGTTATCTTTTGTGATCTGATCAGATCACATCTCGCCAGAGTGCGCCGTGTCAAGGACTTGGGATTGAATGTTGACCGAAAGTCGGTCACTTGAATAATCGATACTTTCTGGTGCGCCCACAAGACAAGTTGCAATTACTGTGCAGAGGTTGGAACCAAACGACACGCAGCACCTTCAACAGCTTCTCGTCCTCTGGCTGTCGGCGCTTGCGAGCTCGTTGCATCGCGTCAACATTTGAATTGTCTCTCTGGGCAGTATTTGTCGTTCTACTCAACTGACCTGCCTCACCCTGATCTGTTTTTTTGCAGCTCGAAGGTTGGAACTCTTGCTCCCGCAGCCGCGCAGCCACCCTCTACCTGGCCACTCTTTCGACCGGATCAATACCTTGTTTTGATCCCGATCCTTAACGTGCTCGCGCGCCGCCTTCACGTCCTCGAGTATTCTCTACCGCGTACAGCAGACCCGAGCATCCCATCAAACTGATTTTCTGAGTCCTAGAGACGCCATTATGGAAAACGCTAACCTGGGAGCCTCTCAGCGTCCATCTACTCGAGTCTCGGCGCCCAAGATGATCCTCGACGATCCCGACAGCCCATCTCGGTCGCATCGACAGCCGACAGTGAAGAGAGAAAGAGTTGATTCAGACGCGTCAACTTCCACCACAAGCACGACCGACAGCGCCGATCATCCCACACAGGCCCGATGGCTCATGGACCGAATCAGCGAGCCAGACGCCCCCGGCTGGTGGACAACCGTTCCTCGCCTGCCCGATACGCCCTTTCCCGTCTCTCGGAATGTTCCTACGATGGACCCCTCCGATGTATCGACAATGCGACAGGCGTGGAGAGGGATCTGGAGAGACCGCGAATACCCACTGGGCATTCTTGGTGAGTAAGAGATCCCCCCGCTATTGAGTTCGGCGCATCTGACCATGTTTCTATAGCTTCTCGGTACGAGAAACCCCAGAGTCGCGATCAGAACCAGAAGGATAGGCCTGTACCGACAGGTCCTCTTGCCACTCTCAACAAGGAATTCGAGGCTCAATTCGCCGAGCAGGGCCCAGACAAGTCCGTCAACACCGGCAAATCTCAAAGGAAAGAACTTGGGGCAAAGAAGCGAAGCCTGTCCGAGGCAGACTCTGGCAAACCTTTCGGCAATGACACGGGACCACCCGCTTTCTGCCTCGAGTGGTCGAATCTTGACTACGAGCCCCAATCCGTCGTTCTCTTGGCACTCTCCAGGAAATATGGATCGTTCCAAAAGGCTTGTCAGTCTATCAACCTTCGATATGGACAAGTTGAGCGCTGGCTGTAAGCTTTTTTGCCTTGGACATGAGGGTTCTCCTTCAAGTCATAGCGTGCTAACGAATTCCCTATAGTGAGTTGTTTACTGCAGAGAAGGACCAAGAGAAGAGATGGCATGAATACCTAGAAGAGATGCTACACAATCCAGATCGCCAACCCAGGGAAGACGAGGACCCAGTGGAGGTCAAGTTGCTGACCAGAGCCCACATCTGCAACGCCGGGCGCTTCTTGGTCGAGTACGAGTTCCAGGAAGTCAGCGACGATATCCAGGGTTGGGCACACCAGACTTACAAGTGGCCCTTGGATATCGACATTTCCGATTACAACCCCGAGCTCATCGAAACTTTAATGTCACCTCCACCGCCCGATCTCTTGGGCTCTCCCGACCTCGTCAGTTAGGAAGCCTCATTGGACAACAAATGTAATACCCACCATCGGCTCTATCAGCGCCAGTGGGCGACTCGTCTTTCTTCCAGGAAGTTTTTCTCTTGTATATATAGATAATATTGTCGTCTTTGAAGCCAAATGCTTCTAGAACTTATATATATTGCGTCTTGTCCAAATTTTCTTCAACATCATTGTTAATGTCAAAGTGTTTGACTGGAAGCATACTTTCCTTGACCCTAGCTACTACCGTGAGACGTACGGTTCTCTTGTCATACACTCCGTGTCGACCACGAGCTTTGGACGCGCCTATGAAATAGGCCGTGGACATCGATGAATACCGGGTATTCTTGCTGTCGCTATCGTCGGCCCGACTGTGACTGCAGCTGAGTACTCCTGTGGCATGTCCCCGAGCACTCGCCCAGCCCGACCTAAACGACGTCAAAAACGTCTTGAGCCGTAGCCGTGTCCTGGGTTGCGAGGACAACCACGCCACATTCGTTAATTTCCAAGAGCTGCCTCCTCGATTAGTCGACCCGTTCGAGCAGAAGCCGAACTATCTGCCGGGCTTGACGTGGAAGTGCATGCGCAGACTCGTAAGTCTGACCTTGGCTTTGTCATGCTCTGAATCGCTTGCGGTCGTGTCTAATACTGTCTACAGATGGGCCGGTCGATGTGGATGGTGACCGTGGTGCATGTCGTGCCCGCTTGCTCGAAGCAGATCTACGAGATCTCTGGCCGTCTTAACAAGAGAGGACGTACCTTGAGTCAGACTTAAAAAAATCAAATCATGTGTCGACGAAGGTTCACTCGAGGCTGTCTGTTTGCAAATGCTCATGGATCGACGTGGCAACGCCTACCAAGTCACGAGCGACTTGCTCCTTTCTTTTAATAAAAAGGAGATCCGAAGATTATAATGCTCTGACTTTGTTCATTAGCTTCTATGCAATCGACCATAAATGCGGTTTCTGTCTCAAGACCTTAGTCGTCAAGAACGAGAAACATGATCTATTAGTGTCCGACCATACAACCTACCTACATTTGCAGTCTGGAGGGGGAGACCTTATAATTGCCAATGACCAACCTTCCAACAGCCAACCAACAGCTCAGATTCCTGGGCAGACTAGCTGGCGCAGCGGTACAAAGCGCTCTCCTCCAGCGACAGGCCTCGAACAACAAAGGGTTCGAGCTCGGTCTGGCTCCCGTGTTATCCGGCAAACGGCTGATTTACCTCCTGGTTATCCGGCCACTGATCTACCCGCCCGAGGGTTATCCGGTGGCTGATTTACCGACACGAGGTTATCCGGCCATCTGATCTACCGGAGTAGAAGGTCTCTAGCAACTTTTTTGCTTTTTCCCCTACTGATTCTTTTGACCTTGCTCTTAGACCTTGAAGAATAACAGATCCCCGAGAGAAAGGTGACTGCAGACGGCTTTGTCACGGCCCTTGGCCCAGGGATTTGGCGATCCTCTCCCGCATCAAAACCAACTCAACGAGACATTCGAGGAGAAAGGCGTGCTGGTTAGGAATGACGATATCGAGGAAGACAGAGTGGAATTTGAATTCCACCACATCCACTACATCACCCGACAGCTTGTCACTCACCAGATCGAGAACGATCCCAATGGCTTGCTCCCGAGCAACACACAACGGCTGATCGGACGATTTGGCCTAAAGGATGAGCGCGAGCAATACCTCGCTGCGCGGTAGATGCCGCGAAAGTATGGCTTTGGCGAAAGTATGGCTTTGAGGTCGAGGCGCAAGAACCACGACCTGGGCGTTTCTCTCGTCGAGTACAAGTAAAGTGGAAGAATCCTCTGCAACACAACGCATACAATCATTACAATGACCCAGCCAATTACTGGGCAACTCCCGGAGCCTCCCTAATAAACCACTGCCCAGGACGCCAACATGACGGGCATCCCTTAACCACAATGAAAACATCTATTTATTTGACAAGCCTACTCGATATTCCGGTTTTTTCTCAACCGCTCCTTCACGAACTCGTGCGACGCGACCCGGAACTTCGTCGCATCAAGAAATACCTCCCGCAGGCCCGAGTAGACAATCTTATTCCCACCCATATCAAGACCTCGACGTTGCAAAGGCACAATTGTTCCAGTATCCTAACAGCGAGGCCGTAGATTCGCCGGCCTCCAATCGAGTTCCCATCAAAGCCCGTACAAGCAACCATCCCTTTCAACGGCGGAAGCTATTATCGCATTCACACCAAAACCAGTACACGAGCCCCGTTTCAACAGCTTCGGGCAGATAGCCACAGCTGCGGAGGAGGCCATACGTATTATCATTATTAAGAAGAAGTAAAAAAGTTATTAAAAATTGCATTATTTGCACTAAGTATTCTAACGTAACAGTTTGTAGTATTAAGAGTTGCAGCGTACTGGTACCGAGATTTACAGCGTATTGACATTAAAACCCTAAATAATATAAAATTCAATATTACGTTGCGATACGCCGCGTTGTGCGGATTATAAAAATACGTGATGTACTGTGTAATAATGTATAATAGGAAACCGTGGTAAAGGTGAAAGCTAAAAATGGTTTGAACACGAACTTCGTTGTAGACCGGCGTAGTCAAAAAGGAAATATCTATGACTGAGATGAAATAAATACTGTTATATGCCAAGGGAGCACAAAGAATAACCACCAAGGCATTTCTCAAAAAACTCTAATATTATTCTCTATCAACCTCTAAGACCCAGGTGTTCCCAAACTCCTTGTGAAAACAGAATTATCGTGTCCCAAAGAAAACAACCAACGTAACCTCGGACCTCTAAAACCAGTGTCATAATAATAGAGGGTATCGTTGAATTATCACAAGCAACGCCAACTTTTTCCCGAATTTCCGTTCATATCCCGTAGTGCCGTCTATAATCGTCGAGCCCTAATAACTCCAATGAGAAACAGTCTTGTATCCCTTCTTTATCCGCAGAAGCGACGTCATCGAGCGGAGCTGCACAGTTGGCAGTCAACTCATCTCTAGCCAGTCTCACCAGGTCCATTCAGAGAGAGGATAGACAGACACAGAGCCCTTTCTTGATTTTGTGGGTGGTGGTGCATGGCCGTTCTTAGTTGGTGGAGAGATTTGTCTGCTTCTAATATGATGAAAAATGTGCGCCGAGACATATCGGTGAGATCACTTCAATCCTCTTCCGGAACCTCGACAATGGTCACGTAGCCATTGGACTTGACCGCTTCGGTCTCTTCTGGTGCCTCATCGTTCTTGACACGCTCCACAGCGAAGCACTGGACCGCACCGATGGCAGCCACCAGGGCGCTGCCATACCAGGCAAGAGCGGTAAAGTTCTGCCGGCTTCCAATGGTGTAGAGATATCCTGCAACGGGAGGCGCAATCATCCGGCATGCGGCACCGGCGCTGGCTGCCAGGCCGTTAACCTTGCCCAGCACGGTATTGCACGGAGTCGCGTCCTTGATCAGGATGAGCAGGAGCGGATATAGGATGATGGACAAGATGTTCCGGATCGTAAGGCAGAAGTAGATAGACGGGTACAGCATCGACTCGGAAACATGAAGCAGCATGGGCATGATGAAGTAGGCGATCGGGTGGAGGACCGTGACGAGAATGAAGAGCCTGAAGACGCCGATGAAGGAAGCCGCGATCGGAAAGATGACGGCCTGGACAAACAGGGCAATGACTCCATTGATGGCCATGATGACACCGACAGACTGCATCGAGAGGCCGAGGCCGCCGGGGGAATACAGCGGGTTGCCGACGGAAAAGGCCCCGGTTCCGGAGAGAGAGCTCATGGGCATCTTCTCGTCCTCGAAGAAGATGGGCAGGAGGTGGTCATAGGTCATCGAGTGATAGGTGAAGATGGACAGGGCGACGATGAGGGCGACGATCCTGTTGGTGAAGATGGTGACGTGGGCATCCTTTTGCGGCTGCTTCAGACACGGGATCTCACTGCGAGATAGCTCGGCACTGTTCCGGGTCCGGAAGGTGCCGTAAGTTTCGGATCGGATGTCGACGGCGGGCTGCTTCAGGGCATCTGACGTCTCGAGGAGCGGTGTCTCCATGGACATGTACGTGTTGTCTGGCAGCATGACTCGAGGGACCATGTCTGGGTGTGTCTCGTCGAGTAGAAAGTACCCGAGGCAAATGCTGACGAGCAGAAGACCGGCGCAGATGAGGTTGGGGAGAAGGTACGGAAACACATCGAAGAAGCTTCCCTTGGGAAAGACGTTGGGGAAAGACTTGTGTGGTTCAGCAAAAATGCCGCCGATACTTGGCCCAATGATGGTGCCGATGGACCAGACAAATGGCATTACAGCGTATGCGCGCGCTGGGTGACCGTTAGTATGTTGATTTCTGGACGAAGGAACGATATACATACGTTCATGCTCCTTCTTGGTGCAAAGCTCAGAAACCATGGTTTGAATGACGCCAATGTTGCCGTTCAGAAATCCACCGATAGCACGTCCTGCAAGGGCGATCCAGATGTTGGTAGAGAATCCGACCAGGATCAGACTGAACATGGTGCCGATACATCCCATCAAAAGGACGGGTTTTCTGCCGATACGATCCGAGAGCCCTCCCCAGTACATACCCATGGAAGCTTCGGCCAAGGCAAAAGCCGAGATGAGCAGGCCTGCGTAGAAGGAGGCATCTTGCTCGTTGCCGATCTTGAACCGCTTCACCAGTGACCAGGCATATGGAAAGATGGACGTGAGCGCAATGGGCTCAGCCAGACGAACAATGGCTATTATGCAGCGAGTAAGCCAGTGTTTCTTTGGGGATGACAAGGAAGAAATAATAGACGGAATGATGTTGACAGAAAAGGTATTGTTACCAACCTAGAAGAAAGAGCTGGACGGTCGGGAAGTCATCAGGGTTTCGAGTTGATCTCTGCTTGGTTAGGACCATGGTCTCGCAAGTGAATATCTATCTTACGACAGCTGATGCAGCACCTGACGTTTGAAGTAAAGAAGGGTGAAAAAGAGTGATGTATGTCGAAGTCCCTTCTTTTTTCTCAAACAGCAAGTAAGCTTCAGGTGCTGGATCGTTCCCCTATTTGTGTAAAGCTTCCAGGGCGGTTCAAGCAGGGACCCGGAATTCTTCTCGTCTTGACGGCAGGGTAAGGAAGGTTCGATAGAGACGTAAGATATGATGCTTCTTTTCTGTGCCTGGGGTCTATCTCTTTGTACGAAAGAAGGGTGATGAAGCCACAGAGTCAGCGTCAAAGGAAAAAGAGAGAAACGATAGACGGCCAAGAGATATAGGGAAAAAGCAACACCCTCCCGGTCTATTCGTCGATGGCGCAGGAGAAGATTTGACGTTGCAATGCAGGAAATAGTTTAAAAAAAACAGGACCGAAGTAGAAGAAGCAGGGACGGAGAGCAAATAAATTGCCATGCATATGCCAAAGGCCGATCTGCCACTGCCCACACCATAGATGGCGGTAGATCTCAGAGAGTGAATTCGGACACAAAGTTTGCAGCATGTGTCAGGTCTTTCCAGTGGCCATCGCCTGACCCAGGTCATCGGGCAGTGGATCGGCTAGGCCGTCTGGCGCTATGGGAACTCGCTATGAGTTAGCGGGTTGTAATAGTATTGCGACATCGCGGCCACGGATTATAACAGCCAGACTAGAGGGCCTTGATTTCCTCTTTCCGTCGAGTATTGTCCATGATGGAGCTCAGTATAATCCGCTGTCTCCATAGAAACATATGATAAGATCACTTGTATACTGTTGTCTTTTGTTGGCGGGTTTTGAGGATACGGATCGAATATCTGGTGTATCCTGACAGCCTGCTGGTTGGAGCTGTCAAGCTGTGTGCCGGGTGCTATCCACCTTGGCCAACAGCGTACCTCGTACAATCAAATGTTCCGACGACAACAGATAGGCGATGTATCATATCTATGCAAGGAAATGTCAATCACACAGGGGCTACAAGGCCAAGCAGAGTCTGTCGTCATCAATATCATCTCAAGGGATGGCATGCAGTCTGCTTTGGGATTGCTCATTCATGTTGGCCTTGATAGCGCATGGGTTGTCGCCTTTCCAGCCGTCTGTATACCGTACACCCGTTGTAATAGATCCACGTGTTGGACCGAAGGGCTGGAGGGACTTTGGGCTGTAAGTTTGACTGACAGCCAGTGACCGGCAATGTCGGCGTTGACTATGTGCATAAAGTTAACGTTGGCACAGATGTGGTATCACAATTTGGCATGTGGTGATACCGAAAGCGATTGGCGATATGGATCGCACTCGTCACTAGATAACCATGTAGGCAAAACAAGCTCAAATATGAGCAGATCAGACAAAAGATACCGACCGGACCAAGTGGGTGGAACCAGACTATCGGAGTCTTTTGAGTGCGAACAGGCAGCCCTGAAACCTTGACTCAGAGACTGGGATGAATACTAGTGCAAAGCCTGAGCTGGCCAACGGAAGCATGAGTCCGCCCAAGAGGATTCTGTTTCTGTTGTCAAACACTAAAGAGCAGGCAGGGCAGTCCGCGGCTGTACCGATGCTGGGCCACTCGAGCACGTTGTTCACTGCTGAGCACATAAATAATACATCCGTCTCATTGAATCATTCGCTGCTCAAGCTTTAAGCGTAACCTGGATGGAGGACCTGGTTGACTTTCTCACTGAAAGACGTGACAAGTCGACAATGCTACAACGATGGACCTGGCTGCAGAATGCTTCGTAGTAAAGTTGACCGACCCAGGTTTGCCAGATCCTTCTTCACCCGGGCCAATAACGAGTCTAGCGAAATTCCTATCACGGAATCGAAAAGTAAAGCCCGCCAATGAAAAGACTCGCTAGCCAGAATCTTCTGTCCGGAAATCGCGTCCTAGATCGACTCAACTCCAGGCTAGGCGCATCCGCTAAAGGGCTTGGACGCGCCTGCCCACACTACACTACAACCCCATGCCGGTAAATGAACCGCCATCCGATCTCTTCTGTTTCATGCAGTAGCAACCAGCCAGGCACAATATTCGCCACGGTTTGTTTTCGACAAAGCCGTGGTTATCTTTTGGTGAAGCAGACCATCTCTATCCAATACTCTTTCGTCTGTTGTTCCTGTTCCTCATCCATGTACAGAGGAGAGCATATCAGAATATATTATTAGTCCCCCCGGGAACTGACACGCGACGGTGCAAATCTTAACACTCTTGCTTTCAGGACCCGAGACCGGACTCGACAGGCCATCCCGGGTCCCTCTCGACTGGCGGTGACAGGCCATGTTACTGCCGAGCTTGGAAACCTGGCTCATCATTTTCTTACTCCTTCTCCCTCGTTGGAGGATATCATCCTTGGTGAGCTCGAGCCTCGAGCAGTATCTCTGCTGCGAAATACCGCCCAGGTCATACAACACACCTATCCGACCTGTCCCGAAATGAGACACACGTCACCAATGATCTGCCCATCCCATGGCGCAGCTCCTATCTGTATCACTGCCGTCATCCGCCTGAATCAAACCAGAGCTTTGCGAGCAGAGAAGTGCACAAAAAACATGCCACCATCCAGAGCCTGATACGGATCTCGAGAGATAAGGGCTTTTCGGCAGATTCGTCCGGAAGAAAGCCTGAGACACGGAAGTGACAACAGAGCCGCCTACCACCCTTATCTCGACGGTGGAAGCACAAGATAATGCAGTGCGACAGTGGCATCGATGCAAGACCGCCAGCGCTTCTTTTCTTCCCGTTCGCCCCCCGGTCCTGCAGTACCACCTCTGGCAACCCTCATGCAGCCAGCCGAACCAGACCGCTCAGGTCATGTTAAAAAAGACGACCTCGAGCTGTTGCGGCCCGAACTCGCGCCCCTCCCTCGCTCTATCAATTATGCTTGGGCCTGCTTTATCAGAAGTGCTGCGAATTACGTCTGCCGATCTTGTTCTGATTACTTGCAAGCTCAAGGAAAAAGTCAAAAGCACCTTTCAGGAGCCTTTTATCAACCCGAGTAGGGATACTTTGGACTTGCCTGCGATGCCAGTTCCGGTGATAGCCGTACCCAATCCAGGGCTTGTGAATATCAGATCGCTATCCTTTTCTCTCACTCTTTCCAAATACGAACTTTGGCTTGAGTCGTGTAAGCATACGGTGGGTTCTACAGTCATGCTCACTCAATGTTGCTTCCATTTTTGATCTTATTAGTCTCTAATATGCTACACGTCAAACTTGACCTGGATGCCTTGGGACAGATGAAAAGCATACAAGTGGCGTCATTAATCATGACGAAATCTCATGAAGAAGGAAAGAAAGCAATCACCCCAGCCCAGCGAAAACAAAAGCTACAGAGTATCTGTACATGCATGCAGGTATCCACCTCTACCAAGCGACGACCAACTCGAGTCGGCCGAGAGATCAGGCTCCAGCAGATAACAACGCAGAAGGAAAAGGGGCATTTGTGCCCAAAAAGGGGGTTCTAGGAACCCGTAAAGAAGTCGTCAATCTCTCCCATGGACACGCCAATGAGACGGGACAGTCGCTTCTTCAGCTCGTCGACGGTAATCTCTTTAGATTTTCCCTGCTGCTGCAAGGGGCTGTCGCTCGAGCTGACAATGATGCTGATGCTGCTACTGGGCCGATGAACGGGATAGTGTGCCTGCGACAACCTGCTCGCCGGCAGTCGCTGTTGGCTCAAAGGCAACCCTCGAACAGGACTCATGCTAGGGCTCGAGTCTGCTGATGACACCGAAAGGATACTGTCGATGCGTGAATGATGCCGCCAGCCAGGTGCTTTCTTGGCGGGAGAAGAAGACGAACTTGGCTTTGCCTCTCGTGCTAGTCGTGATATGGGATCCAATGCTGCAGTCTCCCGTATAACGCCGTCTATGGCGACAGGCATGTCTAGATCGGGCCAAAGAGATCCGTCGTACTGGGGAATGCGGAAAGGTGCGCCTGCTCTTCCATTCCATCGCCATCCATCGCCGTCAATGTGAAAATCGGCCAATGCTGCCGATGCATGAAGTCCCTCTTTCTCGACATCATGGCTCAAGCTAAGCTCGTTCCTAGATTTGTTCAGCGTTTGAGGTTGGAGTTTTAGTCTCAGATTGTCGTTGTTGTCTTCCCAGGTTTGTTCCTTGAAGAGCCTGGCAACACTATTCTTTCCGTCAGCTCAAGTCATCAAGATGCGATATGCAGAGACACATACTACTCCACAGGAATTGAATAATGGGCTCTATACTTTGGCCTCATCCTGTGGTACTTCCAGTCTAAATGTTGTCGCCAAGCAAGACCCGACTCCAGTGTCGGCTTTTCTCTAAACTTGACGGGATCCTTGATCGGGACTGGGACCCAGCCGCCGAATATGTCGGCAATGAGACTACTTCCCAGCTCCATCTCGAGATCGCCTCCGTAAAAAGGCTCCGTCATTTCTCTAGACAGCGACCGAAAGTCTTTCCAGAATATCGCGTGGCCCAGTCTGTAATATCTCGTTAGTATCACCTTTGAGAAATGCCGACCAAGCACGCTCACTCATGTATCAGTGTGACCGCCGCCATGAAGGCGGTGAGCAAGTACTCTTCACTATCCCGGGCAAGCTCCTTCATCTTCTTGGGGAACTCGGCCATGACCAGCAGCGACAGTCTGCGCTTTTTCCGATGGGACCGCCTCGCCTGGTGATCCCACTCCTCGATCGTGTCGTGCGCGTCGAGCTCGTCGATGGGCATGTCGCCTCGGGGGTGGCGGCACGTATACCCGACCCAGCCCTTGCTCCGAAACATGTCCGGGTCCAAGTGCCACTCGATCGACCGCGGCAGGCCCCGTTTCAGCTCCTCGGACGCCTCAACGATCCAGCTCCGCTTGAGCTCGCCGGTCGCCCAGGCGGCGTCGTGGTGCCGGACGATGGTCTGGTTCTCCCGCCCCGGGTACTGCTCGTCAAAGATGTCGTCGATCAGCAAGTCGGAGATCCACGCCAGGCCGGCGCGCTCGACGAGCCGGCTCGCCAGCAGGAGGGGCTGCCGCAGCTCGGAGAGGAGGTCTGGGTCTGCATCGGCCCAGTTTGTGAAGACGGGGTGGATTTCTCCTTGGAGGTTGAGATGATACTTCTTCTTGGTGCCTGTGGGCGGACGAGGCTTCTGAATTAGCAGGTATTTCTTCGGAGCTGTGAGTGAGGATCATGACTGGAATGACTTGCCTATTGCTCCGCATTCGACCAAGGCTTTGGTATTCCATTTCTTGCCCACGGATCCCGGTTGGGGATGATGGCTGTTCACGGGAAGCAACCACGTCGCCATGACCAAGTACTCGCAACAAACCTTTTGAGCATTGTCGATAGGCAAAAGAATGAAATCTCTCGCTTTTCGCTGTTGATCAATTAAATGCGCATACATTTTTTCGTCGAGTATTACTTTCCTAATTCCACGACAGTGAGACAAGAGCCTTGTAAGACAAGAGCGCATTCCAGCAAACTCGAACTAGTGGCATCACGATTTCGATCAAAAAATAGTCAGGCACACATGTATTCCCCTGGCCTGGGAAATGAAATCGAGACAATTGAGCTGTCACGACCCCCTTCCACGTGACGATGGTTCAAAGCTTGCCATCTGTCACTGTCTAACATGCCATTATGCCATCATGCTTATCTCATAACGTTTCCGGCCCTTTAACTCGTATAATTCATCTTCCCGTCCCCAATGACGGCCCACATCTCCTCGACAATCTCCCGCTGTCCCGCCGGCGCGCCCCGGACGGCGAGGTACTTGCGCCCGTCGATCTGCGGGTCCCACACCCCGGGGTTCCCGCCGGCCATGATCCCGCCGGCCTCGGCCAGGATCGTCCAGGCCGCGCAGACGTCCCAGGCCCAGCATCCCCCTTCCCAGTACAGGTCGAGCTGGCCCGCGGCCACGGCGCACAGGTTCAGCGCCGCGCTGCCGAGCGAGCGCAGCGAGTGCACCATGGCGCCGCCCTTGGACTTGGCGAGGCACAGACGCCGGAACACGTCGGCCTTGAGCTCGTAGTTGGCGTCGTCCCGGCTGCTGCCCCACTCGACGGCCAGCAGCGCCGAGTCGAGACCCCCCAGGGGCTGCGGCGTCTTGGCGAGCGGCAGCTTGCTGACCCTGCCGGCGCCGCCCTCGCCGAGGCCCCACGACCGGCCGACCGTCATGTACGCGCCCCTGCCGCGGATCGCCGTGTACAGCGTGTCCAGGTAGGGGTTGTACACGACGCCGACGGTGGGGATCCGGTCCGCCGCGAAGCCGAGCGAGATGCAGGCGTGCGGGAAGCCGTGGACGAAGTTGGTCGTGCCGTCGATGGGGTCGACGATGAAGGTCGGTTCCGGGCCGAGCGTCTGGCCCGGCTGGTACGTCTCCTCGCCCATGAAGGCGTACGAGGGGTACTTGGCGCCGAGGACCGACGAGACGTGCGCCTCGACGGCCTTGTCGCATTCGGTTACGATGTCGGCGGCTGGGCGGGGGTGTTAGCATGGTCGTGGTCTTCTAGAGTTTATATACATGGCTGATATATGTATATATATTTATATATATATATGGTGCTGATATGTTAAAAGAATGGAGAGGGCAATATTGGGGAAGCAAGGTCGGGGTTGTGTCCTTGACTCTCCTCGTGTGATGCGAGTCGGTGAGGACCTTTGGCCGCCCGTATTTATATCTTAGTTCACATGGCAACAATGCCATGTAGCCATAATGTCGCTCTCACGACCAATTTTTCATACAATGATGAATGAGTAACGGTCCACGGTCAAGGTACGCACGTAATTTTTGGAGGGGCACCGCGGGGTAGCGATGAAATGTAGAAGGGGTCTGCTCTCCGACTCTTTCAAGGTCAAGTATAGCAATAGGTGTAGTAACGTGGTCAAGTGGTACCAAGGTCCAAAACAACAATACACACTCACAATTCAGCTTGGTTCCCTGATCAATATCACTGGGGTTTGCCGTCAGGATCATACGCCCGGCATCGTAGGCGATCGACACGAGGGTGTCGTGGATCTCCTGCAGGTCCAGATCTGCTGCTGCCATGTTGTTGTCTGCCAATGATGAAGCTGAATGAGTATGGTGCCGAGGTGGAAAGGTAAAGTCCGGGGTTGTCACTTTTGTGAATAGTCGACGAGATCCGAGTTGAGTAAATAATTGGTTACTCTTCTAACTCTGGCATCTGCTCTGATTTCCCATTCCTCTCGGTCAGGTATGGAGCTGCGGGCAACTGTGGGACGTTTGTGGGGAGAATTGATGTAATGCCGCATCCCATCGTGCCTGGTCATATGGTTCTCATTGGCTAGCAAGTCGCGACGTTGGCATTGCACGAGCAAAGGTTGCACGTAATAATTCTTGGAAGGGACTTCTCGAACTGAGAAAATTCATAAATATAGATACACATCAAGCTCTTGGTCTGTCATGTAGAAAGACATGTCATCATATTGCTAAACGATACACATGCCCGGTCTCCTACACAGGTGCAATCATACACCCGGTAGCAATCGATCGATATACATTTGAAGTCTCCTTGATCCGTTTTGAAACTTTCTCATCATACATGAACGCCTCAACTCCGCGTACAAATCCGTCGTCTCCCATGATGTTCTCGCCGTATGTGTGAGTGAAGAAATCGAGAGAGAAAATGGGACCAATGTCGTAAAACTCTCCGGCCCTTCGTAACAAAGCTATACAGTTTCTTTCCCTGCCGTCTCTTCTGATTCGAGATTGCACATCTCTCCCCCCGGTAAAATCCCTAGACGTTCTCTCTAAAGATGCTTCTCCTCTCAGTTGGACTATCGTTGAACGGGTTAGCTGCGTTCCCGTCGTGGTGCGTTTCAATCGGCCGCGGGCTTACACCTCGCAGGCTAATGTTGCTGGGCTCGGCCTGGGCATCGTCAAACGGGTTCTGCCTCGTCCTGCTTCCTCCGGCATGTCCCGACGAGGGGACGCCGAGCTCGGGGTCTCTCTCCCGCGAGCGGCCCCTCGGCTCGTCGTGGTGTCCGCCGTAGGGCTCGGGCGCGTGTCCGGGCGTGGCGGCCAGATTCATGGGGTAGCCGCTGCCGCCGTATGGGTCGTGGCCGTAGGGGTTCCCGGCGCCGCCGTGTCGGTGGTCGAGCTCCTGCTCCTCGTAGTAGCCGCCGTATCCGTCGGCCTCGTTGCCGACGCGCGAGTCCCACGCCTCATCCGGGTCCAGGGCCCCGAAGCCGCGGGGTGCCCGTCCACCTGCCGTGTTCGCCGAGGGTGCCTCGTAGGCGCCTGCTGCCGATCTCTTGTTGCCGTTCTTGAGCTTGTTGAACCAGCCGCTGATGCCGCCGGCACTCTGGCCCTGTGCGCCGTACGGGGATGCGTCGGAGCGAGAGAAGGGGTTGTAGGATGATAGCGAGGGTGCGGGAAGCTAGAAGTATTTCGCGCGGGTCAGCACATCTGCAGATAGAATTGCACCGGGGAAGCCTGAGCGCGGCCAAGCCCCAAAGATGAATGCCGACCAGGGGAGCCGGAAGCCGCCAGCATCAATCTTCGTGGCAAATGCGCGCATTGGCTCGCGAGCGCAATGGCGAGATCAAGTCGCAATCTTGGAAGACCGGAAGGCACGAAAGCGAGGTTCGCGATGAAGGCAGCGAAATAAAAGTAAAAAGGGACAACATACGCCTAATCTCCTCGCCCGCAGCTGTGTGAAGACGACCCAGCCGGCGGCCGCGACGATCAGCAGCACGATCAGCACAATGAAGAATATTCCGACGCCGTTCATCTCGGTAATCGTGGATGACGTCCAATGGCGGGACGTCGGCGATGGGTTCTGAAGAGTGGAAAAATCAGGGTTTCCAAGGGTGCGTCAATCGATTGACCATGCGGAATCGATTGAGATAAAAGAGTCGCAGGCGTTGGATGCCTGATCCGGAAGAGAAGAATTCCCTCGACCTCGCTTTCTGTGGGTTGGGTGAGGCTCTTAGGTTGTAGTAGTTGAGGCTGTGTTTTGCGACTTTTGGGCAGTTGGGGGTCCTGTTGCTGATGTGATTGAATGTGATACAAAAAGACCAGGTTTCTCTGCTGCTGGTGCTGTGCTGCTTACGACACGACACGACACGACCTTGCCCAAAACCCAGTCCGGCCCAATCCCAAGTCTCACAAGCACAAGCTCAACCGACGTATGGGCGACGTACAGCAGTGTGCAGTGTGCTACACCTGGAACAAGGAAACGGGCTCTCACTGTCGCTTCGGAATGCCGGGGTCAGATCAGCTCCAATGGGTCCAGTCCAGCTATTTTGGGCCTGGGGTTAGTAGCTAAAAGGTAAAGCCTAAGGTTATCAGGTTTGTTAGTGTAGTGACCAACAACAGGGCTCAGGGGGTGGCCAGACCAGAGAGAGAGAGGACCAGATAATTGGCTTTTTGCGTCGTACCGCGGCGGAGAATTTGGGGGCGGGTTCTTCAGTGGTCTCCACCCAGTAAACCCGCCTATCGGAACCGCTGATTTGTGTTCAGCAAGTGATCCCTACTTTTACGACGTTCCCTGATGAAGATCTATGAACGACTTCTTCGCAAACAAGATATTACCAAGCAGGATTGGCACAGCCAGGGAGGTTGCATTGAATCGCTGCGCAGTGATTTACCATACTTTAGAAGCCATCATATAATCCCATTACTTATCATTTACTATATTAACATTTGTCTACTCTCGATCTATCTTCAAAGCCTTTCGCATCATGGCTCCCATATGAGCATAATGACCGAGTCCTCGTCGCTGGGTCCGTCCTGAGCATGCACCGTGTCATCTGGCAACCAGTCGTCCTCGTCGCCGTAACTCATGGGGCTGCCCCGTCGCTTGGCATATGCCTGCCAGACCTCGCCCTTCTCGCCCAGACGGGCGTCCAGTAATCTCCATGTGCGCTTGACGCCCGTCCAGCTGACAACCTTGCGCTGGTTGTTGCGGTCGGCTCCCTCGATGGGTTCTATAATGAGACGTGCCGCCGTCTGTACCTCGCGCTCCTTGTCGCGATCCTGCTGCATCACGAGCCGTGACGTCCGTGGTATCGACACGACCTCGACTCCATCCGGGTAGTGTGAGATGGTGTGGCCATTGACAAGAATCCACGAGTCACGGAAAGAAAAGCGCTGCAGGAAGCAGTCCTCACCGCAGACACTCACCACCATGTGTGACTTCCAGGGCTCAAAGCGGTGCCGGTGCTTGTAGTGGTGCAGAGTCAGGGGTTGCAAACCGCCTTCGAAGCCGGTCCGCAAGCCGTGGTAGTCATCCTCGGGCACGTAAAAAGACGGCAACACGTGCATATCCTCGTCAGTGTGCTTCGAAACGCACTTGTAGACGTGCTCGTCCCAGTACGCATCTCCACGCGGTTTGAGCTCGCCCTCGACGCCCGAATTGTCCTCATGGAGACATGGTAGTTGAATCAGATCGGTGGCCATTCCAATGTTAAAAAATACCGCGCCTCCGCCGTACGTCAAGGTGATGTTGTTCTCGACGGTCCAGTCGGCGCGCTCACTCGGCATGCCCAGGTACACCTTGTCCTTCTCATCGAACCTGGCCAGTCTGTCGAGTAGCTTGCCGAGGGACGGGAAGAAGACGTCATCATCGACCAGCGCCAGGAAACGCTTTGCCTCACCTTCCCTTGAGAACTCATCGTTGCGCCGGGAGAGCATGTGCAAGAGCTCAACATACCGCGCCGTCACGTCCGAGCTCTCATTGGCCGCCAGGACCACAGCGTCAATCCCAAGACCTCTCAGCTTGGTGCTCAGATAGCTGACTTCGGCATTGGTGGCGCGATGGAGCGTAAGAACGATGCTCGCGCCATTGGTGCGACCCTTGCCGTCCGTGAGCCACCTCGCCCAGTCGCGGATGAGTGCGTCGTCGGCGTACGTGAGCCGGCCGTACGATGAAGAGATGCCAAAGATGAGCGACGAAGCGTCCAGTTGATCAGGCGTGACGGATCGCTTCACAGCGAGGTGGACCGCTTTCTCGGCATGCAAATGCAGCCTTTCTTCCTCGAGCTGAACATGTTCGAAATCCCGGGCCATGAACTTGATGCCCGTATCCGTCATACTGTTCCTCACATCCGACTTGTGCGACGGGCGTATCCTCCGCGCATAAAATGGAATATCGTCCGACAGCCCATACTGGCTCGCAAGGTCCTTGAGATACGACGCCTCATCCGTGACCAGGACCTCATTCAACGTCTCATTGAGCCACGTTCCCACCGTCTTACCATCGGTATAGTCGTAGATGCTTGGAGGCCGTGCTGGTGGCCGGTGGTAACGCACAGCGGACAAGAGAATACAAATTATTATAAACGTAACAAAGAAGTGAAGCCACCTGACCCTCCCGGAGAAATACACTGGACGAAACATGGTTCGTTATGCCGCAGAAAATGGTGTGAAACGAGTGGTGAAATGGTGAGACTAAAAGTGGTATTATTGGCGATATGTTGATATTCGCGATGACAAAGATTCGCGAGATCAAGATTGGTTCAAATAGAAGGAAAGCGAGCGACGGCGCGTCGGGTCAAGATGACTCGGCGGCGGCAACGACGGATGTGGCCAGCGAAGAGGAAACGAAGCGAGCGACCGTTGAGATCAAGCTGCGCAGGTCGAAAGGGAGGAGGAAGGGGAGGAAAAAAAGACGCAGATTCGGAGCATGTGGTCTCACTTTGCTTTGCGTGTCCGATAGAGTTCTTGACGGCAGACGCGCTACTAAAGCAACCCGGATTGAGATGTCGTCGAGGGCCTCATGACGGAGATCAATGGGCTTGCAGTGGAGAGGGAAAGCAAAACACCTCAAAAGTTGATGGATGAGGACGAATGGATATTCCATTCATTTTTCGGGGTAGCGAACCATGAATGACAGCTATTACGCGGCAAGGACTAACAACATGATTGACGCCTTGGATCGCATGTATCGCACCTACCCGTTCAAGTAAGACGACAGGGTCGGGGAGTCGAACCCGGGGTAAAAGACCACAAATTGGGTTCGGTTGGGGAAATCCATCTCACAATTGCATATTGACACTGACACACACACATAAGGGCGAATGGGAGCGCCGTACTGTTTTACCCGGACTCGATTCGGACTGATTGGCTGCAATGTGTCTTGGAAACCTTGATAATATTCCTGGTGCAGTAAAGTACAGTATGCCTTCTCCGTATTATTCCTCCCCTCTTCCAACCACCAAGAAGATCAGGACCATGTAAGTAGAATATTCCACAAGTAAAATGTCAAGGCAGTAAGATGTTCATTGCCTCTTAGAAAACCCCTTGGATAGATGCAAGCATCTTCTTCCTCGGGGCTTGTCTTGGATGTCTTCCATTCATCATTGAATGATCAACCCAACAGCACATTACACTCAGCTGCGAGTACCCCTGATTAGTATAGTGTTGGGTTCCAGAGAGAAAATAATGTAATAGAGCCACTCAAAACTATGACGAGGTGTCGCAGGAAACCAGTTTGTTGAGATTTCCGGTGAATTCGGCATGTTCGGACGGCGAGTGAACTCCCTGGTATGCAACTGATGACTCATTGCTTCGCATCAGAAGCAGCAGCATCAGGTTTGGATGCAACCACCTTGGAAGACGCAGCAGATGCAGCCGGGACGTATGAAGCCGGAACGTTTTGCTGCACAGATTGCCTGGCGCTTGCAAACTTATCAAAGCAGCGCGCCATCACTTCCACAATAGAGTCATCGACAGGAACAAGCCGTGTGTCGACAATCTCCTTCAGATAGTCCTCGATCTTACCAAACTCGTTCCGATCTGAACGGTATCTCTCTGGCAAGCCGGAATTGTGCATAAGCGCAAGGAGGCCAGAGACGAGTGTGTTGCAGCCCGCGATGGTTGTGATCACGACGCTATCCTTGGACGAAGACGAGCCAAGAGCCGTCAGAATGGCATTGAGCGAGAGTTGGAGTATCATCAATACCCATCTGTATTGACAAAATATTAGACTCCGTACAGAGAAGCTCCGCAGGGAGAGGGACAAACCTGATGGTTGCGAGTATGTGAAAGCTGTAAGTGAACTTGGCCTTCTCCCATAGCACATCTTGATAGAGGCCATCTGGGAATCCCTTTGGCGGCCAGTACCTTTAGAAGTCAATATCAGCGAACGGTCGTGTGGCAAAAGAGCGGGCTGGTCTTTTATCCCATGGATGAGTACCCAGAGACGTCTATTGAGAGCGCCCTCATGACTATCACTCACCAAGCAGTGGGACGTATGACTGCCTTGCTCTCATCGTCCTTCATCACTCCGACTCCGTGACAGAACTGTACCCATTCTTTCTGCGACAAGATGCGATACTGTGTTTCTGTTTTCTGAAACAGAAGCGAAGACATCGGAGAAGGCGGGTTGACCACAGCCATGTGTGCCTGTCGAGCTGGATGGGGTGCCTCCCCGCTGGTAGACTGCTCGAGTTGCAGGCCTGGTAGTTTCGGAGCCTGTTCGGGCTTGGGGAAGATTGTTGTTGTCATCGTAGAGGAAGCTGGCGTGCGCTTTGGCTGGCGAAATGTGGAAGCTCAAGAAAAGCCAAAAAAGAAGCTGAGAATTTGCAAGCCAAGAGATCCACACAAAGGAAAGAAAGAAAACTCCAAAAGCAAGAGTTCTCTGGTGTTTCGCTGCAGAGTCCAAGAACTGAAAATTGAGATCAAGACAGTGTAGTGTTTGCTTGTCGGTAGAGATGGAGAGCTTGCCATCCAAAGAGACGTGTGGAAACCAAAATGTTCACTTCAGGATGCGCCTGCCTCCTAGAAGATAGGGGTTCCAGAACCACGGAATGCTCTGGCGGGAAGCCACAATACCAATGAAGGAAGGCATCGCCAACGCATTGCTAAGCAAGCATGTAAAGAGTCAATGAGGGAAGCACGTATTTCTCGGCTAAAGACCACTCGAGGTGCAACAATAGTAGCCGAGATCTGCGACACCAGATCTCTTTGGCTGGACTACTGAGTATTCGGAACCCAAACAATACCTATAGATACGTATTCATCTCATGCCAGGAGCTTCATCTATAGCTCTATGCTTTTCAATAACAGTCACAGATCTGCAGCTTCAGGAACGTTAATAATCTCCTCTCACAAGTGAGAGCTGTAGGGATTGTCTATCACAAAGGGTATTGGTATTGAAATCGAGTCTTGAATGTATCGAATGATGCTAGCCCATCTGCCATCTACTTTTTCCTCATCGGCCGGGCATTCTTCTCCAGCTTCTTCTGCTTGAGCTGCCTGGCCTTGCGGACGTCCTCGGCGCCCTTGACCTCCCTCTTGTCGCCGGCGCCGTCCCGGAAGCGGCCCACCCTGTTCTCCTTGGCCTCGTCGACGCGCTTCTTCCGCACGTGATAGTCGTCCCTGTACTTGTCGGCGTCCTTGGGCGCCCGGTTCATCTTGTGCTTGTACCGCGCGCCGCCCGCCTGGCCGCCCGGCCCGTTGGGCATGATCTTCTCCTGCTCGCCGACGCGCTGCAGCTGCACGCGGTTGGACTTCTTCCACTTGTCGAAGCGGCCGGACTGGAAGCTGGCGGCGATCTTGGCGCCCGACTCGCCACGGATCATACGCGAGCCCTTGCTGCCGTCTTCGTCGTTGGTACGAGCGACATATCTCCGGCTCTTTTGATCCCAGCGCATCTTGGACTTGGTAGGCAATCCAAAGGCCTTGGCTCCGTCGTCATTGGTGAGATCCATTGTCACGTCTCGCGCAGACTCGACAAAGTTGCCGCCTGTATGCACACCATAACCTCGCTCCTCGGCCGTGTTGATGGTTCGCGGCGTGTAAGACATGAAGACTTCAGAGTCTTGGAACGAGTTTGGATCCGCACCTCCCGATTTCTTGTTGTCTCCCACGGTAACTTCAAGTTCGGAATCCGAGTCGTATTCCACAGCAGCCTGATCCTCCATTTCGGAATCTTCCTCTCCAAAGCCATCTGCCTCCGCCCCTCCCTCTGCATCCTCCATCTCGGAGTCTTCCTCTACCTTTTTCGAGTCGTTGGCCTTTTTGACCTGGTTCCGTGGTGTGACTCGTTGCCTCAGGCTCCGCATGACCTCTGCCGCGGTTCCATTGGCTACCTTGTTTCCGTTGACCAGCTTGCTCTCAAAGATCGTCTCGGGCGGGCGGTAGCCGCTGATTCGGGCAAGCATCTCTGCTCTAGAGTTCTCCATGGCACCAATATCCTTGCCAAACACGGGATGCAGCTCCACCCAAGCCTTGGAGGCGACAACTTCTCTGGCACGTCGCGCACTTTGACTCGAGGCTGAGTTTCGCGTCCTCATGTACAGCTTCTCTGCCTTTACCGACACCTGTCTCAAAGTGCTGATATCAACATCTTCTAATAAGACCTTGTTCAACCACTCGACATTGGCCTCCACCTTGCTTCGCATAGGAGAGCCGACCACGACGTCGTCAGTGAGTTTGGAGTTCTCGCCTGCTCGACCAAGAACAAGCTGCTTTCCAAGGAACAATTGTAAGTCAATCAGGTAGGGCGCATCGCTCTCTCTCACTAGGGAGTAACTCCATCCCTTTTGGTCGTTTCGTGCCGTACGTCCGACTCTGTGGACAAAGACCTTTGGTTGAGGTGGGAAGTCGTAGTTGATGACGTTGGCCAGCATGGGCATATCGATACCACGGGCAGCAACATCAGTGACCACCAGAATGTTGGAACGTCCTTGTCTGAAGTTTTCGACGTGCTCCAGACGTGCAGTCTGGTCCAGGGAACCGTATACATACGAGACGGCAAAGCCAGCTTCGTTCAGTAGCGACTGTATATACTCGACGTGGTGCTTGGTCGCGGTGAAGACGATGGTCGAATGCTCAGTCGGCTTGCCACGGCCACTCCCTGTATCTTTGCCTCGCTTTCTCTTCTTTGAATTCTTATCAGCTTCAGTTTCGACACCCTCGGGGAGGCCAGTCGGCATCTTGATGAGGTCTTGAAGAATATGCAAAAGGGCGCCTTCTTTCTCTGCACCCTTGACGCTGAAAAAGGCACTTTGGAGGTTGGGCGAGACCTTGGACTCGGCGTCCAGTCTCACCAGACTGGGGTCCTGCAGACCGGCTCGCGCAAACTCGACCAGGGACGCTGGAAGCGTTGCAGAAAATAGGAGCGTCTGTCGGTTCTGTGGCAGAGCGTGAAGAATCTCGGTCAATTGGGCAGCGAAACCCATTTCGAACAGTCGATCGGCCTCGTCAAAGACTACGTAGCGCATGGCCGAGAGTTGCAGATTCATCTCCATCTTGAGATGCAGGAATCGACCAGGCGTGGCGATGATGATATCGGGGTTCGAGGCAATGTCTCCGAACTGGTCCTCCATGCTGTCTCCTCCCACCAGCAGGATGGTCTTGAGATCTGTGCCTCGGCCAAACTCCTTGACGACCTTCATCGTCTGGAGGGCAAGCTCACGAGATGGCGACAGAATCAGGGCTCTCGATCCGACGGTCGGACTGTGCGCCTTGAGTCGCTCGATCATGGGAATGACGAAGGCGGCAGTCTTTCCCGAACCGGTTCGAGCCATACCAACGACGTCTTTCCGGTCCATGATCAGGGGAATGGCCTTGCGCTGAATCGGGGTAGGCTGTTTGAAACCCTTCTTCGTGATCGCTCGTAGCATGTTGGAGTTGAGTCCTGGGAGCTGCGTCAGTCACAATCTACTTTACTCCGTCGCAACTCTTTCTAGACTTACCCATGGCCTGGAAACCACCGCCCTTCTTGACCGAGTTACCCTTGACGTTTGCATTTTTCCTGAAAGAGGCAGCCTGCTTCAAGGCAATAAAGGCCTCGTCGCCGTCTGCGTCGTCGCCATCTTCATCATCGAGAATTCCACCCGCGTCAAAGCCAAAACCATCCTTTGCGTGGCTCGGCTGGAAACTGGTCTTGTCGTCGTCTGCGCCGTCCGTGAAAAGGGAGCCGAGAATATCGACTTCGGCCTCGGACTGCGCCGGCGAAACAGCGCGCGGACGAGGCATGGTCGAGTGTCGTCAGTTGCCTTGTGAAAAAGTAACTGGAAAATGTAGGTATGCAGGCGCTCAAAGTGCCTGATGCCGCTGATGGCTGGCGCTCTGCCTTCTACAACTTTTTTTCCCAGGTGGTGGGGCTTATCGCAGCTTTCCCCGTAAAACAGGACAGGGGTGCTTATCGATCTGCATTAACGCCGCTGTGCCCGCCCATTCGACGCGCCACACTAGGCAAGAGGAACCCTTGGCAAAGACCTGGAGGAGCCAAGCATAAGCATTGAATGAACCAGCGGGCTCCATCAGGACCCCAGATCAACGCTGCTGCTGCTGCTTCGTTCACTTGACCATTTTCCCGTCCCGTCTCCTGGGTGGCTCCTCTCGAGACCCTTCACTGTTCAACCTCTCAGCCCACTCCCGTCCAGCCGCCACCCAACATGGCCGCCGACATTCCCAAGGATCCCAAGGATCTCGCTCAAGAGGACAAGGATGCGCTCGATCTCCTGGCCTCGGAAGCAAAGGAATTCGAAAAGGCAAGTACACATCTTACATGTCCAATCAAGCATTCTGCCATGCGACAGCTGAGGTTGACACTTCATCTCCTCACGTGCTCTCTCCATCCATACATATCGGTACACGTCAACACAATAACTAACCGCCCTCTCCCTCTCTCTAGGATGCAGAGATCGACCGGATCCTCAAGGCGTTCCGGCTCGACGCCTACGCCGTGCTGGACTTGAACCCGGGCGTGCCCGAGTCGGACATCAAGATGACGTACCGCAAGAAGTCGCTGCTGATCCATCCGGACAAGACGCGGAACCCGCAGGCCCCCGACGCCTTCGACCGGCTCAAGAAGGCGCAGACGGAGCTCATGGACGAGAAGCACCGCGCCCGCCTCGACGAGTCCATCGCCGACGCCCGCATGCTGCTCCTGCGCGAGCACAAGTGGACCGTCGACTCCCCCGAGCTCAAGACGCCCGACTTCGCCGCCAAGTGGCGCGTCAAGACCCGCGAGGTCCTCATCGACGACGAGCACCGCCGCCGCCGCCAGGTCAAGGCCCAGATGCAGGAGGAGGGCCGCGAGCAGAGGCGCCAGGACGAGGAGATTGACGAGCGCAAGCGCAAGCGCCAGCACGACCAGGACTGGGAGGCCACCCGGGACCAGAGGATAGACTCGTGGCGTCAGTTCGCAAAGGGAAAGGGCGGGGGCGAAGATGGCGGCAAGAAGAAGAAGAAGAAGCTCAAGCCCATCGGTTAGCTGGGGGGTTGCTGGCTTTTTCTCTGCAATGGAGGTGCATGCTTATTAGATGTTGAGATGTTGACACTCTTGTTCAGGCAGCGGAAAGGACGAGGATCTTCTCCTACGAGTCCCTGGCAAGGTCCGTCGCCCCGGACATGATAAGCACAGCTGAGATGTGAGTTCAATTTGATAGGACCCAACTTGTTCATGACCCTAACACCCTCAGAAAGCCGGCGCCTGGATCGGACGTTTTTCGCGTGTTCTACATTGTCACTGCCTCGATGTATACCTATCCTCCATCGCCAGACCAGCTGTTGCTCAGAATGAGGTAAGTGTTTGGCACAAATATTGCATGCACCATGTTTCGTGTGATGTGATTATTTAGGGGTGTATGATCAACCACTACATGAACTGGCTGTCTCTATGAAGCAAAATGCGGCTCACGTATAATGTGTATGAGTCACTTGCAAAAATCCAGCAAACCAGAAGATCTCTTGCAAATATTCCCCCACGTCCAGTTCTCTCAAGTAGCCTAACATCGTTCAAACACTCTGTATAGACCTTTCAAATCTGCCAGCTCCAGAATGCCCCCGTTCATGAGTGATTTTGTAGCCACCAGCCTTGCCTTGAAAGCAGGAAAAAAGACGTGTTCGACAGCGCGTCGTACGTGTGCTCGCCTGGACTTGACTTCGTCGGAAATATCTTCAGCCTCGAGCTGCTCGGCGTTCCCTGGCAGCGGCGGGAGCTGCTCCGGGACGTAGAAACTAGCCAGCTCTCTCAGGAACGACTCGAAACAACCGCGTTCGTCGTTCCAGTCGATGTGCGGACCGAGGCGGAGCAGGAACTGCGGGAGCTTCGCCATGGACGGGGTGTAGCCCTTGGTGAGCAGGGGTATGCTGAGCAGTTCACCGACCGGCGTGACTTCAAAGCTAAAGTACTCGAGGAGCATCTCTCGCCGCTCGATCAGCTGCTCTGCCACGGTGTTGGCCACATCCTCGACGTCAAAATCGTCGTCGTCGGCCAGTTCACCTTCCGCGGCGGTCTTCTTCTCGCGGGTGGCCGCCAGCGACAGGATCTCACGCAGATCCAGAGGTGGCTGGAAGCGTATGGTGCCGAAGTTCCCAAAGTCTGTCAGACCTACTTGATAGAAGTACTCGAAGCAAGCACGGCCGTAATCGACCAGGTACAGTTTGACGCCCCCCTGCATCGCCGCCAACCGCCGTCTCTCGTCGACAATTCCAACAAAGGTGTGGCCTGCGAATATCTCTGTGAGTGAATGGTGCATGTCATCGCGGACTTCGGCTCGCAGGTCGCGTATGCTCGTCAAACGGCAGACTATTGGCTCGCGGTCCGAGTGCTCGTACTCGGGTTCGATATCGTCCACTTGTTCCGCGATCGAGTCTTCCCGACTGGCGGGCTGGAACATGCTCGTGATCTTTCGAAGTGAGGCGTCGGTGCGCACCAGGTTGTTCTCATACGGCCTCGCAGTCGCCTTGCCCTTGGCAGCCGATTTCTTAGTCGGGCCATCCGCGTCGGACTGTGTGGCATCACTGGGTAGAACGGTGCCAGGGAGCAAGGTCTGCGTCATGAAGGTGCGGCTCGTATCGACCGCTGCAAGTTTCTCGCGAATGTTCTCGCAAATTGACTGTATGATTTCGTCTTCATTTAGGAAGTTCACTTCCCGTTTCGTAGGGTGCACGTTGACATCGACACGTTGTGGATCGATTTCGAGATTGAGGTAGACAAAAGGATGTCCATTTTTGGGTAGGAAGGTCGAGTACGTTTGCTCGACTGCCTTTTTGATATTGGACGACTCGACCGAACGGTGGTTGATGAACAGCAGCAGAGTCGTCCTCTTGATGTGGTAGTTGGCATTTGTTGCCAGGCCTTCGGCTTTGAATCCGTAGCGGTCATCCGAGGCAGAAAATTCGACCAACTCGCTTGCCACACTTCCGCCATGTATCTGGCGGATGCGGTCAATGGTCGATGTGCCCGACTGAACAGCGATCGAGGTTCCCGAGTCGCCGTGTTTCTTACAAGAAAAGGCAACTCCCTGGCAGTGGATGGCATACCTTCCGACCATATCAATGATCTTGTTGTATTCTTCAGAGGGGGAGCGGAAAGCTCTGCGGCGAGTGGGGACATTGTAGAACAGATCCTCGACCGTGATTTGCGTCCCGTTCCGCCCGGCCACGGGCTTTGGGTCCGGGGCCTGGCCAGGTTTTGCAGGTGCCAGCTTGCCACTGTCGTAATGGGCACGCCAGGCACAATTCGAGTCCTTGGTCTTTGTGGTCACTTGCAGGTGCGCAATATGGCTAATGCTGGCGAGCGCTTCGCCGCGGAACCCATATGTAGCAATACTGCCCAAGTCCTCAAACCTTTTCAGTTTCGAAGTGGTAAATCTCTCGCAAAGGATGGCGAGGTCTTCTTTCTGTATTCACAAGTCAGGTTGGTGGTCCAAGCATGCAAGACGAGGCGTTCACTCACCTCAATTCCGTGACCATTGTCGGTGATCTGGAGCAACTTGAGGCCGCCCTCCTTGACGAGGACCTCCAGTGACGTAGAGCCGGCGTCGACCGCATTCTCGATCAGCTCTTTCAACGCGTGTACTGGCGCCACAATGATCTCTCCTGCCGCGATCTTGTTCACGACGTCAGGGTCGAGAGCCTGCAGGCCGCAGGTTGGCATCAAGTCAGCCTCGCTCTCCCAAGGCATCGGTGATCAGGCGCCCGACCTACCTTGATTCGGCTCGGGGCGCTATCGATCAGAGCGTCATCATCTGCCTTTCTCTTGGTGCCCCTGGGGCTGTCGACATCCATGTGATCCTCCATAGTCAAGTGTCCCTGCGTTGTTGTGGGAGATATTGTGCGGCGCCCAATGGAAGCGGTCGACACCGCGTGTAGTTCCAGCAGCTGAGAAGAGACTGTACAAGGACCCGCCCTTCGAGTGGCTGTTTTCTCCGCCGCACGCTCCGCGATAGCATGGATTTTCTGCAAGATCGAAACCCCAGAGCTTCCTCGAGGTCATGGGATCAAGAAATTCTTCTTTATGCCGACGGTCGCAACTGCTCAATGTGTGCAAATCGAGGTTCCATTAGTCACATGACGGGTGCCTGCCTCAGTAATTCGCGATTTCAAGCCGCGTCGACTATCAGGACAGCGCTAGAAACCTGAACCAATCGCGCCTAGATGCACTGAAAATCGGACATGGACGCGCTAAATGGCAGCCCACTGTTACCCACAGCCATACTAAAGTGGTTTTATGGTACGGATATATTAGGTGGAGTATAACCTGCACGTCACCTTTGAGACTTGGTTGACAAACGATTATACCGATCATTCAGAAACATAAATCCACGGAAATCTTAGAGCATCAAGACACTTATCTATTCTATGCTGTATTGTCCCGTCTCCCCCCAAAGTGCACCGGGATCATTTCTACTCGACAGAGCAAAGCACCAATTCATCATCCAGCAAGATGCTTCAAATTATTCTTCTCTACATACCACTAGCCATGGCTATCATGGCTGCTGGTACTGCAAAGAAGCCTTGAGCGATGGCTTTGCTCTCGTTCTACCGTTCAGCAACTCCCTCATTGATTCCGACGCGTTTCAGGGTCACTGAATTTCAGCCTTCCACGCAACCGTTCTCGATGCGTACGTCTTTCCACTGATGCCAACAATTGTACTTGAGGGCTTTCCATATGCGAGGCAGCTTTCGCAGGTAGCTAATACAGACAAAAATAGCAAGTTCTAGCCTCGCACTCCCATGAACGACCCAAGTTGGCTTCCTACTGTGTACCCCTGCTCTGGTACAAGACGGCCAAGAACGCCTTATCATTCATCGCCTAGGAACTATGATGCCGCTGCTCTCGAGTTGAGCCCGGAATCTTCTCGACAACTGCCTTTCCAAGGCGTATACAACGCCTAGCGCAGCAAAACATTGCGCACGGGACCAGGATCGAAACCCCTGGAGTCTCATGGCCCTCGGGGCTGAGTTGACAGGTCGCTCAGCTGCGCCGACAAGGCTCTCTGCAGCCCCCAAGCCGACCAGGAAAGACATGGACACTCGAGGGGCTGAAGATGTAGCCAACTAGCCCACTCTCGAACCATTTTCTTTTGTACAATTGCCATTGTTCAAGAATCACCATCTCGTCATCGGCATTCTCGAAACGATTGCGCCACGAACCGCGGCAGTTGAGTGACTGGGGGCAGGTCTCCCCGACTCAATAGTAAAGATCAAAGCCAGGAGCTGCTGCGATACAGCCAGCCCTTTCTCATAGTTGGAAATGGATATTCGTCAAGTGTCTGCGCCACCATATATCCTCCAAGTATGTATACACAAACGAAAACGGCACAGGGAGATTTTACAGAATCCTTCCGCCGTGCAGTGCAGTGCAAGCTAAGGTGTCTGTGTCGGCCTGGGGGGGATCACGGGGAGGTAAAAAAGAGCCGGGTCTTGTGCCTTCGGGCCCCTGTACGGTGAGGCTGAAGTTTGACCCCCAAACCACGACTGGGGAGAGAACCAACACCACGGCGCATTCGTCGTGATGTTTCGCGGTCTACTTTATGTATACTGTATCAAGAGGCCTCGCCACATACATCATGTCCGTGAGCATCCTGGGAGAAAAGTGTACAGGGTGTGTCAGTCTCGTGGGTGTCGGCTGCCTCAAGACGACGGCGGGGATGGATATCTGGCATGTTATAAGCAATGCCATCGGGCATCGTGACACATCATGCGAGTTGCAATTATCATACCACAAGTTGCAAATTGAAACAATCATATGTCGTCGCAATCACGAACCCAAAGTCGGGAACCAAAGGCGGAGGAAGGCGGCGCATCAACTCGGGACACACTCGGTCCTCCGCAGTCATTGAGCGACAGAGACGAGGATGAGGGCAACTCCACCTTGGCAATGCCGGGAAGCCAGAAGTAAGTGTCCACTCGCGTATGGTATAAGAAAGGAGGACACTGCTAAAGCCCCAAGTCAGCTCCGTCTTGAGGTCTGAACACTCGTCCGTGACGGGAAGCCCCCGGTCCAAGCATCGGACGCGGGCCTTGGTCCGCCAAGTCCAGAACTGGCAGCGCGGGCGCGACCAGCCCGTCTCCTCGGCCGACGAGATTCTCAAATTCGACGAGAATCTGTTTCGCGGCCTCACGCCACCACCTGTAAGAAAGTCCCCACGTTATTCGTTGAGCTAAAAAAAAAAAAACAAAGACAAAGGATTGCTGACTCTTCCATCTTGTAGTGGCCTTCGGATCTGACGCCTCACAAAAAGAGGCCCAGGCCTGTCGAGGAGATCCTCGAGGACGACAGTCCTCGCAGCAAAGACAAACTGTCCGTGGAGCTCGACGAGATGGATGGCAAGAACAAAAAGAGGAAGATGGATCTCCCGTATCACGGAAGGCAAGCAGCCGGGTCTTCAAGTCGGCCAGTTGGCAAAGAAGGAGCAGGAGGACGCTCGGGAGAGTGATGGGAGGTTCTTCTTCTTTTCTTTTTTTTTCTTTTTTTTTTTTTTTTTTGGCCTTTTGGGAGTTCCGGAAACATCGTGCGACGGGAATCAGGCGCTGTAGTCACTTGGATAGCACCATGATATGATGTGTGTTATGGATCCGCTCAAAAGGCCCTCCAACGATTGCATCGAGAAGGTGTGAGTGGGAATTACCAGCGTGCCAAATGAGATCGAGCTCGGACTGTGGGTTCGGTTCGCGGAAGACGTCCCGGCAAGAACAACTAACGACTGCCGGTCAGCATCGGTGTGGTCCTCCCGCGTACTAGTAAGCAATCCCAGGCGGATGTAGACTGTAGGGTATGGCGTTGCCTTGATGGTTGCAACTGGTCTTCCTATGGCATATGTGCCCGGCAAAGCTTGTTGACGCCGAGAGAGACGTCTCCCACAGCGAGCCCAAAGCTGTCGTACTTTGGTATCTTCGTGAAATATCTTCGCTTCGAACAAGATCGTTGGTCATGGGCCGATGGCAGAGAAACCTGGCCAAGCTGCTCGTTCTGTTACATCCGCTATTCGATATGGTGTATATCTCGTCGATGGAGGGACCGGGGAGGACACTTTCCCGTTCAAAGGACGAGAACACCAAGGCTAGTGAAGATCATCATGATGGATCTTTCTTAGCGAAACCGAGCGCCTTTCCGTGGAGAGAAAGTGGATGGAATGGACTGGCGCCTACCATCGGGAGTCGGGAGTCGGGTTCCCTTGCGTGGACACGCTGCGGTATGACCTACCTGTCAGTGGAAGGTGATCTATTCTCCGATTCGACCGCCCTCTTTCCGATTGCTACCTTGGCGGGCTGGGGCAGTATTTCAGGTGTCCGCCTTGGTGACTTCGTTCTCCGTCATGGTTCCAGCATGCTTTTCAACATGGTGATTTGGAAGCAAGTCTCTCCAGTGTTTCATTCTCCTTCCATATCTACATTTCAGAAGCATAGGTAGATGAGCAGACTGGGTATCCGGCAGCCCGATATGTGACCAGGTCGAGTTTTTCAAACAAAGCCAAAGCACGTGCTCGAAGACTCACCCCTGGGTCAGCCCGGGCCAGCCCTTTTCATGTCGTGGAATCCAGGCATGTCAGAGAATCCTCCTGCAGTCTTCGTGATCTTTGTGCCGGTAATTGCAATCAGTTCTCATTTGGGGAGGTGAGCATTACGCTGCCAAAGAATCGGTGTGCTTCCTGCACGGACAAGACATGGTGCCATTCCTTCATCACCAGCACTGGATGGTCATGTTTGTTTCCCATTCGTGACTGCGTCCGCCGGTTTTTAGGGCAGCCCGTCATATCCATGCCGGCCGTGAAGATCATCTCAACTTCTTACTGGGCTGAACTGGGGGGTAATGATAATTCCCCGAACCCCTGCAGCCTACACTACCTAACAGCCCCTCGCCTAGATCCATTCCCCAACCCACTATGAGGGCCAAGGCTGGGCCAGGGCCATTGCGGGACTCCAGGGTTGCAGCTGGGCCCCTCTTAAAACCAAGGTACTCTGTAAGGGCGCTCACTCGATGTGCTGCTGCAATCCCGCTTGCAGATAGATGCGACCGCAACGTCGAATGCGCATTCGACCAGAGCGAGGCGCAATTTGTCAAAAGATTTAGCGAAGTCATTTTCTTTCACTCGTACCTCGGCCATCTTATAATATAATAGCACATCCTGCCGAATTCAGTCCTCCTGTACTTTAGGCAAGGGAGAGGAACATGCCGATGAGTCCATACATATCCCGCCGGAAGGACAGTCAATTGCGGGGTGAATTGAGGCCCCCCAACAAGACCACTTACACTTGCGTGTACTTTTGTATGACCCTCCAAGGACATGGATGGGATTCCAATGCAGGAGAGAAACGAAACAACCCCGGAAGAAGAGGAAAAAGACACCAAGACACCCTGGACCTTTAACCCACGATCCCGGTCTATTTCTCACCGTCCACACGCCGTTGCCGGTGCCTCTCTTGTTTGTCCCTCTCTCTCACCGTAAATGGAATGTCAGTGGGAGAGGTGATAAGGAAGAAGCATCGACAGGAAGTCTTATTCTACACGAACACTAAAGACAATTGATGTGATCTACAAGATCTGCAACTTGCGTCCTTCCTTCAACAGAGCCCCAGGTGAGATTGTTGAGAGGAAGAGAAAACGAGCGTAACGGAAAACGCACAAGATCATCCATCGAAGAGTCGAGACATGAGCAAGGTTTCTTTCCTTCCTTCCCCTACATTCCCACCCCCTCCATAATAAAAACCAAGAAAAGGACCAAGTGCCTGGTATTAGGGTACGGCGCGAGCCTTATATCTGGGTTCAACTATAAACTTATTCGTCATGAAACAACTCGCGTGGCGGGGGGGAAATATCCGACCTAACTTCTAGGGTGGGCTTTATTATTACTCATACTTCCTGATCTCGCGGCCGGCAACTCTGGCCTGTCCTTCTCTCGTTCCCATTCCAGTCAGATTAAATTACCTACCCTACCCAACCTTCCTGTCATTCCTGATCTGATCGAATCCCTTCGTGATTAATGCTCGGGAGCCTGGGCCCAGGGTCAACGTTTCCATGTCTTCCTCCTCGTCCGCCTTCTTTCCTGAATTTTTGTTCTCTTATCCATCTATCTATAAAATGCTTCCATGACGACGAACATCGTTACAATTCCGGAGCAAGAGCCAGTCAACAAACAATGCGATTTACACCGCCAAGCCACCGCGTCTGGGAAACACGCCCGGCTATCATATTGTTTTATTTTCGCAGTCACTCCGGCCGATCGCTATGCTGGCCGGTAAACCCCACCTTGTACCACGGACAGAGAAAAATGGCTGGACTTTGCGTTTACCGGACACAACATGATCATGCACCACTATGAGGAGAGCTCTGCTAAGGGAGCGAGCTTGCTTCACCTTTTCTTCTTCTTCTTTCTCCTTGTTGTCAACATGAGGCGGCTGGACGTATCTCCCAGTCTGAGGGCAATTTGGTCATGAGTCGAGCTTGAAACAGCCGAGGGGAAGAACACCAATTCTTAATCACAGGTACTGATGAACTCACAGTCCACTCGACGAGAGGGAAAGAGATACAAGAAACAGGCCACTTGGATCACATTGTATTTCACCCTGGCAGCATTTGGACAAACGGTTCTCGGCACGACTTCTTCATATCGGTATTACACCCCCTCATCATGAGTTCATCCTTGGCATCTCTCGTGCCGACGGTATTCTTCGGTTGAGCGAGTACCACCATCGTCAACCATCAGCCTATATCGGTCCCCGTCCCATCTCTCTGGGATATGCGAAAAATTCAAAACAAAAACGAGTGGACCTCCAACGCCAACAATGAGGACTGGCCGCCAGAAAACTATAGTATCAAAAGGACAAATCCCCCCTTTCCAATCGTATCCACCACCAATGCAGGCTCAGCGACGCACCAAAGGCCGCAGATGAGGAAAAATATCAACCAGAAGCCAGATATATGCAAAAAGCAGAATTCTGCATCAACGTTGTACAGAGGTATCTCCATGCCACAACTAACAAAAATCAGGAAGGGGTATCTCGCGTACAATTACAACCAAGTACGTTCACATAGAGATATTAATAGCTCCGTTTCGAGAGCTGAAGTAAAATGATGAAGCAAGAAAAGCAACTCTCGCTAAGGTCCGCGACGTGGCGCGTCGGGGTGATCTATCAAGCCTCCGATGTCGACGCGTCCCGGACGTGCTTCGGAGGCAGGGCCATGACTTCGGATCGGTGGAAGCTGGAATCCAGGCTGAACTGGCGGCCGAGCGGCCGGCAGCTCGCTTCGGGGTATCTGATATGAGGGGCCGGCCGGGTGTTCAAACCGACCCGAAGACGGCGCATATGAAGGTATACTCGGGCTCACGCCGGGACTCGGACCCGCTGGCCCTTGAGTCCCCGCGACGGTCTGCCGGCGAGGCATGACGTCGTCTCGCACTTCTCGAGGGTCGCCAAGCTTCGGCCGGTTCGTTTCGAAAGATGCCGACACGGGTGTGAGCTGGGGCCCAAGTACCTGCTGTTGATATGGGTATGGAATCTCCCGGGTGTGTGGAGAGGGTGGTGGGTGTTGATATACGGGCGGGCGAACGTTCAGAACCAAGACGACAAAGTAAACCGAATCCTCTTTGGCGAGCCCTACGCGAACGGAGAATTGCCGGCCCTCTCTTTGAGCTGACAAAAAGGTGAAGACGTCCTGTCTCTCAAGTGGGAGCCTCGAAACATATTCGGAATCGACTGGCATCGAATGCACAATTCGTTGCAGTTCCTGTCTGCCAAAAATGGGCGGCAGATAATTCGGCTCCTTTCTTCCTTGTTCTATTTGCAGATCTCGCTGCAGCGCGGCGACCCGTTCCATCTCCTGCGGTGCGATCAGCTGCTCCAGTTTCCTGCCCAGGATAGCCTGTTCCATTCCAGCACCAATGGCATCCACGAACAGATTCGACACTCTGACGATGTCAAAGTCAACGGACAGGAAGGCCATGGGCTCCAAGAAGCGGGGAGGCGTCATCAGCGGTGGCTGATATATGTGCGCGTCGCCAACAGAGCCGCGCTCGAGGTATCGTGGTGCTACAGGGTCAGTCGGCTGCGATTTGAGCACCCTATATGACTGACTCCTCCGCAACGGATCATCAAAGGCAACTGCTGGTGCGCTCACGGGCGCATACAGAGAGACAGGCCGTCTCGACATCGAATCAGTCGGATGTTGCTGGAATCTAGATGCGTCGAATCTTGTTTCCCTGTCCTCTCGTAACCGCGGTCGACCACGCTTCTTGTGCTGTACATCGATACAAGCATCCTCCTTGCCATTGCTGAGACATCTCGAGCATGGTCTTTGAGCTGTTTGTAGATTCATGTTAGCAAATCGTTGACAGATCAAGTGATCTCAAACAGGTGTCATGCGTCAACTTTGACTGCCATGCGGCGAAGTGATCTCTCGTATCATGAAGTCACAAGTGTGTGTCTGGGCCGGCCCCTTTCTGCAAGCAACGGCGTCACCAGGGAAGCCGAAGGCAGTGCAGAAACGGGGAATCCTGGTTCATGATCTCGTCACTCGGCGACGTCCTTTACAACCACGGCGTTGACAAAAGGTGAGGAATGCATTTCTGATCCTCGACCGTTCTTTCGCGAGAGGTGTCCCTCGGCCATCATGCTTGAAAGACAAGGATCTCCACTTGGGCGATATGACGCAAGACAAACTCTTGTCTCTCCTCGAAATCGGGCACAGTTCCTGCTGGAAATCACACAACATACCATCACATCTGCCAAAGAGGTTAGTACCATGTCTTCATATGTTTGCCCCCTGAAAGGTGTGGCAATCTTACCTCAGGTGAGCTCGCTTGCATGGCACGCATGCCGAAGCGACATGTCCTTTTGTCTTGCGCTGTGATCTTGGCGATGTGTAAGCCGCTGCATCAGCTGTCTGCGGCCTCGGGGGCAATGAGTATGGCGATGTCGTTGGCATCTGGCCTTGCCTCGGTGGTAGGGCGAAATGCGATTGTTGAGAGGAGGAGGACAAGGGTGGCAACGCGGGAGGGCGACCTTGGGCGTCTTCCGGACGGCTCGTTGGGTACTCTGACCGTTCCAAGATCTCTGGCGGATACGGGCGGCTGCCGGAGCCTGCGGGCAGTGGCGGAGGTGGATGCGACTGCGTCGTTATCGGTGGGATGGGTACTGCGCGGACGCCGGCCCCTTGCGCAGTCATGAGAGGGCGGTACGCATCTTGAGAAGTTGCGGGATAACTGCTCAGACCTCGCTCACCGGCCTCTTGGAATGGCTTGGGCGGGAGCGGTGGAGATCCTGACATGGGCGGGGAGGGATAGGCCCTTGTGCCAAGGCGGCACTCCGTCTCTCTGTCAGCCCAGCTCAGGTCACCGATGAAGCGCGCCAAATCGGATGCGCCTCGGCGATGGCCAATTCGTACGTAAGGTCGTTCACCTGGGTGATGGTAGGCTTGCATGGAGTCTGCTCGTCGAAACAGGCAAGCGCAATGTCGTGTACGTGCTGTCCTGACAACGAGTAGATATCCGAGATCTCACGAGACAGGCCACTTTCGTACAATTCCAGCTTCGTTCCTCGACAACAAGTTGCATGCCAGCATTAACCAACAAGATCCGAGATGGATGATCGAACTCGGCAAGATTAGCTATTGGGCGTTTTGGGACAAGTCAGGTCTGTTTTCGGATCCGAAGAATTGGCGTTCCTCCACACTCGGTTGTATGAGCGGGAGATCGGACTGATGATGAAGAGTATTCTAGGCTTTTCCAGTACAGCTATTCGCTGCTATCCAGATCCGGAACTAGTCGACAGGCAAAACCCGAGGGAGGCAACTGATGACAGGACAACGTGGACGGGCCAGTGACTAAGGAAGAGGCAAGTCTCGAAAGACAAACGTGGGACAGGTTGTAGTTGGTGATACTCGTCCGAAGAGGGCCAGAAACCAGTGACACGGTAAGCGATCTCGTCGTCGTATCTTGGGGAACTGGAGAAAGCACCGGGGAGCTGCAGGCGCTTGCGAGACCCTCTCTCCCGTAACACGGACGGCAAGCTTGCTTGGGCCTCTAATCAGTAATTCGGGATTCTCGGTGCTGCTGACGAGTTGTTTTTGTTTTCAATTCCCTTTCGGATTCTTCCTTCTTGGGATTGGCGATATGGAGGAGGACAGGACGCCGTGGTATCGTCTCCAGCCCGGGATCTAGTAAGTTGGGCAGGCTGAGGGCTGACTACCTAGGACGGAGCAGAGCGTCGAGATGGACGATATGCTCGAAAACTTTGGACTCTACTATCGTGGGTGGGATGACGGAGGTTTTTGTGCCACTTATTAGAAGATTGGCCCAATATGGACTCGACAAGGATGACGGAGGTGCATGGGCTCATGGAGCGCATCACCGCTGCACAGACTCTGGGATCCGCTGGCTGGCTCATGGGACGGGCACTGGTGCTGTGCTGCCACCAGCGCTGGGTGAGCGAGCGAGCGAGAGAGCTGCTAGGGGCCACCATGGACATGGGGCTTGTACCTAGGCTAGGAGAGGAGATGACGGGAGAGGTACAACCCTAGATGCCGGCCGTATATATGGATATCCTCTAGCTGAGGTGGGCAATACTTGGTCAGCATGGGGGAGGACCATGGAACGCATGGCATGGCATGGTTTTGGGGCCTGGCATGGGCTGGCTGGCTGGCTGGCTGGCTGGCTGGGCTGGGCTGGGCTGGGACACGGTGATGATGAGTACCTAGTAGTTGTATGTACGTATGTAGCGGTAATAGTGTAGGGTGGAATAAAAAAACGAGAGAAGAGGTGGACATTCTGCGTTATCCTCCCCCGGGGGCCCAGGGTGGTGGTTGATCGCAAGGGGAAGAGAGCGGGAGGAAAGAAGAATTAAGATTAACGAAAGAATCAGAGCACAACCTACATACAGCACAGAGAAGAAGGGGACTGATGACTGGCACACACACACACACACACACACACACACACACCCCTGGGCCATCTTGGGGGCAGCAGCGAGAAAGAAAAGTCTTGGTCGCTGCTGAAAAAAAAAAAAATTTAAAGTGAGCAAGAGTGTGAAGAGGCAGCAGAAGAGAAGATGGTGGGGAGCCAGGGTGCCGGAGCTCGAGCGAGCCTGGGCTAGCTAGGTACCTAACCTACCTAGCTGTGCCAGGGTCGACCCCCGTCACCCCCCAATGGACAAAATCGTCCAGCATGTGCAGCAGGTACCTAGCGAAGTAAAGTGGCCAGTAACAAGATGGCCCCAGCTGCCACATATGTACTTACCTCGCATTATTCCGTCCTATTATTCGCCTACTTTTTGTCGTGTTTTGAGGGAGCAAAAATACGAAGTTGGTTTAAAAGAAATAATGGATAAATTTGACACGGCAGTGGGCGTGGTTGCTCGAAAAAGACACGTTGATTATGTCACCCATCAACTTTCTGCCCCGGCGATATATACATGCATAGTCACATACATACCTCACTGCCAGGCGGTACCCGTACGGAGTATATTCGAGCATTAAGATCACCATAGTGTGTCGATTCATGATCTTGACTAGGGATCATATACATACTCGCATTATGTCATGTACGTACTCTCTTGATCATGGCGAATGACTTCCAGGTTACCCCGGTTCTGCTCACCATGAATTCACATGGGGAGCTACTTTGCTACCTACTATGAACCCTGTTTTGCAATGCCTGGTTCCATGTCACCCAATCTGAAGACCAAGTGTCCATCGCCATGCTATTCTGCTCGGGCGTCTTCTCCACCGAGTATCTGGACTATGTCAGACTATGTTAGTCGAGATTTGCACGGCGGAGAATAATATATTGAGACCTTCGCAACGGACGATGAGTTAAAGTGCGAGTAAAGTACAAGTGGGGAGGCCTTGATCCCGTCGCGACCGTTGAGCGGCGCTTTTCATCATGTGGCAGTTGTCATACACGTTGGCGAATATAATTTTACGAAGCTACATGCATCTCTTGTCTTGGGTCCTGCCAGGGTGGTCCCGAGACTGTATAACAGGCACGGGCTAATATGTGATGTGAGTATATGGGTACGTATCTTGTCGTTCCCGTCTTTTCAGCCTCTTCCCAAGGCCGCCGTGGTTTCGACCTGGTTGTTCTGGAGAAGCGGGAGAGCAATATTTAGCAGCGATACGAATACACAGCCAATGGGGGAATGAGAATAGTAGTCGGTTTCGGTAGCCTCGGTTTCGAATGTAACACGGTAACCACAAAAATAAGAGATGATATTCCCATTGGCTCTCCTGGGGGGCCCTGTCGCACGTTGGAAAGAAAGCAAAGTGGGAGGGCAGCAAGTAGAATGAGAATGCCCTTCACTACGCCCATCCTACATACATAGTAATACATGGCGCTCAAGCCCCAGCGGAAGCGAGGAGACGTCATCTCCGTATGCAAGAGACGGTTGCTGAAGAAATTGAGGATGAAGATGTCATACGCACTACGTGAGAGAACAGGGACCCCGTCCGCCGAGAAAGACACACTTGCCAATGGCGAGGGAAAAAGGCAGAGGTAGGGCTCGATAAGGTTGGACGTTCCGCGGCTGCATGGCCCTACTCTACCGACCTTACAGCTTGCAAGCGGTAATAGGAGGGGTGCGAGCCTTTACGGTGGGAGAGATACGAAAAGGCGTGAGTGTGTGCGCTTCGGAGGCTTGGCCAGGAAGCCTCTTTGGTTGGCTGGCTGATGAGGGATCAAAAGAGACGAGGTTGTCCTCCTGCATTTTTTTTCCTGCCAGCTAACCTAGACAAGTCTATTATGACCCTCCAAAAAGAATACGGTTAGTACCTACATTTATCGTTCTTCGCTTGTCTGACATAGTACCTTACTTTTTGACCTAGTATTACCTCGAGCATATGCACTAGCCTGGTTTCGTGCCCATCATATGCATCCCACGTACGCATTGGTCGTCATCTAGTCGAATGAGAAAGGTGATATATAATGCCTATGCATCTTGTTTCTCTATTGATGTGCGTAAACTGCCAACTGACCTGGCAATACTTTGACTTTGCGCCATATGTGATTACATTGCCTCCCTATCAATCTACTACCCACCAGAACGCTTGTTCTTTCGTAGTCAAAATTACCTACTGCGTAGAGCGGACTAGACCCAATTGGTTAATTGCTTGCGGTGAGAGAAGTGACAGACAGACGGACAGACGGGAGTATCCAGCAGCAAAGCCCGAACCCCCCGGGGCGAGGTGTGCACTTGTCACAGCTGGTTGCAACGAGGGTGATAATGGTTGGATGTTCTTTTCGTCCCGCAATTTCATGCGTGCCAGCCTCGGGTTCTGTCTACTTGGTGACTACATACTTTCTTCTCACCCTCCTCGTCTGGTGGGTTGAGTAAGATTGATAGTTCACCTGCATGCAGAAAGGTTCGGCGGGCGCCAAGATCCTGCCGGTGCTTCAGCGATCCGAGATTCGCGGGGAACGTAGGCCGGGCGCGGCGCATCCCAATCGTCTGGATCTCTCTTGCGTGACGTCCGCTGATTATTTTTGGCGCTGCTTTGGGGCCTTGTTCAATCAAGCCTGCATCTTGTCCGTTTTAAACTTCTGGGGAATGTCACTGGTGTATGTAATGCACATGTGTAAGGGTAGGTACATCAATCAGTATGTCTGCTGCAGTTACAGCGGCAGCAGCAGCAGAATGCCGTAATGTGTTTGTTGCTACTGTATGATGCTAATTTTGTATGACCATGTCTACTGGGCGAGTACGTAAAGTCTTGTGTCAAATCGAGTTCCACCTGGTAGACAATCGCATGTAAATTGTCGTGTCATATACAGCCTTGCAAGAGATTGTTTGAGGATTCAAGCTGCTCTCGGTAAACATGGGCTCTCGGCGATCATCTGATGCAAGTATGAAGAAAAGACAGGACGAACCTCTCGAGTCCTGAGCTGCATCTACCTACAAGTAGACATGTGTGGGCGATTCACATATTGCCAGGGATATTATATTATAGCGGACTTCGCGTGGTCCCCCCATCTCCACACTGGATTCCAAAACCCGGGAGACGATGTATGTAATGTATGCATGGACGGAACAACTAAGATAGGGTATGCTCCCCTCGGATCTTGAGAAGGTGGGATCTAATTATACCCGAGACATTGGTAGACCCTGGACTCATCCCAACTTCAGCAAGATGTGCAGATTAGCATCCCAAATCCCAACTGGGATGTGTTCCCGCCGAGGAACGACTGGCGATCGGCGAGATGATGACCATCCACAGTCGCTCGTCTTATGCGAACGATGATGGGCGGCTTGATCGTATGTAGACAGCCCTATTCACATGCGCAAGTAGAAAGAAGATGTGTAGGAGCATATCTGCCGTGCTCGTCACTACCTAGTCGCGGTAGGGTCCCTTTAGCTGGGGGCGGATGAACCGCAGACCGCATGAACATGAGCTGCTGTCATGTCCGTGCGGATCGACTGGTGGTGCGGCAGTGATAATTAGGGGCCGAGCTTCCTCGGCCCAGGAGGAGTCGTCTGGCGGCGGCAAATATCGATCAATCGCCCGTTCGTACGAGACCCTTGACCACGTCTTGTCATGGCAACAGAATGCAGAATGCTACTATTACAACTACTACTCTTACTATTGCAGAAAAGCGCATACTAATTGTTCTAGTTCTCTGGCTCGGGGACATAATGGCGTTCCCGGCCTATAGTATGCGGCTCAAGTGGGCCCCTGACATTCCGTTCGTCAGCGTGGCATGCCATAATATGGTCGCGTTATTACTTGGCTGGTGGGGGCGGCGGCCGTCCAAAGGCGGCGCCGGCTCTCCTGTGCGTGCTTGTAAGGCGCTCGTCCAGCCGCCCGCTGCATTCCTCGAGTCTTTTTTTCATTAGCAGCATCTGGTCAGTTGATTGAAAAAAACAAAGAGGCAATGTCTAGCCCTGAGCAGCGATCTGTGTATGCGCTATAAACCAAAGAAAGGTAGTCTGCTATACTAGAGCCGGTCTGGTGGCATCTAACAGATACTATTGGGCAACGATCTCAGCAACTACTGAAGCCAATTGCCCATTTTAACCTTTGTCTACGCACAGTCGTCGTATACAAGTGTTCAGCTCTTGTTTTGTCAACAAAGCGATTGGAAATACAAGTCACAACAGGTGAACCGCGGAATCGGACTGTGCTTCCTGACTTTACTGGCTTGCATAGGGGTGGCCATTGTAATAGACTTCATCATCCCGAAGAGCATAGCGATCTCGCCTGCCACAGCGCTCTACATCATATCGATTCTGCAAGGTTGGGCGTTGCTCACGATACATGACGCGAATGCAGGACCATCGTACAGCTCAATAAGAGGAATTAAAAAATAAAAAAAATAAAAACCCTGCCACTTATTGGGGCGGCAGGTCCCATAGCTCGTCCATTATGCCGGATGCGCTAAAGCATGCACCCCTCCAGGCAGGCATCGCTTCGCTTCGCTTGTCCGATCTGGTTGAGCCTCTTCGTCCAACCATGACTTTGCTCCTTCGGAGTCCCTCACAGTGATACACTCCGACAGAGGAGTAAAAAATGACTTCTCTCATTTGCCACTAGAAATAAGCACTCTTTTGATGCTGGCCAGCCCTCATTGGACCCCGTTGCTCCTGCCCTGGTAAGCAGACGAGGAGACCAGGGACGGCGTCTGGCTGAACACAGAGCTCGGCCGTTGCATATACGCTATCTACGGTAGAGAAGGAGGCAGGTGAATAATAAGAAGCCTTTCTTTCGCCTGCATCTCGGTTCAGCTGTTAATTTGCATTCAAGGGGCCGCTCTCGGAATGTTCCCACCTTGTGCCATTAGTGTATGAGCAGCTGCTTGTGTACGCAAGTTGATTCATGCACTGGGACGAGATCTACACATCCCGCGACCACGAAATAGAAATTGCCCGTCGTCCAGTAGGAAGCTTGCTCACACTGGAATAGTGATGACCCTCTGCTTGTTTTTGGTCCTCCCTCACCTCACGGCCTCCCGTGTTCTCATTAAAGTTTGGGGCTATAATTCCCCGGCTGCTTATTCGCTTCTGCGCGACTACGTCTAGGATCTCGACGGGCCTGTCGAGTTTCGTCCCCCCTCGTGTTATTGAACCAGACGGAATAACACCAGCTGGATCTGCTGGGGTGCTGGGTGGTCGACAAGGCAAGGGCATACATGGGACGAAAGATCAACACTTGAAATCCCGAGAAAATCAGATGCTTGCAAGTTTGCAAAATGAGATAATGAGCCCAGAGGGATCAAGAGAATTTTTCACGGCCTCGGCAACTTTATTTCTCTTCCCACTCATTGCACTACTGACTCTCGCTCGCACCGTATCAGTAGCCAAGTTTTCCGGGCTCTTTGTCAATCTATCACAAACAAGACCGCCGCCGACTACTCTCCTTCTAGAAAGATTGGAATGGGCTATAAACTTCTCCGGCTATCGCGACCCTTGAACGACGTGCTTTCTCGAATTCGATTAGGTCACATCCTTCAGAAAAGGCAGGGTGAGCTGCATGGACCCCCGGGGATACGAAAGATCCTGGCCCCTGCTCGTCGTCTGATCTCTATTCCATCTCTTCCGGGTGCCCAGTGGCCCAGTGCAACGCAGACCGAAAGGCGTGGGTGTGGGTGGTGTGCGCAATGCGCGAATGTGTCTCTCTTCTCCAGACGTACCTAGTATTCAAAAGAAAGAAAAAAACGTTCCTGAATGGAAATGCGCGGTGATCGTGCAGCCGCCAGCCCATCCTCGGCTACGCAGGTTCGTGGACTGACAGCTCCAGGATGGGACGATTGTATGATCGACCTCGAGCCGGCGCCTTTGTGCGTATCAGGGAACAAACGTCGCCGACGAGTGAGACGCGAGCGTGTTTTGCAACAGGTTTCAAGCAAAATATCTTGGGTAAGCAGTTCGCAGCTCGCAGAGACGCAGACAGAGCAAAAAAAGGTCCGCGGGTTTTCTCGCCGTCGGATTGGAGGCTTTATTTTCCTATTCGCAGACTGCAGACTGATGACTGGGGGGCACGACTGACGTTGACTGCTTGCTTGCTTGCTAGCAGCAGCTGTTGCTTTGCGCCGAGGCTTATTGGTTTCCCACACCCCATCCACGTAACGCGTAGTGACCATCGTCGTCACGCTCCGGCGCAGCAGTTGATGAGTTTAAGATTATCATCCAATGATCTCCACATGGAGTGGTAGAGCGAGTGCATGAAGGGCCCCCCGGCCTCTTGCCCGGTAGGTGCAGAAGCCTTCCCTAGCACTCCCGCCGGCCAAGCCCTGGGTAAGTATGTAGTGCTAAGGTAGCGGGCATTTTTAAAAACCGACACAATGCAGAGTACAGTTCACTTACAAGGCATTCAGATCAAGTCGTCTCACAGGCGTATCACACACGAATTATCGACCAAGTTGGACTGCTGGCTGCATCACAATACGTACGTCTACATTGAATACCTGCCTACTTATGTAATGCCAATCAACATTTCGTTTACCAAGGTGGACGAGACACGTGCCTTCCTGCTCTATATGATGGCAGACGGCAGGTGCATTTCTATCAGCCTATTTTATACTCGATAGTCGAAGCAGTCAACGCAATTGCAATGGCAATGAATGACACGGATTGATGGATTACGGCCATGACCTAACTTGCCTACGATACAAGCACTCTCTCCTAGGTATCGTCCTGCATTTCGCTAGGCGTATTGATATCAACCGCCTGGACCTCCGGAACAATTTGTGCCCCTGCCGCGCCGCCGGATCGTGTTCCTCAACGCTGCTGCTAACCTTGCTAAACTACCCTACCGACCTCTGCCTACTGCACTTGCAAAAGCTTCAGGGCATCAAATACATACACCGTACCTAAACCTCGTCCAGTTTTCCTCAGATCCACCTGCAAACCAGAAACCCCCCAGCCTCTACGTTCCCACTCTCTCTTTCGCCCCCAGTCACGGAAAAATAATGTCAAGCTGGGCAGCTAGCAGTATTAAACTCACTTTGCTCTTCGATGCTAGCAAGGAATCCGCAAAACCCTCTCATATCGGCCCTTTGGTTTTTGCTGGGGCGCCCAGGGACTTGGACCGCAGTCCCCTCAACACTGGACCCTTCCCGTCGCTCACAAGATACTGGGAAAAAGTCAAGGGCCTCAGCATCCCGGCTAGGTCCGTACACCCGCCTGCCTGCACGTTCACGTCCCTCCCCTCGCAACCCGTATGTACATCTCAATCATCAGGCTGACACAGATCATCCGCAGGATCAATTGCAGAGCCCCCCGTGACCCCATCGCCGTGAGAGGAGCAATCTTCATTTCCCAACTCAAGGGACCCTACCGAAAGCAAGTTGGAATCAGGGTCCTTACCCCTCGATGCTTGATTACAACATGTGTATTGCAGACTTGTTGATGTGATGAACGGTGGCCGCGCAGAGAGCACGCATACCCCGTCCTTTTTGCGACTGACTATTGAATGCACTGCAGCTGATCAGAATACTTCGAGATCCAATTTCGGTACTTCGTTATGGGTTCGTTTCGCTATTCGGGTCGGCGATAAGACCCGCTCTCCACATGTCTCTACGTATCTCTTTTTCGCCTGGGTTCTGCTGCTGAGACGGCCGCAGACTTGGGAGCTTGAGCCTCATTTTACAGTATCGCCGATGAGTGTCCTGCTCAATAGGTATCGTCTTTTCAGTGCTTGGGTATTGACAAGAATACGCAGGACAAACTATATTTCGACGATATCACTTGGTGATGCACTCAGCCGTGCTGGAGTCGCTACCAATGATCTGTTTCGTGTCAGTATTCACCACTGCGCATCGATATGAGGCAGTAGCAGCCGGACCCATCACAACCAAGCACATGGCGCCGAGATCCATAATCGATCTTCAACATGGAAAACCAGGCCCAATCGCTACCCTCACCGCTCACCCACACACAAGCCAGGTTGCGAATCGTGACTACTGGGGAAGAAACTCTTCTCAGCAGTTAGTCATCTTCAGCTCAACATGAAGAAGTCGTCGAATAAGAGGCTGTCAAGCATGCGAGCGTGGGACTGCTGACCAAGATATTGACTGACAGATCTGCACCAACCTATCGTGCCGGCTTCAAGGAGATCCGGCATATGGTACCTCCCGAACGGCTGACGGTACCTCGTGGTCGTGAGTACTCCGTACTGTTGCGAGCGAGGTGCAATAATATTTAGGCACTAGCAGCACACAACCTGGGATGCTTACGCACGGTTCACATGTTATTCGTCTCCGTCAGAATATCCTCGCAACTTATCCACTTGGGTAGAGCGCATCCATCCTGAATGCGTGCATAGCAGCCGGCTTGTGAGCGTAGCCATGCGTTTTGCACCCGTCGTGGCGCCAGCATACTCCGTACATGACTGACTGCATGGGAACTGAATCATCAGACGAAGAGTTGACAGGGGGGGCATGAATTGCTCATCTCGCCTAGCTCGGAACATTTCATCTGCCCCCTCGGACCCCGGAAATGCCCATTGCACGCCAGTGTTCACAGAGCACATCCGTCGTCTCGTCCAAGCTTATGCGAATGTGCACCGCCAGCAGGGCCAGCCAACCGGAGAATTTCCTGGCTGGGGGTGTCACTCCCCTGTCTCAGGTCGGGACCTGGTCAAAAAGTCTGGTGTACCTTGCTCGATGCCTGGACCTTTTGTACCCAAGCAATTTGCTCGCAGGTTGTCGCCTTTGCAAATGGACAACGTCACGACTGCGACCTTGATGGCGAGCTCATCCCCAGTGTCGACGAGCGCTTAGCTGAGCTGCTTTTCCGATGCATCAATTCGACATCTACATTAGCGTCAGGTTCGCCCACGACTTTTCTGCATTTGAGAGTCCCATCGGCACCATCGTAAGAGGTTTTCCGGCTGGCCCTGACGTCACGGAGCTTTATAACCTCCAGGGACTATCAAGCCCGAGAAATGGAGCCGAGCAGCCTGTCAAAGGATGTTCCCTTGAGCTTCCATATATGCGAAGATAAGAGATATTGTACCCAGCTCGTCGAATTACTCAGTTTGACTTATGAGGCCTTTTTCCGACGTCCATGGTCATTTTCACATCCCAGTCAAATCAATGACACCCAAATCATCTTACAGAGTACATGGCTGAGGGTCAATGATTCAATGGGGCAATCCTGATGACAAGCAGATGTATCCAGCCAAGGATACTCACATTACGACGTGGCAAGAGATATTTCTCATGGCGCACTACCCCGAAGGAACATATCCGGCACGACGGCCAGATTGTAATATACCATTGGGATCTCAAGTGAGCGACGTATGAGGACATCATGGTAATTCGCACTACTGGAATCTACCGTGGGTGCAACCTGCTCCAACGCCCAGATATATTCTATCGATAAGAACGCAGACGCCCTATTTTAAGGGTATAATAGCGATATGCCTGCCATTATGAGATCGGCGAGCTCGGTGCGCCCCCCACTTAACTGGAGGAATATACTACGTAGCACGCATATGGCTCTAGCCTGCCTACCGTACCGACCGCTACCCGCGCTTCTCTGCAGCGACCACTACAACATACACGCAGGAATAGACCGATCTGGTTTCATCATTTCAGCGTTGCACTCAAGAGGAGTTGTCGAAATCTAGCAGCAGGCAAGGACCGGGAGCCAAAGCTCGGTTGCGAACGACGTGCTGGGCCATACTCCCTTACCCAGATTGCAGGACCTGCGCCGTACCAAGGTCGCATCCCGGCCAAGCAGGCAGTCTTGGCTTGGTTGCTTTTCGTCTCATGTTTTTTTTTCTGATTCGTTTTCCGGCGCTTCTGCACCGACGTTGACGTGTCGCCAACGCTGCTGCATATTCCCATCTAAACACTATGTATTAAGCCTCTCCCCTAATCCACGTTTGGCAAGAAGCAGTCAATTTCACATGTATCTGCGAACGGGGATCAGGCTGAAGAGAGGCAGATGCTGCAGCAGCTCGTCCTTCGGCCTTCCATCCGTGACAGCTGCACCGCGAGCACAGCTTATCACGGCCCGCCACGAGCTGCATACCTGGCATGTAATGCATCCCACTTTGTGTGATAGATCGACTTCCTCAACGGGGCTTGCAGTCAATAGATGCTATGGTGTCAGACCCATCCTGCTGCAAGCATACTGCACAGCAAGAAGAGCACACGCTGCGCACGACTGGGGTGTCTTGTTGCACGTAGTCAAGCTCCCTTGTTGGCGCTGGGCGTGCGTGGTAGGTCTCTACGAAGTTTGGGAGAGCGCGCGTGTGGGAGCGCAATAATCCAGTTTCATTTCAACCTCTCCACCGCTAGCAGTAGCGAGCTTGAGACGATTCCACCACTATGAGCAGCGATCCGGAGTTGCGGTTTGCTTCTTGTCTCGGACGAATGCTAGTGGCCAGATCAGGAAGCTCGATTGAAAGCCAGACTCGCTGGGTCCCCCCCAATGGCCAGGTTAGCCACGACGCCCGATGCTACCATGGGGTGTCATTGCGGGAACCGGTTCAGAGTTTGGCGAACCAACTAATAACTGCTAATATGTACGTAGGCAGACAGAAAAGAAAGCAGCAGCAGCCACAGCAGCAGGCAGACATGGAAGCAACAAGCATTTGCTGGATACCGATACCAGGCTTTTCTGGAGATTGAGCATCGAGGAAATCTCCCTCAGGTGAATTAATCAATCTATTTTGCCGCCCGCCTGTCAAGTATGTGTATCTCATCGTTCCACAAGACGAGGATCTACCTTAATTACCCAATGACTCTTGTTCGGGTCCAGCAGCAGGTCTGTCGGGTTCCAGGGACCGAGCCAGGACAACTAATAACACCTTATTACTACAGCCACCGCGCGCCTAGCATAGATGCGCCATCTTCACTATCGTGGCTGACCGATACTCGCCTCAGTCTGGAGGCTATTCGAGGCCTCGCTTCGGAGTCGAACCACTTGCCAGTACAATCCGGCAAGCGCACGTACGATACAGATGTAGTAGCAAAAAAAAAAAAAAGTATGGTACTTGGTGCTATGGACACACGAGAGCACTTGCAGATACCCGCCCGCCGGGGCGCCTCTGCAACGACCGAACGACGTTCGCCGGATGCACTTAATTCGGGAAATTGAACCGCGGATTTTAAACCCTTTCACCTGAACTAGCAACGCCCCGGCCTTGCAACCTCATCACAAGTTGCGGATCCTGTCAAAGCCAACGTCCAGGGCTGGACCTTGCGCCGAACATCTCGCTAGAAGGAATGTAGGCGTTCTAGTGTCCGCTTGATGTGCAGATCGGGCTAATTTTTTTCTATCTACTCTCTGCTCTCGCCGTCGGCGATATGAGATTCAACCGGGGCCCGTTCGTCATGGGACACAGCGAGCACGATTACGATCAAGGCTTGGTCTGTATCCTCTCCCTTGCCGTTGGATATTTGTCCAGGGTATCTATCAACCCACGCCACAAGAGCTTGGTCAGCCGCGCCATGCGTCATCTCGTCTATGATCTATCTCACCTATTGATATTTTCCGTGTCGCATAGCTCTGCAAAGCTCACGTGCTAACGGTATGATATACGTTCCACGATTTTCCTCGAGCCAGTCTAGGTAAAGTTGTTGCCTTTTCCCGCCGCTATCTTTTCAGCAAATTTCCATGGCACCGTTGGCGAACCTGAAGGCTACTCGGTATGGTGTACATGCGGCACCAACCAAGAACTTGCCCCGCGTGTCATACCACGTACGGTACATTGCTACCTATCTCATTTTGCTCTACTAATTCCAAGCTTTCTCTCACATTTCCCACCCTGGAAGACAAGAAGAAAAATCAGAACCTCTTGTGATACGAAAGCAACATCTCCTCTCTCCCAGAATCAATGAACCCCAATCATTCATTGGCCTGCCTGCCAAGGGCCCCGGCAACAAGACAGACTACATTGACAATGGGCGCGCGAACGCTTGGAGAAGATTGTCCACGTGCGAACCCTGTTTGGGGAATGTAATAGACGATCGTCGTATAATAGCGAGAGATGTAATATCCCGCCCGACCGGAAAATATCTCGGTCCCACGTGTTTTTCTTGATCGGTGGTTTTTTGATGGCCTCTTTTTTCTTAAACCCACTTTAGTCTGTTGCTTCTTTTCCAACCATCCTCTCTTCCCATCTGTCCAATACCCTGTCGCCCTCGGTCCCCGTCCATCTCTCGAGACCCGCTGGCCAGTCGACTCGAAGATGGGGAGAGTACCCAGATATCCCGTGTAATTAGCGTTCTCCAGTTTGCTCTCTCTTGGGTTCCCATCTTCCCAAAGAAAACCCCTCGAGCGAGTGCCGTACGGATACGCAGCGCCCCGGAGCGGTGGGCAAAGGGACACAGAGAAGAGGATCCAAAGGGGATCCAATCGGCCGGTCTCTGGGTTGACACTAAACTTTTAAGCTCACACGTACCGTACTCCGTGCTTGGCAAGAGAAAAGCTTTGATGTGTACATCGTACTTCTGACTCTCCGCCTCTCTCTTTTCGTCCATGCTTTTCTTCCCCTACGACAAGTCAATGCTTCCCGCCCGCTGTGGGCTCGAGTGTAATGTACTTTGGAGGATGGGGGGATTCATGGAAAGTCCCGAATTCTCATGGTCACTGGGGAAAAAACCACATGGCAAAAATACGCCATGATGAACAGCCGCTGTAGTACTATTGTTCCTTGCATCTTCTTATTGACCGGGGTCACAATAGCAGAGGAGAGCCCTGTGCGGAACGAACGTCTCCCCTTGTGTACGACTTCAACAAAAGAAGAGATCGAGGTTACCCCGATTGGGTCTTCCCGCCCCCAAAAAAACCAATGTAGTATTGCTACTAGCAATTGACAAGTCTTTTACGGCAGATGGAGAGCTGAAGTTGACTAAAAAAAACCGACCGGACGATCGCTACCTACCTGCATGAACCGCGGTGATGCTGGGCGCGCAGGACGGTTCTTCTTCTGCTGTGTTGAAATTTCCTTATTCGTGCAAAGCAAAGCAAGAAAGAAAAGACGCCACGATCGCCGGCATAACAGACTAACCTGTCACCTCGGCTATCGATCAAGAAATAAAGAAAAGAAAAAAAAACGGGATCCTACTACCAAAAAGATCCTAGGCCAACCGTGACTATTGAAAGGTCGATCCCAAGCCAAGCACAGCGAGCACAGAGTCCGTCGCTGAGGCTAGGGCTCTTTTCGCAATAGGGCTAACCATGTGTCTTGATATGAAGGGCGGTAAAGGAAAGGGAATGGATTGGATCTCGGGTTATTTTACAACTTTAAACTAGAATGGTCAGACTTCGAAACAAGATGACGGGCTGAAAATAAATGCGGGTTTTTTTGCAAGGTGTGTTTTGTTTTGGTTTGTCTGGTTTTATGATCAGGTTGCTGGTGCGGAAGGGAGCGCTTTCTCATCGGTGCCTTCTTATGTGCTGCCTTTCGGGTTGTGTAGGTGAAGGTGATCGGGGGAATATGATTGTCCCTACTCTAATCCCTCTGTGTCACGATGGAAATAAGAGACGTGATGTATATACTATCCTGGCGCGGAGACGTCTTCCACGAAGCTGTATTTGGCGAGAAATCGTAAAAAACGGGGAATCGGGAACATGTAAATGTGAATGTGAGTATTGAAACTGTGATATTGGCTTGTCTACAATAGTCAAGATGTTCATCTGCGGGTGACTTGAGGACATTCATCGCTGCGGCTCTCGATATTAGATATTCGCCCCCCACTGCTTGCAACTTCGCAAGATGCCTACCGCGCCAAGGGCAGAACATCCCAGGAGATTTGTTGTCGGGCAAGTCAAGAAATCTTCATGTCTCGCAAACATGGAGACCAAAAGGATGTGCAGACGGACCGTGCCATCAAGAAGCTGGACTGGCGAGAATGGTGATACAACAAATGAGCCTCTTTCTCTCTTGTGCGTAGTAATGATAAGCACGACGTTGTTGTTACTTTCTTCTTGTAGGAGCTGGTGTAAATAGACCTTCGGATACCATCTCTAGGTGGCGAGAACCGAGAAGATTTCCCCGATGCTTGAGAACTGCGGGCGGCTGGCTGCAAATCTCGCAAGCATCTCTTTTCCCGGTCTACCATCGAAAGAGGTTGTCCCTCGAAAGGTCATGGTTGCTTCACGGTTCGCAGCGCCAGTTATCCGTCTGGCTGTGTCTTCCAACGACGCGCCCAGAGGATTCTTATGGATAGATCATGGACATGACAGACGAGTAATGATCCGACCGGGAAGGAATCCAGAGTATCTGTCTGGATTGGGCCTGGTATGGTAAGACAAGATATGTCGGCACAGCGAGATTGCGCAGTGCCTCCAAGCCCGCGGGCTTTGCAAATATACCATGCTCGGACAAGGTAGACATTATATCGTTAGACTAAAGTGGCAAGAGTATTGGAAAAGTAAATATCAAGCGTTTCCCTATCTTGTGGTGATTCATCATGTAGACGAGCAACAACCATCTTTCAAGACTCGGCCAGGCAAGAGCTCATCCCAGGGCAAGACATGATGATGAGTTTTTGCCATGCCAACGCCGATTCTATCAGCCACCACAGACAAACGTTGACGGTATGTACATTTGTGAAGTGCTGACGAAGTCAAGATAAGACCAGGCCAGATACAAGCCCCAAGATAGGAAGTACCATTCGTCCAGTCAGTCCATCAAACCCACCGTGTGCAAGACGGCAAACCCAAGTTGTCGGTAAAGCCCCAGGGGTTACACATGGTATTCCCTCCTGCAGCCGGCCTTTCTGGGTTTTCTCTTTTTCTTTTTTTCTTGGAATCTTTTCCCCGTCTCCATCTTTGAATTGTATACATCCCTCTTGTTTTCGTGTATGGCACCAGTGTGTCGTGGCACGGGAGCGAGCTCTTGCTGCTTACGGCCGTTGCGAGGCATGCGAATTCCGTCCGGCGGGACTTTGCGAACTGTGGTGAGTGATATGAAGCAGGGAGATTGATGGATAGGAAGTAGGTGATGATAGGATCCCGAAACAAAGAACCACTGGATTATTATTACTTGGTTGAATGGATACCTGTCCCAATGGCAACGTTTCTGTACATCACGGCATAAGTCTGGATTTGCCATTTCAAGGGTTGAATAGAAGTGAGCCTATTGCTTGGGTTTCTGGCAGCAAGATACATTCTGAACCACCGACATCCATAGATATGAAATCCAAAGGACGTGATCGGTTCAATGGCACAACGGCGCAAGTAAAGTCCTGCCGAGATTTACTGGCTCTTGTCTTGAGCGTTCGTCATGCAAGACTCTCGCGAGTGCTCAGTCTTCTGAACATTTTTCTCCGAGACATGTCACGGATCATGACATTGGTGTTGATATTTGTTCGTCTGGATATACTCTCCTCGAAGATATCATGCTCTATCGAGGATGAATTATCTTCAAAAAGAGAGAATGAACATGTCGCTTCTCTCATCATCCCGCTGTGATATCGATTTCCCCGGAGCATTAGAGAGAACACAACACCCTCCTCACCGCGGCCGTTGGAGAAGTGTACATGTCGAGATACAACCACCAAGCACGGCCTAAACCAACTCCAGATAAACACACAGGTAACCCAGCTCTCATGCCGCGCCTCGTAGCACCACAAGAAAAGGGGGCGGGGAACACAAGAACACCAACACCGACACCTGGGTACTCAAGCGAACGTGATCGAGGGCGTAACCGGCAACGCGGTGAAACGTCCCACCCACGAATCGTCCGTTTCGGAAGGGTCGCTCAGCAGCAAGCCGAGAGAAGAAGAAGAAAGAAGGGAAAAAAGGGGGGATCCGAGCAAATTTCTTCCCCCTTCTCGCCTTTCCTTCCTGCCCGCCGTCGTGCGACTGTGTCACAAAGATCCGCGGCAGTCATTGGTGTCCCGGTGGTGCGGACCAGGACTTCCATTAGCTACCTATTAGAGGCGCGAGTTCTCATGTGGGATAATTATACATCACAGTTCCTGAATTATCCGGTCTGTATAAGGGTCAGTCAATATCAGGCTGAGCTATCACGAAACATAGGCACGTTGTTTAGATGTCAAACACATCTGTTCTTATATCACAATAAGGTCTGTACTGTATATCCGGAGTCGGACGAATATGTACACTGCTGAGGCTTTGCACAAGATGTAGATACAATAATAACAAAACAATAAACAATGTAGTCGCTGTAGTTGGCCCCTGCTTTATAGTGAAATACAAAATACAAAATGACAATGATGGCTATCGCTTCAACAACGCCTAGTTGCATCCTCTCTGTGTCGCAAGCAGGTAACTACAGGCGCGGCTGTATACCGGCAAAAGCTGTCTCCTGTGGCCACTGGACTTCGGGCCATACCTGACGAATGGCATCCCATACGTGGCTGTGCGCATGTGTGTTAGCACCTGTCGAATAGGGTTGTATCGGAAGCGAGAGACAAAACGGTTTTGCTGTTGTGACATGTCTCAGCACGGCTACTTACTTGACGTAAATGATTTTCAATCCTTCCTTTACTTCGGAGGGCACCTCCCTGGCGTCCTTTTCATTTTGTGCCGGAAGGAGGACAGTCTTGACACCTGCTCGGTAGGCTCCTATGAGCTTCTCCTTGATACCGCCGACACGCTTGACGTGGCCAGACAGTTGGAATTCACCCTGTAAACCTTGGTTAGCTTTTCCGAACAAAGCAGATAGTGTAATGATAGAGAGAAACCTACGGTCATTGCCATGGTGGACGGCACAGATCGACCTGACAAGAGCGAGATGAGGGCAATGGCCTGAGCCATGCCGCTAGAGGGACCATCCTTGGGAACAGCGCCTGATGGGCAGTGTACATGGAGGCTCCGGTTCTTCATGATATTCTCCGACGGGTCTTGGGTGAGACCAAGCTCATATGCGTGGTGTCGCACCCAACTGCGGGCTACTTTGACACTTTCTTTCAGCACCTCGCCCAGGTTACCCGTAAGCTCTACGCTGCCGTCGCCAGGCATGTCGAGTACCTCGATGAACAAGATGCCACCGTTGCCACCAGAACTATAGGCGACAAGGCCGGTGACGATGCCCGGTTGGCAGTTCTTTTCTGCAATCTCGTCCTCAAAGCGCTCAATGCCCAAAATGGATTCCAGGTCTGCCACGGTCAATTCGGCGCGGTATGTCTCAGGCTTGCCCTTGTCGTTTGCCTCGACGAACTCGACTGCCTTGGCACGACAGACGGAACCAATTTCCCTCTCGAGATTCCGCACTCCTGATTCACGTGTGTATGACTCGATGATCTTGGACACGACCTCTTCGCTGAAGACAACCTGTTCCTCGGTCAGGCCATTTACACGAATCTGCTTTGGTACCAGGTGTTGCAGTGCAATGTGTCTCTTTTCCAATGTCGTGTATCCGGAGAACTCGAGCGTCTCCATGCGGTCCAACAGTGGGCCAGGAATTGTGTCCATCGAGTTGGCAGTGGCAATGAAGAGCACCTTGCTCAAGTCGATCGGAACATTGATGTAGTGATCGCTGAAGGCGTGGTTCTGTTCTGGGTCCAGAACCTCGAGCATGGCCGCTGAAGGGTCGCCGTTGTGGTTGGCCATGCCCAGCTTGTCAACCTCGTCCAACAGGAAGACGGGGTTCGCAACTCCGACCTTGCGCAGTCCTTGAACAATGAGGCCAGGCATGGCCGCGACGTAGGTTCTGCGGTGACCTCGAATCTCTGCCTCATCCCGTACGCCTCCGAGCGAGATGCGATGGAATTTGCGGCCGAGTGCTGTAGCAATGGATCTGGCAATGCTCGTCTTTCCGGTGCCAGGCGGACCAATGAGGAGAAGAATAGGGGCCTTCTCAGATCTGATCTTGTTCTGAAGCATTTTGACCTTGATGCCGCTCGCCTTGATCTTTTCCTCCAGTTGCGGATCCAGCTGCAACCCTTCTTGCACCTCGCCCTTGCTCGACTCCAAGTCCACAGTCTCCTGCTCGGCTTGTTTGATCTGCTGGTCGACCTTTTCGTTGGCAGACTGCATCAACCTGACAATGGTCAGATATGACAAGAGCCGCTTCTTGACTTTTTCAATTCCATAGTGATCATTGTCTAGTTGCTCTCTGGCCTTTTCCAAAGTGCCAACTCCAATCGGATCATCCGTCATAACGGACCAGGGTATCTCCACCAGAGTCTCAAGGTAAGTACGAATGACTTGGTACTCGGCCTGCGCAGGCATCATCTGCTTCAATCGACCAAGCTCTCTTTCGGCGACCTTGGCTGCTTCCGGCGGCATCTTGGCGGCCTCGATCTTCTTGGCCAGCTCTTGCATGTCGTCCGAGTCGGGTTGGGGTCCTCCCTTGGGACCGCCTCCTCCGAATAGACTGCCCAGATCGAAGCCAGCTCCCTGCGGCACGCCCAAAAGGGGTTTCCGGGTCGAGCTCTTCTTTGGTGCCTTTTCTTGACCTTCCTCCTCGATCTGGATGGGTATGGCTGTGCTGGTGACAGTCGTGATCTTGATGTTGCCCTTGATGTCATCGACCTGACGCTCGAGCAGCTCAATGACTTTTTGCATGCGAGCTTGGATATCTACGGCACTGAGCACTTGAAGCTTGTCCTCGTAGCTTGCGTCGACCAGGTTCATCATGAAGTCGGCGAGAGAGCCTCCCTCCTGGGGGCCCTTGGAGGATATCAGCTGTTCCAAACGCCTAGAGAGCAGCGGGTTGAGTCCCGACGTGCTCGAAGCCACTAGCAAGGAGGAGACTCTGAGATAGGTGACCAACTCCCTGGACAGTTGCTTCAGTCTGCCAAACAGCTCCTGGTAGTGTGCACTCTGGACGACGTGCATGGGAAGAGCATCTGTGTGTGGTGTCACTTTGCCCTCGAAAAAAGGGTGTTCCTGGGCGATCTTGTCGACGGCAACACGGCTGATGCCCTGGACAAGCAAGTTAAACTCGCCGCCATTCTGGCCCTGTATTCCCGTGATCTTTGCCGTGACTCCGTACCCAAATAGTTTGTCTTTCCGGATGTTGGCCGAGTCGGCCTCTAGGAGATCGTTGTACTTGGCGGGATCGTTTGCGATGAGGAGCTGACCTCGGCGGCTCAGCAGGGGCGAGTTGAGAGGGACGCAGACGACGGGGATTTGATCGACGCGCCTCGAGCCCTTGGATGCGCGCGTGTAGACGCCGGAAAGGAGTGCCGGGATATCGCCTCGACTGGAGGGCACGGGAATACGCAGGACCGAGCCGGGGAAGAGGACGCTGCCCTTGGTCAGAGGGATGACGGGCATCATGGCCGACTGCGCCGGAGGAGCCATCTCGGTAGGTCAAGTGTGCTGATCGTCAGGCGCAACGCAAGCGCACGTGGTGTAATTGTCGTTCTGGATTCAATGTAGTCGCAATTTATGTGTCAACGAAGTGTATAGAAGGTGTGACACTTGGCAAAGTGCCTTGGATCTTGATGATGGTTATGCACGAACAACAGAGACAGCGCAGAAGGTGATGGAAGAACTTGGGTATGAATCTAGACTGGAATTCGGTATCGGCTGCTGATGTCAGTCAGGGTAGCAAGTGGTCTGGCGGCAGCAGCCGAGGTCCCGGTCTCGTCTCATCAGTGGAGTGACAACCTTAGTACCTAGGTGCGCTGGACTATGAAGAATGCGGGTGCCGGACGCGAGTTTCCGGTGGCCCCCGGGGAGGGATCCCGCTTCTACTCCAGGTCCAGTAGCGAGCAGCCAGCGAACCCCCTCTTTGACCCCATGAATTGCCACTGTACATTTATTAGGCACATTTTTAGTCTGTTGTTCGACAGATGTCCACGGCTACTTGACCGAGCTTGAGTCCTTCTGCCATGTGAATGGTGGTACGTACCATATAAGGTATCTGATATGGGAGCTTTCTAATGCTATTAGGTAATGCTACATACTGTAGTGACCTGACATGCTCAACATTCTCGCTACTTGCCTTTCAGCATATCCACGAAAAGAGGGACCAGCAAAAAGACTGCCTACATTTCTTTAGCAAGGCAAATCGGCTCGCAGAATATACTTCATGATTGTTACGATATAAATCAATGTAATTTGATCCAGTCTGCCAGGTTGGTATACGCGCTTCAATGTTGGTCTCTTCTTTAGCGTCGTCCCGTTTTGTGGTGCGCAACGAGCATCAGCAGCAAATGCTAGCAGTGGTCTCTAGCAACAGACCCCGCGATTTCAGCCTAGAATTCAATTAAAATTCGTCGCGTCAACTGGCCCCAAGACGCGTCTCCTCCCCTCCTCGCATTCAAAGAAAGCATAATACATCACCACCTGCAACCTCCAACATAATAAACACAGTGCAAGAACCTCTTTTTTAGTCATTCACATCAGAGCGGCATCATGAGCTGTAAGTTCCCTCGAACATAGAACTATTCTGCTCTATTCAGCCAAAACCAAGTCTCACCTCCATCATAGCATACGGAGGCAACAACTACTCCAAGCCCGCCTACGGCGCAGACGGCGGCGATAATGCAGGCGGTTTCTTCGGAGGCTCCCAGGGTGGCAGCCAAGGAGGAGGAAAGGTATGTCGCCTCCATAAAGAAATAATAACCTGTTCAGCTCTGGCTGACTCGGTATACCATTACAGGGCTTCGGCGAGGAGACGCTCCGCCCCGTGACGATAAAGCAGCTCATCGACGCCAACCAAGCCTACCCAGACGGCCCCTTCCGGATCGACGACCTCGACGTGACGCAGGTGACGTTTGTCGCCATGGTGCGCAACATCTCGATGCAGACGACCAACAACACGTACCAGCTCGACGACGGCACCGGCATCATCGAGGTCAAGGAGTGGATTGACGCCGACCGGAACAACGACGACGAGGGCGAGAAAAAGCCCCCGTACGACCTGATGGAGTACGTCCGCGTCTTTGGCCGCCTCAAGAGCTTCAACAACAAGCGCCACGTCGGCGCCCACAGCCTCCGCGCCGTCGCCGACTACAACGAGGTCTCGTACCACCTGCTCGAGGTCACGTACGTGCACCTGGCCTTCACCAAGGGCAGCGGCGGAGGTGGTGGCGCGGGCCATGGAGACGGGAACGCGGGCGACGACGACAGCATGTTTGTAGACGGCGGCAGCGGCGAGTCCAAGGAGAAGCCGAATGAGCTGACGGAGAAGCTGAGGCATGTCTCCCAAAGAGCTCAAAGGTTCTTCAACTTCTTGAACGTGAACAACAATGGCTCCGAGGGCGTACATGTCTCGGACATTGCCAAGGGCTGTAGCATGACCATCAACGATGCCATGGCGGCCTCGGAGGAACTCATTGGGCCTGGCATGATTTACACCACTACTGATGATGAGACATTTGCTGTTCTGGATTACTGAGCAGGAGGGTAACGAAGCGAGAGCCGGGAACACAAAGGGAATCAGTGCAACTGCGTGCCTCTTCATAAGTTGGGCACTCAGCGGGCACACTGCTTCCACACGAGACTGCCGGTGATGTTGCATTGGTATCGGAGAACTATCATGCTCGCGGACGCAACGACGCTGGTATGAAGAGAGGCCAAGTGCATTCGACCGCAGCCTGTTGCTGCGAGCAATTCAGTACACTCACGCAGCCATACTGATAATCACGAGTATATGGAGGGTCATTGATAGGATGGGAACGCGCTTGTATCAAAGGAGCGAATAGACGACGACGACATCTACCTAGTTATGCTTTCAAGAAGGAAAAGCCTCGAGTCATACGTAGTCATGTATAAAACCAATAAACAACAAACAACAAACCCCAACGGAAAGCAGAAAAGCAGAATAGATGAGCTCGGGAGTAGCAATTTAGGCCCCAAGACCCATAAGAAAAGCATAGCCTCTTTCGTAAGTCTCATGTTGAATGAGAACGTGATACTCTCTGCCCATGTTGAATGAGAAAATGATACTTGGAATGTCAATCTGAAGAAGTAGAAGAGGCAAGAGCAATCAAAACATAAGCATCACAAAACAGCAATCTAAAATGTCAGTATAACAGAAAACAAGGTTCGTCATCCCTCACGATACACTTACCGCAAATCACAAAACACTCAACAAATCATTCCAACGGGTACTCCTCCCGTTGCCGTCTCACTGCAGCCCCTTGAACCCAGCGCCGAGCTTAATCGGAATAGTCTTGCCGACAACAGCGGCGTTGGCCTGCTGCGGCTCGCGCACCATGATGGACAGCCGGACGGGATTGTCCCCCTCGGCGCCGAGGTAGATATCCCGGACGACCTCGAACCCGAAGCGGCGGTAATACGCCGTGTTGCGCGCAGAGCTGGACTCGAGATACACGGGCCGGCCCTCCTGGTCCGCGCGCGCCGCCATGGTCCCGATCAGCTTGCCGGCGTACCCGCGGCGGCGGCCCGCAGGCTTGGTGCCGATGTACACCAGGTAGTAGCAGTCGTGGTCGCGGGCGCCCATGACGGCGCGCTTGGTGTCGTGGAGGAGGGGGAGGAGCTCCGAGAAGTAGCGGGCGCGCCCGCCAGGGGAGAGGAGGTAGTACAGCCGCCAGGACCCGGAGCGCAGCAGCGTCAGCCAGTCGTCTGTGTTGGATGCCGGTGGTGCCCTGGAGAAAACCCGGGGTGCGGGTTCTACCTCGTCAGTCAAGGGGAAACTTGATAGATGGGTTGGACTGGGGTTTATGGAGGAGTTTGGGTATGAATGAATGTGTATACAGCTTGTGACGCGGGCCGATTTGATGTTCGAGTAGAATGATTTAAAATAGCATGATTGAAATCAGAAAAGCTGAAAAGGGAAACAAGAGGCAACAACTATTCTAGTAAGATGATCATGTCTGGTCATCCCCGTATCGCTTGACGGCTATCAGAACTCTTGCTTTCTCGTTCCCATGGTCAAGTTGAGATGACCGTGATCAACCATCGTACAGACCTCGTGACTTTACAAGAACTCGACCTGTTCTTATATCCTCTTTGGAAAAGAAAATGAAATGGAGGCAAAGAAATAAAACTCTGAATAACAAAAACTAAAAGACCACTCACCAGAGAGCAACCCCCTCATAGTCCGGCCCAATGGTCGTGACGAGGCCGCTGAGGCAGTGGGCCGCGACGATGTACTTCATCATGTCGACGTGCAGACGCCAGCGCGCCTCGTCGGACAGGGCGGCCATGTCGTCCGAGTCGAGCAGGTAGTGCGCCAGCTCGTCGGTGGCAAAGGCCTGCGCGATCGAGAGGCCCGCCTCCTTGTGCTCCGCGAGGCCGACGGGCCGGACCTGGTCGCCCCACCGCTCCGGCAGCAGGGACCGGAGCTTTGGCGGCTGCTTTTTGGCCGCGAGGTCGAGGCTCAGGTCGGCCGCGTTCCCGTCTCCGCCGCCTACGACGCCGACGACCGTCATGGACGACGCCGTCGTCGTGGCCGCTCCGTTGCTGCCGATCACCTGGCTCTCCGTGATGGCTGATTGTACGTTCGCCATGCTGGGCTAAATTCAAGCTTGATTTACTATAGCCGAGAAATGACATGTTAGCGTGTCTGCCTTCTTTCGAGTAGAATATATCCCCTTGGGTCGTGTTTCCTCGAATGAGATCCGGCACCAACTCGACTTACACTGGTGACTACTTTTACTACTTGATAAATTCTGATTGGAATCTCCCGTGTGGACTTTGGACAACTGCGTTCTTGAAATGGGCATGAATCTCTCCGGGTGACTCAGGCAGTAGAGGGTCGTTCGTAGGTCAACAGACATCAATGTCGATTTTGGTCGGGTGGACTTTCTTAGGGTGTATTGGGTTTGTCTTGGAAGGTAAGGAGGTAACGTCCCCAAAAGCCGCGAAGAACTGACAAGGCTGTTGATGGAATCGAAACTTGCAATGTTATAGCACAGTGACAGACATGAGAGTATGGACAAAGGTGAGAGCAAGATAGATAAAGGGCTGCGAGTCGGGGTGTTAGCAAGCAACAAGGAGCACAGCGTCTTGAATAACTACGGCCCAAGCATATGGGCAGTTAGATTGTTGCAAGAGCAAACATCCAATGCTGGTTACTGGACTAGTTCACGACAAGAGGTTTGTGTACAATGGATATGATACCTATGGTGGAAGAGAAAAAAGGAGGAAACGAGACGGGGACGGGACCGGGCAGGCGGCAAGCTATTTAGTGACAGATGAAAGTAGATCAACTGTACCACGGACACCGGTCCGCGTGGGGTGTGCGATGCAAGCTGGCAAGCAAGCAAAGCCCAGATCAGCAGTCTTGGACGTTGTAAGACACGGTCGAGAGGCAAACAAGGATACTGAGGTGGTTTCTGTTGGGTAGATAGAGTCCGGACCAATCACTGGACTGCCAAGAAATCTTCAGTATACTACTGTAGCAACTATATCCTCTCTCTCGAGTCACTTAAGGTGGCCAACAAAGTGATCAAGTTGGCTCATTAAATAGAGATGGGAAGGAGGAAAGGTGAGGCTCTCGTTTCATCGTTATCTGCTGGCGTTGGAGATCGCCACGATAAAGCCATTGACCTTTTGCCCGACTGAGTGACCTGACGGTCGAGGACGGCGATAGTCTGTAGTCCAAGATAGGAATGCATTGGACCTCATGCGCCAAACGACATCCCGCAGCGGCTAGTGGGCAAGAAGGGTGGGGTTGGCAGATCGTACACTGCAGTATCAGGGAAGAAGGGGCCCAATCGCTCGTCATCTAGGACGCCGTGCGCCGTTGGTAAGGCGAATGTGTTCGAAAAGGGTTTGGTTTCCCTGGGGGTTCCCTGGTCAGATGATGTCTTGCCAGTGAGTGCTTCCTGAAGTTTATCACCAGCGGCATGGCGCGGCCAGTCAGTCCAATTGCTTTCCGGGGACGATGTAAGCATGACAGCGCTCGATTGGCCTGTCCTCCCAACTCTACATCGATCATGGCTCGGTCTGGTCCTGGCTGTTGCTGACAGGCATTCATGCGTGGCTGATCCTGCCGCCTCCGTCGTGGTCAGCATGAGTTCCCCGGTTCCCGACGGTTGGCAAATGGGCGGCGTCCTTTAGCTTCATGATTTATTTGCTTTATAAATTTATTATTTTGTGCTGGTGTATATTTGCTTAAAATGCAAGCGCCTCTCCCGTCAAGGCGAGGAGAGCGGATATCTAAGAGAATGTGAGTTACCTGAAAAGCTCTTGACAACGGTGACAAGTCCTGCGCCTGTCTATTCTTCCTTGTGCTACCGCCGTCGTGCCGTGCCTGTAATACGTCGACCTCTCCCTCTGTCGCTTCCTTCCGTCTTACATGCGTCGGATCTCCTGCTCGTCGGTGTACTTCTCGAGGCCCGAGTTGAGGTTCTGCCACCACTCGAAGAGCATCGATTCGCAGATCAGCTTGAACCACGGCGTAAACTTGAGCTTGGGGTCGGCAAAGAGAGCCTTGAGCTCCTCGGGAGAGACGTATTTCGTGTCCTGGACTTCGTTCAGGTTGGGGTTGAGGTCGACATTGGCCTTGATGAACAGGATATAGTCAACTGTGAAAGCGCATGGTTAGCCAATACTCGTCCTCCACGGCAGAATACAGAATGGCCTTACTCTCGTGCTCTCCCCACTTGCCATCGCTGGGGGCCTTGTAGTGAATGCGAGTGAGGAAGCGGAAGTCCTCAAAGGGGACCTGCTCGATCTTGATGCCCAGCTCGTGCTCGAGCTTGCGCTGCGCGGCGCGCTTGACACCGGCGACGGACTCGGGCAGGTCAGAGCCAGTCTCGCCGGGGATGCTCAGAGGGTGGGAGCAGCACGTGTTGGTCCACATGTCGGGGAATGTGATCTTCTCGCTGGCGCGCTGCTGGAGGAGCAACCGGTTCTGGTCGTCGAACAGGAAGACGGAGAAGGCGCGGTGCAGCAGGCCCTTGTCGATGTTGGTCATCAAGTGGCCTACGGTCATGAATGTATTAGCACGAATAATGGCCTCCCTGACCGCTCGGATTACAAAAATACGTACAGAGCTTCTTGCTGGCAGTACCAATCGGCTTGTCATTCTCGTCGAGGACAATGCAGACCTCGTCCATCAGGCGGATCTGCTCCTCATCGTGGCCTTCGAGCGCGACCGAGGTCGTGTCGATTTCGGGGAACAGGCTCAGGATGTTCTGCGCCGTGATGGGGCCGGTCTCGGTGGTGGTGGTCGTGGCCGACATTATGCTTGCTAGCTTTGGTAGGAGAAGGAGAAGGGAGAAATCAAAGAAGGAAGAGGCAAGGAGAGGCTGGACTTGTTGTATTTGGAGGGTGATATCAGGTAATTTTCAAGGAATGTCGGGCTTACCAACAACGGAACCCGGGGGTCGTCAGTAGAGTCGAGAGCATCGGGGTTGTCGAGGGGCGTCAACAAATTATCGCGGACCTGATTTGCTGGTGGATCCCCGATAGTACCTGTCGTAGCGCATTTGCCCACTACTCGGTAGCGCCATAGAGGGGTAAATTACCAGGGTCTTTTTTCAGTTGGCCTGGAGGGGAGTCAGGGGTCTGGGATATTAACTTCACTCTAGGTACTCGTGTATGATCGGTTTCAACGGGCGCAACCTTTTATTTTTGGCAACTATCTCTTTTTATAAACTTTTTTTTCTTTCCCTTGTCAACGGATAGATCCAAATCCATTCCATCGGTTAGCCTCTATTCTCATCAATTGTTGAGCGAGAAGAGGCTCCATCTTGTATCACCGAACTGGTTGTTTGACCGAGCATGTATCCATACTGGAGCAAACATCATGTCGCCGCCTTACATGCGGTCATGCCTGTACTACTCAAGTTTCCAGCCGCATGCACTTCACACCCTCTTCCTGATTATGGCCAATCCCAAGCACTGAACGACCTAGTTTGAAGGCTTGTTCTTCTTCTTGTACTGGATAAACCTGAACAGGTTCATCGACGCTTCATCCGCACGAAGCCGCAGTTCTGCCGAGTGTCTCTTGTCGACCTTCTTGGCCATGGCCCGGACCTTTGGCAGGACATCTTCAAAATATTTGATAAAGTTGTCCTTCCAGAACACCTCCTTGTCGCAAGCAAGCTTCTCGTCTCCGTAGATGTCGAATAGCTGATTCAATGCTTCGACAGCGTCTGCCGCCGGTGTCTCGGGCAGCTTGGACACGACCGTGACGAGGAACACTCCGACCTCGCGGTTCAGCTGCATTGGTGCAGGATCCATGGCGAGCTGTCCCAGAACTCCAATGCATTTCACGCCAAGTCCCTGGAAAGGGTCTTCGGCGTCCACCGGAAGGTTGAGGGAGGCATGGTACAGTGATATGAACTTGTTCGGCTCATCGGCGCTGAGCGGCGTCTTGTCGTGAAGCGCACGAGCAAGAGCCCACGCCAGGCTCGTGACGACGGTTGCCAACGAGACGTCCGACGTGTCGCTTGCAAGAATGCGTGATACTGACTCTCGCCAGATCAGCTTGGCTGCCGGGGTCCATGCTGCAAGCACGACCGCATTGTTGTCTCCGGAGAAGTCGAGACATGACACCGTCCAAGCGATGTTGTTCAACGCATTGAAAGCATGGGTCCGGATCAACAGCGAAGCTTCCTGGCCGCCGACATTGCTCATCGAGATTTTCACAATCTGTGGGATGGCCTTCTGGACGAGCAGCTTCAAGGTCGGCAATTCGTCAAGTCCGGCGGCCTCAGGGTAATCGTCGGCGCCGGTTACCATATCCATATCAGCCTCCATGGCGTCTGCATCCATCTCGTCGTCGTCATCCTCCTCCTCCGGTTCCTTCTCTGATGCGGCGTCATCCCCATCCTCATCGGCGTCCATGGCCATGTCGTCATCAACAGGACCAGTCGGTTTGCGAGCGCCGCCACGGCCCTTGGATTTCTTGTTGCCTCTCTGAAGAGCTTCTTGGAGGGCAGTGCCAATCGAAGCAAGGATCTCGAGTGCCATCTGGAGGACCTCGACCGGGCTCGAGTTGGCAGCGTCGTTGGCAGCGCTGGCGTTGACTGGTGCGGTCTCGAGCGCGGTAGCAAGTGCCGGGATCAGAGATGCATCGTTTGAGTTGTCTCTGCCAGGGTTTTCGTCATCCCATTCCATGACAGAAAAGACATTGTGCAGCACTCCGCAGGCCAAGACAGCCAGCAATCCGGTCCCGGCCTTGAAAGCCATGAGATGCTTGAAGATGTTGCTCTTGGTGTCGCCGAGAATCGTCTCCGCAAACTGGCGGTTGTCTTCAGTAAGTGTCATCATGCACGACAAGCTGCTACTTCTAGCACTCTCCGAGACCAACTCGTTCGACACGAGGTTGAACAGGAACCCGATGATAGACTCATTGCGGTTGATCACCTCAAGAATATCTTCTTGGGCCTCTGCGAGTGCGGACACAATTGTAGCCAGCGCCTCGGCAATGTTGAAAATGAGAGCCTGCTCAGCTTTCGGGCGCTTGGTAAATGCGCCGCCAGGTGCTGTCAACGAGTCGGTAACCTAGATATACATCAGCGGGAAAAGTTCAGTAATCATATTTCGAGCTTGTCTCGGCTCACCTGCTTGGCAGCGAACTCGACAGCAGACAACACATCAACCCTGAACAAGTGGACGCAAAAGTCGGCCTCCTCTTCCTGGGTCAGCAGCTTGAGGATCTCCCAACCGGCCGCCCGGCTCTCAATGCTTGCATCCGTCAGAGTCTCAGTGAGAATAATGTGAACGACCTGCTCCCGGAGCAGCAACTTGCGGCACTTGGTGTCTTGGATAATGTTGGCCACGGCACTGGCGGCTGAAGACCTGGACTTGGGATCGGAGCTCTGCAGGTCCTTCAGCACGGGCAGGATGCTCTTCTCTCGAAGGGCCGCAAGCTCCGGGTCCGTTGGCGGCTTGACGGGCTTGGCCAGAGGGTCGGAACGCTGGCCGCCCTTGTTCTTGTTGTGGCGCGACTTTCCCATTTTTTTCTCTTGTACGCGAAGTTGTCTGGGACACTTGTGAGGTGTTTCAAATAACTGCTCAATTACCGCGTGGGATAAAAGAGGTTTGTTTATCCGTCAATATCTCACGGACGGACTTGTTCAAGTCACATTTTCATGAAAAACATGGAAATTTTGCTGTGGAGACCCCGTTGTCAATGTCGATACACGGTCGGCGACGAGTGGAGCAAGGACGGGTAGTCTAAGGCCGAAGGGTCCTAGTGGAGCTTGGCGGGGAAAGCTGCAGGAAGAATACGGAGGACTGGGACGGCCGTGTTGAACTGTCTGACTTACTGGACCCCGAGAACGATCATAGGGGGTTCCGGACATTGATGTTCAAAAGACAGTCATAAACCTACATCTGAATCAGGGACTATACCATACACACGTATATTTTGCGAGACTGTACTAAGCAGGTAGTTAATGCATGGGTATACAAATAACAAGAAACCACTTGTCTTGGCGAATGTCACCATATCATTGCAACGCATCTGGCGTGATTAATGACAGCTATAATTGCTGACCCCTGGGCATTGGGAACTCGGCATCTCTCTTTCCATGAATAGATCGTGACACGTTTCCCGAATGTCCCCCAATCTTGAGCCGTTGCTGGAAAGAAAAGGCTGGACAACCTTAAAAGTTTGCTTCCGCGCTGCTAATGTACAGTTCCAGCCTCGGATCCATCCAAAGTGTTTCTAATGAGAGGCGGGACCCCGCGACAGCGCTGACAGTCCGAAAGCTTGCGCCTAGTGTTGTCCCCAGCGCACTTTGGCGAAGCGCTGCACGTTTCAAGGGTAAATGCATCGTCATATCCATAAGTTCCCTCTACGATCCAATCGCCAACCTTTTCCAACCTACCTACCTCTTTACTTCTCCTACCCGCGGCCTGATGTAGGCACGACAGCTCGTGTGACCTCTGAACAAATTATCACACACAACAAACAACTCGGCATGTTGTTCAACTACGTTATGGAATAACAGCGGACCCCTCGATGCGACCCCGACACCGAAGCAAAAAAAAAACGACACGCCTTCCCCGTTCTCGTTCTCCTGGTCGGGCTCACGCGCTCTGAGCAATGGCTGCTTGGGGGAAAGCTCCGCGGTTTCTCCTCAGCGACGAGGAAATGGGTAAAAAGGACGACGACCACAGACGTCCCGGCCCGGGCTGGCACCCCAAGCGAGGCCCCCAGCGGAGGCACCTGAAGCGGGCCGCCGTCACGCTCCTGGTCGTCGCCCTGATCTACCTCTTTGTTCACAACATCCCGACCGACCTCGGCCCCGTGCGGTCGAGCCGGCCACACTACAGCGGCGGCGGGCAGCAGCAGCACGGCGGGCCGGGGAGGAACCCCCAGGCTGGTGGGCGCCGGCCAGCCGCTGGCGATGCGAACGACGCCGCCGCGGCTGCTGCCGCCAACAGCGAGCCGCCCAAGTTCTACGACCTGGCGCCTTCCCTGCACGCCATCGCCGGGACGCGGGGCGGCATGCTCGTGAACAAGAACGTCCTGTTCGCGGCGTCGAGCCTCAAGAGCGCCGCGACGCTGCTCCCGGTCGCGTGCCAGATGGGCCGGGAGGCGAGGAGCTATGTGCACTTTGCCCTCATGAGCCGCAGCGACATCGACATGGAGGAGCTCCAGCGGGTCAACGGCGTCGACGAGAGCTGCCAGATCATATTCCACGACGCGCGCCCCGAGGGGGCCGCCGTCATGTCGGACGACCGGCTCGAGTACGCCGTGTTCCGCGCCTACCACCACATCTTCATGTGGATGCACCCGCAGGCCATCATCGTGGACGGGTCGGGCTGGGAAGAGTACTTTTTCACGGGAGGAACATCCAAGCACGTCAAAGCGATGGGCGCTACTCTGATCGAGCTTCCGTATTCCGCGCAGAATCTGATGTGGATGACCAGACTGGACAGCCGATCACTGCGAGGTAAGCGCAACTATATAAACAGCAGACAACTTTTCCTCAGATATGCTAACAATGTGGAAAAGCTTGGAATTCAAATCACATAGATATCCTTATTCAGGCCACGCCCGGCACCGCTGGAAGCCTGATCAGGCTGCTCAGGTCTCTGAGCGCCGCGGAATTTACTTCAAGCTCGATTCCGCATTTGACTATCGAGCTACCGCCTGATGTCGATCCCGCCACGAAGCAGTTCTTACAGGATTTTCAATGGCCGCCGTCGTATATTCCCAACCCAACGGGCGCGAAATACGTCTCGCTGAGACACAGAATACCCCGTCAATCGTTGACAGAGGAGGAGAGCTCGGCTCGTTTCCTCGAATCCTTCTGGCCAGCAGATCCAAAGAACTCACATGTATTAGTTCTCACTCCCCAGGTCGAGCTTGCTCCAAACTTCTTCCACTGTAAGCCAATGCTCTCATTTAATGCAAGGCGCCCCGGCTGACAAACGGTCCAGATCTTAAATATACGCTGCTAGAGTATAGATACTCTGATGCGGCGCAAATACAACACTGGGACGCCAGGCTTCTGGGCATCAGTCTGGAACAGCCCATGCAGCTGTTGGACAGCAAAACGCAGTTCACGCCGCCGCTGTCGCGCGACAAGAAATCGCAGCAAGATGTAGCATCCTCATTCCTATGGCAGTCCCCGACGAGCCATGCCATGTTGTTCATGGGCGAGAAGTGGGTTGAGCTCCATGACCTCGTCTCGCGATCGCTCGATATTCAGCAAAAGTCGGCGTCCACACCATCCCTTCTAGCCAACAAGCTCATCAGCCATCAACACCCATCATGGCTCGAATACGTTCTGCGGCTGTCGAAACTGCGCGGCTATTGGGCCTTGTACCCAGGTGAGGAAACAGCCAGGAGCCTAGCAACAGTGCACAGGGAGCTTCAGCACGCGCCGGAAGAATATGCGCAAGTCGAAAAGCCCGTCACGTTGCCTGATAAAGCAAGCGAGGAGGAAATTCAAAAAGCCATGGAAAAGCTCAGGGCGGGCCCAGAATTAGTCCGGACCTCTGAAGCCTCTCTCCAAAATCTGCTCGATGCGGGCTCACTACGCCCATTCGGAAACCTCCCGCTGGTGAGCTGGGGTGGCCAGACGACGGACCTTGACGAGCTGGATGAATCTGCTGCAAAGTATGCCTTTGAATTCAGGACGCAAGTGGGCAAGTGTAGCAAAGAGGCTGCAGCAAAGCAACGTCTCGACATGACGACGCAGGACCTGTTCTGCGTCCACGATTAGATGCATATATATATATGCACGGGCTGTAGCAGGAAAAATAGTAAAGCCAGAAACAAACGCGAAAATCATTCCACGTCAATCTTGGCGACGATGAGTAAAACGATGCAGGTCCCAACGATGGCCAACGCGATGAGCGAAATGATCTGCATGAGCACGCATGTCAGTCTGAACTCTGATCCAAAAAGTTGATGGCGGCAGATGGGCATACCGATTGGGTCCTCCATCCGGTCTGCACGATAGCCGTCTTCCTGCTATACTTATTTATAGTTTCTACATGGCCAAGATCCTGATTAGCAGTCACGTCCAATAGATTCTCCTGCAAGGGCGGCAAGACGAACGCATGTAGTTGCAGAAGCCGACCATAAGGCAGGACAGCGAGAGCAGCCAGAAGATGAAGCCGAGCGGCCGGGCCATGCGCAGCTCCAGCTTAGACGGCTGCGACTTAAGGTGGAACGACAGGACAATGGCCACGGAGACGATGGCCATGTAGACGGACAGCCTGAGGAACGAGAGGAAGGCTAAGCCATTGGTTTAGTCGTGAGCAGGGTAGGAAGGAGGAAGAGAGAGAGAGAGACTCACTGCGTTCGTTGGCGCAGTGGTCCCGCGCGTCGCTCGTCGTGTTCTCAAAGACGAGCGGGCCGAAGAACGGCCAGGCCCAAAAGGTGTTTTGCGTCCGCCATTCCGATCTGCAATATCCACGGATGTATATATTAGTTCTCTGTGGTAGAGTACTGGGTTTTCAGCAGCGCGGTTGACTCACGTCAGATCGCCGTCGACCTCGACGGGCCTCCTGAGGTTTGCGCACGAGAGCGGCCCGCAGCACGACGCGGCCATGTCGTCCTCTTCCTCGTCTACCTGCAATGCGCGCTGCATGATTTTTTGGTGTGGTGGTCAGATGGGAGCCGAGGGAGGGGGAGAAGGGAATTGGTGCGGCTGATTCGCTAAGGTAGTAGCTGTCAGTCTATAGGTGCTGCTCGTATGTAAAGTATGCAGAGTGTAATGTATATATGCACAGGTGTTTTTGGATGTTTTCGATGACGAGGATTGGCCCAATTGCGTCAAATGGGGTTCAATGGCACGAGGAATAAAAATCCGGGGCAAGATGTTTTTAGCTCCGATGAAGCCCCAGCGCTAAGTTATTAGGTACAATGGTAGTTGGAACATGTTGAGCGCGGCGGATATGGGATATGGATATGGATGTGAACGCCACAAGCGTCGGCAGGTAACAACGTGTGAAGCTGTTTTCTTGAGCTTCCAGGTCCTATTCACTTGAAGGTGCATTACGAAATTCAGAGCTTCCGTCACTGGCCGGGAACGTCACCGCCCAGGACTTTCCTCATGCAGCGACCGGGCAAGGGAAGAACGCCAAGTTGGACGAGCCAAGCCCCCGGACCGCCGATCGCGCAGTGTTCCTCTAGATTCGCATCGATCCAATCATGCCATTGCGACCGGTCGCTCTTGTCTCAACCTTTTTATTCCATACCCAGACATGTATCTTTTCGGTCGTACGATAACCATCACTACATATGCCGTACACAGCATTATCTGCAAGTTCTTGTCTTATTGTCCGGGGCCTGGAAGCAGCTGGGATTATATACAAGACCCTGGCAAGCATATATTGACCTCTTGTATGATATCCTGAGTCAAAATCGCGATTCTTGTTACAAACCAACCACACGGTATGACGGCCGAATCTCCCTATCTATAGGCAGGATTATGATCCCGAGGTCCCTCCACATCCGGACTCCAGTGCAGTGGAGGCCCAGCCCAGTCCTTTGGAGGGGGCTTGTCCGATGCAGCTAATCTGCCGATAAGTAGCGGCGGGGAAAAGAGAGATACATAAAACTGATGAAAAAAAAGTGACTGGTTGTTGGCCGACGCTGTGAGATACATAGATAGATGCCCCTACTAGTGTAAAAGGTCGGGTGGGACCCCCGATTTGCGAACCCCCGGGGACCATGAAAGCACCTAACAGACTAATGTAGGGACCTAGCTACGGCTGGGAAAGAGGCGGCGAGGTTTCCAAATGGTGTGGAACAGTTGATTCGTCACGTACGGCACGGTCAGAGAGAGAGAGAGCGAAGAGCAGAGCAGAGCAGCATTGGAAATAAATACCCCCATTGGCCTCTGGTGCTCCCAAACAAGTTATGGCTGGCTGAACCCCGTCGATCGGTGTCGAGTCTCGTCCTTGCGTGTTACCCTGTGTGAGTCAGCTCGAGAGGCGAATTATCGAGGGTCGGTTCTGTTTTCTTGTCTTTTGGTTCTCGTTCTTGAAAACATTCGCGTGGTTTTTTTTGGCTTCATTGGATTACAGAGGGTTCATAAAACCTCTTGCTTATACACACTTATCGCCGCTTTCGGAAAAGCAAGAGAGGGAAACTGCTGTACCGGGCAACACGTCACAATGTCCAACTCGAGGGATATCCCGAGAAAGTCGTCCCACCGCGGACTCGGCGATCTCGCGTCCTCCCTCGCGTCCTCCTTCCGGGCGTCATCTCCTCTGGCGCAGGAGATCGTGGCGCGCGATCTGGCCGAGTGCTCCGACGACGACTACGAGCCCGACTATGAGGGCGCGTTCGACGACGCCGCGGGCTCGGACTCGGAGACGGGCGAGGCCGGCCCGACCCTGTATCGCCAGCCACACGGCATCGCCGTCAGCTACCGCCAGGGCACACTGCTCCCGGAGCCCGCGGAGGCGCCCGTCGTCACCAGGGCCGAGAAGAAGCAGTCCCGCGACGCGGAGCGCAGTCTGCTGAGGGACAACCACATCCTCCCGCCCAAGCACACCCCGGAGAAGGAGCCCGGCTTCCCCTCGAGGCTGTACAAGAGGCTATTTAGCACCAAGGTGCGCAAGTCGCTCGAGGACGAGGAGCAGGCATCCGAGACGTCGCCGCTGCTGCGTCCCGCGGGGCCTCCGGAAGGGGGCGCCGCCGCGATTCAGGAGCACGAGCACCTCAACGAGACGTGGGAGGCCGCGGTGGCCTCGGGCAAGATCCAGACAACGTGGCAGAGGGAGGCCCAGACGCTTGGCAAATATTCCCGTTCCTTGATCTTGACCTTCTTCCTACAGTACAGTGTCAGCATCGCCAGTGTCTTTGCTGTTGGGCACATTGGCAAGATTGAGCTTGGGGCCATTAGCTGTAAGTTGGGCCTTTTTCTCTCTTTCCTGCTCGGTATGTCACTGTTGAATAGTTCATGGGCTGATATAAAACACGATAGTGGCTACCATGACCGCAAACATCACTTGCTACGCCCCCTTTCAGGGATTGGCGACGAGCTTAGACACGCTGTGCTCACAAGCCTACGGATCTGGGCATAAACACCTCGTTGGTCTGCAAGTACAGCGCATGACCTACTTTCTTTCTGCGCTTCTCATCCCAGTAGCAATCCTATGGATTTACGCGGGCGACATCCTGGCGCAGCTTGTTCCGGAACCGGAATCCGCCAGACTCGCCGGCATCTATCTCAAGATTGTCATTGCGGGCGTCCCTGGATTCATAGCCACCGAGTGCGGCAAGCGATTCGTCAACGCGCAGGGTCTTTTCCAGTCGACGACTTATGTCTTGCTCGTCGCGGCGCCGTTCAATATCTTTGTGAACTGGCTGTTTGTCTGGCATTTCGGCTGGGGCTTTGTTGGTGCCCCTATCGCCGTAGCCATATCCCAGAATCTGATCCCCGCGCTCCTGTTCCTATACGTCGTCTTTATCGACGGATCACAATGCTGGGGCGGATTCAGCAAGAAGGCCTTTGCCAACTGGGGTACGTCTTTCTTACTGAATATCATTACCATTTCGGCCAAAGCCTGTACTGATACTTAACATAGGTCCCATGGTCAAACTGGCCCTTCCCGGCATGGTCATGGTCGTCGCAGAATGGCTTGCCTTCGAGGTTCTCACTCTCGCCAGCGGTCAGTTTGGCACCACCTATCTCGCCGCCCAGTCCGTCCTCGTGACGTTGGCAGCAACGACCTTCCAGCTCCCGTTCCCCATATCCATCGCGGCATCCACGCGTGTGGCGAATCTGATCGGAGCCAAACTCGTCGGCGCCGCCAAGACGTCGGCATACGTCGCCGTCGTCGCTGCCGGCCTGGTCGCCATCTTCAACTTCACGCTTCTGAGCAGCCTGCGATACGAGCTGCCCAAGCTGCTGACGGAGGACGAGGAGGTCATTGAGCTTGTTGCTCAGATCATGCCCCGTAAGTCATCCCAGATACCTCACTTTCTTTTGTTGGCTCTACCTCTGCGATGAGATGATACTTCTCTATAGCGAAGCTGTTTAAAAACTCTCTTTCACACCATATTCTATCCCCACGAAACACCTGCTAACGCCGCACCTCACACAGTCATGGCCTTTATGCAAATCTTCGACGCCATGGCGGCCATGGCCCACGGGCTGCTGCGCGGCATCGGCCGGCAGCACTTTGGCGGCTACGCCAACCTGCTGACGTACTACGTGGTCGCGCTGCCCATCTCGTTCGGCACCGCCTTCGCCCTCGACTGGAAGCTCGAGGGCCTCTGGTTCGGCGTCACCCTCGGCCTCGCCCTCGTCGCCGCCGTCGAGTACTGGTACATTTACACGAGCGACTGGGAGCAGTCGGTCGCCGAGGCCGAGCACCGGAATGCGGCGGGCTAGTGAATAAGAAAGGAGAGAAGATCCGGTGTGAAGAGAATAAAACAAAAATGATACTTTTATGAGATACACAATCTAGTCCGTGTAATCTAGATGGTTAGGGTAAATGATATACATACACATGGCGCGGCAAGAGGGCACGTTAGAAACCTTGCTTGGATTTTCCGGGGCGTCACGCTTTTTCGGCACTCATATTAGACTCGAGAAAAGAGAGACAAAATAAAATGAGATTTGAAATAAAAGATGAAAATGACTTGGGAGCACGTGTTCCGAAACTATGTGTACCTGGTGAGCCCAGGTTCCCCACAAAACCATGTTTAGGACGAAATATGCCGGCCGGAACTCTGGTTCATGTGATTCACTTTGATCGATGACATGACTTGGCGTGTGAAAGGGTATCATGACAGCTTGCTAACCGTTAGTTCCATGTCAAGGGTACAACCTGATCGAGACCCTGGCCGACGGTTATGAATGATACAGCCGAGCATGATTAGGCAATTGGGAAACAGAATATTCGCCTCCAAAATAATCTCTCGTTCTCATTCTCCCCAGAAAACCTCGTCCTAGCTATAGCTAATGTAGCATTCGCCTTTGTCTGCAGGGTATCAAAAAAGCCCAAGTTCAAAAATCCCAAGATCTCGCCTCCCAACCTCAAAGTATCCTCCTGGAGAATATAAAAATGGGAAGTCTCTGACTCCCGAGAACCCCTAATGCACCCCCAAAACAATTCTATTGTTCCAATTCGAACTTGTGGAACTCATTTCTTTTTGTCGGGGCAACTTTGGTATCCAGAAGTGAAAAAACACAAGTGCCAAACCTCTCCGTCCAGTGAACCCCATTTGCCTCCCAGATTCTATACCATGTATAAAATTAAAAAAAAGCTTTCGTCCCTGTCGTGGTATCATGATGCAAAAAAACAAGAATATTATCAGGGCTAGTAGAAAGGCTTAGAAGATGCAGGTGAAAAAAGACAAGACAAATAAAATGGTCCTTGTAATAACGAGTGTCGCAAGAAGAGGCGAGAAGCCAATTAGAAGGCGACTCCGACGACGCTCTGTCGCCACGGCGCCGGGCCGAGGACGGCAGCATGGTCGGAAGCCCGGATCGTCTCGGCGCCGCTACTGCTGGGGCTCCAGTTGGTCGTCGGCAGCGTCTGGACATCGAGTTCGGTGTCATCCGACGTCCAGTCGCTGACCGTATCGTCGGATCTGAAGCTCGCCTTTCGGTGCGCCGGGCGCACCTCGTAGAGACCGACCTCTCGTAGAGCAGGGGGAGACCTGGCCCTCACGGATCCAAAGACGGCATTGTCGCTGATCTCGGCTGGGAATCCCAACCACGTCGAGACTCGTGAGAAGGACTTCTTCTTTCTCAGCGGTGGCGGTGGGTCTCTCGCCCAGCGAGAGAGTGATGACGGCGCCAGGCCAGCTTGACCTCGTGCCAGGGACTTGGGTGGCGGCATTACACCCCGACTCAACGACAGCCCATGGACAGGTTGGTCTCGGGAGAGAGATCGTGGCGGAGGCGCAAGAGCGGTCACTGGTTTCCTCACGGGAGCGTGGCGCGGATGGTCGAGGGAAATCCTCTCACTGAAAGAGGGCGCATTCGGGGGCAACGCGGGGACCTGAGGCATCGGCTCCATGTTGGCGTTCGCCATGGAGTGAGCAGTCCCCGGCCTGCTGCTGACATAAACACTCTGCCTCTCGATAGCATCGTCGATCTGATCCTGCAGGTTGTCCCGCTCCTTCATGGCGGTGGCCACACGCTCGATGAGCTCGTCCATGGTTGCAGTCGTGCTCTCAGACGATGCTTGAGCCCTCAAGCGAGCAGGCGAGGGACGATGTATAATGTCCGAGTCTGGCGACGAATCAAACACTGATCCGAGGGGAGTGGGCTTTCGTGGAATTCGGAACGACATGGTCGACGAGCTCTGCTGATGCTTGAGAACGATGCTGTCTTCGCTGCTGCTCGACGGATCCACAGTCCTCCCAGGAGGAGTGACAGGTGGGTTGGGATAACCAAAGTAGGGCAGCATGGACGACAAGCGACCGTTCGAGTTGTGTATGTTGAGCTGCAGAGGGCGGAAGGACCTCTGACGTGACCTTGGCTGGGCTGTCTCGACAATAATCTCGGGAACCTGATAATCAGAAGGTCCAGGAGCACCCGAAGTGAGGTGGACAAAGTCTGTAGGGGCAGATATTTGCGGCCTGCGCGGTTTTGATTTGCTTGGGAAGAAGCGTTCCCTCAGGGACAGACCAGCTTGGTCATGATCATGCCTCTTCCCAGGAGCCTGCTCCCACGAGGGTGAAGGACCTCTCCGATGCCTCATTGGTTCGTTCAGAGGCGGAGGCGTGAACGATGGTTGTTGGTATACAGGAACGAAAGACTTTTCAGGAACTGTGTGTGAAGAGTAAAGGTCAGGGTAAGGTGCTCGATCAGGTTCTATAGGAACCGGCGCCGAGGGCTTACCATAAGACGTATTGTCCTCGGGCCTACCACAGCAAGTAGCAAGGGCACTAGAGAAAGTGGCTATGGCTCCATCGATCATAGCACTAAATTCTTTCATGGTGTCGTAGGATGCATATCGAAGCGTGGGTACGGTTGGGTTCTTGCTTGCTTGCCTGCAGAGGAGGAAGACGACCAGCGAATCCGGAGTTCAAGTAATGTTACAACACAGGAAGGATAAAGGAGGGAGAGGGAGCGAACGAACCGACACATGCGCTCGCATGGTCATTCGGTCGCGGAATTTTGTCTTTATTATGGCAAACAACATTGGAATCGAAAAAGGGAAATTACCTTCTGACCCTACCACTTAGGCTCACATAGCTGAGCACATCCATCCTATGAGCCAGCCAGCCAGACGGAAGAGCCTGACAGCAGAAAAGTCTGAGTCTGGGAAGGACGAAGGAGAGGGCATCTGGTTGGATGTACTGACAAGACGGCGACTTGGAGATTTGATAGGCTGAGAGACCCCCGTTCTTCAACATCCGGACCACTGGCGCTTAGAGGCTGGGGTCTGCAAACTAGGCCGGAGGGCTGCAGTCGCACTATACGATTGGCCGGCTGCGGCCCTTGGTGTAAGATGAACGGTGCCCTCCAGCGACTCGATGTCTTACAATTCCTTGGTCCTCCGGCCCTCTGCCAGCGACGGCGAGTCCACTCTTGGACATGCTCTTTGCCACGAAGTCCCGAGATGGATGTGTCAGGTCGTGTGCAGATTGGTCATGTGTATTGGCCGTGGGCACCCTCTTCGCCCTGCTCCCTTGCCTTCCTGGGGGATCCTCAAGGCAGGAGGCCCCACGACCGCCTGCGCCGATTCTCAGTTGTGATGCAAACACGCGAATGGGGTTCGTGACAGAACGAGAGATACATGGCCAGCCGTGGCAGGATTGCGCGCGGTCCATGTTTCGCATGAGGCCATCGTTCAACGGACCGCCCGCGATCTAGATCCAGGGGTATTTTGTTTCCCTTTCTTCTAAGTTGTCGCTCTGGCATCTGCTGTCAGGGTCGAGTACCATAGTGCAGGGTAGGGTATCTTTGTTCCAGAAGAGCGACACGTCTGTACCCGCAGATCTGAACAACAAAGCTTGACCCCACAGCTGCTATTCTCAGACACAGGTCTCACCGGATGCGTGGGCGGGCACATGAGGGACTCGGAGTTCGAGACTCGTTTTTTCTTCTCCCCATTCTTTCGTATCTATCGACGGATGCGTGCACTTCTGAGTTTTTTTCCTTAGCCGGATATAGCGTATGTTGTACGAGCAGCTGAGCCGTTGGCGGGATAAAAAAGCCTGTACATTATTTTAGTGTCATCCAAGAGCTGCGCAAACCAGAGCGCCGGAATGGCTTCTCTCGTGTAAGCCGGCGAGGATGATCCCTTCTCTGACCACAAGGCTAAACGTCAACATCGGCTTTCGTCTCTTTTCTGTCTCGACTCTTTGCGTCACTTGGCTAGTATAACGCACCAGCCCCTCTTTGCTCTTTTGCATGTTACGTTAGGGAAGAAACGAAATATGGGGGCTTCTAATAATACCTGCATATCATGTCGAGGCTATACCAGCGAATTCGGTGTCATAGACCGGGCCTAGGGGCGGGCGTAGGTCGACAATGCCATCATTTTGTCTCACTTGAGCAAACGCCATAGGTGAGCCCAGAGAAGCGATTTAATGATGCTGTCGGCAGCAGCGAGTAATGATAAATAACTCTGCCATCACATGCGAACTTTGCTTGATTGCATGCATTAAGCCGACATGCCCTGCAAAGGTTCTTCTCCTCTCTTGCTCTTTTGTAGATGTCATGCATGGACGACGCGATATCCGCACATGTTGATTTGCACCGTCGATTTCAACATGTAGGGTAGCAATCTGCGCCATCAACTGGCTCGAGACACTCATGCAAGGATGGAGATCAATCCTATTCCATTATGTCAGCTTGCTTGCTCGGTCAAGTGCAGCTTAATCTAGGCGGAGCACCTGGCGACCCGTTTCCCATATATATGTGCGACAAGGCACTCCGTCATGATGCAGATGCAAATACAGATGTTGAAGTAATCGGCCGAAAGGAACAGCATGAGAGACATGGGAAAGACAGGGGACACGGCAGATCTGTTCAATATTTCTTCCAGAAGAAAGAAAAACCAAAACAGAACAGTATTGTTGAATATTAAAAGGAAGCAGCGCCTCACTGTATCAGTCAGATAATCTCTTGAATATGGAAGTCACTACCCAGTCTTTGCTAACCTGGAAGTGACAAAACTCTCGATCCTGCCGATATAAGTCAAAAGCTAGGAACGAGTAGCAAAACGAAAGACGTGCACAACACTATAGCCGGTTGAATGCAAGTCGACCGAACTCATATATAATACTAATCATCGTGTATATACTCAATAAAATAGTCTTTTTATCTGCCGTGTACGCAAAGGCCTTTTGTAGAACAGTGACACCACTGCTGCATTGAACTTGGACCCCTAACCATGGCGGGGCCGGGGGATTTCTGTAGCTTACGGCTTTGTGGCGGAACAATATCGGACCTGAAAATACCAGTGCACAGAAACCTACAGGTGCCTTTTCAGGACCTAAAATCGGTTCCTTCGGTGCCCGATTCAGTGCATTACCCAGCGGAAGGAGCTCTGCCCTTTCCAATTGGCCACTCACCTGCCTCGCGTTCTAGCGCCTTCGCCGCGAGCTTTGATAGGCCGGCACTCTGCTGTAACCTTACGGAGCTCCAGTAAGGACACAGTTTATTAGTTCTCCCATACACGTGTGCTCACTTTTGGCTGACATTCAAGTCGACGCCAACCATCATCCATCATCGCTCCTTCTTCATCCCAACCCAACGAAACGAAACGCTCCTTCCGGCAACAAGCCAACTTCGACCTCGAAAAATTCAACGAAACACCCCATTGACAGCATAGACACGTCGCATTCACCATGGCGGACCAAGCGCAGCAACCGCCGCAGCCTCCTCCGCAACAAGGAGGTCCTCAGGCAGCTCCTCAAGGCCCTCCTCAAGGCGCCCCCCAAGGTCCTCCTCAGCCAGGTCCTCAGATACAATTCCGTGGACCTCCAGGAGCGCCGCCCCCGACACCTGAGCAGATTGCCATGATGCAGAGGCAGCTTCAGGAGCAAGCACAAAAAGCTGGCATGACCGTTCCTCAATTCGTTGAGCACATCCGGAGACAGCAGATGCAACAGATGGCCATGCGCGCACAGCAAGCACAGCAGCAGGGCGGACAAGGAGGTCCTGGAGGCCCAGGAGGTCCCCCGGGACAGGCTGTCCAGAAAGGCCCTATGCCGCCGCCGCCCCAGCAAGGCCAGGTAGCTCAGCCTGTCCAGCCTGGCCCCCCGAACCCCTTGGCCATCGTGCTCGCCAACTTCCTGCGTGGCCAGAGTCTCAAGCCCCGAACCGTCATCTTCAATGGCGAGCGCAAGGACATGTTCCGCGTTAAGCGAGCTCTACGCGCCCTGCAATCTCCCGCCTACGAGAAGCTGCGAAAGAAGAACCCCGGCCTTCCTGAAATCACCGACCGCGCCAGCCTCGAGAACTGCTTCAAGCTGCTCCCCATGTCCATGCTTGCTCTGCGAGTCAACAAGGTCGACCCTCACGAGGGCCACGACCACGGCAAGAAAAAGGGAAAGCGCGTCAAGGGTCAGTGGACCGTCAAGATTGAGCAGCAACAAGAGGCCCAGGATGACATGTACTACATCTGGTTCTACGAAGGCAGCCAGGTCATGCGCAAGGTCTACGCTTTCCTTGCCCTGGTCGCCATCTTCATCGTCGTTCTGTACCCTCTCTGGCCTCTCTTCCTTCGCCAAGGTGTATACTATCTTAGTTGGGGTTTCCTGGGACTGCTTGGTCTTTTCTTCGCCATGGCCATCTTCCGTGTCATTCTCTTTTGCGCCACCTATTTCCTCGTTTCTCCTGGTCTTTGGCTGTACCCCAATCTGTGGGAGGATGTCTCGTTTATGGACAGTTTCAGACCTGTCTGGGCATGGCATGAGGTTCGTGGTTCTCCACGGGTACCGTCCACGCACGAATTATGCTAATAATCATACAGACTGCCAAGCCAAAGAAGAAGAAGTCGAAGAAGTCCCAGTCTACTAACCTGGACGCTTCCAACCACTTCGCAGGTGCCACTGGTCAAATTGCCCCCGCCACTGCTACCACAACTGGAACCGAGACGCAGATTCGGACGGCTTCTCCAGCACAGGCAACTTCGTACGCTGCACCGCGCGTCGAGGAATTGGCGGACGACGAGTAGAGGTGATGTGTTTATTTCGTATGGCGTTCAAGGGTATCAATCAAAAAGGTGCAAGGGACTGTAATCATAGTGCGTGGCGAGACTGGCTCAGGTGCCTTGATCATCCTGAGCTAGACTGCATGAGTATCATGAATTTTTATCGGATCATTGGGGTGCTTTTCAAAGAATGCATGAGTGTCCAGGAAGTCAACCGCTTCGGGCATCTCAATATTGTGATACAATGTTACAACGTTGCAATCAGCACCATCAGTATTTTAAATGTGCAAGGACAAGTAATCTCATTATCATTATGAATCCATCATCCGCAGACTATCAACACTACCGAAACTGCCTGTCTCCTAATAAGCCACATCCGATCCGGGCGTCCGCTCATAGTACCGGAGGGCGCCCGGCGTCTTGGCGCAGCTCGAGACGGAGCCGCCCGTGATGTTGGCGTGGACCTTCTCGGCGCGAGCGTTCTGGACCCGGCCGAGGGTGTGGTGGTAGTACCACACCTCGGTCAGGACCGTGTAGCCGTTGTCGCTGCTGCCCTTGCCGGCGTCGGTGGCGTTGTACCGGGGTCCCGAGCAGCCAATGTACGGCAGCTTGCCGAAGCCGGCGACGAGGGCGTCCTGGACGTCGGAGAGCGAGAGGGCGGTAGTGTTAGTTGTGGGGTAGGAGGAGGAGGAGGTGCCGTTGGACGGCGTGATGCCGGCGTCGGCCAGCCACTGCCACGTCGGCAGGCCGTCGTAGAACGTTAGCGCCGTCTCGAAGAAGTCGACGACCTCCTCGTGCTCGACATACTGCGGGCCGTAGCACTCGACGTCGAAGGACGAGTAGCACGTCGCGTGCTTGCTGAACTCGTGGCCCCAGAACCCGGCGTTGTCCTGGTTCTGCGCCACCCAGTACCTGTTCATGTACGCGAGCAGGTCCAGCTTGCCGAACGGCTCGAGGAACGTGGCGATGCTGGGCCCCGTGTACGGCGGGACGGGCGTGCCCGCGGACGTCCCCGTCGTCGTGTTGGGCGATGGGATGGGGTCGTACTGCCGCGACAGGTCGCAGTACTGCGTGTACGACCCGTTGCAGAAGTCGGGCCAGAGGCCGTGGACTGGAGGAGGCGTTAGTGTCTGTATTCGGGTTCTGAAAAAATGCTCTTTTGATCTGCCGTGAAAACTTGGTGCCAAGGGATTTCAGGACTGTCTTCCGGCGTCTCACACATGAAAGAACACAAATCTATGTGAATTTCTCAGATGTACTCACGAGTCCAGGAATCCTTGGGCAGCAGCTGGCCCTCGGCCTCGCGGCCCGTGTACGTGTCCCAGAACTGCGTGGCCAGGATGAGCCCGCCAAACGTCTCGACGCAGCACGTGTCGACGGCGGACGGGTCGGCGGCGCCGGCCGAGCACGACAGCACCGGCGTCTGGATCGAGCACGTGTGGTTCTCCGTCGACAGGCCCGGGTACAGGCCGGCGCGGACCGTGGCCGGGAGGAGCGCGGCCGCGGTACCGAGGATGGCGAGGACGCTGGGGGATGACATTGTGGCTTCTTTCTTGACTGTTGAATTTCCCGATACAGTCGACAAGAATGTTTCGGTGAGGCAACACTGGATCCCTGTGTCGTCACGATGGCAAGTCGAGACGATTGGAAGCAGGTATATTAAGTATGAGCCTGGTGGAGGACAGAACGTGAGATGAACCCGTCGCGAGCAATCACGGCAGAAGCAACATTATGAACAGGTAGGTGGCCAGACTCTCTTATATATATGTACGTATATCCATTCATCTCAATAATAAACAGGCGTTCGCCCCTCCCCTCGGACAGCTCTAGCTCGAGACTGACATCAAGACCGAGGAGAGACCCCAGGAGAAAGACTCTCACCCCAGCTAGACACTAAGAAAATGCAACGTCCCGACCGACAGGGCGGAATTGGCATGCGACTTATCTCTCCAGTGCTGTCCGCCTCTGCCTTAGCGAGAAAAGAAAGCAAGATCAGCTTCCCGGGGGGGCGGACGAAAGAGCAGGACCACATTCACCATTCTCGAGCTCTGACAGGCCAATTCCTTTTTCCAAAAGAACCAACCGTGGACCCCGTCCAAGGCGGGCTGCGAGGTACGTACGGATGTGCATTAGTGGCAAAGACAGACAGACGACCGGGGTCGGTGGCGGCGGCGGGACTGCTCACGACGCGAAACTCTGTTAGGAAGCTCGATCATACCCGAACACCCGGTCACCCCTTGGCGAAAGAGCAAAGGGGAGAGCTGAGAATTGGGCTAAGACAAAGGGAACAGCATCAAGTATTTGTCGAGTTTCTACCTTTGGCCTGCCAATCCGTAAACCGACGGCGCGCACGTGTCTTGTTTGGGTCAATTATAGAGTTCGTTCGACCCGGGAAATTGGACCATGCATACACAGGTCGAGTCGACCATCCAATACATACTTTATAATTGACTTGATTGGTAGAATGTTCAAGGATAGAGTATATTGCCATTTATATGGGCAACATTCTATCTAGACAAAGATATCCAACTGGGGTCTATGGTCTGCCCTTTCTGTATCCTGACAAGGCAATATATCCCTCCTTAAGTGTAAATATCTTCCGTGATCTTGTTCAAGCTCATGCCCTCCTTGGCCATATCCTTGACGTCGATCAAGAAGTCCAGAGGCATCTCCACCAGCGTGCCTCTGACTCTGCCCAGCCACTCCTTGACCTCTTGGACGCCGCCGGGGAACTCCTCGCGGACAATGTGGCCGTACTCGACCTTGCCCTCCTTCTCGTCGTCCTTGTACTCGACGCCGGGGATGAGGAAGTGCTTGCTGAAGACCTCCTTGTAGTCGTCCCAGTTGCGGACCAGGTCGCTGGGCACGGGGTGGAACGCCTTGTTGAAGACCTCGGTGTTGGTGCGGGCCGTGCCGGTCCAGAGGTCCCAGAACTCGGAGCTCAGGGGATCCTCGACCAGGGCGTCGGCGCTTGATCCAAAGTCGTAGTCCAGAGGCTCCTGGTCGATGGGCAGCCAGTTGTTGTCGGGGCGGTCGACTGGCTGGTGAGGGAGGAGGCCCAAGTGCTTGCGGAACAGCTGGCGGCGCAGCGACGCGGCAAACTTGGAAGCTGTGTAGGGCTCGCCGTTCATGGTCGACTCGATGGGCTCTGGGTCCTCGATGACTACGGCGATTTCAGAGTCGTGAGTTCCCAGCTGCGAGCGGTCGTTCAGGTTGGCAGAACCGCAAATGACAAGCTTGTCATCGGCGATGAGCACCTTGCTGTGGATGTAAAGCTCCTCGGACACGTAGGCATCCAGCTCGGTATCGGGGTTTCCATCCCAGGGAGCCAACTGAAGCGCGCCGCCCTCCATGTAAGAAGCGGCAACAGAGTCCTTGGTGGCATCGGAGACATCCCTGGCAGCCTCTTGGTACTGCTCGTAGTCGTCGCCGGTGCGGTTTCTGCGCTCCTCGCCGTATCCGGAGTTACCGTAGCCGCCTTCGTCCTGTCCGTACCGCTCACGGTCTTCGAACTCCTCGCCGTAAGGCTGGTTGCCGACGCCGACCTTGTCATCAAAGTCACGACGAGCCTGCTCGTACGGAACACCACTCTGCTCCTCAGCTTGGCCGAGCGTCGCCGAGTTGTTGATGCGGTCGTAGTTGCGAAGGTTGTAGAAGGTGATGTAGCGGCTGGGATCCTCGACACCACGCTGCTGGAGCGTCTCCATGATACTGTGTCCGCCACGGTTGATCGAGTTGTACTGGAACTCCATGATGGCGCGAGTGCCCAATGCTCCGTCAGAGTGCAGATCTCCGGCGAACGCAGGAACGGCAGGCATCAAGACGATGACACGGAAGTTGTCACCGGCATTGTGCGCGCGCATGATACGATCCACGATGGCACCACCAATCTTGTTCTTGACCGGGTCCTGCTCATCGCTGGTGGCTGTGATGAAGAACTGTGACATCATGTTTAGTTTCTACTCTGGGAATTTTAGATTTCATCGTTGCTCACCTGGTTCTCAATGTAGACGAAGTGTTGCGCATTACCGATGGCATCAATATATGCGTTCTGAATCGAGTGTTCCGTAGGGTGGCCGGCGGACCAGTCGCAGCAACTAGGAAACCTGTTAGAATTACAACAACACATGGACGGCATATTTGGCTCACCTTCTGCACAGCTGGATGTTGGCTCCGCCCTCCCGGTGTCTCTGGTGGACTCGGGGAGCAAGGCGGCCCTCGAAGTCTCCGCTGAGGCTGGCCGAGGCCTTTGTGCTGCCGCTCTCATAGACGAGCTCCTCGTACTTGCCGGGGTCCTTGTCCTTGTACTTTTGGCCCCAGATGAAGTTCCTATTTTATGGTCAACTCCTGCTTCAGCCCGCTGGGCAGGCAATGACTTACCATCTGTCGACGAAATGGTCCAGCAGACTGCTGACAATGGGTCCATTGAGCGAAATGGAAATGTCGGACCAACCCATTCTCGAGCTCTTGGTACGATCGACTGGCCGTTGAATTAGACATGATTTCAAAAGAACACAAGTAGAATTTACTTACGTTGGTTGTGGTTCCAGTTGTCAACTCCCTCAAAGTCGAATACACGAGCATTGTTGTAGTCTTGTCCGGGGAAGACAATGGCGTCGAGGTCACCGGGATGCGCATCCGCGATGGGGTGACTGTTGGTGTCCCACCGACCGAAACCTGAAAAGGGGATATGTCAGTATCAAAGTCGGCATATAGACTTTATCAAACTTACACATGTCAAGACCTCCCATGAAAACAAGCTGGCGGTCAATGACGCAGAGCTTCTCGTGGTGAGCCCAGTAGAGAACGACCTCGCCGGCCGAACCGTACAGGGACTTGACAGCGTCCTCGGGCGCACGGGCAAGCTTGAAAGCGTTCAGCGATCCCATGGACAGGCCCTGGAAGACAGACTCCAGGTCGGCCTTGGCGGCATCCATGTCCAGACCGTGGTCGGGGTGCCTGAACACTTTGATGTTCTCGTGCAGCTCTTCAAGGTGCGATTTGGTGTGCTAATTATATATGTTAGCCAAGAGCCGCATTTTGCGATGAGAGAGATTGTACCTTGGAGTTCACTATATGCATGTCAGCAAAAGATTCACTTGTACGCTCTGTTCGGAATGCCACTCACATGTCAAGGCCTGCGTGACCTCCTTGTAGACAATGATGTTGATCTTGACACCACGCTCGGCTGCCGCCTTGAGCATGTTGTCGAGACGGTACTGCTCATTCTTGGCAGGGGGTCGGCGCAGGTACAGCTCCGGGCTCAACCACCAGTCGAGAATGTAAATGCTCTCTCTGGCCTCTATGAGGTAAATTAGAATCCATCGTTCATCTGGTTCCTCTTTAGATAGACTTACGCTCCAGGGCGGTCGAGACAGCGTGGAAATAGCTGGCACCGTCCACGTGCCACTTGACGTTGCCGGAAGACGGGGCAGCAAAGGACTGGTACCGGTTGGTGTTCACGGGCGGCTCCGAGGGCTTGTCGTCGTGGCTGTGGCTGGAGTGAGGCCGGGAAGGAGGGCGCTCTTCCTGTTGCTGAGGCCTGATATCGCCCTGGCCATCCTCGCGGCGCTCCTCTTCGTGGGAGCCACCACCGAGGGCCTCCTTGATCTCGTGGCCGATGTTGTGAAAGAAATCCATGCTTGCTAGAGATATATATGTATGCAAGAGCAATGAAACAGCTCTACTATGCCCGCTAGCAGAAAAGAGATGAGAAGCCCGGCGTGGGGGTGAGACGGAGGGGTCGCAACTCTATTTGTAGGCGCTGAGTAAAGGTCGTGATTCACCGGGCTCACGAGTATGTAGTAATTGATTTGACTGTGATGACCCGAAATGTGTCTTCAAACGGAAGTAAATAAATCTCAGGGACCAAGAGCAACGTGTGGAACGGGGGTCGGCTTATAATAGCGCCCAGGCAGATTGTCGGAACATGACTTTTGAAACGAATGACAGGTTGTTCAAGCTCCTAGCTGGAGACCCTCACTTCTTGGCATGCATTGCATCACCGGCACCGCAGAGAGGCTGAGAAGGAAACAAATGGATCTATTGGCTTGGTCCCGATGGCTGAGATGCCAGTTATCTTTTTTCCCATGTGAGGCCCCCCGTCCATGGATCATGGAAACCCTGATGACCTGCCAAGGCTACTGCCATATTAGTGAAGGGTTCGTCATGCGAAACAGCGCATCAATCAAGTCGGGATGGAGCCACAACACGGTGGCATGAAGTGAGAGTCCGTCAACCCGTACAACTAACCAATTGGCTATTCCAGACGCCTGACGATCCCTCCGCCTATCGGGCTATCATGCTACATGCAGAAGTACCATGGAAGCTGATATATATAATAGCCTATTCCGATGTCTTTATTCCGGAATCTCTACTTGAAGAATAACCTTACGTTCCCCATCAACTTGAGGGATGCGTTCATACGGGATTTCAACCGCCCCGACGTAATTATGCATCGCATTGAACAGCAGCTCTTTGGAGGGGTTCGTTTATGTTTTGGAGGGGCCAACGTGGGGTTCTCTAGTGGCAGACGAGGCAGTGTCGTGTCTGGGGCCCAACGTCTCGAGCTTCACACCGCCACATTTTCCTTGCCAATGGTAAACGACCCAGTCCCTGAAGTCGATACCGGTCGTAAGAGATTCGTATAGGTGAGGGGACTCACCTGAGAAAAGACGGTCTAGTGAGGTAGAACGTAGTATCGATTATCATGAATGATCATGAGATGGGATTCACGACTTGTAGTCCATATACTCACTAAGGATATGCATGCACTGCTGGAAATAAATTGTTACATATGCATGGGCGGCACGGCAGCGCTATTCAAGTGCCCAGGTGCATATGGACCCGCGTCGGCCGCCAGCTCTTATCGATAAGATCCGGATAACGAGACCCATTTTATTTTTGCTCAACCTCTGAGTGCGTCTTGTCTTGCCCGTGTAGAAGAAATTCCGCCCACCTGCGAATCGCGAACTGCGCAACTGTATTCTGCAGCGACATCACAATGGCCAAGAAGGACGGTCAAAAGGCTTCGGCCAAGTCTTCCGCCCCCAGCGGAGGAGACTCGCGCTTCGCCAGTTTCCAGTCCGACCCTCGCTTCCGCCTGCCCTCCAAGAAGGCCACCAAGACCAAGATCGACAAGCGTTTCGCCAAGGTCCTGAAAGACGAGGACTTCACCAAGTCCGCCAAGGTCGACCGATACGGACGCAAGCTCAAGTCGGACAACAAGGCCAAGGCGCTGAAGAATCTCTACGAGGAGGAGAGCGACGACGAGGACAAGGCCGACAGCGCCGACGACGACGAGGACGTGCAGCGAGAGCTACAAAAGGCCAATGTCAAGTATGACCCGGCCAGAGGAGGCGGCTTCTCGTCGTCTGAGTCCGACTCCGAGTCAGAGTCGGAGGACGAAGTCGACGAGGACGAGCAAGATGCGCCGGCGCAGGCGTCTGGGAGCATGCAGCGACTGCGCGACGAGCAGGCCGACGTTGAAGACGGCGAAGTCACGAAGCGGTTTGCCATCGTCAACCTCGACTGGGACTTTATCAAGTCGCCCGACCTGATGGCTCTCATGTCCAGTTTCGTGCCAAAGGGAGGCCGCATCAAGAAGGTTTCCATATACCCCAGCGAGTTTGGCAAGGAGCGAATGCAGCGCGAGGAGCTCGAAGGTCCGCCCAAGGAGATTTTCAAAAAGTCCAAGGACAGCGACGACAGCTCAGACGACTCGGAAGACGACAGCGAGGATGAAGAAGATGAAGAGGACGAGGACGACGAGAAAATCGAAAAGGACCTCATCCAGGAGGGCGATGACCAAGACTTTGACTCGGACGCGCTGAGGACATACCAATTGGACCGGTTGCGGTACTACTACGCAGTCGTCGTCTGCTCCGACGAGGCTACGGCGGAGAACATCTACAAAGCCGTCGATGGTACCGAATACCAAAGCTCCTCGAATTTTATGGATCTGCGGTTCATTCCTGACGAGGTGACGTTCGACGACGAGCCCCGAGATGAGTGCGACAGTGTTCCCTCGGACTACAGGCCGACGGAATTCGTCACGGACGCTCTGCAGCACTCCAAGGTCAAGTGAGTTGGTCTTATCATATCTACGGCGATTATGAGGAAACTAAAACTGACATCAAATAGACTCACCTGGGACATACACCCCGAGGAGGCCGAACGCAAGGAGAGCATGAGGCGCGCCTTTTCTGGAAGCAGGGCTGAGCTCGAGGAAAACGACATGAAGGCCTACCTCGCGTCGAGCGACTCCGAGGTCGACGACGACGAGCAGCCTGAAGCCGCCGACGAGGGCGCACCAAAGCTGAGCAAGAAGGAGCTCGCGCGGCAACGCATGAGGGAGGCCCTCGGCCTTGGCTCGGATGCTGCTGCGAAATCGGCCAAATCGGAACCGGTGGGCGAGATGGAGATGACATTTACTCTTGATGAAGACAGCGCGGCCAAGAAGCAGGGCTCGCCGGACAGGGAGGAGACGACAGTCGAGAAGTACATGCGCAAGGAGCGGGAGAAGAAAGCGCGCAAGAGAGAAAAGGCTGTCGCCAAGAGAGAGGGCGTCGAGGTCGAGGAGCCAGTCGAAGAAGAGCAAGCGGATGAGGCTGGCGAAGATCTCGGGTTCGACGACCCATTCTTCACCACGGAAGAGCCGGCCAAGGCTTCCAAGACGTCCCAGAGAAAGGAGGAGCGCCTCAAGAAGCGAGAGCACAAGGAAGCCGACGCCAAGAAGACGGCCGAAGAGAAGAAGTACCTGGAAAAGATCATGGGCAACAGAAACAAGGACGACGGCAGCGGACACTTTGACATGGCCGAGATCTCCAGAGCGGAGAAGCAAAAGAACAAGAAGGGCAAGGCCAAGAAGAGGATGGAGGCTAAGGGCGGCGATCGCGGTGGTCTGCAGCAAGAATTTGCCGTCGACACTGGCGATGATCGTTTCAAGGCCGTCTTTGACAGCCACGAGTATGCCATCGACCCGTCCAACCCCAAGTTCAGCACGACGCCGGGCATGAAGCAGCTCCTCGACAAGAAGAAGCGAAGCTACGGAGACGATGGGTCGGCAAGTCACGACAAGAAGAAGCGTAGGCGTTGATTGTTGGATAAGCGGGTAGTGGTCGTATAGATAGAATTCGATACCACATCATAATTCATACAATATTCAAGTCTACTTCTCTTCATTCTCTGGCTAGTCCTTCGCCGTTTCTCGTGAACTTTTAGAACGAAGTTTCACAGATGAAAGACGTAGACCGACTCTGTATCGACCCAGCTTTCGAGTCATGACCGACTGCCAGTCTATTCCCATCCAAACATTCTCCTTCAAAAGTTCAAACTGGTTTCTCTCTGTTTTATTCACGTTGCGAATTCCAATACTATCAAAACTCGAGCCATTGCCTCCCGCCCTTGAGCAATCTCGGCCAATTCCTGGACACCGAGTTAACTTCGTATCAGATATATGACGCCCCCGTCTAGACGTCTATAAGCATAGTGGTCATCCTGCTCCTCCTCCTCACTATCGACGTCGTCGTCATCGTCATCCACATCCTCCCACTCATCATCCCCGTCGTGAGCGCTGTCGTCCGGCGAGCGACCAACGACTTCCCGTAACAGCGGGCGCTCCTCGTCTTCGACCACGCGGACAACATGACCATTCTCGTTCCCCTTTGGATGAGGGCCAAAGATGCCGTACAGGACCATGACGGGCCAGCACCACGCCAGGATCCAGAACGAGGGGACCACGGGGGTCATGGTCCGGATAATGTAGCGGCGGATGACGGGTACCGAGAGGGCCACGGCGAGGCCGAAGAGCCACCACAGGCAGATGAAGTGCAGCAAGAACTTGATACGGTCGGGCGTGTTGCGGTAAATTTCCATGAGCACGTCGAGCAAGGTCTTGTCGTGTTTTACGGGTCGCGTGGTGGCCATTATTTCGGTTGACAAAGTTGCTCTGTCAGGCTGTTAGGTTGTAGCTGTATGTATGAGAAGGTAGTGAAGTTTTGGCGATGATGTATCTGTGAGCAAGAAGGAATATCACAGAGAACGTATTGCCGGTTTCAATTTCCTACACAGGTCAAAATCAAGATGGGCCTTAAACATATAGTCTACTTTCATTTTCAAATCACAAAAGGTTCTTATTTATATGCGAGTTTTTAGGCACAAACATTTCAAACCTAGTTGAGTTAATGCATGTTGAACACATTATTGGTGGCTTGATCTATATGGATCTTGGGCGATTGCTATTTTGGGAAACTTTATAGAATTATTCAAGTTTCGGCCGCCGACGATACAGAGAAGTTCACCTCGGTGAGAGCACTCCTTGACAAAGAAACTCGAATCTCTTTGCACACCTTATACCAGTACCACATATGCCTAGTCACCAAGACTGGAAATATATTCTTTCATGCAAAATGTGACTTTCTTATCGTGCATGAGTAGAAGGTGTGCAGGCTGGTCTGTGATAAACCTACGCAGACAATGGGTACAAGACATGCTGTTTTTCCATTCTCCCTCGTCACAGTCGAAACTTGCTCAGCGCCGTTTGTACCTAAATGCACTTGCAAACGTCCATAACCGGCCGGTATAGAAGATAGCCTGAGGCTCAGAAATTCCCCCATTGGGAAACCTGCAGGACAGCTCCTGAAACCGCCGCTGGACGACATATTCATTCGCCGTAAGTGGACATCCGGCCGCCGAACTTCTTGCACCTGGGAGGCTCTTGTTGTTTGTTTGGATTTCCTCCCACAAGATCAGACCAAGCCCACCAGTCATTTTCCAAAGAAGCGCGGCTCTTTGAAAAGATTGGACACTCGACCAGACCGAGATCCACGCCTCATGCACGCCTCGTCCACACCTAAAACCCAACAACCAGAATCACCAACCAAGCTCTCCCTCCACACGCCAACCCAGACACCACACTCCGAGTCCGCCGTACCGGAATTGCCACCATGCCCGACTTCCTCGGCCTGCTGGGCCTCGACGACCAGGGCAACATCATCGGCGACCCGACCACGGTGCTCTCCGTCGCCTTCTCGGGCACCCTGCTGGGCATGTCGCTGAGCATGGCCATGTACGAGGTGTTCAGCGTCAGCCTGACGCAGAAGAGCATGTTCCTCGGCCCCGAGGGCGACGCGTTCTGGGAGGCGCACGGCGGCCGGCTCATGAGCAACGGCGCAGGCAGGGCCGGAGCGGTCGGTGGATTCTTCAAGCGTCTGGGTTTCGCGTTCGTTCTGGGATTTCTGGCTTTGCCTTTTATGCCGCTGTTTGGTGAGTTGGGCAGATTGGAAGAATGGCTGTCACGTTCCTTGTGGTTTTACTTTGTTCTTTGCTATTTTATCACGTTCTTCACTATTTTGTTACGCTCTTCGCTATTTGTATCATTTTCATTTCAAGTCACATGCTAGTCCAGTCATCTGTTGCCGCCCCCCTCCCTATATATCCCAGATACAGACAGCTCTTCAACTCCCCTAGTCGTTCTTTCCTGTTTATCTGCACATCGGTGATCAACATTTCCCTGCAGTAATTCCTCTGCCATCAGATACAATAATCTATACACTAATTCCACAACTCAACAGTCATGCATGAAGTCATGTTGGTCTTGTCTACCTTTGCCAAGTCCTGCTACTACACTCTGATGCAGTAAGTCGATTTCCTTGCTCCCTCTCCGCCATTATGCGGCCGGTGTATTCCAAACCCTGTCTATTCCCCCGCTGGAATACCAGTTCTGCAAGGAAAAAAGGTTTCAAGAAAAGAACTGACCTTGTCCATCTAGCCCAGAGACGTACCTCCGAAACAGATGGATCACCGATCCCAACTTCGTCTATGCTTGGTGGATATGAGGGACACGGCCCGGTCCTTGTTAAGCGGCCACACGAAAGTGGACGCACTTGCCCTGCCCTTTTGCCCAGAGCCGATGCTGCTGTTGTTTTTACTTTTGTTTTTGTTTGACGTCTTGACAGTACCGGAGCACATTGGCACTTGACCAAGATGCCATATTTTGTCTCGTCGATCCCAAGAGATCGACCATCCAGCCTCGCGACACTTCGACGGCCAGATTTCGTATGATCTACCTCTCGGCCATGTCCCTCTGCAGTAAGGCGTAGCAGTTTGATGAACGGAAGAACAAGACAAGCCGAAAACCAATTCAGAGACAGAACTATGCGAAACAATTGGGGCCTGTCTCAACAACAACGAGTGCAAGAGATCTTTCCGCTATCAGATGTTTTCGAATGAGCATACGGAGCGGAAGATACTCGCACCTGATGAGGCTCGGCACAACTAAGCATTTCTGAGCGAGGGGAGCTCCGTACATCATGAAGATTTACCAGAAACAGGAAATGGATCAAGTCATGGCTGGTTTCTCCTCCATGACCCTCGATGGAGTGCTTGATAGGTCGTTGGAAAGGCACCTGGCATCACTACAGCAGAATCTCACAGAGAGACCAGTCTGACTCATGTATGGCTTTTCGATATTTGGAAGAAGGAAATCCAGTACAACTTGAACCCTGCAAAGTAAAGAAATAAAAGAAAATGACAAGCCATGACAGATGCTCTACACGTCATCATGTACAAAAATCTTCCCTTCTCAGTGTTGCCATTCCTCGTCCATGTTCAGACCTCGCATGTTGCCGTCGGGATCGGCCCACCCCGCGAAGAAGGGCTCGGGATGCGGACCGATATTCCAGAACGTGCTCTCGACCGTCTGTGAGCCGTCGCTCGAGGTCCGCCCCCTGCCGGTGAAGCGCTCCTTCAGGCCGTCCCGGAACAACTCGGTCGCGTGGCTGCGGAACTCTTGCACCGTCCCGGGGCTCTGGCCGTCGCCGTAAAAGTCCATCTCGAGATCCTCGAGGCCCTGGCAGTTGTCGAGAAAGTCGATGCGCCGGTGCACGCCGTGCAGCAGCACGTCATTTCGGGGCACCGTGTTTCTTGATCGCAAGAACATGCTGCGGAACTGCTGGTCGAAATCCCCCTGACGCTGTCGCCACTCGGCGCTTCCTTTCTCCTCGGGGTTCCTGTCGAACCACATCTTGAGCCTGACCAGATAGTCCATTCCCGAGTCGTACAGGCTTGTATACTCCATCTCGCATAATTTTTCGGGGTGACCAGGATATAGCCGCCTCGGTTCTTCAAGGCCCAAATGCTCGTAGGCCATGTCCCCGTTCCAATCCATCTCTGCCTTCGCGATGGGCCTTTTATCGTGCCTCTCACTGAGCCAGCGGCGTTGATTGAATGGCATTATGGTGGTGTGGTCCATCTCCGAGTGCGGCACCGGGAGATCTCGGCAGCCCGTCGGCCGTCTCTCCGGATTTTCCAAACACTGGCTATATTGCGGCTCATCTCGCCGCAGAAACATGGGAAAGGAGAGGCGGAGGTTGATAGGGCCCCCAGAGCGGGCTTTCAGCGCAGACATGCGGAACTTTGTGCTCCACGCACCACGGGCTGAGTGGACCTGGATGTTAGGTACCACCCAAGTGCTTGCTAGAGCTTCGGCTACTTCAGCCTGGTGGTCGGGCTCGTGAGGATTTGCGAGATCATGGGTTGTGTGATTGTGGTAGAAAGAGATGGGGGCCGTTTTTTCATTCGGTTCCCAAGGCATCAAGGAAATGCGTGACCACGGTTGAAGGTATGTTTGACACTGCAATAGGGTCAGTCAGTGGGCATTCTTTTGTCAAAGGTAATATGGCTTGGTTGGGTATTTCTTTTCGACGATTACTTGACGGTCTCGCCATGCTACAGGAGTCATGATTCTACCGACGCAGGTGAATGATTCGCAAGGAGAGGTACATAAGGTGAGCAAAAAGACTTACGAATGTTTTCCAATAAGGACTTTCCATCGAGTCGACATGGACAGAGAGGTTGCTGAGTGACTCGGACAACTCAAGAGAGACGAGTTCGGTGAAGCAGGTGAGATCTTGCAAGTCGCTGAAATGCAAATTGTGCGTTCCAAGCTCCAACCTCGCATCATTGCGGGAGAGGTTTGGGGTGAACACCTTGGCTGATCGGTCAACCGAATTTCCAACGGAGCGGACATCCATGTAAGCCCACTGGCAGGTCATCAGAAGCCCGTCAAGATTGCTTCCAAAAAATGGCGTTTGCTCCCTATCGCCTCTGCAACTTTCGTGATCCAGGTATCCCGGGGGTACGGCACTTGGACCACCTGGTCTTTGACTTTGACAGTAGTAGACGTTGAACAAGGCGTTCCGAGCATCTTGACGAGAGGCGCTGTCATTGATTTTGAAGCGTGTCTTCTGATCCAATATGATCCTCTTGCAGGTCCAGTGGTTTGAGGGCTGACCAGACCACCACAAGTCCATCATATCAACACTTTCATCTTCAGCCCGTCGGCGTTGACTTTTGCTCCGGGTCACCGGTCCCGGGTTTATAACCTCGATGCCGGACTTGGTAAGCTTGTAGTCGACCTTCCGCTCAATGTGCACGTGAGACGGTGTCAACATGTATTGGTAGATTCGTCGACGCAGCTCGGTCGGGAGGCGAAACAAGGGCGTGTCTTGGTCGACAGCCGGCAGCGCGAAGTTGATTGACATGGTGGAGATGGTGAACCAATTGGCCTAGATTCAACTCAGATTGTATAATAGTCGCCGCTGTGCAATTGGCAAGAGTATTCAAATAGTTTTTGCCCGGAGCTGAGAGCAATGAGTTCTTTTATGGTTTGTTTAGGGGGTGGGTGAAGTTCCAGGCAGCCACCCGACCCGACTAACTTATAACATCCTTAGCCCATTGAAACGAAGACGTCGCGGTATTATACTACCATGCGCCATAGCTGTCTTCGTTTCAATGTTCTTTTGAGTGGATTCTGGCCAATCACAAGCAAGGCAAGCCAACCCAATTTGGAAATCAATGAAATCGATCATGAGGTTTGACACCCCGGTGTCTGAGTTGATTTTGAAATGATTATTGTTTTTTTATGTGTCGTTGGCATATATTGGTTTTCATAATGACGAGCGCGCTGCTTGCGGGGAATGCGAACGTCCGATGCTAGTTGTGCGATTTGCAGTTTGGAATGTTCTGGCTTCTGACGAAAGAACTATACACTCAATTGTCCTTGTTGAATCGTTAGACCCTCTGGGTTGTCGTTAGCCGTCCGAGAGTAATACTTCCTTTTTGGAGTCTCTGAGATAGAGTTGGCTGTATTTTCTGCTGGCTTCCAGAATATCATGGTACGCATACGAGACAGCGGCCATGTCGACGACGATGCTGCCGTGTTGTTGCAGTCCCATGTCGACTCGCATCCGATTTTCTCAATCAACACCTCGTAAGGCGTCTCGACCGCTTTTTCTTGTATTCCTCCATCTCTTGACACTATGTTCCGCCCGCATCTCTCACATCCAGTACCCGTCCTTCCACAGCTCGGTCCGGTAGCCCTCGGTGAGCCTCTTGTCGGTGCCGTAGACCTCCTGCCAGCCGACGAAGCCGCGGTCGAGCACGTACACGGTCTGCGGCTTCTCCTCCTTGCCCTGCTTGGCCGCCTTGTCGACGAGGTCGGCCCGCTCGCGCATGTACCGCAGCGCCGCCGAGGGCCCCCGCTGTTGTGACAATGCGCAGTGGAACACGACCGTCTCCTTGCCCTCGAGCTTGCGCAGCAGCGTCGGCATCATGGCGTCGAGGGAGCGCGAAGGGAAGTGCAGGGAGCCGTTGATGTGTCCGCCAATGTGGTCTGTAAGTTTTCGTCATGCGTTAGGACATGCCGCGGCGTGATTTGGTAGAGTAGAGAAATTGCTTCACTCACCATCGTCCCGGACGTCCACGATCGCAATCGAAGAGCCGTCGGCGGCTGCGCCCGCCTCGGCATTGGCGAGGAGCTGCTCAGCTAGCTTGGGCGCTGTGATGCGCTTCAGGCTTCCGGAATTGATCATGGACGACATGTTGCGGCGAGGAAATAGGCGTCCAATATGCTTCATGTAATCGACGTAGAGTACACCGAGAGACCTGTTCTGTTGGCAGCTCCTTGTCCAGCTTCTTGAATTTGACGTAATTGATGCCAAGAGGAAGCTCAAGCTCAGGTCAACCTTTGGCGGTCCCGTTTAGCAGAGTGGTGGGGGTATGGGGCAGCCGCTATCCTCAGTCCACCACGCCCCGCAATCTCACATGCCATAGAAATACACTAGGTTGTTGTATTCTGGTGAATTTTGTTTACTTCCGTTTATTATAAATTAGAAGATTCCGTGGAACATTGCCTTGTTTTGAAAACCATGGAGCTGGAAAACATAAATTCTATTCGACTAGTAAATGCCATCTTTTTTGTCTCAACTCCTCTCTCTGGTTCCAACCAGTAGAGAATGCCGGGAAATCCCCAAAACGCCATGCCAAATTATGCACAAGAGGTGGTACATCTGCCTTGTTCGTGTCGTTCCGTACGTCTACGGCCACATGCCATCAAACATGAACAGCCAATCTTCCCAATACTGCTCATATCGTCCCACGAGGTAGCTGTATCCGTCACCGTCCGTTCCGGCCTTGTATGGTCTTGTGTACAGACCGCCAGTCTTCAGGTGCCTCTTCAACGTCACGTATACGGAGAAGCTGCTGGGCATCGTTCCAACGAAATAGTTGCTGCCAAGCATAACGATCAGGTCCACCAGTCCTTGCTGGTCCCAAGTCAACGCCTTGAGTGCTTCGAGATCCTTGCCAGTCAGGAGATCTTGCTTGGTCAGAACCTTCATGCTGGCAACTTCCATGGCTTGCTTCTCAAACTTCTTTGCTTCCGTAATGTTGCCGGTCGCAAGATATGAAGCCCTGTAGTTTCCTTCCTGTGCCTTGCGCAAGTATCCTTTAGCTTGAACATCGTAGACGGGCCAGAAATTCATGGCATCGTTCTCGGTGCGTAGATGGACACCTAGAAACTCGCCACCCTTTGCTCCCTGGCTGCGAGCGAAGCTTCGCATGTTCGTGAGAGCCGTTTTGCCGAGATGCTGAAGCTGGCTGTTGAACTTGAGGACATGACCGAAAGTGGTTGCAAACTCAGGTCCGTCCTTCCAGATCTGCCAGTCCCAAAGGACGCCCCATTTGAACCTGATGAGCCGGGGATGCTCTCTTGAGGGAGGAACGGCGTTGGTTACGTTCCCCAGCCAAGAGCGGAATGTGTCACCGAAGCGATCAGTATGGCGGTTTTGGTCTTTCCAATCACACCCCTTACGGTCGCCATAGTCCTTCGGTGCAATTTCCTCGATGCGCGGCTTGCCATCGACGGTTTTTGGGTAGTTGGGTATGTCGGTCACGTTGTTGTACAGCTTCATCTGAGGGCAGTATGTCTGCCAGGCATCTTTGAAGTGCTGCTCGTCGAACATGTAGGATAGCGGGAGGTACGAAGTGAAGAGGTCGGCCAAATCTTCCTCGGATCGCTTGCGGATCTTGGGCACAACGAGACCCGTCGCGCCAGCCTCAATCGAGTAGCGCAGACATGTCTGGATATAGTTGCGAATGTTGCCAATGCCGCCGGAGTTGTTGTCGCAAATGTAAACCAGGCCGTCTACCCAGGTCGTCTCGTCGCATAGACGTCGCAGTGGCCAGCCAACGAAGGGGGCATCGGGGGCGGAAAGATCAATGTCGGGATGGGCAGGCGGCTGGTGCAGTATAGAGACCTGCTGGGCGCCACTCGAGCTAGTCCATCCTAACGACGAAGGGGGGATTCGCAGGCTCCATACAACGATAAGAGTGACGATGCCCAGAGTCGGGATGAGAATGTTTCGTCGAGGCATGAATCCCGCAAGGCGTTGCGGTATGTGATTGGCGATTGACATATTGAGAAAGAAAGGAGACACCTGTCTCAGCCAGCGCCGATTAGATTAAAAGGGTCCGGTGAACGGGTGATCCTAGCAGGGCGAATGCGCCGCGGTGGCGCTAAACGGGATCGCCAACGCAGCTGCCGAGCTGTAGTGTAATAAGGTGAAAGGCCCCGGTAAGTCCAGTTAGGCAAGTCGCAGGACAACCGATGTTGTGGACGGATCTTGATGATCGCCAGAAAGTATGAATGAAGCAGTTTTCGTATTCTCTGAAATCATAGATTCTGAGGTTCCGAAACAGGAAGGGAATTCCAGGTTGTGCTTGCTTGCGATTCAGCTCGGATCTGTTTGCTGACAGCGGCCTGCTATTCGTGGGTGATTATGTCGGCAGCCGGAGGCAGCAACACGGCGATCACTCGTGTGCTTCGGTGAATTGCCGCCCGCAAATAGACTTGCAAAATCGGGACGCCTTGAGATGATTTGCCCGGTTCGTTTCAAAGCAGGGAACAGGGAGATTTCGTCTGGATTTCCGGTAGAGAGAAGAGTCGAATATTGGAAACTGACCAGATCAGTCAATATCTATTCTTCTAGGAGAGCGGCGGCGTCATCCAGCAGCAAGTGGTTAGGTATGCGAGAGCGCTTGAGGCAGCTTGCAAGTGCAAGCGCAAACCTTAACCCAGTGATGTCGTTGCAGTGCCGACGACAATGTGGAAGAAGCCGACCATGAAACTGATTTCCCGAGTACCGAGCTGTCAATGACTTACTCGGGGCACAGGAAAATTGATTTGTGTCAGGGAGGAGGGGGAAAAGCTTGTCCAAATCCCCAATTGCGGAAGCGGTGACAAAATAAAGAGAAGAGCGATCGAGTCGTTGGGATGCAACAATGGTCAGCGCCTTCCCTCCTCTTGTACCAGCGGGGGAAATCCTACGACACCAGGCGTCGGTCAATTAAAAAGGTGACCCCCAAATCGGTGCTTACCCAGTGAGATTGGCCATGTATGTCGCCGAAACAAAGAACATTCCTCCTTCATGTTCGCGCCGTCTGTCCCGACTTGGCATACTACTGCTCAGGCCTATCCCCGGCACTTTGCATGGTGCCCAGGTGCGCCCGATGGTGATCAGCTGTGTGCACCGTGACCTTTGTACACACTAATGATGCGAGCAAGAGCCGTATCAGACATCGTATCATTTGGCGTCCTCCTTGCTCGGGAACCCGACGCCATCAGTTCTCTCATATGCATCTCCAACCTATAGTAGATAGGTGGCTGTACTATTTCTTCTCGAAGCCACCCACCCAGCCGAAGAAATATGCCTACCTAGTATGTCGCCGTCTTCGGCCCCAGTCATGTTTATCCTGTTTAAGGTTATTCACCTCCGAACTGGACATCGCTTGGTCATTGGCCAATCCGCCTGCATTAGTATATAGATATACTTTTGGGTAGTATGTGTGTATGTATTGACCATGTTTATTTTATTCTGGACAAAGGATCATTCCTCCAGGACTGAGGGCGCACAGAGTGTGCCAGAGCGTCAGCATTACTCGTTGGCCACAGGAGGATGGATAATCTGACTTCCAAGAGTTGAGCTGGCCTCTCGTCATTGGACGCGTTAACCCCGAGCAGTTGCCCATGCGTCCTCAGCTGACTGGCCAGAGGGACCATCATTCCCTTATGCACCCTCAAGTGTCACAATGCAAGATCTCCCGGCCGCGACCGTGTGCCGCTTGCCAAGAGATTCGCATTGAAAAGCTTCGCGCCATAACCTTTCCAATCCAGCCAATCTAGTATCTACAGTCCCTATTATGTACACAATCCAACATTCCGGCTGCATCCGGCAAAAGTACACTGATAGAGGTTGTGCCAAATCCATTCTGACTTGTGTAAGATATGCTGGGAAAGAATCGCCGGTCGCCGTGGCCACGGGTATGGCGGATGAAGACAAAGCAGTGATACGCAGTCATAAACAATCTGTCTCTGATGATTATATAAGCCCTGCATCGAACTTTCATTATGCTTTGCCAACCCAGCCAGAATTGATGAAGAAATCAAATATTCTTCCACCCTTCTGACCATCCAGCTTGCATATCTCCTTGACTTGCTTCTTCTTAAGAGTGCCATTGCCTTTCAAAGCTTCCTTGAGGACCTGCTCTTTGATCATGAGATATGGCTTGGGCTGCAGTCGACAGATCTTGCAAAGTTCGACCTCTTCCGGCGTAAGCAAGTGAACATCAGGCGCAGTATCTTGGCTAAGCGCCAAGGGTGTAACGCCTGAGATGGGCTGCGCGACGAATCGATTCTTGGTGATTGTCGAGGTTCCATTTGGTGCGCCGTTCGCGACACCATTGGCATGACCGTTGGTCAGTCCTGTAGAGTCCCCGTTCGTAGTGGCCTGTGACGACGCCCCATTCGTGGCTATCCGCAGTGGCAACTCTGGCGCGACCAGAAGTGCAGCACCGCTCGGAGGTTCTGGCTGCACATTTTGCTTCGAGCGTTGCTGGGTAGCCAAACGCTCTCTGTCCATAGACCCCATCGGTATTGACCTTTGTATGCGCGAAGCTTTGTCGCTCTCGTATTTTTCTCCGCTCCGGAGATCGCCAATCCTAAGACCTCTCCAGTCTTGCAGCTGGGCAATAGCTTGACGCAAATTAAGTTCATCGAGCAATCCCTGGCTTAGTGACTCGAAGTCGTCGTGATTCATCATTCTGGCAAATGGTTTTGCTTTGTTGAGGAGATCGCGCTCCTCCTTAGTCCTGTTCTTCTCGAGTTTGCTGTTGGTACGGTACTCCAAGAGATTGTGCTCAAAGATGACCTTCTTTCGTTCTACACGTTGGGTGAGGCGTGCATTGTAAATATCCATCACTGTGAGCTTGAGTTCCATCTCGGGCTCCAGCTCGCCGGTCCTGGGATTGATGCCATCACCGGGATCGAATTGCATAAGCTGGACAGCTTCTTCCGCATCATTGGCGTGTTCCGTCTCGAATTCCAGGCGACCGGGCATGTAGCCTTGGACTTCGTGACATGACGGGACACTGGCTGTGGGTTTGGTCTTTGGCGGCAGAGGAGCAGCGTTCTTTTGTGCTTCCCTTCGCTCTTCGATCCGTCTCTTCTTTCTGGCCTGAAAGTCTTCGCGCGAGATCTCCTGCGCCAATTCCATATCCGAGGGGCGGCATCGCTTCGGCAGAGGGAAGCATGGCGATTCGACATATGTTTTGATGTAGTGATCTCTCACTTCATCCTTGTGTCGGTAACCACCGATATGGTCGGCTATGTCTGCCCACGATCCCAGGCCGTATATTTCACATCCTTCCAACAGCAGGAGCTCCTCGTCGGCTCCCCATTCCGGATCAAAGATGGGTATTGAGTTCTGCTCGATAACTTTGTATGCATGTGTCGCCGGTTGGTGGGAGCCACTGGATGCTCCGCTTGAGAAGCATTGCACGCACAGGTCGTATTCCTTGCAATCGGGGTGGGCGCATCTTATTCGTACCTGGGAATCTCATGTTAGGATACCGCCACAGCAGATGGAGAGCATACCATGGGGTGGAAATGGTGGTGGGGATAGATGGGGGATTGCGCCGACCGATTGTCGGCCCGGTCGACGCGGGGATGCAGCCGGCCGAGTCGCAATCGCGACAGCAGGCAGATCGGGGTCGGAGAAGCTGGTTGAAAGACTTACGGTCGATGTGATATCCGCCGAGCATGAGTCGCAGACATATTTGACGCCTCCTTCACCCCCTCTTGTCGCCGTCTTCTTCCGAATGACGCCCATTGCGCCTGTGCGACGTAATACTAGAGGCCACGGGCAGCAATAGCTTAGGAGAGGCCAGGCAGGCGGGGACACCCCAGTCGTAAATAAATCGGGCGCGATGAGGCCTGTTCAATAGTGCTCGAGACTTAGGAATAGAATCGGCGACCCATCTGATAGATTCTGCTGTCCAATGCCGTTGTTTTGATGAACCGACGTCGTCAAATGTCGGATGCTGCCAGGGGACGGTTGGCGATCGCGGTTGCGCGATACGGGCGGGAATACGGAGTCGTCGCGCTAGTTGAGCTTGGGGGAGACCCAGGCAACATTGAACTGCTCCAAGCTACAAGCTAGCTAGCGCAGCTTTTTGGTCTCCTCCGAGTCACGTGATTGTCTGTACCCATTATGCTCGGCATCTCCATGCACATTTGTGTTGTTCCATCATCACGAACACTGGAGACCAGCATGCCACATACTCTTCGATGACATTGACATTAGTCCATTGCATAAGACCTTACGAATACAGTACCTAGCATTCCACGACAATACGGCACTTTCTATTTAGCAATGTTTCCTCGATTCAATGAGCTGCCAACAGAAATACGGCTATTGATATGGGGTTTTCTACCTGGCCGATCCAGAATATTTGTCATCGACAAGCCGGAGCCGTCTCGAGACAATTTAGACTTCGTTGTCAAGTCAGTCTCCCGATACCCCCACGCACATGCGTGTCGCGAGGCACGACACGTTGATGCGCATCGTGACCGGCGAGCCATGGGAGCCTGGAAGAGTCCGCTCCAGAACCAGTCCAAATATAAGAATGGCTGTTGCTCGCCTGTCTGGGCATGTTTCGAACCCTCCAGGGACGAAATATATTTGACTTCAAGAGCTCTCCAGAATAGCATTTTGTTGGATTTGGGGTTCTTGGATCGCTACTATGGTGAGATCCGAACGTTGATGATACCTCAACGTATGAAGTACAAGTTCATTACCCTGGGGACTCTTCTGGGTTTGTACTGTCGTGGCAGAGAGGTCGATTCCATATCCGTCGTTGAACGACGCCTGGCTCTCGGGCCGACAGCATGGTCGCGACTCGCAGAGTATGATCTGCCTCGAGTGGTCAGCATTGAGGGGCCATGTCACGCAAAAATGATTGAAGATTTGCTACACGACCAGCCTCGGCTTCTGGCTGAGTGGAATGATATTTTCACTCAATACAGGGGCGTGAAGACCATTGGAGAGCATGAGGATACCGGGTTGAATCATCACGACCTCTGTAAGGATTGGAAGTCTGTCATCCTGCTTACCATGGAGTAGTGAATGACACGCGATACGCGCTCAGAATCATGATTATAATGATGCATGCCGCTGATCCAAGTGACCTCGAATCATTTTGTAAGGACTGCATAAACCACTAACGCACTCAGAGAACGAAGCACTAGATGCCAGTCGGACTGTGACAGATAGTCGAACGCCATCCAATGTTAGCTTTGTGGATTCGCTGCATCGACGTCCGCAGGCACCGCCTGTCACCTTGCCGTAGTTCGCTCAATACACCGAGCGCGATCTATGTGCTTCGAGCCGCCCGCCGGAGCTGCAGCCCAATACGTCATAGCCTATCGGAAACTTGTGTGCGAAACCTACAAACGACAACATGTGACTGCGCAATTTTTTGTTTCTCTGATCCATAATGTAAACAGTTTATATTGACTTAAATTTAAGCGGCCCAATTCTAAGCGAGCAACCCCGCCGATTTCCCCTGCAAAAGATGCCAATACCCCGCCATTCTCCGACCCGGACGCGGATCGAAGGTGGGTTCGCAACAGCTATCCTGTCATGATTCTAGAACAAGGTCAATATTTAACTACTACCTAGTCATACCTAGAAGCTTATATTCTCCTTCTTTTTGGTATAGTCGAGGGTCTGCTCGTTCTATCCCTTAGCCTGCCTCATCACTACAACAGCAAGCGTCACTGGCTCCCGAATAGCCCACCATGCCAGACAAGGTCCTCGACGATATCTCCCATCGACGGTACAATCCCTTGAGGGGATCGTGGTTACTGGTCTCGCCTCACCGGACGAAGCGCCCATGGCAGTATGTCTTTGAAGAAGAACTTACGACTTCCTTTCGCTAATACAGCTCAACAACAGAGGCGCCCAGGAAGGTCCCGGTGTCAATGATCTGCCGGAGTACGACCCCAAAGTAAGCGGCCCCAATACGTGGTGGTTGCCGTTCGACTGCTAAACTTGGCAGTGTTACCTGTGCCCCCGAAACTCCAGAGCCGGCGGAGAGCAAAATCCAGATTACAAGGAGAACTTTGCCTTTGTCAACGATTACAGCGCGGTCAAGGAGGAGCAAGCTGATTATTCGGCCGAGACTACAGGCGATGGTATGATCACACAGCGAATGCGACAAGTACCATGCTAATCCAATTCAGACCTCTCCTCTCTCCTCCTCCGTGCCGAGGGCGTCAAGGGCAAGTGCTACGTCCTGACGTTCTCGCCAAAGCACCACCTCACGCTACCCGACATGACACCGGCCGAGACTCTTCCCATCATTAACATGTGGACTCGAATCTACGCCTCCCATCTCTCGTCCAAGAACCCCTTGGCCGAAGTCGCCTCCAAGCTCGACCTGTTGTCCCACGATGTGTCGTCAGATCTCATGCCACCACCGCCAAAGGAGCAGCTCCGCTACATGCAGATCTTCGAGAACAAGGGCGCGGCCATGGGCTGCTCGAACCCCCACCCGCACTGCCAGGTTTGGACGACCAGCACGCTGCCCGAGGAACCGGCCGCCGAGTCTGTCCAGATGATCAAGTACCGCTCCGAGCACAAGGGTCGACACTTGCTCGGCGACTACGTAAAGCTGGAGATGGAGAAGAAGGAGCGTATTGTCTGGCAGAACGATGCCTTCCTAGTTGTCTGCCCGTGGTGGGCCGTGTGGCCCTTCGAGGTCATGGTCATCCCCAAGCGCCATGTTCGCGCTCTCGTTGACCTGACTGCCGACGAGCGCCTCAAGTTCGCCGAGGCCATCCACGAGGTCACCAGACGTTACGACAACTTGTTCGAGACCAGCTTCCCTTACAGCTCTGGAATCCACCAGGCACCCCTCGACGGCACTGCCGAAGAGGTCGAGAACAGTTATCTGCACATGCACTTCTACCCGCCTCTGCTGAGATCGGCCACCGTCAAGAAGTTCCTGGTCGGCTACGAGTTGATGGCTGAGCCCCAGCGTGACATCACTCCCGAGCAGGCGGCAGCTAGACTGAGAGACTGCGGTGGAGAGCTGTACAGAAAGAAGCTGTAAAGCGGCAGTCCAACTGTGTTTGTTGTCTTCGGCGGGCATGGAGCGAGGAGTATCGGCGAGGAGTGTGTATATAGAATGGCATCCAATATAATCCCAAGAAGCATAGCAGTGTCTTGCCTGTTGTGTCGCGTCCGCAGAATCGTACGAATTTGTAATAAATCCAGGCATGGACACTCTCCGTCAGAGACAGGCTGCTTTCACCTTTGTGTACCACTCTACCGGCGCCATCGAGGTCGATGATACATAGCTCTTTAATAATGTCAAATACAACCAAACCAGAGGAGAGAAGAGTGTCTCTGTGTGAGCATGTCAAAATAGAATACAAAGATTGACATTTAATTTCAAGACTTCGTCAGAGTGCAAAGAGAGAAAAAAGAAGACAAAAATTGGCCCCGAGAGGAATCGACTCCTCCCTCAGCTCTGCGCGTTTGTGGTAGAAATAAATATGTACACAAAGATATGAGGTTCGAAGAGGACAAACAACCCTCAAAAAAAAGGCAAAAATGAACGGTCGAAGGAGGATTCGAACCTCCGGTTCTGACTATAGTGCAGATAAGACCCGTGATAGCCCAGGATAAGCCCGTGATAGGTACCAAGGAACCACCTCCAAGAAATAATGTATTGCAAATCAGCGTGTTACCACTACACCACTCAACCGTAAGTGCTGTTTCTGTTGGAAGGTACTGCGTTTAGAACGGTACAAGAGGTGTTGGAAACGGAGCTAGAAACGGAGCCAAACGGGGGTCTGGTACGCGGGATGATGTCGTCGTGGTCGAGAGATGGGATGACGGGGATGGGGACGGGGGTGGTTGAGGATTGGAGAGGGGGACTGATGATGGCACATATGAGGAGCATCCACTGACGGCGATACATAACTATGCACAGAGTACTAGTATGACTAGAATGTGTATTACGGGGCATTAAAACGTAAACGTGGAGTTAAACACCGAGTGACAACTGTATCATGGCTGTGAAAGAATAGCCTGGAAGGAGTATATCATCATGAACTTATGCTGCTAGTACACGTCTATAGCAGCACTGCATAGAGACTACACAGGTCAAAAACCCTCAATAGAGCGAGTACTTGTTCAAAGAAATCACGTTGCTATACTTGGAGACAATATATGGGAGACAACTCCATTTATCAAGTCTGCAGTAAGGAACCATGGGATCAAAAATTGCAATATTGAGAAAGCTCAAGCTTGGCAGACTAAAAGAACATTATTTTCTCCCTGTGAAGATAAGACATGTTCTCTGTAAAGTTTTCGATGTCGAATCGCAGAGAGTCTATACCCATCTTTGAAAGGCCGTTGGGAGCAGATAATTAAGCAGCCACTTAACAACAAATGCTCTGTCCAGTTGATAGACACATTACTAAATATGCAGAAATGTCGAGCAAGACCGACATAGCCACCACAGTGCGGTCGATACAGAGAGCCTGAATATTTATTACTGTTTTTTTTTTTAAAAAAAGATTTGGCTCTCTATTGGAGCCATTGCCCATTCTAATAAATGTGAACGTAGAAGTCCTTCTGCATAACCATCCATGTTGTTCCGACGGTTGCAAGAACCAAAGGGAACAGCTGAGGGCCCGTGATATGGAAAGTCCTGTAGACGACACCCTCGCTAATAAAGTGGCCGAGTGCCACGAGGTACGTCCACATGGCCATCATGTATACGGGCTCCTTGTCCAGGTGGAAGCTGGCGTATATCCTCACGATCGCCGAGATCAGGGTGTAAGTGGCAAAGAGGCGGGCCGCCAACGGCGTGACCTGGTCAACGGTCGTGCTGCCGGGCTTCAATTTGACGTCGCCGGCAGGAATGAGCTTGTTGGTGGCGTCTTCGGGGACGAAAGTAGGGGTTTGAGGACCAAGGGACGGGTTCGCGATGAATCGGCCATTGTAGAAGCGTCTCGTGTAGTGTAGGGTCAGGTAGTTCTGCAGAGAATTGCCGACTGCGATCACCGAGAGCTGAACAAGAAAGGTCAGTCGCTTTGCACTGAGAATACCCGCAAGGGAGAGAGAACACTTACACCGAACATGTACCATGGCAGGTAGCCTTCACCAGCCGGGAGGTAAGACTTGAGAGCGTCCATGTCTGATCCAATTGGCTCGCAAGATGACGCGCAAGAATTCTAGAGATTTGTGACGTTTGCAAGGAAATGATAAACAGCTCTGGTGTCCCAATTGAGGCGTGTAGGCACCAGCTTTTTGTGTTGGGAGGTGGTCTGATTAAATCCAAACTGGTGGTCACAAGGAAATCTGGCGACGGGCTTTGGCGCGTCTCCGGTCTTGCGGCCGGCGCGGCACTTAAGCTTACCCCTGCTGCTCAGCTCAGGGGTCGACCACATGTGCATACCTGGAGCTAGCTCTCCACCCCTCAACTTTTTTGGCCCAGCTACAGATTCGATTTCGTTTCGTTTTGGCTCGCGCAGCTTCAAGCAGAACAAATTGGCCGGCATCGAAAAAGAGGCTTCTCAGTCCGTTCAGCCCACACAGCATGACCAACTTCAACGAGATTGTGGCCAACGTGCCGCAGCCTGTCCAATTGGCTTTGGCCGGAGTCGGTGCTCTATACTTGGGCAGTCATGTCCTCGGTTACCTGCGATTCCTGCTCAACATCTTTGTCTTGAGCGGCAACAACGTAAGCCACTATATGTCTGGCTGCAAACTGGTTCAGCCGTGGAAGAACCTATACTGATGTCGTCTACAGCTCCGTAAATATGGCAAGAAGGGCACCTGGGCTGTTGTCACTGGCGCATCTGATGGCCTCGGTAAAGAGTATGCGACGCAGCTGGCCGCCAAGGGCTTCAACCTCGTCCTCGTTTCCCGCACCCAGTCAAAACTCGAGGCCATCGCCGCCGAACTCGAGTCAAACAACGCCGGCCTACAGACAAAGATCCTGGCTATGGACTTCAGCGCCGACAGAGACGAAGACTACGAGTCCCTGAGGAAGCTGATCGATGGCTTGGACGTGGGCATTCTCATCAACAACGTTGGACAATCCCACAGCATCCCGGTTCCTTTCCTCCAGACGGAGACGAAGGTGCTGCAGGATATTATCACCATCAACTGCCTTGGAACTCTGAAGGTCACCCAGGTTGTGGCCCCCGGTATGCAGTCTCGCAAGAAGGGTCTCATCCTCACCATGGGATCCACCGGTGGTTGGGCTCCTCTCCCCTACCTCGCAACCTACTCCGGATCCAAGGCGTTCCTCCAGCACTGGTCTTCTGCCCTGGCTGCCGAGCTCAAGTCGAGCAACGTCGATGTCCAGCTTTGCCTGTCGCACCTGGTCACCACCGCCATGTCCAAGATCCGCCGCCCGAATCTGCTCGTCCCCAGCCCCAAGCCCTTTGTCCGAGCTGCTCTGAGCAAGACCGGCACTGGAGGCTGGATGTTCATGCCGGACACCTACACCCCATGGTGGAGTCATGCCGTGATGGTCTGGGCCGCAGAGACTTTCCTGGGAACTGGCAGCCGATTGCTGCGGTCATACAACCTGTCGACGCACGTTGACATCCGCAACAGAGCTCTGCGCAAGGCCGCTCGCGATGCCAAGAAGCAGTAGAGTCGTGTCAAACTAGAACTGGTGGTAGTACGTGTTCTGAAATTGTCTATACAATTGGAGATGGCGTATATCTCTTCGCAATTGCAAACCAACAACTATCTGACCCAGCTCAAACCCATGTGTTTGTAGATATGTCCTACTTTAGAAACTTCAATACGGAGATACAATGATGATGAAGCAGGTTGCTTGAATTAACGGAGGATACTACTAGTATTCCGACAAAACCATCACGGCATGGTGCATTGGAAATATGCGCTGAAATGCGAACGAATTATGATTATCAAAATATTCTGCCGCACATTCTTTCATAGGCAAATCGTGAGGAGAAAACCTCGAGTACCAACCACATGCACAATGCAAGCTGCCATGTTCACGAGCTGCCATGTTCACGTCGAAATAAAGTGAGCTCAAATGGGCTTAGCGCAATTGGCGATCTCGCGCCGGATACTGAGAGAGCTCCCAGCTTTTTTGCCCAGCTCCCAGCTCCATCTGGTTGGACCTAAAGAGACAAGGCGGAAAGTCGCGTCCAAGCTTCCCAAAAATTTCCAGCCTCCCATATCAACACCGGGCTCGAGCTCCGTAGCTCGAAATCGTAGTGAGACGAAACAACACAACCCACCTTCCACGACGCGCATCGAGCGACGGGGGTCTTTTCTTGTTACCGACTCGACGACTCGTGAGAAGCTTCTCCAGCTTCATCCAATTCCCCTCTCTGCTGCCTACGAGTGCCTTCGATTGTTCTCTTTGGATGCCCCGGTAACCCACGATTTTTGGTGCCTGGGCCGCATCACTAGGCCCTTCAACATTCCTTTTAAAGCCCTGTGCTGAATTGCGAGGTCGATTTCGATCGAGGCTATTGAGACACGCAGCCACGACATACATCGCCCACCACCATGGCTTACCCGCAGGCCACCCCGATGCGCCCTGTGCCCGGCGCCTTCATGCACACACCGGCAGTTGCCTCCAGATTCGGCGCGAACCCAGACCCTTTGCGACGCCGCTTGTTCGAGGATGCCTCGAATCCCGCCGCCGGCCAGATGACCGGCTTTGGAGACTCGGGCTTTGATGCGCCCACGGGGCCTCAGCAGGCGCTGCAGCCATTGGGACAACCGGTAGGGGGAGCAGGAGGACAAGTTCTCGCGACTGCTGCTGCCGCGCCTCCCCAATCGCCATTGGCCAAGGCCGCTGCCTATGTCAATAACGCTTTGGCTGCGGACAGGCAATATCCGGAGCTGGAGCAATATTGCAAGCGTGAGTAGACTCTCATCTCCCAGCCATGGCCAGGTGCTGACAAGATGAATTCACAGAGATGTCCTCTGACTACAGCCGACCATCCGACACCACTCTCTCGCCTTTCAAGGTCACGCAAGTGTACACCCTTCCCGATAGAGTATTCGAGCAATACGAGAGAGCAGAGGTCTCTACGAGCATGGGTTTGTTTGCTGAACTGAACCATGCTTGGGTGACTGTCGACAACTGTTTATACCTCTGGGACTACACCCACCCGAATCCCGAGCTCATTGGTTATGAGGACAACGAACACAGCATTACCTCGGTCAAGCTCGTGGCCCCGAAGCCTGGTGTTTTCGTCAAAGAGATCAATTACATGCTGGTGATCGCAACCTCGGCCGACATGTTCTTACTCGGTGTTGCAGCCCAGTCTGCTCCCAATGGCGCAACAATGGTTACCCTCTACCAGACGAGAATGCAGTTCTCTCTTCGGGGTACGGAGGCTCATGTCATTGCCGGCGCCGAAAACGGAAGAATCTTTTTCGCCGGATCCAACGATAGTGATATCTATGAGTTATACTATCAGCAGGAGGAAAAGTGGTTTTCCAACAGAACCGGCAAGATCAATCACTCGACCACGGGCTGGACTTCGGTCGTACCATACACAAAAGGACCACAAGCGCTTCTCTGGGGCAGCAAGACGACAGAATACATCGTTGACATCGTCATTGACAATACCAGGAATCTGCTTTACACACTGTCAAACACGTCGACCATCCGGACGTACCACATGGAAGGCCCCGACAAGCTTACCAAGGTGATCGAAAAGACAAAGCACGACTGTCTTCGCGATATAATGCATTCTCTCAGTGGAAGCACGCCGTTACTGAACGATCAGACCACCATCATCTCAATTTGCCCCGTCACGGCAAACGAGGATGCCAAGGTGCACTTGATAGCCGTAACAGATACAGGCTGTCGCCTTTTCATGAGTGCTGCTGGTGCCTCATACTACGTCACTTCTCCGAACCAGGTGCCCCAAAGCATGCAACTGCACTCTATCAAGTTCCCACCCGCCAATGCCTTGCGTTCGCAATCGCAACGCTCAGGACGGGACGCGCTTGGTGTTCTGGGAGATTTCGACACGCAATCAACGTCGTTGAAAACCACGATGCAAGGTAAACGCTTCGCGCCAGGATACTTTTTCGCATCTGTCAATAAAGATGGTGGAGCTCGAGAAATTCTGTTCGCATCAGCGCCTGACACGGCACGCATCAAGAACAGCGTCCACCAGGGACTTCGATTCTACGAACAAATCCAGTGGATTGACATTGGCGGCAAGCCCGAGGATATCGGCATCATCTCGAAGCCTTTTGGCGCAACTTCTTCGCCTCTAGGCTTTGGAAACGAAGTAGCGGTTCAATTCGACGAGCCAAGCTGCGAGCTGGCCGTGCTGACCAACACTGGCGTACACATTATTCGACGAAGAAGATTGGTCGACATCTTTGCCACCGCTATTAGGAACGCTGCTGGGGAAGACGGGCAAAATGACGTGTACAACTCTTTCGCCAACGCCTATGGACGCGTCGAAACGGTCACCGCCGCGCTTGCTGTGGCTTGCGGCCAAGGAGGCGACCAACAGACAGGTGGAGGACGTGGCGCACTGGATCAGACCACCGAGGATCGTGCGCGCGGAGTCTTTGTCAACAATGGCGGCAACCCTACATTACCTGAGCAAGACGGCCAGCAACCGACCGTCGAGAGTGTTAAGCCCTCCTCCCGTCACGGAGCACTGGCCTTGTACTTGAGTCGTCTTGTCAGATCCGTGTGGAATGCACGTGTCATTGCTATTGGCACTGACGCGGTAAATGGCCTGGTTGTCGACTCGACGATTGCCCTCGGTAGACTTCGAACGATGCAGGAGCAGCTGGAGCGCCTCAAGGCTTTCCTTGACACCAACAAGAGCTTTATTTCCGGCCTCTCGGGACCTGCCGACATCCACAGAGCCGGTAACAAGCAGGAGCAGATTGCCTTCCAGGGCGAGCACCAAGCAATGCATGCACTGCTGTCTCTGATGAACGGCATCTCAGAGGGTATTTCCTTTGTGCAGATGCTCTTTGACGAGCGTGTGGCTGACATCTATACTCGACTGGATGATACCTCCAAGCAACAGCTGAGGGACTTGACGTACGAGCGCCTGTTTGCACAAGACTCTGGAAAGGACCTTGCGAAGCTTCTTGTCAAAGCTATTGTTAATCGCAATATCGAAAGCGGCTCCAATGTCGAAACTGTTGCGGACGCCCTTCGACGACGATGCGGCAGCTTCTGTAGCCCCGATGACGTGGTGATTTTCAGAGCACAGGAGCAGGTCAAGCGTGCATCTGATCCTACCCAAAACCCGAACACCGCTCGTACCCTGCTTGGTGAAAGTCTCAAACTCTTCCAACGCGTGGCAGGAAGCCTTACCCAGACCAACCTCGAGACAGCCGTGGAACAGTATCTAGCAATGAGATACTATGCTGGCGCCATCCAGCTGTGTCTGACAGTTGCCCAAGAGAAGGATCGTGGCAACGCGGCTCAGGCCTGGTTCAAGGAAGGAAAGCCTGCAAATGACCCAAGAACCGTCAATTTCGAAGAGCGAAAGCGATGCTACAACCTCATCCACGAGATCCTCAGGAGCTTGGATGCCGCCTCGGGTCAGGAGCCTGAGATGATTGATGGCAGGCTCACTTCGATTGCAATCAAGCGCAATGAAGCATATGAGGTTGTCAACTCGTCCAACGATGAAGTCTTTCACAATGACCTCTATGAGTGGTATGTTCAGCAGGGATGGACAGATCGTCTGCTCCGTATTGAGTCTCAACATGTCATTGAGTTTCTCGAGAACCTGGCGACCATCGATGTCGTTCACGCGGATCTGCTGTGCCGCTACTACACAATGCGTAGCATGTACTACCACGCGGCCAAGGTGCAAGCAGACTTGGCAAAGTCTGACTTTGATATTCCCATCAAGGACAGGCTGCAGCTTCTGTCTCGTTCCAAGACCAACGTTAGTGTCATGACGAATGGCGTCGGTCGGCAAGAGCTCCAACTTCTGAACCACGAGGTGACGGAATTGTTGGAGGTTGCCCACATTCAGGACGACTTGCTAGAGCGCCTCCGAATTGATGCGCGGATCTCCGACGAGCGACGCCCCGGGATTGAACAGACCTTGGATGGTCAGATCCAAGGCCTTACTACCGTGAGTCAACTTCTGACCCAATTTTCTTGCAACATAAAAGGATAAAATGCTAACGTGTGACTGAAGCTGTTCAATTCGTTTGCCGACGAAGCTGGGTACTACGATCTGTGCCTGCTCATCTACCATGCAGCTGATTTCCGGAACCCGACGACGATCGCACAGACCTGGTCAAACCTCATCCAGCAGACCCACGACGAAGTTCAGCAAGCCTGGGAGCTATACGAGAGCAATCCCAACAGCACCGAGGAAGCACCGCCTCAATCATTTGAGAAGCTCATTGGTGTTATCCAAGAGGTGTGTCATCGTACTGCCAATGACAGCTTCATCTTCCCCGTGCCGACATTGCTTCCGGACATTTGCCGATATGCTCTCGAGAATGCCCAAGACAACAGGATTGGTGCCGATCAGAACTGGCCGGTGATCATGTTCCTTCAGCTCGGCGTCAGCCATGACTTGCTCGTGCGGATCTTGGAGAGCATGTTCGAAAACCAAGATGTGCCGTTCCGCGGTGCTGGCCGTCTGAGAGTCGTGGAGTGGATTGCATATGCTGTCCAAGACTGGGCTAGGCAGCTCGCCCGGGCCGGTCGGTCTGACGGTGCCCTGCCACCTTGGGTAAACGAGCTGATTGCCGAGTGCGAAGCACTTGCCCTGAGCCCTTCGCGCAGCCAGAATGAGGGCGGACTGCCACCTCAGGAACTGCTAAGGGAAGTGAGGGAAGTCAAGAAGACAGTGGATGGCCTTGGCGGCCTCGGTATTGGAAGTTTCAGAGGCAGCAGGGGTTTCCTGTGAGTGGAAACTCGCTGCTGTCAGCGACATGTCTCCTCCTAGGCGTTTGGGGCGACATAGACATCAAAATTGGGGGACCAGCGCGAGGTGATTGCTTGCGCAGAACAAAGATATTGCAAAGGAGTTCAACAGCCGGACGAACATGGCTGGAATTGTGCGGAAGATGGACGGAAGTAATTCTATGAATGTAGTATAGAAACATTGGCGAATATGGAGACGCATTAAACTCGGCAAATCTGCATCGATTTTCATAGTACAGCGAGGATGAACACAGGAGTTTGAAGCTGCTTTTGACACCTGGCACCGCCTTTTCTTGTTCCTTTTGTTCTTGTGGATTGTGACTTTTGAAGATTGGGCATGTTGGTATGAAATTAATGATTAGGTTGGAAGTTATACTGGTTTCTTTCTCCGTTGCCCTATGGCGTGGAAATAGAGTGTGAAGAAAGTACATGAAAGAAAAGGTTTCAACACATGTCTGGTAGTAACGTACCTAGCCCTTGGCAAAAACTTGAGGCATGTACAGCCCAAAAGAGATGAAAATGGCCGCCACCGCCACCACGCGGTCGATGGAAATTGATATCAAGGTCAGGACACGCGACGAGGCGCCGAGTGAGGGTTGGTTTAGGTCAACTGGTGAATATAATGCCACGCTCGCCTCTGGCACCTTTGCATTTTTGTATTCAAACCCTTTCACTTTCGTGCCAGCAGCCGTTCGTCCCAACTCTGCCAGAAACCCCTTCACTTTCCCACCCTTCCTATTCACGCAGCAGCACTCTTCCAACTCGTGCCCTGTGGCTATTCCTATTCATGCACGAGCTGTGCCTTGCGGTCCTCTTGATATCGCTATCTTGACAACAACCCTATTTCAACTGGACGCGCAACGCACCGCCTTGTCAAGAGACCTCTCAAGAGACTTTACTTCCCACCTCTGTTCGCACTCAGCTACATCTTGCGCGGTTGTGAAATCGTGGCATCGACTGCCACGGTCATATCGATTCTTCGGAGTGCACTTTTATCCCCCGTTGGCGAACAGACATACACAGCCAAGGCGACAACTCCAGTTCTTTTCTCTTCGTGGACAGGCTAGCCTACCCTGATATCACCCTGAATATACCATCAAAATGAGTGCCTCTGCCACTGCCTCTGGCTCGGCCGCACAAGGCCCCATCCCGATAATCATCATCACCGGTTTCATCGACGAAAAAGAAGACAAGACGTATGAAGCCGTGTACATCAGTACTATTCCCACGACAGGTCGTGGTGTGTATCGAATCAGATATGAAGGCGACGCTGCCTACCTGTTCAGGCCAACACCAAACGCGACACTAGACCCCTTTATACATGGCGAGGCACCTACGGAACGGCCCACCAAGAGGTGCGAGATCCAGTCATGCGAGTACTGCGCCCTCTGTGCAGAATACGGCATCGACGCCCACGCCCAGCAGGAGAGTCTGATAGTGCGAGGTGGCGGTTTCGGCCCGTGGGATCCATACTTCCACTGGATTCCAAACGAGCAGCTGCTTCCCCTCGCCCCGGGCTTTGTTCCTGGTAGAGGAAGCAGAAAGGAGGGCAAGTGCTGGATCGATGGCTGCGACTGCCGTGTCACCAGCTTGTCCACCTCCGACTCGGACACGTGCCCCGCGCCGCCCTCGATCCCAGAAACAAGAGCGCCATCCCCGGACCCGTTCTCGGACTCGACCAGCAGCTCCTCGATGCCCTCTTTATCCCAGTCGGCCGCATCAGTCGCATCTACTTCCTCCAAGATGTCGGAGGATGGTAGTTTCCGCCGCCCGAAAGACGCTGCAACACACGCAGAATCAAACAACGAGTCGAGCAGAAGATTCGACCACTCCCTCGGATGCCCATGTAAACAAGTCGAGAAGGAATTTGATGACCAGAACAAGCCCTACCACTTCGCATGCGAATGTGACTGGTGGGATCACACGCCCGGCCACGCCGACGTCGAGCGCCGCATGCAAAAACCTCGGTATCCCGTCACGGCCTGTCGCAGGTACAACATGCATCGGTACATGAGCAAGCGCCGCACCGGCAATTCCAACGCCTGCAGCTTCTGCCGTCGCAAGAGCGAGCTCCTCGCCAAGGGCGACGCCGGGTTCTGGGCCGCGCCCAAGAGCAACGCGGAACAGGACCACTTCGACACCCTCTTCCGTCGCATCGCCTTTGCGCTCAGCCCGCACGCCGACGACCCCAAGCAGAAGTTTGTGAGTGACGACTGGGACAGCTGCGAGGACTTCTTCTACATCCTGCCCGAGTGCGCCATGCCGGCCCCGCCGCCTCCTCAGGCCCGAGGGAGCTTGTTCGAATGGTGGTTGAACCAGGTCGAACCCGTCGATCCTCCCCCTGGAGGGAGAAGGGAACTGGTCAAGGTATCGATCTGGAAGAGGATCAAGATCATGCTCGGATTCTCAAACGACCCGAATCTCTGCAAGAACTGCAAGTTGTGCAAGGCTCGCTGCGAATGCGAAGAGCAATAGATCGACCGTCGCCAGGTGCTTCCTTACTGGAATATCTCCGCCTCGAAGCAACACACGAGGGTTGGAAAGACCCGCGTCTCGGCTGTAATTTGTCGAATTTCTTTATGATTGGCGTCATGGTTTTGATTTTAGCAGCTGTGGAGTAGGGTATATATCGTGGTGGTTGGGGGGGTTTATGGCTACCGCTTCAACCTGTCAGGAAAGCGACAAGGCCACAAGAAGTGATTGCACCACATGGATTATTCGCATCACTTCAAAGCCAACGTTGATTCAGCGAACATATCATGTGACGGAGTTTAGATACCTTTTCATTTTTATACAATATTTTCGGGGGCATCGCATTGCCTAGGTATGCAACACAACGCAGACGCAATATCAAATATAACAAATAAGCAATCGTTGCTCCCTTGACCATGCTGTGAATGACTACTGTATGGCCATGACAAGGCTATACAACTATATGATACAATTAGACTGCAATAGATGCTATGACAAAGTTCCAAAATAGCTTCGGAGACTTTTCGTAGACATATAAAGATCAACCAAGACTATTCGGCAACATTTTGAGACGGAATTCTTAAGTCTCCATAGGGATAAAACTATAAGATCTCTTGACTTGGAGCGAGGATCACTTGCCAAAATAATAGTCATATCTGAACAACAAATCAAACTCTGCCTGTGACATTGCTTTCTACATATCTTACCAGCATGGACACCCTACAAAAGACCTACAGCAGCTTTTCAAGCGGGCTCGACGACCACAATCTCGACAAGATACTCCGAAATACAGACGCGGTCATGGCGGGCCCTGTCACCAAGCTCCTGGCTTAAGCCGGGATCGATTCGTCGCGGGCAGAGTCATTCCATCTACTCGACAATGCCTGCGGAACCGGCGCCGTGGTTGCACAGCTGCAACGAATCGTCGGCTCAGATGTTCTCGGCAAGAGCAAGATCCTCTGTGGTGATATCAACCAGCCTCACCTAGATATCTTGCAGAGGAGGATGTCCAAGAATGGTTGGGTCAATACAGAAGCCGCAACCATTGATGCCCAGGTGTGCTACACAAACTGTAAGATGAGCTGGAAGACAGAGACTTATCAGCTACAGGATTCAAAACTACCCTCGAATTCATTCAGCCATGTCACCATTAGCCTTGGACTCCACGTTATCCCCCAACCTGATCTCGTGCTGAAAGGTAAATACATCCTCCGGACTTGAGACACACTAGGCACTGCTAACGTTGATTACAGACACCATCAGAATTCTGCAACCAGGCGGCGTACTAGCCTTCAGCACGATGAGCAAGGACAACACCGGCTGGGTCCCGGACGTGCGCTCGGCGTTCGCGACGCTGCCGTTTGACACGGCGATGCCGGACCCGCTGCCCATGACGACCAACGGCCAAGCGGAATGGGCAGATCCGGGGGCCGTCGAGCAGAAACTCGCCGAGCACGGGTTCCAGAACATTAGGGTGGAGACGATACAGCATATACAGCACATTGAGAGCGCCGAGTACTTTATCGAGGTCTTTGCCATGATGATCAGCTGGATGGTTGACACGTACTGGACCTCGGAGCAGAAGGAAGTGTACCAGAGCTCCCTTAAGAAGCGAGTGGAGGAGCACTTGAGGGAAAAGTATGCAGGAAAAGGTTGGGATTTGACCTGGACCATGATCTTGGCTACTTGTCAAACACGAAAAGACTAGACAGTGTCTAATGTTACTCTGCTGTATATTATATTGCTCGAAGACTTCAAATACTCAAGGTACAAGTCCCGGACACAAATCCTTCAAGAACCCCCAATACACCTCCTCCCTCCAACCCTTGGCCCGCCACTCATTCGCCGGCTCCGGAAACAGTCTCACGACGCCGCCGATGGACGTGTCGTGCGCAAAGATGAAAAAGATATTATCCTGGACGTCGGCCGTCTGCGTCTTCTGAATCGTGTCCAGGGCCTGCCCCAAGTCCGCTGCGAGCTGCGTCTCGAAAAACGGCTCGTCCTCTCTACGTCCGCGCTTGGTGTTTAATTTCCCAAACTCTGCGCCGCCGGGGCACACCGAGAACCGGGCGCGCAGGGCGTCCGGCAGCGGAAAGCGCACGTCGTCCGGAATTGGATGGTGCGCCGTGGGCCGCATCTCGCCGCCGTGGTGGCACAGGTCGCCGCCCATGAAGATGAACGTGTCCCTGTCGTGAGAGCCCTCTCCTGCCGTCGTCGTCCGCGCCAGCCCAGCCACGTGCCCGACCGCGTGGCCCGGCGTGTCCAGCAGGTAGAACGACCCGTCGCCGAAGAAGTCGTAGGCGCGGAACGCGCCATTCTTGGATACCCGGGGGTCTGACTCGTCGTAGGATATCTCGCGGAGGGTGCGGTTTCTGATTGGGGGGTGTGAGTTTGTCCCAAGGTTTGATTTGATGAATCAGACAAGGAGACGGAACACTTACTCCCAGTAGCTCTCGCGCAGGACGGATTCTGGATCCGTCGGGTATGCGCGGCCGAACTTTTGCTTGAATCCCGGACCGACGACTAGTTCCGTTGTACTGGGAAATTTGGATATATCCCCGATATGGTCAAAGTGAAAATGACTGGCCAAGTAAATCTGTCAGACATTGAAAGACGGCCTGATTAACTCGGGCTCGATTTACCTCCATATCACGCTCGAGATATCACCCGGATGTATCCCGTTCTCCTCCAAAATCTCGGCCACGTCCTTGTCCACGCTTACATCCCAGCCGTAGCGCTCGATATCCTTGAGGATGACGGGCGTGTAGACCTTATCCATATCCCTGGGCACGCCGAGGTCAAAGAGGACCTTCCTCCCGGCGGGACTTTCCACGAGGAACGACCACGTCGGCAGCGCGTGCATGACGTCGAAGCCGTCGAGCGGCGGGCCCATCAGGTAGTCGACCGCCAGGTTGGACAGGCGCAGCGTCGAGTCGATGATGGAGACCTTGGCCGCGGCGCCGGGCGGGACGTCGAAGATGGGTTTTGATGGGGGCATTCTTGGGAACTCTTCAGAAATGTTTTTCATCTGCTGAAAAGCTCTATAGTATCTCATGAGATAGATACGAAGGATTTATAGAAGGTGTACGGTGCAATCTAGACTATCCAATCATCGGCCGTCGTCCATGTGTGAATAGTTTACGTCATTATATATCTACCGGAGAAGGCGGCCCCGCTCCGCATCCACTGCTCTTTGCGTATGAACGGTATCATTTGGAGCTATCATTTGTTCATAGTTGGCCAGTAGTTTGAAAAACTGCTGGGTTGTTGATATAGTATTTGGACAGGAAATGTATTGGAAGTCCGGTAGGGCACTGAGTACAAATCCGGTTTCCTTCTCTCTGTGTTGATCGTTGCGCCAAGCCTTTATAGCCAGACTGGGTATGTCTCGGGACAGTACTTGACTCCTGTTGGCTGCTTCAATGTTCGTTTGGCCTCTCTTACACAAAAGAACATGGAGAGAGTCGTATTCGTTTCTGTCGAATTGACTACTCAAGTTATTTGCGATTGTGCGCCTAAGAAGGGACTGGTTGACTAGCTTGAAACTGCAGAGCGAGCAGAAGATAGACCTTGTCGCGGTGTAGGATGATTTCTCAAATGACCAGTATGTTGCGAGAACCAGTGATATCAACCATCGTCGACGCGTCTTATGCCACGTTCCGTGATTGACCTGAACGTCTTCTTTTGTGCCTTTCTCGTCAGCAGAGTCGCCGGCATGGCCATTTATAGGCTTGCCAGGTCAAGATTCCACGCCTGACCTTATTTTTGTCTGGGAGGACCGGTCCGGACTCGGGTCAGTTACTCGCCACCTTTGCTAGGAATATTGAAACCAGCAGTCGTCAGTATCAACTTGGAACGGTCAGTCCACCCTCCAGACAGCCCCAATTTGGCTATGCAACAGGAAGATAACCCATGATTGGCGGAAACGCCATTCTTCCTCGAGAGGATAACTAGATCATCCCAAGCAGCGGCTTGAGCCTAGCGGCCGCTGCTCTCCCCACTGACCAGTGACGATAATGGCCCATCACTAAGAAGGTTGGTTGTCAATCCTACCTCGAGGTTCGGAACAAAATCTAGACGCAAAGCCCGATGAGCTGAAGAGATCGGAAGGAGCAGCTACACAGATCTGAATAGAATGCTCATCTTTCACAACGAGTCTTCACAACGGGCCTTTGCATTCCCAGTGTCTTCACAAGACAGTGGGTATTGTACATTTTATTAGTGCGGGAGCACAGAAGCCGAGCCGCTGTCTGGTGCTGCGGAGGCGCCCATGTCAGCACTGACGGAGGCTTGGATTCGTCTGGTAGGACAGCTGCGCTTTCTGGCCTTTCTACCAGTACCTATCTTGGTATTTTGGGCCGTACAGGACTCTTTATAGCGAACGATGAAAAACTGCGACATAGAATTGCTTGTGGGATGTACAAATAGTACTGCGCGACAAGTACGGAAAGAAATGTTGTAGAAATAGACTTCGATAGTTCCAGACTTCGTCCATGCCCCAGAGTCATGAAAGCGGCAGAGCGCCCTGGTGTGCCTGGCCGCCCTGGGCGGCGAATTAAGGTTCTCCATACAACTTGCACACCAAGCGACAAGCGCTATAGTATTCCTTCTGGCGTTGTCAGAGTCGAGGCCCTGGATTAACGGTCCACGGGCTGCTTTGATACGCTGGCTTACGGAGGAGCCTGGCAAGCCTTTGGAGAAAATAGATTTCATGGCTGCTAGCGTCGGTATCGACCGCCGCAAACGTCGTCTGCGTGCCCGCAGGATTCGGCGACTGTGAAGCAGATTTGCTCGGAAGAGTATACAAGAAAGACTGCAGAAAGGACACGAACAGACACATGGAACAAGATGCTCGGTCGCCCTATGTACAACATTAGAGCCAGCTGGCATGGGGACCATGAAAGCGTGGGCTTGGGGTCTGAAATCTGTACGCGATTGCCGGTTCTGGTTATGAGGTCTCCACCAGCTGGGGTTCTAGGTCATCTTGTTTTCCGCGATCAGCCCGTTCAGCCCCTGTTAGGTACGGCAGATGTGTCTCCAGTCCCATCCAAAAGTCATTCTGTAATGTACGCAGTAGGGGGCGCCTCATCATTCAGCCTATCGTGAGCTCAGGATGCATGGAGAAAATAAGCAAAAAAAAAAAAAAAAAGGACCAAGAAGGGGTCATCATGGACAGAGGCCTACGATCACTGGTTGTAAGACTAGACGTTGTATTACCAACCAGCTGATCTAGGTACTACGGACAAGAAGATGGAGTCCTGGTCCCGGTAGCAAAGTAGGTGCCTAGCTTGAATCCATCAACAGGGCCAGCTGGGGTGCACGTTGAAAAGCCGCTTTATCTTCCTTCGCCCGTCCTTCTCTAGCGCTCGCTCGTCGTTCCTTCAACCCACTCAGCCGCTCGTTCTTCATGGCTTCTTGTTGATCTCTTGTGTTTTTCGATGCGTCTTTCTCCTGGTCTTGAATGATGGCACCAAGGGTGAGTTATCCCAATGATGGCCGTGATGGCTTATACCTGACCAGCAAAAAACTGAAATATTATAACTGCAGTATGATGAGGCACCCGAAGTAGCGCCACACATTTCGCCCGAGGTGCACCTCCCACACCCGGGCCCAGAATTCAATCCATATGCGTCCTACTCGCCGCAACAGCAGTTTGGTGCGCAGCTCAAACACGAGGGTGTTTCTCCTATACAACCTCCAGGACCCGGATATGGACTGCCAGCATATGGCACGTCGGGCTATGGGACGCCACCCGCGCCCGGGTCGACCTACGGATATGGCCAATCTTCGGGCTACGCGCCGATACAGCCGCCCAGCCCGGGACGGCAACCCAAGGCCAGGACCATCTGCGGCTGCTCGACAGTCGTCTTCTTGCTTTCCATGCTCATCGCGCTGCTGTCGGCGGCCGTGATAGGACTCGCCGCAGGGACCGGCGTCGAGGCAAACCGCGCGAACACGGCCGAGTCGAGCCTGGCGGAGATGAAGGCGTCAGCCACCAGCTCTTCATCATCGACGTCGTCGGGCGACTTTAGTTCGATAGACCGCAACTGCTCGTCGGACCCGAGCGGCACGACGGGCGAGACGTACGCGTCGACCTTCTTCACCCAGTCGCAGTACACGGTCTACTGCAACCGAGACACGCCCAATGCGCCGCTGTCGTCGCTGTTCGTCGCCAACCTGGACGACTGCATGGACGCTTGCTCCTCGTGGAGCTACTACACGCCGTCCGACTTCTCCAACGGCACCTCGGCCAACCAAACGTGCGCCGGCGTCAGCTTTATCCCGGCGTGGACGAACCGGACCACGGCCGTCGCGGGCACGGCGCCGGGCAACTGTTACCTCAAGCCCGGGCCGCAGAATGAGACTTCGCTGTACACGCCCAACAATGGGCAGGAGACGCACGCGGCCATCATAGAGAGCTCTTGACGTGGCCGTTCGCAAAGAGTGCGCATCGCATCACTTGCTTCATGACGTAAAGGCGTTGGTTGATATAACGAATTATTCGGCGGGATCGATTAAAAATAAAACGGAAACAACGCGCTCAGGACGATAGTAATAACGATGTCGTTGTTTCGCTTTACTACTACCCTGGGCTTGTACCTGCCTTATCCGGCAATTATGGAGGAGAGCTGTTAATGATACCAAATTTCGCCATGTCTTCACGTGAGGGCCAGATGGCGTCTACGAGAAACAATATCACTATTCGCGAACATGATGTATGACTCTGCATTTGGCATTGTCTTTCAAGTTGACAATATCTCCGGCCCCCAGCAGACTTCATACCACGATTCCTATATACACGAGCTTGCAGATCAAGGTCACTCCACAATTCGGGCAGCACGTTCAGATGACATTGGCCAATCGGAACGGACTGTCGCATTCGTTTCGAGCGAGGATGCGTACCTAGGAATTGGGTTTTGCGTCAGATCATGGCGGGCGGACGGACAGCGGACATGTTCTGCTGGTTGGAGCTGAAGATCTGCGACAACGGAGCCTGAAAATGAAAAATGAATGCTACGATTTGCCTACTACTTATATCTATACTCAAGTCGAGACAACCATCTGCAAATCGTTTCTCGGGATCGTAACGCATGAACAAGACTACGGCAATAAACGGGTCTGACCCGACAACGGATCCCCCGCAAGAAAAGAATGCGGCCGAGATTCGCAGGGCCATTGCTTGGTTTGGATGTCCGGAAGACACGAGCCGCGCGTGTCTTCTCCACCTGTGTCCGTCTTTTACAACTCGCACATATTACCGATGGGCACCGGTCATGGAAGCGGAAAACATTCTGCTTGCCTGTGAATTTCCCCAAGCGCCCCCCGTGAGAATTGATATACCTAGTTTCTCTTTCCAGCCGAAGAAGGAATTTTTGTCTCGGCCGGACCGTGCAGTACGGTATTAGTAGCTGTCAGTAACCACTGTGGTAGACCAGTCAGCGGAAGAGACCGACGACACTGGCGCAGAGCTTGTGAATTGAGTGAAAAACAGTCATGGCCACGGGAATAACATATGATATTGCCAAAACATGTCACAGAAATGACATACAGAACAATTTCACCGTCAGCCGCATATCTAGCGGACACACCGCTCAACAGTCAGCGCGCGGGATGAATACCGCGTACGTACATAGCAAGACGCAACAGACTCGCATTGGGGAACTTGTCACTTTTCTAGAAGCGTCCGAAGATAACCTTCGGCCTAGGTCAAGCCGCGCTTCAGTCGTGCTTGGCATGAATGACTGCCTGTCGTCGTGGGCGGCCGACACGCAGCAAATGGGAGCGATTCCGGGGAATCATATATGAAATTCCAATGTGAGCATGACGATAGGCCGCGACGAAGCGTGGCCAGGCGAGGGCGGGTCGAGGCAAAGGCTCCGGCTCCGCAGTACAGTGCCTCATGGTCGACGCCGTACGGTTGCAGTAGTCTGCGATTATGGGGGAGGCCAGAGACGGGCAGCCAATCTCTTGAGTCGATTCGCGTCCCCGCCCGACCCTCTAAAGGCAAGGCCTTCCGGGGACAGACCAGGACAGACGACAAGCGCGGCGCCCTTTGCACTTCGACGAAGGGCGCAGACTTGACATGACGTGGGGCCCGACCAGCCCATAATCGCCCATGGCCCTATTCCTCTTCCGGCTTCAGGTCTTACAGATCTCCTCGCCTGCTCGTCCACTTCAGCAGCAACAGCAGTGAGTATCGGACGGAAACCCTGACGAATACCTGGCGGTTCTATTGTCTTTTGCCCAGTTAGCAGCTGGATCCCGTGACTAAAGCTCTTGCTCTCGAACGAGTATCAATTCCAATCCCGCTCTTTTGCTGGACCTTGTCTGGTTGGATGACTCTTTTTTCTCGTAATGCTCGATACCTAGTAGTTCCTAGTAGTATCAAGGGACCCGCTTGCCGAGAGGATTACTTTCATCTTCCCGTCTTCCTTTTTCTTCATATCTGGTTTCACTCTTCGGCATCAACTTATTCACATACCAGGTTTTTGGTTGCTTGACTCAGCAGCTATTCAGTTTTTTAGCATCTGTCGCCTGTCCATCTGACTGATTGACAGAAGGGCGCGGGCAAGGTGTCAATTTCCATGTCAGCTAGCAGCCACGCCCGCAACTACCGATACTCGCCCTCTGGTCATCTACGCCCTTAATTTATGACGACCATACAAGAGGAGTCGGAGATGGATTTCATCAACTGGGATGCCGCTGGTGCTGAGACCGGCTTTGACCTCGGCCTCCAGTCACCCACAGCGGAGGGCGTCCCCAACCAGCAGCAAGACGACACCAACATGAACTTGGTGCTCGGTGACGTGGACGGCGATGACTTCTCCTACTGGGCCCTCGAGCACTTTGACTCGACGCAGATGCCCCAAGACCTTACCATGACGTCTGCGGATGATACCTTTGGGCCTCTGTCCGTCGAACCTCTGGGCTTTGAGCCTCCCCTCCCTGCCCAGATGTCGTGGGAGTTCCCCGAGGCTCCCTGTAGCCACTGCCGCTCTGGCGGATATGAATGCAAGCGTATTCGAGAGGGTAGCTACAAGGGTTACTGCACGAGCTGTGTTGCCCTGAGGTGCGAGTGCAGCTTCGGCCCCAAGGGAAACCATGCTGGCGCCGTGGCGGGCGCTACCTTTCCGGCAAACCCTTGGCCGACGATGGGCGATCGTCCAGAGACGTCCATCCTCCACGAAGACGAGCTCGCCGTGCTGTCGAACCGCACTGTCAATGTGTCGCAGCCTGGGCCGCCAGCCGAGGCCGAGACGCAGTATCCAACTGGCAAGCCGGCAGCCAAGATTGGAGCCCGGTTCTCTCGCGAGTCTGTCAGGATTCTGAAGAACTGGGTGTCGACACACAGCCGCCACCCATACCCTTCAGAGGACGAAAAGGAGAGCCTACAGAAGATCACGGGCCTCAACAAGACTCAGATCACCAACTGGCTTGCCAATGCCCGGCGGCGAGGCAAGATTCAGCCCACGCGCTCGACGTCTCCGCACGTGGGCATGGGCTACGCGCAAGCCATGGACATTCCGCGACGACCGGGAACGCCGAGATCAATGGAGCACATGAACCCTCTACAGCGTTGGGCCAACTCGCCGCCCGAAAACGAACCCGCCTCGGTCACTGCCATTGCTCGTGCCGTTACTGCCTCGAGCGGCTCAGCCATCTCGTCCAGCTCGGGACGCAACACTCCCGTCTTCTCTGGCTTCTCGGACGACGGATCCAGCAAATCACTTTGCAACCAGTCGTCGGCTAGCAGTTTCTCCAACTCGCACGGCTCGAGTGGAGGCTCTTTTGCTTCGACCTTCTCCCACCAGTCTCGCGGCTCGTTTGGCTCTCTGCCTTCGTTTGCCCGGAACCACCGTGGCCGCAGGCGACGCAGGCGGGCGCCTCCCAAGCGAGCCGAGGAGGCGTTTGCGCAGCCTCTCAAGACGTTCCAGTGCACTTTCTGTACAGAAACATTCAGAACTAAACACGACTGGCAGCGGCACGAGAAGTCTCTCCACCTCTCGCTGGAGCGATGGGTCTGCTCGCCCGACGGTGCCAAGGCCGTCAATCCCGTCAATGGTGTCATGAGCTGCGTCTTCTGCGGAGAGGCGAACCCCGACGATGCTCACATTGAGTCTCACAACTTTACTGCTTGCACTGAGAGGACGTTGGAAGAACGAACCTTTTACCGAAAGGATCATCTACGACAGCACCTCAAACTGGTCCATGATGTCAAATTCTTGCCATGGGCCATGGACCAGTGGCGTGTCAATACACCCTCCATTCGATCCCGCTGTGGTTTCTGCGGCACTGTCATGGACAGCTGGTCCATCCGTGTGGACCACCTTGCTGAACACTTCAAGACTGGTTACACCATGGCCGACTGGAAGGGTGACTGGGGTTTTGATGCTCCCGTCCTCGAAATGGTCGAGAACTCGGTCCCGCCATGTGAGAGATCCCTCCTGATGAACTTTCCTTCCAGTATCTAATACGCCCCTGTAGACCTGATTCACGACGAACGAAATAGCGCCCTTCCATTTACAGCCAACACCACCAACCCTTCGACGCCGAGGGATGCATACGAACTGCTCAAGTTGGAGCTCACATACTGGGCACAACGACGAAGTGAAGACACGGGTCGCTCTCCAACAGACGACGAGCTTCAACAAGAAGCCTGCCGAATCGTATTCAGTGCCGATATTACCTCGAGTAATGTCGCTCAAGCCTCTTCATGGCTGAGAGATCTGATCAAGGGCAGGAGCGAGCTCACCCAGACTGCCATGCTTCAGCCCATTCGAAAGTCGTCTGAGAACGAGCTGTACAATCTCCGCATCAATGGAAAGGACAACATATTCGAAAACTGCGAGTTTGAGAGCCAGCTCCAGGACTTTGTCAAGGCTCGTCAACTACTTGGCCTAACTGCCATGGACCACGAGCTCCAGACCGAAGCCTGTAAGATTATTGGCAGGATAGAGGAAAAGTCCTCGAGCACTTCAGAGGACGTGGCCAATTGGCTGGTCCGTCTCATCCTGACCTCGACAACTTGGCTTGCCGATTTTCGCAAGCGTGCCCACTTGCCACGAAGCGAGGATATAGTGGCCGAGAATGTTCGAGGAAAGGATCCGATGCTCATTGATTCGACGGTCCACAACTTTAGCAGGCTTGACCGCGAATTAGCCGAGTTTATGCAGACGCAGAGGTCGATGGGGATAGAGCCCACGGACGCCGACTTGCAGCTACAAGCTCGGCTCATCATCTACGACGAGGCCGACGATTGGAATCAGACTGCCGCCGATGATGCGGCGTGGCTGGTGCAGTTTAGGCAGCGCCATCCACCCTTGAACACGCCGGTGACTATTTCTCCCACCAACAGTTCCCCGAATAGTCAAGGCCTTTCCTTTATGCCGGCACTACAGCCGGCAGCTCGTACTCCTGCTGGTACCAACACCTCTCCCGGCGGTTTCATGCCGCCACCACGTTCCATGAGGCCGGGACCATTCTTCCTCAACGATGCCAACTGCTATCAACGTCTCGCCAAGCATCTCGGACGCTTTGTTGCGACCACCATGTCTCCCAACAACCCAAACTGCCACATTCCCTCTGACGAAGAGCTTCAACACCAAGCACGATGGATTGTCTATGATGAGTACGTTGCTTCTTTTCTGCTCAAGTGTCCATGAATAAATGACTGACCAATAATAGTGACGATCCATGGAACCAGACGGCTGCAGATAATGCCGAGTGGCTGCAAAGGTTCAAGCGCGATACGGGAATCCTACAGACTGCAGGACCCGGTCTTACACAAGACGTGCTGCAATGGAATGTCACGGACGGTGGAACAGGTTTCGCCCCACCATATGTGTGTCTGAGCCCGCAGGTCACGTTGGAGCCGCTCCAGGAGAACCCAAAGATCTTCTGTCGCGAGGAGTCGAAGCCCTTCGAACCCGACGCCGCAACGGCCAACCGCTATTTGAAGACCCTCAACCAGCGCTACGCCGCGCCAGCCAAGGTCTTCTGCTCCAGGGAGTTGGAGAGTGGCCTGACAGAGTATGTCAAGCGAGAGGTCAGCAAGACGGGTGTTCTGCCTTCGGACGACGAGCTTCGCGATCGTGCCCGGCAGATTATGAGCATGCAGAAGACGGCAGCCGATGATGCGACCCTACTCGAGAAGTTCAAGGCCGCGATACAGCCCCTCGTTCTCTCTCGTCAGGAGGCCAACCTAGCCAGCATGGCGACGAGCATGTTTCCTGCCACCACGACCATGGCCGCTCCAGCACTTCCAGCCGAGTCACAATTCGATTTCTCGAGCACTGCGCCCATGTCCGCGGATATGACCCTTTCGGATGAGCAAGTTAGTTATATTTTGGGAGACATCGATCTCAGCACCTTCTGATTTACACAAATGGAGGCAGTGTAGTGATTCATCTCACTCATGACCGGACTTATGACACATTACTGGAGTTTGGGATTTTTGGGGGTTTCATGTGCATTTTGAAAGGATTTCGCAGGCCGGCGTTTACATACCACAAATGTTGAAAAGGAATGATAAAATGGCTATTGCAGTATAATTCAATGATAATCCCACTCGTTCACATGCGCGCCTGGTGTCATATTATGTCAGCTGATTGATTCATGTGTTATGTCGTCGACGGCCATGGCTATACGTCCCCAACTGGTGTATTTCATAGGTCGGAAATATGTTCGAAAGATAATGGTACCTGCTTAGTAAAAGTCCTTGGAAAATAGGAAAGGTACAACGATATCAAGTCCGCACCATCGGCCTCTCGTGGTTTCCTTAAATCAAGTACTCCGAACGTCACTTACGCTTTCCGAGATACGCCGGCTTCCAACACCAAATGATTATTTCATCACAGGTTCAATACCGTCATTATTCTCATCAACTGGCAAGTACAATATGCTTGATGGTTGAAAATGCCGGATGCACCAGAAAGAAGTCTGCGGTTGCCACTTGTTCGAACCAATACTGACGGAAGCCGCTCCTCCTTTTGCCTTCCTAGATCCCCATGTTTACAATACATGTCTCCCCGTTCTCGCTCCATCTTGGTCCTCCCACTCTCAACCACCACATTTGCTCGACATTGTCACTTTCTTACTGCTGCATTTGCTCATCACTAGCCAGTCACGTTTGATTACCAGCACTACACACGCTACCAAGCATTTCTCGTCACTTTCTTCCGCTACCAAGAGTCATCATGGATAATACAAACAAACTTACGCGTACCGAGTCGCCCCTCGTGGCCACCAGCGCCGAGGAGACATGCAAGTCAGACACCTCGCCACCAAAGCAGCCTGAGAGACCCGACGACTCTACCGAGCAGGATTCCGCTGCGACCACCGGTATTAATGTCCAGCCCAGCGGTACCGTCGTTGGACCCAATGACAGTGCTGCTATGCTTCAAGGTCTTGACGGTACAGTCAATCGAGGAGCCGTCACCTCCAATGGTGTTGTCCATGGACCCAATTGCAGTGCCTGGATCCCCCAGGACACGATCGACGAATTCAATGACTTGGAGGCCAGGGTTGTACAGGTGGAGGCCATGGTTGAACAAATGGAGGCCCGGCTTGATTCCAATGACCTTGAAGCCATCCCCGATGTTACACCCAATCGCAGTGCCTGGATGTCCACGGATCCTATCGACAAATTGAATTACTTGAAGGCCAGAGGTCAAGAATTGTTGGCCAGGGCTCAGCAATTGATGGTCAGGGCTGCACAATTGGCGGTCGAGGCCGAACAGAAAGCTGCCATGGCCATGGATCCAAAACAGCGTGGGGGCAATGCGCAACAGTGAGCAGACGGCATGGTTTTGGGGCGAGCTGGACGGCCAGGACACAAGATCCGGAATATCAAGATTTGTTTGTATTACAAGCAGTAACAAGGAGACAAAAAGCTATTTATATTGATGCTTTCTTCTTTCAGATGCGTCACACTTGACATGGTTACAAAAACAGTGAACGATATTCTCATCCATCTGGCCGTCCCGCCATTTCCCTACAGGCAAGTTTGGCCTTGATCACCGAATGTTGGGAGACTTTTCCCCGAAAATGGGATCCTGGAGGAGCCCCTTCACAGTCAGCACATTGCTATTGCTCTCATCCTGGGCCTCTTCTATGGCCTTGGCAGAATCATCTTTGCTCGGCACGGGAATATTCTTCATCCTCCATATAAGGGCCCGCAGGTTGCTCTCCTGGGCCTTGAGTGCTTCCTCTGTAACGGTCTTCGTCATGGGATTTGTCTTCTTGTGTAAGACTCGGCCCTCCATAAGACCGACAAACTTTTTAATGTCATATTAGCATGGTCACGTACCAAACACATGTGTGAAGTGTGGTATGTATCTATGAAATGAAGGCGAAAAACTCACGAGACGACCGATCCACTGGATATCCCGCTGCGGCGGATGCGGCACGTCGGTGCGTATGCTGTCGGCCTCGCGCAGTGTACGCATGTGCTCGAGGTCCTTGGCGTCGGGGTGGAGGCGCGAGTTGCCAAAGTCGATGAGCACGGGGACGATGCGGGACGAATACGAGGACGACAGCGCCAGGTCGAGGGGCAGCTGGACCGAGCGCGACTTGTAGATGATGCGGCCCCCGTCGACCTTGCGGTCGCTCGGCTCCGTGGCCTCGAGGTTCTCGAGGTCCTCGAGGAATTTGCGGTCCGGGAGGGCGCAGAGGACGTTGGGGGGCCAGATGTCTGTGGAGAGGTGTTAGCATCGGCACTCGAGATGGTCAAGGCCACTGAGAAGAGAAAAGAAAGAAAAGGGGGGAACAGAAGATGATTTACCGCCGTGGACAATGTGGGCCTCGGAGTGCAAGAAGTCGACGGCCTGCAGCAGGCGGTACAGGTTGTCGACGAGCCAGTCGATGTCGAGCTCGCGGGTGAAGCTGGGGACGCGCACGGCGAGGCTGGGGCCCAGGACGTCGCTGACGAGGCACATGTAGCGGTGGCCGCGGCGCTCGACGGCGAAGTGGTCGAGCAGCGTGGCCACGTTCTGCGCGCCCGGGTGGTTCGAGTACAGCTGGGTGATGTGCAGCAGCAGGTCGAGCTCGCGCAGGCGCTGGTCGTCGGGGTTGGCGCAGACTTTGAGGCTGACGTAGCGAGAGGTTCTGGGAGAGAAGGTCAGCTATGATGATGATAACTGTTTTGGAATGGGAATGGTTTCCCGACGTACCGCAGGTCCCGGGCCAGCCAGACGGTCGACGTGTCGCCCCAGCCCAGCTTGGTGCAGACCAGGTAGCGCTCGTAGATGACCTCGCCGATGCGCACGTGGTACCACGTGTCCTTCTTGTACCCCGGGTTGACCTCCTCCTCGACCTTGACATCGAGCGGGAGGCGCACGAAGGGGGGCTCCTCGGGGACGGGCGCGAGAAGAGAGTTGGGCGAAGCTCCTCGCGCGGGAGGGGGCGTAGGCGGTCCGGTATTGTTGTTGACGACGTTGTTGTTGTTGTTGAGGCTCGGGGCTGCGAGTTCGTAGTCTCTCTGCTTCTTGCGCTTGCAGCGGAAGAGGTTCCTGAGGCAGGGCATCTTGTTTGGTTTGGTTAGTTCTTCAAAAGTGTTCGATTGCTGTAATTCGTACTATACGATGCTTGTTTTGACGATACTTGTTTTTGGTGGAGTGGAGCGGAGTTCTGATGAGGATTGAGATGCGAGAACATGCTGCGGAACTGCTCCGATTTATAGGAAAATGTTTGGCCAGTTGCGAGGGTCCATGGTCAGCTGTGACGATGTCATCGAAGAGGCGAGGTCTTCGTTCTCCTTGCGCCGAGGAGCATCTCGTCACGGACGGTGTTGTTGATGTGATGGACGGAGCCTTCGGCGAAAGGCCCGGAGAGGCTTTGACGAGGTGTTCAAAGGTGAGGTCTTCGTTTCTCTTACGAGCACGTGAATCACGAATGATTCTGTTGGAACGGACGAGGCCCGTGGCGACAGACCATGACGCGAAGTGCTCGGCGAGCACAAGAGGTGATTCACTGTTGTGTATTGATCATTGGACTATTGCGATCTTCATTCTGGCCAGAGTGTGGTGGCTCTTCACGAGTTCTCACAGATCGACGGCCTGGAATGAGAGAGCCCTCTGAGTACAGCCTGCTTGTATAGGCAAGAAACAAGGGCCAGTCCTGTTCGTGAATTGAACGAGTGAAGTTCGATTCAAAATGAACGGGGACAACCCTCCCACGAGCGTCCAGCCATGGGCCATGACTTTCAGGATACGAGCATGGCAGCATGAGCCATGTTTCGACAGTCGTGTCTCTTCACATCTTCCCTGGATTGTTCATCTCATCGGCAGTGAGGGAAGATGCCCGCTTCAGATGATATAGTCATCCGAAGCGGCACTGCTATTTCTTTCTTCAACTCACTGTCTTTCATGTTCCAGCCAGCACTGAGGGACAAACGCCGCGTGTGATTCATGGTCGACGTGAGCGTCTTGACGAGTCCCCTCCGCGGCCTCTACTGACTGAGCCAAATTACTCACCGCAGACCATTGTCGTATACTGCGGCACCTGGTCGCTTGTTGTAAAAGTATATGCTTCGCCCGAGCTCTTCCAGCGTCCCTAAGTCTTGGAGTGAATCAATGTCGTGTTCCGACGGGTTGTAATGAATGGTGAATCTCTCTTCATGTTATGTACAAAAAGGCTTGGGCCCCCCATTTATTGTCTGCTGCTGCCTTATTATCACAGGAGCCATTAGGTTGTCAATGGACTGTGGCCGTGGTCACGCAATTCGACGTCCTCGCATCGAATCCAGCCGACTCGCACTTGGTCGGCCAGGGAAGGAGGTAGATACGGGCTTAGAAGAACCGATGAGTAACCATCGCCTCCAGACAATAAAAAAGGTCGAGCAGTAGGTGGTTCAAGACGATGTCTTTGAATTCAACAATCGAGTTTTAAACTCCTCGGTACATTATATATTATGTTTTCTTTGGAAAAGACACGGAAAAAAAGAAAAAGGAAAAAAGTGCGGACAGGTACTATGTAATCCGCGATTCCAGTTTTCCGGCAATTTGATCGTCAGGTCTGTCGTGCCTTACCATCAAGCCAGGAGACCTAGTGGTTCGAAGTTGAAGACTTGTCGACACGTTGCATATTATGTGCCTTTGTTCCGGCAGCCAGCTAAATAGGGACAAGGAATTTGTGGGAGGCGTTCGTTTCAAATGCTGCAGCAGGCGTAGGGTACCATCGAGGTGGGCAACGGGCGCCCATGCTGGACAACCGGGGAACAAGACATGAAAACCCTCCAAGTCATACCTGAAATATATGTTCTCCTTAGATTTTGAGGCCTTAGCCCATAGCTCCTGTCTTCTTGTCATTATTGTTCTTTCAAACAGCTACGCAAGAGTGCCTGTTGAGCTCCGACATTGGTTTACGCCAGGAAACAAATATCATACCTGAGGACCATGGCTTGGAAACGGAGGAGTTCGTTGGGTCATTTCATTGTTCTTGGGGCTTGTCCGAGTCCTACCTTATGTCTGTGGTGCAGATGAGCATAAACCAATCCTCAAATTCGAAATCTACATGACAGTACCCACGTACTCTGTGGATAACATTGAGGTGACAAATTTTCCAGTAGTATTGAGATCACTATCCAAATCTATTATGCTGGCGACGTATTTCCGTGCTCAGCCGCCGGAGAGATCTCGGAAGCTGATGATAGTCATATGGTGGCCGCCTCGCTTGGAGGGCATGGTCCGGATCATCACATCACATGTCGCTTCCTCTAGGGCACGACCTTGTATTTATGCTGCGAAGGGCTTCTGTGTAAATTGAAAATTTTCCATTGGAAATTCCGGTAAATTGACAATGTTTGAAACGACCTTTCAGTTGACTCCTTATTTCAGGCCTATCAAGTGCAGTAATTATTTGTGTAGATGCCCAGTCAAATGCACAGCATTGTTCAAGAGTTCGTATATAGAGAGAATGATTTCGGAATACATACGATCGACAGAGTCAATAATTTAACTTTTTTTTGAAGAACTTCTAGACGGAGCATTGATTGTAGTAAGCTTCAATTCAATCCTTTTTCCACTTGACGAGGGCTATGCAATCCGACGCATCAAGCATCGTCTACAAGATATCACCGAAAACAGAGGACGTAGCAATCCCCCAAATCAACAGACGTAAGTCTGGCTGTCAATTTGGATGCCGAAAGAAAGGACAAGCATAGAAAGAAGGCCTCCTATCGTGGACTAGCTTCACCGAGAATGTCTTCACATCATAGCAGTATGAATTTAATTCTAGACAGAGATATCACCCAGGTACTTGACTGATCTGCGTGTCCTATTCTTTCCGGATTTCCAGCACGACGGTGCACTCGGTACTAGAGAATGACTAAAATAAATGTGTGGCTTGACAAGATACAAAGCAGACGCCCTTCCGTGGTCCATTGAACCTATCCCATTAATCATCTCAATCACTCACTCACTCGTACACAACAACTACCTCCCTCTTTCCAAGAAGCCTTTTGATCTTCATCACCCATCAATAAGTCCATGATACAACCTACCAGCGGAATATTCTGTCTCCTTTTGATGGCCATCCCGGCCACACCGGCCCTCGCCGCTTCCGCCGCGACAAACTCTTGCATCATCAGCTTCGGACCCGACGGCGAGATTGATAGCTCGGCCTCGTGACAGGTATCCGGCTCTACGCGTTGTCGAATGTGACGGTCTGTCGAAGCGGACAGGCCCAGCATGGCAGAGACCTAGATATTTCAGGGGGATTATACGACCTCGAGGGCTCACAGCGCATTGGATGTAGTCGCAGTCATGCGAGTTGATGGACGGAATCCCATGAAATTCGAGTTGATCACTTTGAGAGTTTCACGTCTGTTATTTGAAACTGTCGTGGTCAAGATGCTTGGTTTCATGGCCCAACATGAATTTGAAGCCGTAGGTGTGCTAAATACCTACCTACCATATCCATCATCAGCTGGAAAAAATGACGCTTCAATATTTCAAAGTCAAGTGTGCTGCCTGAACTCCAATCCATGCAGTCAATATATACATTCTTGAGATATCCTCTCAATGCATGCAGAGAGGCGATGCAAGCAATAGTCCACAGAATCCTGGGAGCTTGAGAAGGAAAGTTGTCCTATGACCCACTGAGGCCAGCGCGCATAGCGGAAGGTAGGTGTCATAGCCTCCAATGGGTGCGGAATTTTGCACAGTTCGAAATCTGCAGTATTTCGAATGTCACTGGAGCCTTGAACTGTTCCGAGTCGAGCTTGAGCTCCAGTATATTTTCAATAGTCGGCAGCCCAGCCATTTTCTTCCAGGAATGCGTTGCAAGCTTCCCTGAGCGCGATATTTGGGCGGAGGTCGAGGGGAGTCAGGGTATCGCGGGTTAGGGGATCGGTCCGTGAAAGTCGTAGGTGCTCGAGGATAGCCGAACGCTCATAACTCTTTCCTGACTTGGTCTATTTGTTTCAAGGGACCGGTTAGCATAAACGAGCAGGCGATCAATGACCAGGTGACCGATAGTACTGACAACAACGGGATCGACGAAGACGTTGAAGGTGATGTCACAAATCATCCAATCCGGCACCACCCTCTTCTTGTCATCGTTTTCTCGCGAGCGTTCAAACACCTTTTGTACTGCGAGTATCTTTGCCTCGTACTCCTGGGTAATGTCGCGCCGTTCGAATGCGTCATCTGTCGTCTTGATCATCTCGTCGGCCTCGCGTCGAATCGCTGTGACCATGTCACCCTCCAGAGACAGATCCTCGCGCTTCCGCCGCCTGTCCATATGTTCCCAGCGCTCCTTCTTGCATCTCAGAACCAGCACAGTGACCTGACCAAGTGACTTGTCGTTTGTCTGGACACATAGATTCCGGGCTTGTTTTGCGGTCGGCAGGGCATCGTCGAAATTCCCTAATTCGACTTGTGCCTGGGCCATGTAGTAATAGGCCTTCATTGATTCGCTATTAATCTTCAGACATGTTTGGCAGTCGTCGATGGCCGAGTCCCATAATCTGAGCTTCAACCGCGCAAGGGCACGGTTCGTGTATAGAGCTGCGATGGAGTCATCGGCAAGAATTCTAGACGAAAGAGAAGAAATCTGTTAGCATGATGAGACGTGGAAGCGTGTCGAGTAGCAGCAGCATAAATCGGCAGTCTTGTTTCAAGGTAGCAACTTACGCTTGAGAATACTTGCTCTCTGCAGCGGCGTACTGGCCTGCTTGAAACAGCCCATTACCCTCGTTCTTGAACGCGTTGGCCTGGCGAGAGTCTCCGGTTCCCTGCATGACGACGATCTGAACAGCAACTGGCTGAAGCGATGGTCGATCTTCTGGGTGGGCGCGCAAGTCAGGCTGAGAGTCGGTTTGGCGAAAACAGTCAATTATCAAAACTAATGGGCTGGTGGTCAAGTACTGTCGGTGGCGCCGGTCGATTGCAGTAATATCTATACTGAGCCGAAGGCAGCATGAAAGGACTGGCGAGGAAACAGAGAACAATGGGAACAATGGGTATCACAGCTCGGGGTTCGCAGCGGGGGTCAGTCACCAAAGAAACAATGAGACGAGATCGGATGATAGAGTCAGCCTCGAGACTGTCGCGATCTGGAAAACCGCATGGTTGCAAGAGCCCGTCTACTCAGCCTTGCCATACTCCGGTCGGGCATTGGGCGGGCAGCAGCGGCGACGGCGACGATGACGGCCAAGCGGTGCAGCGGTGTTACCGGAAGCTCACATGTCTCCATTTGTCAGAGGGAAACTTCGAGAACAAAGGGTTGTTCCAGGGGTCGAGTTCCTTTGGAGCTCTGCAGCGTGGGGTCCTAGCACCTGACTTGTCTGCACTACTCTGGGCGCATTCCACAGCGCTAAGATTGGGAAGCTCAAGGCGGGGGGAGGAACCTGAACAACTGAAGAACCGCTGGCTGGGACCTACCAGTGCGGGGTTCATCTGACTGAGCTGGCATTTGAACATCGAAAGCACAGCAACCAAAAGCTGGGGAGGGGACTGGACTCGAGGCCCGGGACTGAGGGGGAGAGCCGCAGCGGAAAGACCAGGACACACAGGGAGGTGGGCCGCGTCGCTCACGGATAGGCGGCTGACTGGTCTGTAGACAAGGTAGGCTCGTAGCAGGACCCTTCTTTTTTGGTAATTTGCGAATGGATCACAGATGGCCCCGATCGATCTGGATTGATGTGATGTTCTTTGCGCTCTCACTGCCGGCTGCTTTAGCAGTCAGTTGGTAGCACTGTAGCATTGGTTATATTCGGTGTTATATGCATGCATCCCATGTAGCTTCCTATGTCATCCTGCGTGTGCAAAATTGCGCAGTAGCACTGGACTGGGCTTGACTTTACGTATGCTGTTTCATTGAGTTGATTGCAGACGGTCGCTATCGGCGCCTGCTGCCATGTTATGTACGTACGGGAGATGCAGTGTAAAAGTCAGTGCTCTGGTACCTTGCTTTCAGAAGTGATATGTAACAGGTAAGGCAAGGTATGTATCCATCTAGGTTAACCTACTTATGTACTTGGATGCATTGATACCCTGAATACCGTTTTCGCAGCGACAAAGTCTATTTTCCCATCAAGCTGTGAGACATTCTCCAAAATGGCGCCTTCAAACACCTATCAGACAGGGTTCTCGAGAGTGGCAGGCTTGGGTTCGGAGAGATTTCCCCCGTATTCAACGCTGCCCAGACCTGGCTACCCAGATGGACACACAGATATTCCCAGCGAGCTGATCGGCTCCTATTCATGCACGTCATGGAAGGAAGGAATACGGGGGGATGATGGATACCGTTCGCAGGAGAGGACATCGTTTACGAACCCATACTTTTGGATGTATGTTTTTTCTTCCTTGCGGCAGGCTCAGCTACTACTGCGAACGTGGACTCTTTCAGGTATGCGTGATGGGCTCTCGTCTTGATTGGACGTCGTCCGGGTGTGCCGCCGTCGGGATCACGTTAAGCTGAGACAACGACTCATGGAAAGTATGCTTACTGCCAGGGCACGGCACCACGGAGGCATCGCTGTTGCGAAGGAGATTGCGTGGGCTTCGCCGGGCTCTTAAATCGCAGCTCGTCTTGTTGCGTCCCAGTGTGTGTGTGCCTGCATTCATTCCCCTTGGGCCCTGGTGTCGTCCGGCTAACGTCGAGCTGGATCCAAGTTCCCACGTTCCGCGAGAGCTGGACCTGACTACCAGAGGCTACCACGAGACTACCGCCGACTAGCATGCCTGTGCCATGCCTGAATTGAAACTGACGCGTAAATCGTCCATCTCCGATTTGGGGTGCGAGTGTCGCCGAGTGCAATCAAGTCAAAAAAGATAGTGCCGAATGCTGCATACAGTAGGGATAGACGCAATCGCCACGTCTGTAACACAGGGGCAAGCGGGTAATGCCATCTTTGGCCCTCTCTACGTTACCTGGCGGCTTGATTCGCTGAGGCAGAGATGCGGTAGCCTCTGTCATTAGTGAGGTCTTCCCACCGACCCAGCACGGCACGGCTTAGCGCAATCACCCGGTGCCGATGGTTTGACGGGCGGGCAGCACGAGCATTTGATTGATCCAGGTCTTGTGTGAGGGTAGTCCAGTCTTCCCAGTCGAGTGCCTCGCGCACATGCTGCTGTTGTTCGTTCCCGGGGCGCAGGGAGGATATGTATCGTCATGGTCGAGGTGAGGTTTGTATATACGACGTCTATATATACCAATAGAAGAGGCTGCCATGGCCCGTTTTGTCCAAGTATACATTCTACGCGTCGCTATTCCTTTCCTCATATACACCCACTCTGGTGGGTTGAGTTCGACCGGATTAGATTGGGTTGGATCGCGGGAGTTGTCAGTTATTAGTTATTGGTTACAAGAATAGACAAGTCATAATATGCACTATACCCGTGCGACGCTGATGAGATCGATCCGGCACATTTTAAGCGCATGTTACTTGGTCACGGTCGCTGCCAAGGGAGGGAGGGGAGCAGGGGTTCTCGAGAATCTCTCTCTCTCTCTCTCTCTCTCTTTCTCCAGCAAGCACCAGGGACCCAGGACTGCCCACCCCCCAAAAGCCCAAGCCCCAAGCCAGCCAGCAGAGCCAGCCAGAACAGAACCAGAGAAGTCCATGCCCCTGCCCCCCAGGCCCCAAGCAAGCCCAGAAAAACCAGGCTAGCTAGCGACCGACGCCACGGGCGCGCGAGTCACATTCTCACCCCTCGGGCGGAGGTCGCAGCCGCGCGACCGACGACAATTCAGCTCTCACAAACCCCATCACCAAATCCTCATTGCCAAAACCACACCCCCATATCTCGGCGCAAACCCTTCGCGACAACCCACTGAGCTCGGCTTCTCGCTCGTCGCTCTGCGCTCTCACTTGCTACCCTCACTCAGGACGCCCTTCGGCGGTGCTCATGTCTCACTACCGGCGGTTGGCCGTGTAGGCTGGGACTGTAATTGTTTTTTTTTAGAGGTCATGGCCACTGAGCGATACCCAACCATCAAGGTGGAACAGCAGTCTACCGTCATCCCCGTCTGGCCTTCAATCGAGCAGGATGTCACTGTCGTCAAGTCTCCCGAGTCCGATGCTGGCCATGGCGAGGTTGCCGGTAGCACGCCTGCCACCAATTTCACCACGAGCCCCAGCCCGGGAGCCGTCGTGGACAATGCCTCGCTGCCACACTCGGTGACGCTGGCTGCCCCGGCCAAGTTCCGTGGCCAGCATCCACCCGGGCTCTGGGAGAACCTCAAGCAGGAGATCCGCCACCTGTACATTGACGAAGAATTGCCTCTCAAGGAAGTCCGCGAGATCATGATGCGGAAAGGCTTCGTTGCGACGTAAGTGAATGAGACTTGAAATCACATGCGACCCCCCGGGGACCTTCTTCTTGATCGCTCCCCGCGTCGCATGAGAAAATGCAAACTCCCTACTGACCCGTGACTCCAGCGAGAAGATGTACAAGGACAAATTCGCCAAATGGGGCTTTAACAAGAATAATCGTAAGAAGGACGTGGCAAAAATTGTCAGTCATCAAAAGCAGCGCAAAGTCGCTGGTAAGTCGACCGTCTACTACCGCAATGGTAAGGTCGTCAACCTCGAATCATACATCAAGAGGGCAAAGTTATCACCAGAAGAGCTCCTCGAGGCTGCCGAGGAGGAGAACCTGCCGAGCTATGTCAGGTCACGGACACCGCCGCCGCAAAGCGCCAACCCCAAGCCAGACTATATTCAACCGCTTGGGTATTACAACGTGAGGGATCTTCTTTTCAAATGTTTCCGTCATCTGGGAGCCCGGGCCGACTCGGTCCTCGACAAGGACTCTGCTCTGGCCGCCTACACCAATTACCCTACCACAGATCTCTACTTCACGATAAGGAATCTACGCGACGCAGCATGGCTCTTCAAGGAAGACCGGACCAGGGAAGGCGGCGTATTAGTCCGTCGAGCATTCGACCACCTCCACGTCTTGGTCGAGGATCCCAACCCATGGGCCCTCTGTGATTTACTCATGTTTCAGATGGGTGTCCTTCAATACGGCCACCAAACGCTCATCTGGAAGTTCTTGGCGGAATATGCAGCCACCGGAAAGGGACCGTTGGAATGGCTGCACAACGTGTTCAAGGCACTGCACGAGTTCTTCGAGAACTATCCAATCGAGACGTGTCTTGAATTCCTGGCAGAACAGGTTGGAGTCATCTATCCTTTGATGGTGGTCCAGGGCACCAAGAAGAACATGCAGCTGTTCTTGCAGGGAGTGGTGAACAGCAAATCGCGGCATCACTATCACATACAGCCGGTACGGCGATTCACATTAGCGATCGAGTCACAGTCGCTCCCGCGGGCCAAGGATGTTTTGGAGCCGGAGAACCCCCTCTTCCGGTTCCACGAATTATTCACAATAGGCCTCGAATCCGGATGGAGAGATGAGCGGTGTTTGTCTCTGGCGACGGACCTTTACAAGTCAGAGACAGATTTGAACTCGAGGCGATTATCCTTGCGTGCCCTGGCTTACTACCACATGGGTCGATGCCGGCCTGAATCACCGGCCATGGCGGCCGCCAATCCACGATATGGTTATGCCAAGCAGTATATGCAGCAAGCCTTGGATTTGGCACCTCACGCCACCTTTGGAGGACTCAGCGGCGGCGCATTACGCGAGATTTGGGAGGACTCGAAACTACTGGAGCAGTGGCACCTGGAGGATGGCGACACTGCGGCAGCCCAGGCACTGGTCGAAACCCGACAAGACGCGCTTACTCGCTTCATTGGCTCTCTGGACATACCGGCGAGGGCATCAACACCTGGTGCGTGGTCAGCTGCATCAGCACAGTCGCCGGCTGCCTGGTCGTCAGGCCAGTCCCCAATCCCTTGGTCACCAGGCCAGTCGCCAGTGGCCTGGTCATCTGCGGCCCCTTCGCCGCCGCCGCATTCCCCGTTGCTGTCGTAAGATTGGCAACAGGTACGATATCCCTATTCGGCAACTTGCATGGCTGAGGAGTTTCGTGGGTTGGATGAACTTGCTTTACTAGCTATAGGCGAAGAGAGGCGAAGAATACCTACTCCTGATGTTGTTTTCCTTTTTCATCTCTATTTGTTATCTCTTGGACACGGGATCACGGCTTTGTATGGTAATTATGTACTGATTACATCTATTGTTGCTACTTGCTTTCGGGCAATCTGTATTTGAAATTTATGAATATATCTCTTTTATCTTCACCTCTACCTGCCACGCCAGATGAAGAATGATTGACATGAACTGGGGGGTTCCTGTATGCCTGCGGGTCTTCCGGACTTGCTTCTTGAGCTAATCAGCCAGGGTTCCTCTGTTTTCAGCTAGCCATGCTGCTGCTTTCTTCATGTGAAGGCCTGGGGGTGCAAGACAGGACCACGTTCCAGGTTCTCGGTACTCGCCAGCGACTTGCTTCGGCTTGCTGCCGCGCTCTCTGATTCGGTGGGAAAGGAAACTCCCTGCCTTGAACTCGGGTGTTCGCTTCCGAGTGGGCGAAGGATCTCGAGAGTTCGAGGCCCTTTCGCCAATGCATCTGGCCAGGGTCGTGGTTGGTTAACCATTATGTTCTCTTTATCGGCGCTTCCCCCGCTTGGGAGCACAATTCACTTGTGGTTACAAGATACCCAGACAGTGACACATCATCAGGCACTGGAGACTTCCATCTTCTAGCCGACAGGTCAACTGGCCAGCAAAGGATAGCTGCACTTGCGAGACTGCATAATGTCTTTCATGGTCTAGATATTGTCGACGTGTTCATCACTAGTACCCGTCTTTGGGGTACACTGCCTTCTGTTCGCCATTTTCTGTCGTGACTTGCGCTATACCTGGTTGCTGAACACAAACAATCAGGCCGCTGATGCTTTTGAATAATCATAGATCAAGCCTCTCCCCCAGACTTCAGTCTCATAAGGCCAAAGTTGAAATGAGAACGACATTCGCACATATGAGCCTCTCTCATGTTGTCCTCTCCGTGTGCTGGTGCTACCCTGGAACGGAACATTATACATAAACACAATACTCTGTATATATGGTAGTTTCACATTAATTTAGTATATCAGGTAGTATATCGTAATCTATAGGGCGCTGAGGGGGCTGGCCTGCGGACAGAAACGAGTCACGACACCGAAACGAGCCTTGGATTCACGTCGAGCCTGTCTCATGGATCCGAGGAAACGAAGGACAAAAGTCTGCAGACTTTTGGAAGAACTCTGCTCTTATGAAATAAGTGGCTGTTCCTCAAAAGTGAAGCCACACATGCATGCATCTGGGCGAGCTTGATACCTATCACGAGTCCCGCGGTCGTATGGTCTATAGTGTTTATCTTTACCCCCACTCCCACAGAGTATATCCTTATCTTTCCCTTCTCGCTAAGCCTTTTCCATATCGACCATATTGTGCTCGTCAATGGGGCTGCTCCGGGCGACTCTTAAACCAGATGACATTCAAACTAACAGAGAATGTATGTCGTTCTCAAAGACTAGTACATGGCGCTCTATTGATGATACGCCGAGATAAACAGCGAAGCAAGTATATATTACATATAGATATATCTCAAGTCGTCTCTCACATCATCTGCTAGGACTGAAATGGTTCCATCAAACAGCAAGAGCTTTTGTGTTGCCATAGCTGATGAAGAGTCTCAATTCCAAAAGACAGAGAGAACGCTAGATCGCGCAAAAAACACCATTACACAAGCTCAGCACATATCTATAGAAATTGACCACGGCGCCTGGGCAATTCGGTTCACAGGAGGGGTCTACTTCTCATCGTCCCCAAGCGAGCGGGCTCTGCATGTTGAGCAAGAATGCTGCCGAGGCAGATGATGCTATTTGAAAAGCTCCTCCTAACTACAAACTGTGTGCTGTGTGGGCATGAAGAAAAGGACAACGCAATCACATAGGAATGAACATCGCTACGGAGGCTTCAGAGGGAATTTATTCCGTGATCTCGCAATAGTGGGTAGTCGGATACATTGCCCTTGCGACATACGCATCTCTGTGGACTCGTTATACCACTGTGGATTGCTTTGTCTGGCTCCGGTTTTATGGTCATTCTCGTTACGGAACGGTTCTGATAGTGTTTCCGACTCCTGCGTACTGGTCATATATATATATTCCGCTGTCTTCTCACTACTACATAGGACATACTATACATGAGGCTCGCAAGCATCGTATATATGGGGGACCGTTTGACGCTCGGCCTCTAGTTTCGGGGACAGGGTGCGGAGTAAACGAATGGTGAAAATGTGATCCATCACCCGCGCAATAGACTGTCAAGTCGAAGTTCGAACTGCTCGTCCTTCCCCAGTGTCCAGCAAGGATGTCGGCACGGCGGTCAGATCTGTGCAAGTTTTTTCTTCTTCTCTTCTCCACCAAGCCGTTCGCTCCACGTAGGGGCCACATATAGATACACACGATCCTTTCAAAGGTCGGATGGTGAATACTGCTAGACAGAGGAAGTATTCCGCCAAAGTAAAGGTAGGATTCCGACATTCCCTAGGTTAACAGTCGACCGGTATATAAGAGCAGAGGGGTGTGATTATTGGCAGCCAGCCATTCCAATTTCCCGGGTAGTTCTCACCTCACACTCTTGGTGAGAAACCATACTGCTGCAGCTGAGTCTCTAGCCCGCCTCCTGCCAAGAGAGATACCATGGAAAGCCAGCTCGCTCTGTCCTTGGCTGACCTAGTGGAAAGCTCTTAACTCTCGTGATGGCGCCCGCCGCTTGTCATTCACACTACGCACTGCTATACGGGACGGAGCCCACGGACGATGGTTTTAGTTGGCAACTTGGCAGAGAATGGAGTAGGACTGGAGCAGGTAGTATAAGGATTACTTCACGCCACCATCCCGGTCGCGTCAAGCTTGTCAAGAACTGGTTCGGCCAGGGGCGTGGTCGGTCTCAGGCTCAGCTGGGCTTTCTTCTTTTCGGCATGGAGCTGAACGCTTCGCTCCAGGCCCGGAGAGCAAGGTTGATATTCCCAAATTGGAGGTGGTAATCGGAGGGGGCAAGGTTTCCTACAGGTGCACCGCAAGCCGCCTGGTTTCCAATATTGCCAAGGCTGAGGCGGCAGGCGGGAGCCGATGAACTCGAGTTGTGCTGGGTCGTGGTCTATTGTATATGCTGTCTTCTGCTTACGAGTTGGCCGCGGTAGAGGGCTGTCAACGGCTCTACAGCCTATCCAGGCGTATCACGAAGCAGAACAAACTAGTAGTAGAGGCGGCATGGTCTTGAACATCTTGACAGGTCCCGAGAGGCATCATTAGCTCTGCCCCGGATGCCAATCTTGTACTCAAACCGTCCTCGCGCCCGCGGAAGATCGTCGCAGTCACCCTCTCGTCGGGTATCGTCCGTGGGTTGGGGTTCTTCTCAGCCCAATTCGGGATGTGATACACTCAATCACACGCATATTTCGCCGACTGGATTTCCGTACGCAGAGTAGAATGGCTCATTTCATTTTTCTCCCTTACATACACTAGAGCTAGAAAGCCATCTCCATCTTCTCTCCTTGCCGTCGAGCCGGATCGGCGTCCAGACCCTCCCAGACAATTGCGAAGAGGTAATCATAATGGCAAGAAATGGCGCCGATCACTTCGTTGCCAAACGACACTCGCGACGCGCGAACAGACGCAGCTCTTGGGAGGTTCCAGACTCGCGCTCCTGGACCATTGTCGAATGAGGGCAAACTAAATGGCCAGCTGCACCGTAATCTAGAATCCAGATTTGTATGATATGGGCAGACCAGACCCCGATCGGTTCGCTTCCGCCGCATACTGGGGGCGTTTGTTGTTAATCTCCTAGGTCAGGTCAGGTCAGCACACTATCTTTTTTTATTTTCTCCATCAACCTGAATGAGCGAACCCGAGTCTGTGGTTCACGTCCGGTTCAGGGATCGGGGATAAACGCCAGCTCGGCCAGCCCATCCATTCCTGCATCAGCGGACTTTTCAAGTTGTGGAGATTGTTCCTTTTTTATTTTTTTGACACATCTGTTCGGGGGCCTGGTCCGGTTCGAAAAGCAAAGTGTCCGTCACCCTGGTAGCGCATCACGTTTGTGAGCAGCACTGAGCAGCACTGAGCAGGCTGGCTCATTTGAGTGTGGCGCCCACCCGCACAGCTTGCTCTCCTTTCATTTTAAAATAGGTGCCCCATCGTTCTGAAGTGAGAGGATGAAGAAGAGAAGGCGCGAGCGCGAGCCGTGAGCAAGTGAGCACTAGGTAAGAGAGTAGGCGTAGTGTACGAAGTAACAGGTGGTTCCCAGTTCAAGGAATCGACGATGGATCGCACCGGCTGCCGTCAAAAAAAGAAGAAGCGGCTCTGCCACTGGGCCATCTCGTTTCAAAAACCTAGATCTTTCGGGTGAAACATATCATCTTTTTGGCACCGGCTACTATTACATGTCACACGTATTAGCGTAGCTGTTTCTGGCATCGACAATTGTTTGGTGTTACGCGCCTCCCACCTGCATATCTTTTTGCTGAAGAATATGCAGACAGGATCGCTTCCTTCCCGTCTGGAGTCTGTAGCAGAACTGCCTGCTTGCTGCTGCAGACTTCCGGATACCGATCCGCCGAGGCAATCCCCTGGCCTTGGCGGGTGCCCGCGATTCCAGTTGCTCCACCGGCCCGATCAATGGTCATATCATTTCGCACGTGGTTTCGTGGCAGTGCAAGGGAGCGGGAACTGATGAGAGACGAAATCTTTAATTCATCGGTAGTATGGCCACTACACGCTACGTACAAGCGAATGCATGCCAATACCGAACGCTGCTTCTTTATTTCACAGTCCGACAGTGGAAATAGGTACAGCAGCCACACGCCCACAGCTTGGAAATCAGATACCCACTCACACTTACCCATACAAACTTCACGCCGGTCCCGAATTGCTGCTTAGGGCCGCCCGCGAGCAATCTTTTCAAGCCGCCTTATTAGTCGGCTCTCCGTTCCAAGGCTTTCTCTCTCGTTCTTGTTTCCGGATTACCCCTTTGGGACGACACCACAAGTTAGCAGCGCTCTTTTCAGAAGGATGGAAAACGTGCGCGCCTCCAAGCCAACAGTAGCCGCGGCCTCGTTCCTGGCACCGTCTTGGGGCTGGGAAACGTCAACTCACCGGGCCTAGGGTAAGTGGGACGCAGAGACCCGAGCCAATGGGTAGCAATTTTTAGTTGGTGAACGACGGTTGAGTTGCAGGTGCTGCTTTAAGCTTCTCTCTCGTCTCTCCCCGAATACGTTCGTGATCGCGAACAATACACTCGGCCGGACCGGTATCAGACGCGAGATCCCCTATTCCCATCTCTTCTTGTCTTGCACAGTATCCTCGGGGATGCCAAGTTCGCATATGTTCCCAAATCATCCCATCATCCCCGGCGCCCCAGGCCTGGACTGGAGCAGCGCAGTCTCCCGATCCACTCTCTATGTCCCCGAAACAGAGCGAATTGGCTTGGCCTCTCCCTCACCCTTTCCGGCGACCGGGCAGGTTGACTAGTCGGGGGGTGTCGCGTTATCATCGACCAACAGAGAGGAAAAACACTAGACAAGAGACCCAAGCCCATCTATCCATGCTTACGATCACAGATGACAAGAGACGCCACACTACGACTCTGGGCGCGACTCCATCTTTGACGACGACGACGACGAATGCCTCTTGGTACGGGTTCATACACGACGCTATTATCCAACTTTGTCCGACTTGTTCTCCGCACTTAAACACTCTCGCTTGTCCCGTGACCCGTTCGCGGCCGCGCATCGTATCTTGTTCTGACGAGCTTGACGAAGACGGAATTGAAGGTGATTTCGCCAAAGCCTTTGTCATGACTATTATACCGTATCATCGCTCCTTGGCCCTACTGATCTACTGAACAGCCCTTCCCAAGCATCCCTCCTGCGGCGGCGGCGAACATGGGTGTCCGCACCAGCCAAGGGTCGTTTAGACTACGCTTTTGGGAAATTCTGCACCATTTGGTAAGGTATTTGCATTAAAGAACCCCCCAATTGCAGAAATCAGAGAAAAAAGTGTCAGTGCTCTGCATGCTGCCTGCATCGAAACTACCACCCACACCACCCCGTGATCCCCTTGCCTTTGCCCATTGAAGATTTTCAATCTCGCAACTGGTAATTTTGACGTCACAAGACCAGACCTCTACCTACCATTTGGTATCCACGGATAACTCGGTTAACATACCTTCCAGAGTGCCATCAAGGTAGGCATTCTCGGTAGTCATTTGCAAGAGCCGTGATCCATCTATGCTGCCATGGTGGTACACAGATCTGTCTCTATTTCCTGGGAGGTTCTCTGCCCCCCTTGGCGCCTGAATGTGTCAAAATAGATTGCATTGCATTTGCATTGCGGCTGAGCCTGAGTGGCCCATTCTACCCTACTGTGTACCCCCCCCCCCCTTCCCGCGAGAACCGAGACAGGGAAACACACAACCCCCCCTGTTAAGAATGTGCCCTTGCACGACACGTGGAAAACCTGAACATGCGATGCTACTGCGTTACGCATCAATCAAATCACACTCGGGAAAAATTAATATGCAATGCACCGTTTTCAGTTCCTTGCAGTGTTCAAAGCTCAAGCATGATGATTCATCCAGGAAACAAAACATATATATGCAAAAACAAGCATATATCAAAAACACATGCCACGGGAACAATAAAAATGATAGCAGTTGTGGATTTATTTGTTACAATCAGACATAATTTTGACCCCAGGACGCTATGCTAAATAAAACAAAACAACAGACCAGTCAGACATACAGATACAATACATGTCGACAAATTCCCCCCAGTGATCCTACACTCCGGCGCCGGTACAGATCAAATACATGACTTGGGCTGCCGGAGCTTCGGTCGATTAACATTGGTGTGTGTGCCCATCAGTATGGATGGCAGATGCGAGCGTTGTAATACAACAAAAACTTGCCCAGTCGACCTCAAGCGACGGGCGGCGAAATCATTTTTGGGACTCGAGGATTTCGATGGCAAGACGGCTGGCTGTAGTATGAGCCCTTCAAGCAAAGCGTATCGCGATGGAAGATACCATGGACTTGCGCGCGCGTCGTGCGTGCGAGCTGGCATGGCATCATTGTCTCCACGACCTGGCATGGGACTCGGATGATGAGTGAAACGTGACAAGTCGAATGGGGTATATGGTCGGACGTCATAGTGGTCCTCTCGTCTTCCCATGCATGTCACAAGTCACTCGGCGGAGTTGACTTGGTTGCGACTTGCCGAATTTCCTCATGCCTTCTTGCCGTAGTCCCAAGCCTCGTCAGTGTCGACGGTCGAGTCGCTGCGCTTTCCATAGTCCCAGGCCTCATCCGTGTCGACGGTTGAATCGCTGCGCTTTCCGTAGTCCCAAGCCTCATCCGTGTCCACAGTTGAGTCGCTGCGCTTGCCGTAGTCCCAGGCCTCGTCCGTGTCGACCTTCTTGCTGCGCTTGCCATAGTCCCATGCCTCGTCCGTATCCACGGTGGAGTCGCTTCGCTTGCCGTAGTCCCACGCCTGATTCGAGTCGACCTTGTGGTTGTCTCCATGCTCGCCGTGCTCACCACGCTTTCCATAGTCCCAAGCCTCGTCGGTGTCGACCTTCTTCTCGCCGCGCTTGCCATAGTCCCATGCCTCGTCAGTGTCGACCTTCTTGCTGCGCTTGCCGTAATCCCAAGCCTCATCCGTGTCGACCTTGTGCTCCTTGCTGCGCTTGCCGTAGTCCCAGGCCTCGTTCGGGCGAACGGAATCCAGTGTAGTCGTGTTGCTGCCGCGCTTCTCGGAGACGCCATAGTCCCAAGACTCGGCCTTGGCGGCCGTCCTCGTGCTGATCACCTCGGTCTGGGCGGCAGAGGGGGCGACGGGGAGGGCGCATGCCAAGCACGCGAAGAGAACCGACGATGTGATGAATGTGGACTTCATTTTGAAGATGGTCTGCTTATAGTCTCGCTTGTACTGGATCAAAAGAAAAGTGTATAGAAAAAAAAGATATGGCCTCCCAGAGTTGTTGTGGATAAAGTTTTGAGATAGATTGTAGTAGAGAACGAATAGATCGACTGTGGAAAGATCGTGTTGCTAAAAGAGCAGAGGACAAATACTGAGAATGAAAATAGATGAAAAAGAAGATTTCCAAGAAAGAAAGATGAACAACAGATTTGAGTAGTAGTGAGTGAAAGTGAGTGGATGTTTTAGCAATAGGTCCTTTGCTGGAGGAGATTGATGTCTGATATAACAAAAAATGAATGTATCCTTCGAACAACAAGAAAATGGGGTTCGAGGTTCAGGTCAGATGGGAGTCTTTGCTGAAGGTCGGAAGTGGTTTTCTGACGTGGTCTGTCTTTTTCGTCTCAAGGTCGAGAGAGGATCTACGTGGAAAAGGGAAGGGATAGTCGGGTCCTAATATGTAAAAAGAGGTAGCCGTGGTGGTAGTTACTAGGAGGGCGAGTCCAAGCTAAGAAACGAGCCTAGAGCCAAGAATGGAGATTTTCGAATATGGTGCTATGTACGTGACGTGACGGTACGTAGCGCCTAGCCTCTTTTTCTCCCACAGACAGATTGGAGAAAGGAAAGATACGTATCAGGGAGAGGGTGTGGGAAAAACAAAATAGGAAACGTCAAAGATGTGTCGTCTGGGTAGCGCGTGCGTGTGTGTGTCCGTGTCTGTGTGAGAGAGAGACAAGAGGCCAAAACGAAACAGGGTATCCAGGCTTGCGTGGCTTGCGCAAGGAATACAAGGTATTAGAAACTAAAATTGTGATTCGGTTCAGGTACAATAGCCCGAATAGTAGAGCAAAGAGCGAGAGACTGCTGGTGAGAGAGAGCGATGGTCGAAAGAGGGAATGAAGCAAAAGAAGCAAAGCAAAAAACAGCGCGAAACATTCTAGAAGTTCGTGACGGCGGGCCTCCCTGTAACATGGTTTCTTTCGAGTCCATCCACAACCTTGACCTTGCAAGCTTGGAATCCCCATCTCTTGCGCAATGGAGTGGGCGGGACAATGGGATGGGATGCTGGGTTTCCTGGTACATAGTATGAAAGTGGACTCACCTCTCTCTCGAGCCGTGACCTGGGACCTTACTACGACGGTGTCTAGTTTGGGTAACGGAAGCCTCTGGCTACGGCACCGTCGTATATTCCCTTCGTCCGCCGCTTTAACACCGTGAGAGGCCAGGAACTGCTCTGTTGAGGCCCAGGTCGCAGGAAGGAATTGTTATTATTTTCTGCAGTAGTGTAGCTAGAGATTATTAGGTAGGCAAACCCAGGTTAGGTGTTCCTGGGCCTCGAGCTCTGGGCAGGTATTAGCTGTACACAGTAATGGTAGCTCTTTCCATTCAATCAATCTCCTTTTCTCTCGCTTCACCCCCCCTGACACCGAAGCCTGAGCGCGATACAGGCAGGAGCCCCACAGCTGGTGTATGTAGATGGCGAGATAGACAACCCAACTCTGTCATCACACCGAACCGTTGATGGGATAAATTCCTTTTTTCTTCGCTTTGATGATGAGATATCTTAATGTCGGTTGACGCTGGTGGCTCAGATGTCGTGTCGTTGGAGAGAGAAACATGATCTGATGCGGCGAGAACGTGAACGGCAGGCAAAGAAACTGGGGGACCACTTCCCAAAAGGCAAATACAGATGTCTGTAGGTACCTGGATGCTGTAAGTTTACAGGGCTGGGGGGCGTGTGGCATTGGCATGGCATCAGGCATGGTAAGGTACGGGCATGGAGAGCATGTGCAAGTGAGTCGAGTGGGTGTTCGTTCGGTCGCGGTCAGACAGAAGGAGGGCTGCGTCAAGGTGTGGAGAGCCCGTGTAAGAGCCCAGCAGCGTCCCAGGTAATGATTCCCAGTGGCCTGGAGGGCTAAGGTAAAGAGCGTGGAGGGGCGTCCGCCTAAGGTAAGCGAAAGAGGATGGATTGACGACTTGACTGGGAAGGGCAGAGAAAAAATTATGGAAGTGGGGGGCGCTATAGGGAGCGAAAGTACGGAATGGACGCACATGATATGCGGACTGTGACAGCGGACCCCCCTTCTCCCCCAAGTGGACGCGGATTGGGCGTTCGGCCGTCCGGCTTGGGGATTGATGGATGCTCATGGCATGGCAAGCATTGATGGCTCAGCGTAAAAAAGGTGTGGGATAATCTACCTAGCTCATCCAGACCAGACCAGGGATTCCCATAATTAGGCTTGCTTGGTAGCAGTAGCCGTCAGGTAGAGCATCAGCAGGAGCGACTGTGTAGAGATTGGGCTGTTCTTGCCTCTGTTTCTTCTGCCCTGATGACGAAGTTTGCCCCGATTGGGAAATCCTAGAAAGACCTGGGATGCGATTTTGGATTCGAGGTGGATCGTTGGACCCTGGACACCGCGGAAGTTAAACTTGCATCCCAGTCTACACTAATTTTCTTTATCAGAGCGAGCTCCTCTTCTTTCCTGTTGTTTATTCCGTTGTCTGCTTCTTTTCAAGTCCAATCTGATACACTTTTTTGCATCATTAGTCTTTTGTTTTCCCCCGTTCGATGATGGGGGCTTTGATGGATGATGATACCATGATCCCGACTCAAAAATTTTGACTTCTGCCTCAAACACGAGTAATATCGCAGCACGGAGCGGGCAAAGAAACAACGGGAGCCACATGGGCGACAACGGCATGCTTTATTGGCGTCGTGGTAAAAGTTGCTTTCCGCCATGGCTTCCGGCACGTCCGTACCTTGCAGGTGATCCTGCCGGGCCAGCATGATCCTGCTGCCGAACTGCAGTCAGGGCCTGGCAAGTACCTACACGGAGGATCAAGAAGGAAAAAAAGAAGAGCATCATCCATTGATACATGCCACATCAGACGTTGCGTTGCTGGGGGCCATGCTTTTGCGGGATCATGGCAAGTCGTGATTCCTGCCCGATCCTGCAGCCCCGACGCGTGGGGTGGCGGAAGCGCCGTCACAAATCGCCGGCAGCCTACCTTTCAATGCCTCGATGCTACTTCGCCAATCTGTCAAACATCGCTCCCTTCCGGGCAGCCGGTGGGCGGAGGTGGGCTCGACCCCCCCAAATCTCACCACATGCGCCCCCAATATGGGGAAGGGGAACCGGGACGACTAGATTGATGAGAGGTCCCAAATCTTGTCTCAGGCACCATATATCCCGGCCGGCGGACGACAGCGGCCTGCTTCCGGCATATATGCTTTTTTTTGCGTGAACAGTATGTGTCTTTTGTAATTGTTCACCTCGAACACGCGCAGGACACGTTCTTCTTTTCCTTGCTTGCCCTGGGCCCGCGGCAAAAAACACGAACGGCTTTTTTGGGGGAGGCTTGCGCGGGCGGCAACTCTAAAAATTTCACCTTGCGTTGTCTCACTCCCCTCACCGTCGCCGCCAGCCAGAGGTCGGCAAAGAAAACAAAAAAACAACGACAGTCATCTCTTGCAAGGTTGAGAGCTCTTGTTTCGCGAACTCCTTCGGCCGGGGAATGAGCTCCCTCTTTCCCATATCTCTCTCCTTTTTACTTTGTTTTCTCGCTCACCTTGAGAAAATTCTTCAGTGATGTGTCATTCTTTGCTTTTTCTCCCGCGCCTCCCTCGCCGCCCAAGGGTAAGAAGATTTTTCTCTCAACAACATCCCATCGTCACCAGAGGAGGCAAAACAAGAAATAATGAGTATGATGATGGAAAGGACGATGAGACTCCCGCGAAATTTGCCCGAGACCAATAATGTTGCGTGACGGGTCTCGTTTAGGGTTGCAACCCGGTCGCCGCCCCTTGGTCCTGAATCTCCAGGGCAGGAATGCTGTCTTCTCCTTCTCGGTGTGTGCGTATCTCTCCGCGTACAACTACTCTCTCGATGATTTCTCGAGAATGGCCGTGATGATCACGACGCTCCTGGCTCATCTCGTTCTCACACCACGCGTGGGCGCTTACGTTTCACTGAGGTCGACATAAGGTTGCCGATCGTTCAGCGTGCGTGCCACGCCAGGCCCCGGGTAAATTCTCCTTGCCCGGTAAGAAAAAAAAAAGTGTGTTCGGTCCCGTACATGCGTACCTCGTTCAACCTGCCACTTGGCCACAGTGTATCTTTAATATAACTCCTGCCTGCTGCATTGGAGCCTTATGAAGCGTGGCTTGTGTGACGAGAGCACAAAAGTAAGGGGTTCCGAAAACCCGTTCTACGGGTGGGATAGTCAAACCAGACCACCGGTACCGACATGATCGACTATAGGCCGGCCCAATCAAGGGCTCATGCATCCAGCTCGAGTCATACATACATGCTCCTGCTTGCATATCGCCCAAGGTAGGGTCAGCTATGTAAGCTGTGGGTGCTGCCGGGTCGTTTTCTCAAAGGTTATGTTCCTGCATATCATCATGGTGCGTACCTTAGGCTAGGTAGGTTCGGTTCGGCAGCCCAGCGAGCCCAGGTATGGTAGACGTCGCCTTAAACGCTTTTTTTTTTTTTTTTTTTTTTTTTTTTTTGCCACATGAGGTTTCAAAGCGATGCTGCACTCCCGTTCCTGCATGTCTCAGTAAGATTAAGTCCAGGAACGTGGTTCCTTTTTGATTCTTCTTGTCCTACTGAAACATGTACATATATCCCATGTCCAGTCATGTACCCTAAGCTCCGGGACAGCTACCCGGCGTCCGGCACAACCTTCTTTTTTCTTTCTCTTGTTCCCCATCCCCCGGTATCCCAGAGCTTTCAAGCAGAAGGAAAGCAAAAAATAACAATAAATCCATTATCATCTATGGTACAAGTCCCCACCGATGCGATGCAATGCAATGCAATGTGTGCCGAAAAGTTCATGCGGGCTCTGCCAGCTTGTTCCCTCTTCTGCGCATTTCGTCTCGTATGTCGCGTCATGGTCGTATTATACTAACTTGGTTTTTTCCCCCCCTGGCTTGTCATCTAGACAACCCAAGTCATCGCGATGGCAACCAGAATTGGGGGTCCTCGAAACCCACAATGTCGTTCTGATGTCATTAAATCAAATGAAAGCACCATTGCTTCCGGGAGGCGGATCCCTTCTTCCGGGCGCTGGCCTGGGCGGCGATTGTCTCGGTGGCGATCCTTTCGGTGTGGCTTGCGACCTATCCTTCCACCTGCTTCTACTGGCTTCGTAGTCGGCCGCCTCCTCTGCCTTGTCGTCACTGCCACGCCTGGGTGGGCTGCTGCTGGTGATACCACGGCCATAGCGCTGGGCTCGCTTCTCCTCCAGATACTGCTCGGGATCCTCTTCGTCATAGTCATAGTAATCGTCGTTGTTCCGAGCCAAGGCAGGAAACGTGGTCGAATCGCCCGTAACGAGTCCCAACCGTTCTTCTTCCGTCGCATCCTTCACCTTGGGGTTCGAGTACCCCCTGCTTCCCAGGCCTACTCGACTGCCCGGTCTGTTGTAGCTCGATGATGGCGGGCGCACTTCTTGATCCTGTGCTCCATCTACAGCATGCCGACGAAACGGGTTCTGGAACGAGAATTGGCGTCGCGCAGACTGGGCCTCACCCCTATGCGGCGGCGGTGTCGGCGGGACGGCCAGCGAGCTTGAGCTGGCGGCGGCAACTGGGTTCTCAAACTGAATATGACGACTATTACTGCTAGCAACTCCTGCAGCACCACCATATTCGGTATCTTGACGCCGAAGACTATCCGGCAAGCCATACACGTGCTCTTGGGTTGACCCGTGTGAGACGCTGTCTTCGCGCGCCTTTTGACTCGGCACAGTAATATTGGTCAGCTGGACTGGGTGCATGGGACTTTGCACCCTTCCATCTTGGTCTTCCCGGTAGTCGGGGTGGCCTGGCAAAACAACGCTCCTTGCCCGGCTCCTGATGGTGCCGGCGATGCTCGAGAGTAGACCGGGCGAAGCCTGGCGTTGGCGTTCATCTTCCAACTCCTCTTCAGTAGGAAGCTGAGACATGCCCAAGGGCAGATGCGGAGTTCTGGGCGGAGGCGTGAATGGTACACCTTGTGGGTGAGTGAAAGGGTTCGGCGAGGTCGCAGAAGTCGTGGGGCGACTACGTTGACTATTCATGGTCGTCCTTCTCCTTCGGATTCCATCCCACTCAAATTGTGATGTACCATCCTCACTAACGGTTTCCAGGCGTTGAGACTCCTTCTCCTGGTGTAGGCGCTCAAGTTCCTTCAACTCCATCTTCTTCCGGGCCATGGAGATTCGTCGCACAATAGCAGCGGCGCCGCGGATAGCGTCAGCCTTGGGTTCCGTTTCGGGCTGTTCTTGTTCGGCGATTGTATGGATTTGGTCCAAGTCTCCTTTGAACACCGCAGTATCGGGAACATCCTTGGCTGACTTGGATAGCTGCAATAAGACAACTCCAGAGCAGATGACGAGGAAGCCCATGACTACAGTAATGATAGACGACGCAGTCCCCTTGAAACCCTGGAAAAGCACAGCCGAGGTTATAATAGTCGTACTGGTAAAGTAGACGTAGTAAGTTGGCGTAACCATGGCCGCGTTGAACAGGTTCAATGCTTTCTGATATCGAATGAGCACCATATATTGCTTCAGACAAAGGAGGGAGAACTTACGTTGAGGAAGATGATTTCTGTCAGCAACGTGCCGACAACGAACACCATCAGAACATAAATGAACCAGTGCGTAAACTGGCTTCCAGAAGTTCCCTGGGCTTGCGCCACGATGGCGGCGCCTAGTCCTTGAGTGCAAACGACACTCAAGCCTCCAATCCAGCTACATATTGAAATGTAGACCAGCATATTCTTTTTGCCCCATCTCGGTCCGCAGTAAAATGCGGTGATGACAGAACCGACCAAGATGACGCCAGTATAACTGAGGAAGCCCGGCGTTATAACGAACTTTTGCATCTCCTGAATATTGGCCACCGAAGATTCCTCGGGCGCGTTCATGACAATAACAACAGAACCAACGATACAGAGGAAGCAGGCAACCTTGCCGACCATACTGAGTCTTTCTTTCAGGAAGATTGCCGACAGAACAGTGGTGATGACAACGGAGAGAGCGCCCAGAGGAGTGACCAGAATGGCGTCGGTGAAAGCGTATGCGACAAAGTTGCAAATTTCTCCAACAATCATGAGAGTCATTCCAGACCACCAGTAGAAATTCTTGAGATAGCCATAGCCCTCGCCCGCGACCTCCTGGTACTTTTCGTTTGCCTTCAACAGTCCGACCTTCTTCAAAACAAAAGATGTGCCGATGAATGCGCCCGAGGCGATGGCGAGCGATATGCCAATGATCTTGTAGGAGGCCGGTCGTGTCTGGTCGTCGGCATCGGTCGAGGTGTCGTTGGCCCTGGCATATACGTTGTGGGCGATCTCGAGGGCGTGGCCGGCATGATCCATCTTGACTACGAGTCGCTTTGGCGACGGCGAATCGTCGCCGTCGTCTTACAGCCGGTACGAGGCTCGATGTACGTGTGCAGGTTGTATGTACTTGATCGACACAGCTGTTACCCAAAAGTTTCCAACTTTCTTCTCTTTTATTTGTGCGACAACGCCCGTCGTGTGTTGTTTACTTTGTATACTAGTCGAGACCCGAGAATGTTGTGTAAGGATCGTGGGTCGGCAGCATAAAAAAGGCAATCTGAGGAACAGGGACCCGGCAGCGGGCTGGATGATAAGGACGACCCTGGGAGGAGCGATATTGTAGTGTATGCGCGTGCGGTAGCAGGCGGCTCGACCGAACTGTCGAGTTGAGGCAGTGGGGAAGGGTTCGTAAGTATGACCGGGTTGTCAGGCAGTGCCTGCGCGACGGAACGCTATTCGTGTCGAAGGATGATCTCGGGCGCTTTGATGTTTCCCGGTCCGTCGATAGGTTTGTTTCTTTCCGTCGATTTGCTAAAAAGGCGACTGCAGCACAGCTCGTTGGGTCACAAGAGGCGAGTGACCAGAAAGGGTGGTCGACTTGAAACGGGAGTCGTTGGAGTTGACGCTGGGTGCGGTGTGAGAGAGCTGCAGTGGGAACCCCCCCGAGAGACTGATGCGAAGGACGTTGCGGCAATGCGTAAGGAGTTGCCGCTGTTGGATGGGCATAAACGTATTCTTTCTGATCAAAGCAAGAGACAAAGACAATGCAAGAAAGGCGCAGAATACCTGGCTGAGCGAGATGTTTGTTGCGACTCCCAATGAATCCTTCAAGTCGCACACCACTCTGCGCACCGAATAGAGCAAGCAACAACAGGAGACTTTGGGTGGCCACGGGATGGGAATGCGACCCGCTATGTCATAGGTAACGGGCCGTGGAAGCACAGAACAGAGCTGAGCTCGAGCTTGTGGAGGCGGAGCACAGAACACCAGCGATTCCAAGTTCTGGGCCCATCGGTTGCGTCGCCCGGGGCAGCGCAGTTAGCACTGATTGGTGTCTCGTCGCCCTTGCCCGAATGCATATGCTGGGTTGGGTGGCAGCCAGGTAGGATTACGTAGCGTTGGCACTACTACAAGGCCTTTGTATCCATTTCTACTGGCTACCAGCAAAGTTATACATGTCTAGCACGCCTAGGACGCCGCCAAAATATACAGCGGCAGGGATACCAGGCGGGGTTCAAGCAACGACGACAACGAACCTTTGGCTATTGAAATACCATTCCAGATGCTGGCTGTATGCATGATCCTTCCACTGGAAACTGCTCTTTTCCCCAGCTTACAGCCTCTCTTTTTCCCTTTCAAATTTTCACACATGATATTTGAGGATTTAAACAGAATAATCGTACCGTATCCCATCAGCGTCGCATGGTCGACATCGGGACGCCGTCTCTGTCTGCGTGTCGCTCTTCATCTCGATATAGCAGGTAGTCTCGATCCGGTCGGCGTAATACATAAAGTGCCGGGATCCAAAGGCTTGAACAGGACTTAACGCAGCCCTCAAATGATAAAACCTGGAGGTCGCAGAAGTCGCAGCTAGCGCCGGGCGCATATGCAGAATGCGAGAAATGGTTGGCAGGCGCAAGACGTTTCTGATCAGATTGAGGCTTGGCAGCTCTTCACGACTGGCAGACTTATCACCTCCAGCGCGCGTATCCTGTCGGAGACCTCCCACAGTCGCCCCCGAGTCCCGACCTTCCTAATCCCAAGTGCATCAAACTGCAATTGATCCCTCCTGACCAAAGATGAACAAGACGGCTGTCTTATACACGGATCGGCGTTTCATACTATCCAAGCCCTTCCTTCAACGTTCCAGAAGAACAGAGGAAACACCAAAGCCCATCGGCCAATGGTTTGTGGCTTCCGTTATGCTTATTTTGACTTGTGCACGTGTCTACGTCGAGAGCTCGAGAGTTCCCACCGCCAGAACTATACTGAACTCAATCTAGGTGAGTGATGCTCACAAGCACCGGCCGGCCGCTAGGTTGGTCCGCATGGCTTGGACCCAAGTAATAATATCTCCAGTCTCTATATTTCTCCCATACGACCAAATCCCAACCTGCTGCCTGTAGGAAGACGGACGCCCTCGTGTAGAATCTCAAAACTCTGTCTGCGAAGAGGCTCATTAGTGGACGTCACTGGGCCTCTCTCTACGTACAGCCACACTCGGATGCCGGCTTCAACGGCATCCAATGACTCGATGGAGAACATTGAACCACGCTGTGCGAAGTCCGAAGTATACTCGTGAGACCATGGCCAACTGACGCCCCGCACGCGCCTCTCAGCAGAATCTTATCACTGCACGGCAGACGGAAAGAGGCTCTTATCTGCATCAGTAAAGTGCACCCTAGAGCTGCCAACTGCATACACCAATGTGGCGACTTGAGAACCTCCAAGTCGCATCTGCCTGGAAACCAGCTGCTCACGTAATACTCACGGAATCATTTCGCGCAGTCGCGACAGTTAGGCGGGCATTGATGGATGATTTGCGATATCACGTACATGTATGCTGGGCGACGAACAATGATCGGGCGCCTCCATCTTCGTAGGCACAAAACCTGGCAGTGGTAAGCAACACGTTGAAGAACAAAAATGGTACGAACCAAGCCCCCCTCGGGCAGCAACACCTTGACTCCGTTCGACTGGCTCATGCCTCGGGTATATGTCAGCCAGATCTTATGCTTTCCAACCAGTGACTATGGCAACTTCGAAGCCCTCAAGGAAGGTCTGCGCGCAACTGCTGGGGATCTTCCATATCTCCTGGGCGGAGTAACGACCCAGGATGTGCCCCGAGGCTCGTTGCGTCTGACGAACCCGTACCAGACCGTCGAGGACCTAATATCGTGGGAGGATCTCTCGGGATCGCTGGATTATGCTGTGCTCAAGGCAGGCCACTTCCCGCCCTCGTCTCTCGTCGATCCCGCCATCAGGCCGCCGGATACGACACCTCCGTTAAAATCGCCGACGCCAGTCCTGCGGGCGCGTCTGTCGTCTGTCAGGGGTGGCGCACTGCTGTGCGTTGCTGTGCACCACAGCACTACGGATATCACTGGCATCGGCGCTCTGCTCAAGCTATGGGCTGCGCATGTCCGGACAAAGTCTTCGGCTGCCGTTCAGTTCGACCGCTCTTGGTACGACCGGGACGTCGTGTGTGGCATGGCAACTATGACCACGAACAATGCAGCGCCCGTTGATGAGGTCCCGGGGTTGATACACGTGATCAAGAGTGATGAGCAGTCTCTGGCGAAGAAGAACGTTCCGAACCAGGCCGTCTACGTGACCAGGATCCTACACTTTCCACATGCTCGCTTGCAGGAACTGAAGACGGCCGTGAATGAGCAGGTGCGTTCCTTGCAGGGCGCTATCGAATGGGTCTCGACGGGCGATGTCCTCACTGCTATATTATGGAGTGCCACGGTCTGGATGAAGGAGATCGGCAGCGATGATGAGAAGACGGGCTTGTGCACCATTGCCATTCCCGCAAACTTCCGCGCGCAGCTCAGCCCGGCCCTGCCGCAGAACTACCTCGGCTCTGCTTTTGCGATGACTTTGTCTTCAGCGACGAGAAATGATTTGTCACGCGCGTCGATGGAGGGTCCTTCAATTGATGGAGTGTTGCCGCATGAGTCGATGTCGAGCCTGGCGAGAATCGCGTCGGCCGTCCGCTCTTCCCTCGGTCGTGTGAATGATGCCAACGTCAAGCAAGTATTGCGTTTTGTGACTTCTCAGTCGGACATCACACCGATCAAGTTCGCGCCACGCCACGACGGCATCTCGCTCGTCTCGTGGGCGGACGAGGGTGTGTACGAGCTGGACTGGGGCGATGGAATGGGTCGCTGCGACGCCGTGAGGCTGCCCAGGATGGCGGCCAAGAGGGATCCCATTGTGTTGCCGCGCCTCCCGGCGGCGGAGGGCAGGCCAGCTGGCCTTGAGGCGATTGCGAGCTATGACGAGGAAATGATGGAAAGATTTTGCCGGAATCCCTTGATTCGGCGATTTGGGTCTGTCCGGTGTTGAGACGGGGGAACGAGACTATCTTCGAGTATGTGACACCCTCAAGTGTGAGCGGGTATTGAGGGCAGCCGCTGTTGTGGACTTGGTTGAAGTCCTCGTCATGTGGTGATCATACCTCACACATCCCTTGGGGAGTTACATGCATGCAACCTTGGCACCTGGCTGATTGCTTTGACACGCCAAGTCTGCGGTCATGACCATCTATTTGCAGGCACACCGGCGGGGAGCATCGTCTATACTCTAGCCGCTCAATCAGTATATCATTCAAGAAATGATCAGGTGTTACAGGGCCAGTACTTCGCTTGAAGCTTCCTCTCCGACATTAGATATTACAGGAACTCGGAGAAACCCCAAGGATAATGACATGACCCGACAAGCTCCCCCATTTCGAAATCATGGTAATCAAGTATGGTGTTTGTATTGCTGGTACTGGAAGCGACGTATGATGCGATGATCCGGATCACGCCCGCCAAGCGAGGCGGCCATCATATGATTATCATCTGCTTCCGAGATAGCTCCTGCGAATGAGCATGGAAATCAGTCACCGACATATGAGTATTGGATATTGATCTAATCTGGCGGAATGTGTCACAGATCTCGAATCTGATACCTTGTTTGGATCCTTGAAGTCAGATTCAATAAATGATTACGAGATATTGACGCCGGATAGGCTATCTGTATCATGATTGGCCGAGAGCAGGAGGTGGTCAGAAATGACACGACCTGCTTCCGTGTCACGCTGACATAGTGGATATGGTAGTTGGCTCTTTTCAAGACATTTCTTATTGCAGTTTATCTCGTGTTTTTGTGGCTCAAGGCTTTCCCTTGCACATGATTTTCCCTTACATTTAGGTTGAATATTGGAGATACACAATTCCAGATTCCAATTCGCATCCGATCCGATTCCGCTCGGGAAAGGGCAAGATCAAAAGTGTCTGGATCCCAAGGCCAACTGGCTAGCTGCATCCAACATATAGTGCTGAGCAAACAGATGAAGGATTCCACTCGCATATCTATCTATAATCCTGTTGCTGACCATATTTGGGGGCTTGACGTGGTGTTACCCAAGATGGCCTCTTACTGGATGGCAGCCGACGGCAGGACTTTGCGGCAGCCAGGGGAGACTGTAAGATCAGGCCATAAGCTATAAGGAGTATACGTATATATACAGACGTCCTATTATGAGGCTGAGCATGCTGAGAACGACACACCTTTTTCTTTCTTCAAAAGCGTATAGAATTCTCTTCATCTTTCATACATGTTGACGAATCAGGCACGACAATAATCGACGAATCTGCAATTTGAACATGGGTCGTCTGTCATTTGCATCATGTCTTTTGACTATCCTCGCCCTTCGAGGTGGTAAAGCTGCTTCCATACCACGACAGACCGTCGACAATGGAACTTCAGTCCTCGACCCATATTCGTTGCCCTCCAATGCTGCCGACCCCACGCTTCGGTCTGAGGGCATCGTGGCCAAACAAGCTGGATTTCTGTATGGCCCTCCAGTCGCTGGCGGACCGTACTTTCCAACGGGTGACCTAGGACTAGCCAGAGTCGCAGTGGATGGAGCTGAGATCCAGGCCGACCTGACTCCTGTGAGAGCGGCGGCCGATCTTGACACCACTGAAAGCCTGGCGTCTGCGGCAGAATACAACGGCCTGCAGACATTGCATGACTACACGCTGCTGTACGATGACCACTGGAAGGCAACACTGCCCTCTGGTCCATTGCCGGGCATCTTGACCAACTACACCCAGGATTTGCTGTTCTCGATGGAGCGCCTCTCGCTCAGCCCGTACCAGGTGAAGCGGCTCAACCCGTCCTCGGACGAGCTACAATTCAGCATCGACGACACCGTCGCCGAGAATGTTACAAACTCGACTCTGCAAGAGCTTTTCAGTCAAGGCCGGCTGTTCTACGCAGACTACCGGGACCAGAGCAACCTAACCAGGACGGAGCGGTTCGCCGCCGCGTGCGATGCCTACTTTTACATTGACACGGCGTCCGGGGACTTTCTGCCACTGGCCATTCGTACCAACGTGGGCTCGAACCTGATATACACGCCGAACGACGAGTCCGACGACTGGCTTCTGGCCAAGATCATGTACAACGTCAACGACTTTTGGTTTGCTCAGTGGGATCACTTTGCCAGCACGCACATGGTCGTGCAGATCGCGTACATGGCGGCCATCAGGACCTTGAGCGACGACCATCCCGTCCTCGCCGTCATGAATCGGCTCATGTACGAGGTGAGTCCATTGTTATCTCTGCCGACTTAACTTCTCTACAGCATGCTTACTCTAGATAGGTTTTTGCGATCCAGCCTCTGGCTGCCAGCGTGCTGTTCAATACCGGGGGCGCCGCAGACGAGCTGTTTCCTTGGACCGGCACAGCGGCACAGGCGTTCACCGACATGCTGTACAAGTCCGACGGCGCCGGCCGCTTCGAGGCCAACTACTTTGAGACTGATCTCGAGGCTCGCGGGCTGATCAACAGCGAGTTCGGGCCCGCCCTCAAGAACTTCCCCTTTTACGAAGACGCGTCCGTCATCCACAACGTCATTTCAGCGTTCATGACCTTGTTCGTGGACTCTTACTATGCCGAGGACGCCGATGTGATCAGCGACGGGGAATTGCAGGCCTGGGTCGCCGAGGCGCAGGGCCCGGCCGCGGCTATAGATTTCCCGACTCTCGAGACCAAGAGCGCATTGATCGATGCTCTGTCGCACATGGTAAGTACAGACTTCATCCCCTGGAGAATTAATTCCCACTGTCAGAGACGTTGTACTTACCACATCCATCTAGGCCCACCTCGCCTCCTCGGCCCACCACACGGTCAACACCAACGAGCTCCTGTCCGCGAGCTCGACGCTGCCGTTCCACACGCCCTCGCTGTACCAGGCGCCCCCCGCGTCCAAGGGGTCCCTCGGCAGCCAAGACAGCATCACCGCCTTCCTGCCGCCGCTCTCCCAGGTCGAGGGCCAGCTCAACCTGCTGGCGCTGTTCGCGCGCCAGGGCTTCGCCGGCACGAACCGCACGCTCTCGCACATGTTCGACTTTGACGAGGCGGTAGTCGGGAGGCTCACCGACGAAACGCGGGCGGCGGCGGCGGAGTTTTATGATGATATGCAGGAGTTTAGTGCACAGGTGTCGTCGAGGACGTTCGGGGCTGATGGGCTGAGCCAGGGTATGCCGTTTGTCTGGAAGGCTCTGGATCCGAATGTTGCGCCTTACTCGCTTACTGTCTAGGACGTGAATGCTTGAGGGAATAGACAAGATGGGTTGCTTATAGTTCAAGGTAATAGACAGCAAGCTTATGAATTATATTTATTATTCAGGGGATGTCCTTCCGCTTCCATGATTTTCTGGATTTAAACCGTGATGTTGTTGATATCCGTCTTCGTCGTTCAAAGCGCTGTGAGATTCGGTTCAAGGGTCGGCTTCCTTATATCAAGTACAACAAACAGTAATACAAGTCAAGAAGAAGGGAAACAAATAATCAGAATGGTTTGTTCTATTTGACGAGCAGCTCATTCTTGGAAATGCGTCCTCGCTCACTGGAGAAGATCTACGCTATTGCTATATATCATGAAGTCTTTCCATATTCCATGATCGTCCTTGCTATCATGCATGTTCGTATACCTAGACTTGACACGATATATCTAGAGTGAGTATCGAACTACTTTTAATGAGGCGGAAACGTGCAAATCCCGACCACTTTGACTTATCAAAGTGTCGTCGAGAAATAACAGTGCAAACACACAGTGTTCGTATATACTCACACCTCACTTACAACACCCCGGCTCATCTCAATCTCAGAATTTCCTAACATTCGCAGCCAACCTCAAACCGCCGGGCAATTCTATAAACCAACACGCATATCTTTTAGGTCTCAACCGCGAAGAGCCCAATAATAACCAAAAGAATCATGGCTTCCACGCAGCGCTCCTGGCTCGACACGGTGTATCTCGTGTATTTTGTGCTGCACATTCCGATCCTATTCCGTAAGGAAATCCCCCTGAATTGTACAACTCCAGACCTCCAAGGCCAACAGAACTGACATCCCACCAGTGGTCGACCTCGTCCCGTTCTACCCGCGCTCGCTATGGGCCGCGACCGGCGCGCCTCTGTCGTTTCTCGGCGACCTGCGCGTCTATTATCTCGAGGTACCTACCACTCCCCGTTCTCATCAAACACATGTAATGCCGCGTCCTCGTGTCCCCAATATTAACACTTTCGCGTTTCCAGACGTACAAGGACCAATTCTTCGCGCCGCCCCCGGCGCCGATCCCGTCCTTCTTCCCGCTCTTTGCCGTGCTCGAGCTCGTCTTCCACCTGCCCGTCTCGGCCTGGGCGGTGCGCCGGCTCTGGCCGTCCGGCGCCGCGGGTCTCGACGGCCGCGCCGAGCTCCTGCTGCTCGTCTACGGCGTCGAGACCGTCCTGACGACTGCCACTTGCATGTGGGAAGCGTGGCTGGTAAGGCAGATGATTTACTGGTTTATTCCCTTGTCGTATTTCGGAATGACTAATCCTGATCGTTGCAGTGGGACGAGAAGCTCATCAGCCTCGGTGAAAAGGCCGTGCTGCTTGGAGGACTGTACGGTTCTTATTTCGCGCTGGGTAAGTTATATATTCTCGTATATCAAATGTTATGTTGGAACAAAGTGGAAATTGACTTAGAACATAGCGGCTGTGCTGAGTATTGACATGTACTATCGACTCTGGAAGAGGCTTGACGGCGTGGATGGAAGGAAGAAGATGCAATAAGTCACCCATTGCCTTGTTGAGATATCTTTGCGGTCTGACAGCCGAGTACTGCTTCGCCCTAGTCCAGTCTTTCGATACAGGACTTGGGTGAATAAGCCCCCGGCGTCGAATGACGTTTCCCTTTATTAGATCGTACCGTAGATTCTAGAACAGAACCTTCCTTGGAACTCCAGGTTAATGCCAAACATAGTCGTACATGATCCATACATCTCGTACAACGTGACGACCAACCGAACCTCCCAGCCATGGTATAAAATGTACAAAGAAGTTCTAAATTCCGAATCTCCAGGCGGAGACGTATTACAACATGTATAATAAGGTCATCAACAATGCCTGTTTTTAGTCGATGCGTTTCGCGATGCCCCATCCGTTGCCGACGCCCTTGCCATTCATTCCGTATCCCAGGGGAGTGGCGCCTCCCAATGCCCTGCCCTTGAGCTTCTTGGGCATGACGACGCCAAAAAAGTACATGGTGCTCGCCAGCGCGCCGGCAATGAACGAAACGAGGCCGTAGAAGACCGTGCTGAAGTAAATGTGGCCGCCCATGCCCTGCCACTCGACCTTGCCCTCCGTCTTGGGCAGCGCGGGCGTCGGGAACCACCTGACGCTAAAGCTCAGGGGGAGAGGGTCGCCAATGACCAGCCTCTTGGTCTGGCTGCCCTGCATATGGCTGAGCGGGCTTGTACTGTACGCCGCGCCCGAATCGAGGACGCCGCTGTCGTGGGGATGGACGTGGTGCTTTGGCGTGCTGTGCAGCAGGACATTGAGGTGGGTGCTGATGTGTAGATGGCTCAGCTGGAGGGTTCCAGCGAGAGCAAAGACGAGCGGTATGTATTCCTGCACGTAGGGCTTCTCGCCAATGGCCTCGACGTGGGGAGCTGGACGAGCTGGTAGTCGGCATGCCAGGGGCGCATCGTTGTGGATGTAGAACTCGAGCAGGTGGAAGAAGGGATCGTCAATCATGGGAACGGTGCAGTTCTGTTCCGTTTCGAGGCCGTAGTGGAACTCGAGCGGCTTCCCCGTCTCTTCGCACGTTGGGAAAGGCATCCATTGGATCTCGTCCTTTTCGTTCTGGATGTGTTCGCCCGTTTCTCTGCGCAGGGGCATGCAAGGTCAGTAACGAAAGCCCATTCGAGTCACAAAGGGGGACGAGAGAGAAGGGTCCCCTTTCGAAGCGGTGCGAGGGTCACGTACATGCTCCGGCGCATACATTCCACCGGTATCGCGGCGCCGTAGTGGTAAGAAGGAAGCGCGCCCTCTTGATGCGAGCTGGTCGCGGCCACCAGGCGCCCAAGCAGGGCAGTTGCGCCCAGCAGTAATACTTGGGGCGAGGAGAACATTGTGACGGACGACAGTGCTCTAGGTAGAGCCGCGCGGGATCCCTGGGTGAGACGAGGCCTGCCTAGGTGGTCGTGTGAGCTACAAGTCAATGTAGCTCGGGTCGGAAGCTCCCAGACAGAAAGAAGGAGAAAGGATGCAACTGTCTTTTTCGGCCTTGGTGACACTTTGGCACCACCAATGAATGAATTGGCTGAACCTGACAGGCGGATACATCCATCAACTGAGTCCGGACGCTGGAGCTCTTTTGGGGTGACACGACGGCCAGCCTTGTTTAGTTCTCCGCAGCGCCAATGTCAGGGGGGCCGCCCAGCGCCCTGGCAACCTGTTCGGTGCTTTTAGGTTCTGACCGGTACCTAATTGCAGAGCACTGATAGGCGTCACCGCATGCTTATTGGGTGACAGCAAGGTGAAGAGAGCACATTGCATACAAGACGTGCTGTAACCAGACTCGAATGTGCGTTATTGGTTGTTCCTTTCTCAATGGACCTGCGAATCCTGCAGTTCATGCATCCTTGATACAAGTCTGGTATTGATGCCTCATAGTATGTAGGTTGAACCATGCTGGCAGCAATCAATGTCCCATTTTACTGCACCCAAAGACTCCACGCCAGAGTTCTTTCTTCTTGTGCACATGACGATATATACATGGATGCGAGCTCTTGATTAGTACAAGCTCTTGATTAGTACAATATGACACCCGTAGCTACCTTGTCGATGATTGCTCCGTGCTTCTCCCTCCCAACTTCCTTATTATTCAAAGAAACAGTGGAATCTTGATTGGGCAGAGGGAGACTGCCACTCTCTGGGTGTAGATGTCTGCAAACCCTTCCTCTAGCTTAGGTATTGCCCGAACCGTCCTTGGGTCATTTTTTTGCTTTTCTCTTTCTAGCACATCGGCTGCGGTCCACGCTGCCCAACCAAGAACTCATTCGCAAGAGCCTCCCGACGTTGGGAGACGGCCGACTTGCTGGACGATGAGATGGGATGATAGCCAGCTGGTTGCACATTCCAAGATTCTACCTATCGAGGCACCCTCAAGGAGAACCCACCTTTCATGCAAGCTGAGCAGCACCAAAGCAGGAAGCCTCCACAAATGCCCCCATCTCAATCGAATCGCGTGAGGATTTACCGGACGGAGATCCAAACCAACCTTCCGAACGACCGTCCGTGCTTGTTCTGGAAAAGAGAGATGATTTAGGATGCACGCCGTATGCGCGACAAGATCAACAGCTCGTCAGGATTTTCTCAGGCAGAATTCATACGTGCCCCCTCCACCTGCGTTCAATATGAGCTGCAAGCAGATCACGAAGACACTTCATATGCTATTCTACGGAGACTACGGAGTACTACGGAGTAGTCCGTACACGGCAGACTATACGCTACGTACAGGGTATAGTACGCTATCTGATCAGTCCCCAGGATCGGGATCGTAACAAGAGACGTTACCTGGTCAATGCTAAGCACGATCTCAGCGGATAAGAATAACCAAGACTCGGCCCAAGACCAAGCAGCCTTTTTGAATTGATCGAGGGCTTTGTGTCACCGACACTTTGGTCAGTCAGCGGGTGGCAACCGTAATAAGCAAGAAGAAAAAAAGCTGCTACGCTATGCCATCAGACCGTTTGAGATTAGCGGAGCGGTGAAAAGAAGCAGGAAGAGCGGTGCTAGCCGAACGTTGGACAACACACGCAGGAATAGTAGCACTCTGTAAATATGTAATCGACACTGTTCGACACCTTGGGATGGGGCCCCCGGCGACCCCTGGTGAGGCTTTTCAGCCCAGAGGATTGGTTAGAGCCCATCATGCAGGCCAGGACTATAGGTCAGCCAGCGTATCACGGATCGCGTCGCATCGCGAATGCCACTATGCGCAGCATCTCGGTGGAGCGGTGGAGTTTTCGGTCGGGCAGCACTACGTACCCTTCACTCTTTCCCCGACTTGACACATGGCGCAGTAAATAGGTTGGTCAACTGGCTGGTCTGGTCTGATTCTGGTCATGCAGCCAGAGCGTCGGTCGTGACGAAAAGGACGGTTCTGCCATAAAGCTTTCGCCCATACGATTCCCTTCCAACCCCGCTGGCACACTGCTTGCTTGCTTGCTTGTTACTACTACTACACTAGTCCTCTCGACTCTACCTCTACCTTCTGCTAGATAGAGCCCATACCCTCTCATCAATCAATGGCTAGCTACAAGAGCAGGAAAAGCGACTCTGGGTTTGGAGATCTGGATGCTGCCTCTGGATCAACCCAGCCCCAGGATCTCACTCCCGACCACCCACTTGGTGAGTGATGCTGTTCCGGCGCGCGTATCACTGACACTTGAAGATTGCACATTTGCTGACCATCTACCCACCATTCTAGCCAAGAAGGGATACGAGATCGGAACTGCCGCGAATCTGGAGATTGGAGATGTATTCGAGTTCCTCTGGGCAGACTCGAATGAGTTCGAGTGGGAGTGGAAATGCCTGGGATATATCCGATTCATTGTGCTGAGGCATAGTGAGACGTTCCCCCACCATGCTGTATGCATGTAAGTGCGCCTGCCGCCCAGACGGCAATATAGCATCCCCACCTCGAAAAGGATATAGCTGACACAAAGGCTCGCGTATACAGCCCCATATCAGTCGGCAGCAGACACAATTTTGCCAAGCCCGGGATAGACTCGAGCCAGCAGGGCTTCGTCTTCGACGACAACAGCCCGGACCAGTGGCACGAGAAGCTAGCGGAGCGGCACCGCCTGTACTATCCGCCCGTTGGCATCGAGCTTGCCCGGGGCAAGTTCCGGGTCAAGGAGGACTCGCGCGCCAACTACGCCGATATCATCGAGGTCGACCACGACGCCCAGGTCATCGTCGTCGGCACCGTCGCCCGCTATTTCGACCGCCTGCGCCGCAGCGTCAACAAGGCCGTCATGCGCAACATCTTGAAGCGCGCCCTCACCGAGTACAAGGCCAAGCGCGACCGGAAGAACGCCGCCCCGCCCAAGATTGAGCCCTCGGTCGTCGGCGCCGGCGCCCCCCTCGAGGACGACGACCAGGAAGAGGATCAGGAGGAGGAAGAAGAAGAGGCCGACGCTGGGGCGTCCGTCGACCACGAGCCAAACTACGCGACGGCCACGAGCGCCCAGCCCATGGACATCCCGACGCCGCGGGAGCAGCCGTCGATGCGCTCCATCCGGTCGTCGGCCGAGGAGCGGCGGGCCGAGCGGAGGTCGGCGTCGTCGACCAGGAGGCTGCCCACATCGCGGGCGGCCGGCGGCGTGATCGGCGGCGTCGGCACCCACCCCGCTCACAGAAAGACGGCGGCCGAGGAGGCCGGCGAACAGCTGCAAGGTAAGCACGACCCCTACAACAGGGCACCATCATCCCAAGGCGGCCGGAGTGACTATGATCTGAGATCTCTGCACAGCGTTGCGATGAAGGGGATCAAGTACTAGGAGCAAGCAACCGTTCTTTTTTCTTTTCTTTTGGGGTTTTGATTTCACGACGTTGATGATTTAATAGCTACGAAATATGATGGGCGATTTTGATGTAAATATTTCAATTACGGACAGGGCGACGATTTTGGATAGGATATATATGAGGATATGACAATGGGTACGATCTCGGAGGGTTTTCTTTTTTGTCAGTGGAGAACGAATGGAGGAAAGAATGAAGAAAGGATACTAGAAAGACGAAATGTGTCACGCTACGAAGGACATCCGAAAACAAGCATAAACTATATAATGAAGCATCTTCTGGGCGTTGTATAGGTAGAAATTATTTATATATAATTCAGATCCGTTGTGTGCCAGTCGCATGGTGAGCAATGAAATGATATGCTTGACATCTGAATTCGCCCATAAAGTACTGAGATTGGGTCGCATAGAACGTTCACATAAATACCCGTTATTACTATTAATCAAAAAGTATCATTCTAAAACCACAACTCGCTCTATCCCATTTCTTCCAATCTATTTTATTATTTCTGCTGCTTCTTCTGCCTCTTCTGCTTCATCCGCCCGACGACACCCTTGAGCGGGTTCTTGCCCTTGAACCGTAGGAACGTGGCGAAATAAACCACAGCATAATTAAACGCAATGAAGCCGCACACGATGCCAAAATCGCGCCAGATGTGACTGTAGTACACACTAAACCCGGCGCCGAACTCGTCGCCCGTGGCATACTGGCAGAACTGGCACATGCCGTCGGCGGCCGTCTGGACGTAGCCGCCGGCCTGGGCGACGTAGGGCCCGACGTACGACTCGCACGTCTGGCCGGGTGGCGCGGAGAAGGTGGCGAACTCGCCGGAATCGCAGCGCACGGGCTGGTCGTGGATGGCGACGCCCAGGAAGGCCTCGAGGAGGTAGTGGAAGGGGGTGAGCCAGTACATCCACTCGCGCCAGAAGGTGGGCAGCTGCTGGGGCGGGACGACGACGCCGCAGAAGGAGACGACGAACAAGAAAAAGATGGGCACGAGCAGCGACGCCAGCAGCTCGTTGGGGCTAAAGGCCGCGATGGCCTGGCCGAAGCCGACGTAGTACAGCTCGAACAGGATGACGCACAGGAAGGTGAAGCCCGACGAGAAGGGCGACATCTTGTACCCGGCGATGCCCCACCACCAGCAGTTGAAGTAGATGCCGCCGGCGACGATGGCGTAGGGGATCTCGACCAGCACGGCGCCCGTCGTCCAGGCCACCCAGCTGTAGATCTTGGCGTTGTTCTCGCGGGACTGGAAGATGGAGCGCGAGTGCAGGAAGACGGGCTGGAGCTGCTGGATCAGCGGCGGGGAGATGGTGAGCGTCATGAAGATGGAGAAGAGGCGAGACTGCATGTCGATGGTGTTGTTGCCCAGCTTGTAAAAGGTGAACGTGTTGAAGAGACCGGTGAAGATGTGCAGAATGAGCTTGCCCATGATGTAGTTGGGCGTCCTCCAATAAGAGATGAATGAACGCTTGACCACGGCCATGGTCTGAGTAGACAAGGGCATGGCATACTCGCGATCGTCCTGGACATTCTTCGAGTGCTCGACGTTGCGGCGCTTCTCGTTCATGGTGGCAATCTCTTGGGACTGCTCCTCGTAGTTCTTTGACTTCAGCCACATGTCGCCCCAGTCTTGCCCCTTGTAGTCGGGGTTGCCAGCACCAATGACTTCGAGCATCCATTCAGCAGGGTTCTCGTCGCGGGGACACTTGGGTCCTCCATTGGTTTCAAAGTACTGGATCATCTTCTGGCTGTCCTTGCCCAGTTCGCCAGCGTACACGACGCGGCCACCAGACTTGAGCAGGATCAGCTCGTCAAAGTGCTCAAACAAGACAGCCGAAGGCTGGTGGATGGTGCAGAGAATGGCCTGGCCGGCATCAGCCAGCTTTCGGAGGAAGCGAACAATGTTGAAGGCAGCGCCGGAGTCGAGACCAGAAGTCGGCTCATCCAGAAACATGAGCAGCTCGGGCTTGGAGGCGAGCTCGACACCGATGGTGAGACGCTTGCGCTGTTCCTGGTTCAGGCCCTCGCCCACATTGCCAATGGTCGCACCGGCAATGTCTTGCATCTCGAGAAGCTCGATAATGGTCTCGCAGTATGCGTACTTTTCCTCCTTGGACACCTCTCGAGGCTGTCGCAGAAGAGCAGAGAATTGCAAGGCTTCCCGTACGGTGGCCGTGGGCTCGTGAACATCCATCTGCTCAGCAAAGCCAGTGGCTCTCTGAAAAGACTTGGGGAGTGGTCTACCATCAACGAGAAAGTCGCCTGTAATGACACCAAAGTTGATTCTCTGAGCCAGTGTGTTCAACAGCGTAGTCTTGCCGGCTCCAGAGGCTCCCATGAGTGCAGTCAACTTGCCTGGTCGCACAAAGCCTTGGACTTGATCCAACAACTTTCGCTCGCCGCCTTGGTACGGGATCGTGTAGTTGACGTCCTGGAAAGTAAAGATGGTCTCATTGCCGGCAACGTTCTTCATGGCTTCCTGGTCCTTTTCGTCTTGTTCCTTGGCATGGTCCCGTGCCACCTCGCTTTGAGTTGATGAGCCAGACTCTTCATCCCCGCCATTGTTCTTGCGGCCACCGGTCTCGATGGACTTTTGCACAGATTTTGGCACTTGGCCGCGCTTGTACACAGTCACTGCAGCACCTCCGGCATTGGGCTTCATCATCTCCATACCGATCATGGAAATGGCGAGGAAGAAGGCGAAAAAGGCCCACAGAAATCCAAAGTTGCGCCAGAGATGACCACGCGAATAGCTGAAAGACTCTTGGATATAGGCAGACCCAGAAACAGTAGTCGAGCCCGGGCTGGATCCGGCCAGAGCGCACGACTGGTACTGAGATGTGGCACCAGGTCCCTGGGGCACTAAGTACGGGGTCACGCACTCCATATCCAGATCGTAGAACTCGTTTGCCATGAGACATTCGAAACCGTACTGGATCCAGTTGATCCAACGCAGCCAGCCGAACCAAGGCCGCATACTGGAAGGTGGAATCAAGTAGCCAGTGTATACAACTAGGATCTGAATCGCAACACCGGTGACCTTGGTCGCGTCGTCCAGTGTCTTGAAGATGGCCGATATGGCGCGGAAGAAGGAGTATGTCACCATGGTAACAGTCCAGAGAATCAGGAGGGAGATGAAGAATTGGGACGGAGTCGCGGCTAGTCCAGCCATCCAGTAGATGATGACATCAAACAGGATGACTTGTATGGCAACCAAGGGCACGTCAACGAACGTCTGAGCGACAGCGTAAGCAGACGGCCGGTAGAAGGAAAAGTTCTTGTGCTTCAACAGAATTGGTTTCGATTCAAAAGCAGCAGTCTGCTCTGCCAGGGCCAAGAGTGCATTGAACAGGAGGATGAAGAACAGAACACCGCCTCGAGTAAAGGCACCGTTGGTGTTGTCCGGAAGATTGTAGAAGAGAGAACCGACAATGAGACCTTGAAAGACGATACCTCCCCATTTTCCAATCAGCGACGCCTTGTCTCCTAGCGTCACAAGTAATTGACGTTGCGCCAGTGCGAAGACCTGCTGGTGGAAAGGAATGGTGTAGTTCTTCTTCTTGTTCTTCTTGGACTGATTTTCGGCGCGGCTTTGCATTTGTTCCTTGAGATGAGACTCAAATTCTTCAATGTCCTGAATGTTCTTCTTGTAGGCGTCAGACTTCTTGTAGACAGCGGCAAAGTCTTCTGCCGATCGAGGAATACGATCCTCCCATCCCGACCGAATACTGCGCTCGAAAGGGTCCGTGACGGATGTGAGAAAATCGGCTGTAGTCCACCGGTCAGGACAGTCAAAGCCAAGATCGAGGAAATATTGTTTGGCGTGGTCGGAGGAGCCGTAGTACAGACACTGGCCCTGGTCAATGAGCAACACCTTGTCGACCAGGTCGTACAAGCTCTCTCCAGCTTGGTACAAACTGACGGCGGTCGAGACTTGGGCCATGTTGGTGAGCGTCCGCAGAGACTGGACGTATTCCACTGCCGTCGACGCATCGAGACCCTTGCTGGAGTTGTCCCAGCCCTGGACGCTGGCTCGCGTGATGAGCGCCTCGGCAATACTGACACGCTTGCGCTCACCACCGCTGACACCGCGGATGTACTCGTTGCCGACCTTGGTGTCCATGGTGTGCTCGATCCAGAGCAGCTTGGCGGCGACCCGCAGAAATTCGTTGACGTAGTCGTCGCGACTCTCGCCCTCGAGTCGAGACTCTTTGCCGGGCGTGCGCGTGCGGAGCGCGAAAGTGAGAGTTCGCTTGACCGACAGCGTCGCATAGTGCAGGTCATCTTCCGGGTTGTAAATGATTTCGCCCCTATAGTCCTTGGCCATCTTTGCAGCATCAGTTCCGCCGTATGTGACGTCTCCGAGTACATCTTGGAATCCAGCTCGCTGATTACAAAAGGCCTTGAGAAACGTCGTGCAGCCACTGCCCGGCCTTCCGAGAACGAGTAGCACCTCGCCCGGCCGCACACATCCGTCGAAGTGGCTGATCAAATCTCTGACGGGAGGCTTGCCCGTGGCAGCCTTGGGGCCCTTGGTCACCAAGTTCTTGAGGAAGCGCGGCAGGCCCAGGAATATATCGCCGACTGTGGGCTGGAGGCTGGCACCCAGGCCGACGCCCTTGACCGTTAGGTCCCGGAAGACGACGCCCGAGTGGCGCGTCTTCTCCTCCTCGCTCTGCTGCTGGCGCTTCTGGCCAAAAAGGCGTGACATGAGGCGCTCGATCTCGTGGTCCTCCTCCGCATTCGAGTCGGCGATCGAGGTGCGGCGGCGGGAGAGCACACGGAACAGGTCCTCCTCGGACCGGATAGTGCTGCTGCGCTCAGGGCCCAACACCGGCCGGCTCTCGGTGCCCGTCTTCATCTCCTCGAAGTGCGGCTCCGTCGCCTCTACGGCTGCGTCGTCATCGTCCGTGACGTCGCCCTTGGCGGCGTGTTGAGTCTTTTCTGATGCCTCTCCATGCTGGCCGAGCTCACCAGCTGGGGTTGCCAAGGTCTTCTCAGACGCCGGCGTGCTCGAGTCTGTGGTGGTTGGCGAAGGCGCGACAGGCTCCTGGGTGGTTTTTGTGTCAAATGGACCGGCTGCTGCAAAGTACGATCCCGAAGCCCTTGTAGTATTCTGAGTAGGTGTCCTCGTTCCATCATCATTGGTCTGTATGTCTGTTGCCGCCAAGTTCGTCACATGGCCGTGAGGACGGTCATGAGTAGCAGGTGTTGTATGTTGCGACGGAAATATCGACGCAGGTGTCTCTGGAAAACCACCTGGGATATCCGTATCTGCTGGCGTCGGTCTGTCCATTTTTGCCCATCTACAAATTTCAGTTCACGGCCAGATGGAAAAGTCGTCACCAGCAAGGCTTAGGTTGAGCAGCTGGGTATACGACGATCACGACGAGGGCATTCAAGACATTTGGCGCGGATGGGAATTACAGTCAGGAATGCTGGAAGGGTCAACGCATACGAAAACAGCACCATGGAGCAGATATATTCAATCGGTTACCAAGACACTTGTCTCGTCTCTCGGCTCACCTTACCTAGCGCCCAGAGCAAATTTGATGCATGATAGGCCCAGAACGACATGGCATCACCAGAGATCCATATAACTCGGCCTCGACAGCACCCCGAAAAGTCCGGCTGGCCGTTTGGACAACATAAAGCCGACTTATGATTAATGTGATGGTGTAGGTCGTGTGGCCGCTGAATCGCACAAATGGCATGGTAATCGCTGGCAGGACTGTTTGGGGGGAAAATGTGTGGGTTGATGTCAGTGGTGCGAGCATTTTCGTAGTCAATGATGCAATGGATTTCCGCCCTGCTGGTAGAGGGCCGATTAGCGGCTCCGCCATGGCGCTTCTAGGGCTTCTTGGCGGGCTGTGCTAGCAGGGAACAGGTCGATCTCCCTCCAGTGCCGAGCTGTATGAAAATCATATTGACACCGGTATTCAGCCTACAGTATTGTCTCGGATTGATTCTAGAACTGCGTATCTGCGAATACCAGATACTTATCGATATCTAGTGTGTAGTCTCAAATAGTATGGCTTGGTTTTGACCGCAAAAGTCAAAGCAGGAGGCTGGGCTCGGAGCTCGGACATTTATAGTCCACGGCATCAATAAAGCAGCTTGTACAGCACTGTAAAGCCTTGGTTACTGACAAATCAGCAGCATGACCTCATCATGTTTGCTTCCGAGATGAGATAAGTTGCGAAAGAAGTTCAACATGAGCATCTCCACATTAATTGTCAAGTTGGCTCTCGAATGGCACCACTTGCAAATACACAGCGAATCTTAAATACATGTGGTGTGGTATGTAGACTGTTGATCCCTCACGCGCTGAGGTCGTTTGGTCGTAAGAATCAACCGACCGTCCAAAAAGTTGTTACCACTTTCAAAATAGTATTTTTCTTTTGTGAATTTTCTATAAGTCTAAGTAATTTAGACGAATTGCTTCTTAGGAAATCTAGATTTCGGACGATTTTGGGCAAATATTGGATAGAGTGCTTGGTTTGAAAGCGGTGTACATACACGTAGAATCTCGGCCACGGTCGGTTTGTTCTTGCTTGGAACTCCTGTGAATTTGAATCTCGAACGACAAACAAACCGACCTAAGTAGGCAGGTACGGGTTAACTTGCCGCCACGTTCTTCGCGATAAAAGGTGGGAGGGGGAAGTGGTCACCCACAGCCCAAGATTCCGGGGAAGGCACGCCTGGAATCAAAACATTGGGAACTTCAGGGAATCTCCCAGAGTCAGCTTTGGCCCACCACAACCACCTCACTTTCTACTTCTGGAAATCTCCCGACCTGTCACGGAACTGAACCCTCTTCTACTATTTGCCCAATTGTACTCAAAACAGCAGCCAGAAGCTTTATATACTTGAAAAGTCAAAAGCAATACCACGTATAAGCTAGTACGACAACATCCGATGACGATTCCATCCGAAGACAGACTGTCCCACAAAAAAAGACTCCGAACGCAAGGAGCATCAGCAATCTGGCGTACTATTCGAGTTCTCAAATATCATCACCCAAACCAACGGCATCGAAGCAGTTGTAAGACCTCACGATCCTGGCGACTGTTACAGCTGGTAGCTCATCGTTATTCCCGAGCTTGCGGAAAGTCCCTTTCCAGTCCGGAAGACTCCGGTGCCTGCGTATCCTCGAAGGTCGGATCATCGACATGCTCGTTGGTAGCAACTTCGAGAATAACAAAGAAAGGACCATGCGGGAAAGAGGACTGGACCCCGATACTGAGGGTTCGCGTCAAATCAGAAATCATCCTAACCGGAACCTTTACCCAGCAGAAGCGCCTCCGACTGATGTCAATGCTATCGTGCCGTGGTCAGAAAAGGCACGGATATCAGCTTTGTAGCTCCAATCCAATGGGTACTTGACGACATTCAAGATACTTCAGAGTGGGACCAAGCCCGCCCCCGCTCCCGGCCAGAAGAAGTCCAACAAAGACGCAGCCTCGAAGAAGACGTGGAAGACGAACTGGGAGAAGACAAAGGGCGGCGGCAAGGCTTGCCGCGTGGCTGTTGACCCTCTATGGTACGGCAGCTATACCACCGTTACAAAAGTCTCCGTACGGATGACCGAATATGTTTAGTCCGAAGGACGCAAATTTACGGCTTGAGGGAAACAATAAATTCAGATGAATTCTAGAAAATAGAAAAAAAGAATTCGACATTGTTTTATGCTATTTTTCAAAACAAGTTCACTTTAATATTGCCAGGAGAGAAAAAAGCACAATCTCGCCGACGTAACCTAGGTACGGAGACTTTTGTAATATCATTGTACAAGTGCAGCGGTTGAATCCGCAACAAGCTCGGCTTCTCGCACAACAGCGCCGAGAAGCAGAAGGCGGCCCGTGACCCGAAGGTCGCGGAGGTCATCGAGGCCCGATTGCCTGTAAAGCGCCATCCTCCAAGAGGGCAAATCATCCCCCACAGGCATCTCACGGGGCATAAGCATCGACTTCTATAGACTGTTCGGATATACCTTGAAATATTAGACGGTTTCATAAGTACAGTCTTTCTCCTCCTGCGTGATATTATACATACAAAAATTCATGTCATCCCAGTGCCTGATGATTTGTCCATACATGGTGGATGATATTCTGCGAGGAAGCGCCGATAGAAAGAGACAGAACCAGCGCGACCCTGGCCGAATGCTGCGTAGACAAAGACAGTCATCGATTCTGATCGGCGTATCTTATGTATAGAAAGACCTTCTCATGCCGCGAGCCCAGTAAAACCACCACTCCACCTATACACGGACAAAGCCCGCAGACGAGACGCGCTCTCCTCGGCTGTGGGTGGTTTTCCGGCACTGCGAACACTATACAAGGTAGATCGTAGGACCTTTCGAAATCGTATCTTTACCAAAAGGTGATTAGCAACATAAATCCTCGTCATATTTAAAGGCGATGAGAAAAATGCCATCTAGGTAAGAGTCCAACTTACCTGGAACTGAGTGCTCAGCGTCACAACACAAACCTCGTGAGCCCGGATGATAATCTCACAAGCCCGCTCCACGGACTCGTTCAGACCGATCTGCGGCATGCGGTCCGCGAACAGCAACAGGATGAAACTGCCGTGGAGCAGGTAGATAAAGAGGTACGGCATAAAGGCAAGCTCCGGGTCGCAGGCCAGGATCTGCGAGACCGCCTCCGAGGCCGCGATGGAATGCGAGGCGCACTTGACGAATCCCGGGGAGGACACCCAGCCGTCGTCGTTTTCTAGCATGGATACGGGGTCCCACTTGCCGTGTAGGAGGACGTGTAGTACGTGAAGAATGAATTTGCTGTACACCGTTACGAGCCGCGCTTGGGCACGGTTTGCTGTTTTGCATGACTGACTTGTCTTCATGTCGGACGGCATGGACGAGACCGAGTGCCGAGACAGTGGAGCAAGCGCCGGCGCTCCAGCCGGTCCGTCCTGCGATACTATCTGATCGTCTGAAGATGGAGTCGGGGCTTTATCAAGAAGTTCGTCTACGCCGTATAGACGAGCCAGGTCGGTAATGCTTCTCTCGCACTTGGCCAGCACACTTTCCACGAGGGTGGTATCGGCATCAAGCTCATTGTTCAGCCGGGCACCAGCAAAGCGCGGATGACATCTGCGCCGATGCAAATGTATCACGTCGCCGAGAATAATCATCAAGGTAAGAAGTAATCGAAGAAACTCGTGCCCGATATTTTTGTGGGTGGTCCAATGACCCTTCCGCCCGCTTGAAAGACTGGGGAAGATGCTGGATCGAATGATTCCCAGTCATCGTCTGGCAGTGGACGGAATACAACACACTCGTGATCAAGAATGTGTAGTGGCGAATTGAGTGAGAGATCCAAGTGCCTATCCAGACAAAAGAGCAGCCAGAAAACACGCCGCCGCTCCTCCTGGACATCTCCCGAAGCGGCAGGGACTCGGGGTCCGGATGGAGCTGGTAGCTGAAGCCTGCGCCTCCCAATATCAAATTTGGAATATCAGGAATTTGAGTAGCCACCGCTGAGCAATGGCTCAATAGTAAATGGTCGACAGCGCATTACTTGATTGAAGAAGAAAAGAGTTAAAATAATTGCAAGTCGGTGGCGGTTGGGAGTAGCTTCACGAGTCTACCCTTCACCAACCCTACCAGACAAATTATCGCGCAACTCTTTCTATGCGCACAATATCTGTCTCAATCGCTTGGCATCTCACACCCGGAAGATCTGTATTGCTTCTCCGAGACTAGAAATGCCGCACTCTTGCATTATTGGAACCAGACCGCTTGCTGAAAAGAAAACCAAATCTATATTTTTCCTTCCAACAGTTTGACCTCACTAGCACATATATACCCGTCCCAACTCCTAATTTAGCGAGAAAATTGCCCGGCGGGTATGTAAACGACCATTTTGTACAGTACAGTCCTCGCACCCGTTTTGGTCGTGGCTCTTGCACCTTTGTAATGACCCGGCGCTTTATTTCGCGGCTCGCAAGAAGTCCTTACATCCTGGAGAAGCAACGTGCACAAAGTACTTCAAGACCACATTGGTGGTTGCACGTATGAACCCATGCAAATGTCTATAAGCGCTTACAATTAGAAATAATCCCCAATGACAGGAACACGATGAGAGGTGGAGAGATTGCACTATAGTCAGCCTATTCGGCGCCACGAAGGAACCCTCTGTTTGTTGCGCCTCGCAGATGGGATTACTTGCAGTTGATGGCCCGGGAGATACTCCGTAGGCTGGATATGGGATGAAACTCGTATAGATACATTCGTCATTCACATAAATGCAACATAGTGATATCGTCTACCTCGCAGATATCAATCTTGACTTTTCCCTCCCTCCGCACCTTCTGCTCTGTGGCAAAATCGCGATTAATCCGCTCAGAACAAGACAGCCATGGCTACCAGTGAGTTCTGGAAGAGGCGGGCTCTGCGCGTACCAGATGGCCGACGAGAAAATCCTCACATCACCCTTCGTGAGTCCATCTGGCCCATGTCTCGTCACCACTCTTTTCTTCCTCTGGGGATTCTCATACGGTCTCCTTGACACCTTGAACAAGCACTTTCAGGTCACACTCAATATTACAAAGGCAAGATCTTCGGGGATCCAAGCCGCGTATTTCGGGTATGCTATACACTTTTGTCATGATAGTGGTCATCATGACAAGAAAGGATTGATTTCTTCTTGTCTTTTTGTTCGAAACTAAATGGGACCATACAGAGCATATCCCTTGGCTTCTTTGGGCCATGCTGCTTGGATTCTTCGACACTTTGGATACCGGACTGTTCTTATTTACGGACTCGTATTATATGGTCAGTCTGTCATTGTTTTTAAGATTACCAGTGCCTGTCACGGGTACTAAAAAGTGGTCATAGGAGTTGGCGCACTTCTCGCCATTGCGGCAATCAAGACGAAAAGCTTCGGCGGTTTCTGTGCCTGCATTTTCATCATCGGCAACGAACTTGGCTCTCTTGAGACTGCAGCCAATCCATATATCACTGGTAGGGAGCCTTCCCCTTTTCTCGTTTTACCCAGATGATTTGAATGGTGTGCTCACATACCTGGGTAGTCTGCGGCCCTCCCAGGCTTGCCGAATTCCGCATCAACATCTCCCAAGCTTTCAACGGCATTGGAACTGTCGTTGCTCCAGTGCTAGGCTCCTACGTGCTCTTCACATTCGACGATGAGACAGCTCTTGAAAATGTGCAGTGGATATACCTATCTATTGCCGTGTTCGTGTTTCTCCTAGCGACTGTTTTCTTCTTCTCACCCATTCCGGAGATCACGGACGCGGACATGCAACTCCAAGCCGAGCAGAGCACAGATGGGGCCTCTGATGTGCCCCTGAGGAAGCAATACAGGCTGTTCCACGCGACCTTTTCTCAGTTCTGCTACGTCGCAAGTCAAGTAGCCGTGGCCAGGTAAGTACATACCCAGAGATCAGAAAGGTGCATTGTTTCTGACGGACGTTCTTGGTCAGTTTCTTCATAAACTATGCCACGGAGGTGCGTGCCAATACCCCCAATTGGATGGGATCACAACTTCTTGCCGGTGGCCAAGCATCTTTTACAGTTGGCAGATTTGTCGGAGTCGGGCTGATATATCTCGTGCGGCCCCGATGGGTTTTCCTGGGCTTCCTTACGCTGGTTATCGTCTTTACCGCCTTGTCCATTGGCCTGACTGGCAACGCTGGCATCGCAATGTTATGCTGCATCCTGCTCTTCGAGTCCATCTGCTTCCGCACTATTGTCGCGCTCGGGATGCGAGGGCTCGGCCGCCACACAAAGGCCGGCTCCGGGTTTCTGGTCGGCGCCGTGCTAGGAGGTGCTGTTGGCCCGCCACTCATGGGGTACGTGGCTGATCTGTACGGCACGGGAACGTCCATGTCCGTCCCCTTGATCTTCTTCGTGGCCGCCTGGACTTACCCGGTCGCCATAAACTTTGTTCCCTCGTGCAGGAAGGTGGCTGACTCGTTTGGTGAGACGAGCCGCGAGGTTGAGGCCCAGACTGCTGGGAAAATTGATTCTGAACCCGAGATGATTGAGTTTGCTGTTGAGCAGAGGGCTTCAAAAGCCGCCACTTGATTTAGAGGGTCGCTATTCTCAAATCTAGGCCTTGAGTTCCCTTTTCAGATTGTCATTCTGCGATTCCGTGAAGAAAGGGCATGAAAATGAGGCTTATAATAAGCACTCCGAATTCGCTATGTAGGCAGATATCAATGGAAAGAGATTTCCATCCACAACGTATTCGGCATTTTGAGAACTGCCTTACTATAAATTTCGTGCCAGATGCCTGTGACACTTTTCCTTCGAGAAGGGCTCTGAAATTTTGAACACGGCAGCCTTACAAGTAATGCCTTCCTACATTCCTTCATGTGACAAGTGCAGCGGGTGGATACGCCGAAAGCCTGCGCATTCGGCTTTCTGCCTCGAGGGACCTGTTGGCCTTAGCAGCGCATAAGAACGATTCCGGGCCTATCAAATCAGACGAAGCGCCATGGAATTGGGGGCTCATCGTGCATCAAATGTGACCAAGGTGGCAATGACAGCAATATCGAACACATGTGATAGGTAGAATCGGCTGCATGTCAGCTGAACCCCTCACGGATTGGGTATGACAAGGCTCCCAAGGCATACACCACCGTTGGAGAGTGACTGATGGAAATGATAGTTTCTGCCCAACTATCCATTTCTCACTTTCATTTTCGAACTGCATTTCCCTGGCGTCGTGACGCTCCAAACACTCGCAAATCCAAGGGCCAACGACAGCGCAAACATGATATGGCACCATCATCGCACTGACTGAGCACCAGCCCAACCATGGATCCGGTCACTGCTCTCGGCGCTGCAGCTGCGGGCGCTCAGTTCGTCGGCCTCGCTGCCAAAAGCGTGCTGGGATCCGCCAAATTGATTCAAGACATCCGGGACGAGCCAAAGAGGGCCATCGAACTGCTGACGTGGGTTGAAAATGAAGTCACCTCGATGCAAACGCTCCTTCATCCCGAGTCGTCAGTGTTCTCTCATCTCACGACGACCCAGTATGTTCAGATTGCACCGCATGCTGTCAAGGCCCGGAAGGCGATGGACAAAGTCAACAATGTGCTCTCGCCAATAGTTCGAGACATCGATAGCCTCAAGAAACGAGACGACGTCGGAAAACGAATCGTGCTCGTCTGGAAGTCGGTACTCACCGTGAAATCCATGAAGAGTATCGAGACGGATCTCGGGATCATTCGGTTACTAAACGCGACTCTACTGCGCGAACTGCAAGTCTGCGGATTAGAAACACAGTCCCTGCTACGGTAAGTCTGGCGGTGATGGTTGATGTCTAATTCCAGCAAGAGTCTGTGCATCAGAACTCGCAGCGACATGACAGAGAGTGGAGTGTACCGCACAAAAATACGATGGTCAAACTAACATCCATATTACAGGAACCAAAGCACACAAGTCTTATCCATTGTCAACGACCTTGCAAAGCGCGATGAAGAGCTTCGCCGATCAATGGACCAAATCAACGTATCAACAACGAACCTAGCACAGACTGTCATCGGAATCAGGGATACAGGAGATGTACAACATCAAGAAGTACTTCGTATGCACATGATGCAAATGGCCTACTTGCGAGCTATCCAAGATAAGCTAGACATAACAGAAGTGCACACACGAGTGGGCAGCGAAGCCAATTCTGGATTACGTACAGAATCCGAAGCTATCGAACTGGATGTCGTCAAGTTCTACGCAGCAACGGCCGGAAAAGGCTCGAGGCTCCCGCGATGCAGGTGCCGTGGCGACATGGTGTCGGCAACTCGGAAGTTCGGGCCTTTTGCCTATAAGATGGACTGGCAACCTTCCAAAGTTTGCCCACTACATGGGCGTATTAGCCAGAAGAGTTACTCAATCGAAGCGAACCTGAGTCCATGGGCGAACGGCTTATTACAGCTCTCCCTCGGTATGCTGTTCCAGGGGGGAACCTGGTCCATACTGCCACCGCTGAAGTTCCAGGGAACTGTAAAACGGTCAGAAAGTCCCATCTTCAGACTCATCGATGATTTCATCTCATCTTGCTCCACATTGGAGGAATGGAATTATGCCGATACGCACACACGAGGTCCGTTCAGAAGCTATGCGCAAAATAAAGAAATCCGAATTCTTTGGGACAGCCAGAGAACCAAGGATGGACTAGCGGCTATCGTCCATGGTATCGAAGAAGCAGCTGCCACTGGTCTTGCCTCATATAGCGATATGGACGAGCGAGGATGCACTCTACTGACCGTAAGTCTCCAAATACTCTTGCACGGTGGAATTGATGTCTAATACTACATCAGGAATTGGCCTTTCTATTCGCCTTTCTGGGAGAAGAGATACTCAACGTGGAAGCGGAAATGCTACACCTGTTTCGAATCGCCTTCGATGCAAAGCTTGACCCAACGGTACCGTTAGATGCAGTTCACGACACAAGAGACTTCAGAGTAGAGAACTGGCCACGACCAGGGCTGAAAATAGGCGAAATCCTCGTCAAGTATGCTACGAAGACGGGAACCATCAAGGCCTCACTATACAACGCATTCCTGGATTATGAAGGATTGGCTGAGTCTACCAGATTTTATCTGTGGGGTCATTCTTCACCCCGCGGGGACTACCCAATCGGGAAAGCCGTTAGGCTTGACCCTCTCTTGGCTGAGGGTATGTTTTATTTCCAAGTTTCAAGTATGCGGGGCTTATGTTATAATAACTCACCAACAGTGACGGGATACGGCGACTTGTCGTTGGCCATCATCTCAAGATCGTTGGCAAAATTGCGCAAATGTCTTGCTACTGATTCAAGTGATGATTCAAGGGAGAACAGCACGATGTTTTCGCCACTAGACCTTGCGTTGGGCTGGCCTGAAGGGATCCAACTGTTAATTGATCACAATTACGGCAATGTGTTCATTGCCTTGGGACACGCATGCAGAGCCCACGATATCACGTCAGCTCGTCTCCTTCTTTCAGCTAAGGCCACGATACCGTTCAATCCTTGGAATACAGAGAAGAGAAGAACATATTACTTTGATTTCGTTGTAGCGTTGCATTTCGCCCGGGACAACCTGAGCATATTTCGCCTGGCGGCGGAAGAGATCTGGAGTCGAAGAGACATACTCATGACCACTTTGCTGGACTATTTGGAACAGGGGCACATGGAATATCTGCTGCAAAGGAGATTGTTGCCCATCGCGATGAATGCGGTCCGGGGCGATTTCAAAATACGGAGTCCTCACGGAAACAAACAAGCCATGGCTGACCTCCTCTCGTCGGCGGTCCATATGAGCGCCACTTTCGGTTCACGTCACCATCAGATCTTATTTGATGTTGGATTTACTGATATAGATAGACAGTGTGGCTCAGAAGCGATGACTCCGCTGGGTTTCTTTTGTCGGAATGTTCCACGCCACGCACGCAGCATCCCGCCGATAAAAGACTGGTGTTCATCCGTTCTGTGGCTTTTGAAAGCAGGAGCTGACTCCAAGTTGGATTTCAAGTCCTCAAGGGTCTCTCACCATAGTGGAAAGTATGTTCAACACTTCTTAGCTATGGCTCAAAATGTAGGCGTCAAACTGTCGAAGGGGTTCATTGACACGTTGGGACGGCGCGATGAAAGATATATGCGCGACGACTGCTACTGCCGGTGTTCCTCCAAAGGTTGCATTCCATCCTCGGGTCTTTGGAGAAATCGTGCAGGGCGGTATCATGGTATCCGAGACATGACAAGACAACGCTTGGCCCGCAGTACGTCCAGTACGAGAAAATGGGTAAGGTATTGGAGGTACTCCCGGAGAGAGAAAGACTTCATCTACCAGGAGGCCAGCCGGCATGAGATATTCCAGCGACTGGGAATGACGCATTTGTGCTGCATCAAGAGAGTTAAGCGGGATGATATCGAAGATATCGCACTGGAAGACGAAGAGTCTGCACACAACCTGGAACTTCTGTTGCGATGCTATTTGCAGCTCAGAAAAGCCTACTCAAAGATACCGATCGGATCATTCTGGGCTTATTGGTGGGGCAATATGAATACCATCTTGCCACCGGTTGTGGATTTCCTATCGCACGAAGAAGAGATGGCATTTATGAGTCACAAGAAGGCTACGGTATACATGGAAGATATGGAAAATGCCAGAGACGACGGGTGGCGCGCAGCACTTGAAGAGGCTGGATATAAGGGCTGGGAATATCGGGACGTGATACGTCATCATTGCACGAAGATGCTGCTCAAGGCTCGAGCGTTCAAGGAGAAGGAGATTGCTTGGAAGCGACATCGCCTGGTTACCAAGCCACGTTTCGTCCGAAAACGACCTTCCAAGTCGTCCCATATGCAATCGGAGGAGGAGTGGTCATCCTGATTTTGTTGGTTCCTAAAGTTTCCTGTTGTTCCCTTTTCAGAAAGGCATTGGATTGGCAATAAGATCGTGAAACCCGGACTCTCGGCGTACTTTGAGAACGTTTGATTTTTGAGCCAAATAGTCAACTTCTTCTCCTATCATAAAAGTATTGAACGTTCGCTCCATCAAGTTCATTCTAACATTATTAAGCAATATGAAAGGTTTCATAGCCCGCAACCTTGGCGAAAACTATGTCAATAAACAAGCAGATTAAAGCTAACAATATTTGGCATTTCGAGCACAGAGACATGATGTATAGTTCAGACATACACAATCTTGTATCTTCTCAACGAAATTGGCATTATGGCCTCAACTATCTACCTACCGAACGCTACCACGCCCTACCACAACATCCTCAAATCTCCATTCGAGTTCTCAATCCTCTCATCCAAACAAATCTGATCCCGGTGCCACGACCCATCGCGCCGGCGCAGCTCGGCCTCGAGGTACTTGCCGTCGTGCACCAACCGGACATCCCTCGCGCTGCCGGCAAAGTTGCCGTCGCGCGACCAGCGGAAGTGCCCGTCGGCGTTGGTCAGCAGCCGGTTCAGCGAGATGGACGTCAGCTTGTGCGAGCCGTCGACGCCGCGGCACTCGGCGACCAGGTCGTGGTCACCGTCGAGCGAGATGCGCGACGCGCTCGACGAGAAGTTGCCCCTCAGATGGCCGCCGCCGTGGCTGGGCTGCTGGGGAGGAGGGGGGTTGGCGTAGTATGGTGGCGGCACCGGCGGCGGCTGGTGTTGCTGTTGCTGCTGCTGGTGCTTCTTGTCGTCGTCTGAGGACGATGATGATGAGGACGGCCGGCTGTTCTTCCTGTGGTCTTTGTAGGCGTCTTGGAGCTTGTGCCCGGCAAAGGCGCCGCCTAGAGCGCCGAGGAAGCCGTGGTTCATCTTGTGTCCTGTTTTAAAATGTTATTCTCATGTATAATTATGTCTGAACAAAATACGTACCAGCAAAGCCACCAGCGGCACCGCCAGCGAGAGCGCCCATGAGCCCTCTCTCCTCATCCGTCTGAGACGTCTGGCCGGGATACACCTGCGTCTGACCGGACACTGGTCCCGGACTGGCGCCGTACTCCTGCTTGACTGCAGCAGAACTGTAGTATCCCTGAGACGACCCGGGCCGCGGCGAGTGCTGCTGCGGCGGCGCGTATTGAGGCTGGCTCAAGCCGGCGTACGGCGACGGCGGCCCTTGCGACTCACGAGGAGGTTGAGAATATCCTCCCCACGACTGCTGGTGCTGCTGCTGGGGGCTGCCGTTATACCCAGCGCGCCCCGGGCTTTGTGGGTACTGCCCAGCCGGGGGTGGGGACACCGGAGCAGCGGCGTACTGCGGCTGCTGGGGAGGGTAGTAGCCAGGATTCGGCGAGTGCGGCGCCTGCTGTGAGTATCCTGGGTTGGGCGAGTGCGGCGGGGGAGGACCGCCGTAGTCCGAGCCCATCGGGTACGGAGGTCTTCCGCCCTGCTGCTGATACTCTGGATTCTGCGAGCGGTACGGGTCGAATGGCTGTTGATGCTGGCCTGACTCGCCGCGCTGATGGTAGCCGTAACCCGAGGGCGGGCTGGAAGGGGGATAACCACTCATATTCGGATTGTTGGGATCGTAAACTGGCCTGAGAACCATGATGAAGATGGAAAGAAAAAGTCTCGTTTATATACTCGAAATTGGGAGGGAAACCAATATGTTTATGTAGATGGAAGAAGGTGGATGCAGGACAGCGAGTTTACAGCTGTTCAGCTACTCTTTAAGAGATTCCCCATTCTGATCTGACTGCTTACGCCCAATCAGATTCTAGTATAGTTTCGCCCCGAGAGTGCGGCGATGCTAGGCGAGCGGCGAGGCGCAGCCCATTATGTTATGTGCCTCACTCGGCCTATGATCTTGTGCTGCCTAAATCCTATCTAGAGGCCTCCGCATTTTACACAATAGCTCCCGCTTCTGGGTATGTTGTTCGAGAACGTTGCGAAAAAGGGGTCCAAAGTATATTGAGTCCTAGCTTTATTGACTCCCATGCCACATACCAAGAATTGGCTACTTGAGGAACACCGTAACTTTATTTCTGAAGTGTACCTTTCTTTCTCTCCTTATTGAAGCATTACTTGTTAGCGCCTGCGTAGCGTGACATGAAAATGGCCGAAAACCCGACCAAGCTGGCCACGGACTGATATATAGTGGCTATGACGTAAAAGTCAGTGGAGATCCATTGACTGATATTCGCTGACAGTATCGTTGCGTCGATGCCGTTACTCCGTGATGGAGTCGGATTGATTGGGAGCTACGGTACCCAGAGCGTTGCCGGCTTGCCGACTACTGGCGCAATCTCGCAGGGTCCTGTGGAGAATCAAATCGGCGTAGAACAAACTGGACCCTTTTTGTTGTTCTTTGGCTAGAATCTTCTCTGCCAGTCGATCTCTCAAGTATGAAAACGGCACGTGAGGTTGGCTGAAAAGGAGAAATCGATAACCTAATAGAATTGTATCATTGCCTTGGTCTACCGAACAACTTCTTACTAGGTACTGAAGGAGTCTGAACATAAAAAACTTCGTGATTTTAAGTATATCAATATGGTCTCAGGGCTTAATTCTATCTCGACTGATGTGCAGTCCCTTTTCCCTCTATATTATACTTCTATGATGATACATGTTCGCAGGCTGGCTTCTCGCGAAGCCGATCTATCCAATACAATACAGAGAACGCCGATCCCCTGTCTATGAAAATGAGATGGACAAGGCTTCGTCTGAGCTTCTTGCCATGTTTCTGATGTGATGTGTTTTGATACAATATGAGACACATAATCCAATCAATGGCTCTGCGCCTGACGGACGATCTCGATCCCTTCGTCCGCCGACCGCTTGGACAGCTCCTTTTCCACCCAGGCCGACGCATTGGCCACGGCGTCGGCGGCACTGTCGAGGTTCGACTGGAAGAAGCCCTGGAGCTGGGACGGCGTGAACGTGTCTTCGGGGATGTGGGACGCGAACTCGGCGCCGAGCCTCTCGACATCCGCGAGGCACAGCGGCGACTCAGAGCCGACGTCGAGGTCGGGCGAGAACATGCGCACGAACATCTGCCGGGCCGACGCCCGGCTGATGTTGCCCAGGAACACCTTCATGTCGATGCGGCCAGGGCGGGTCAGCGCGGCGTCGAGCTGCTCGGGCTTGTTGGTCGTCATGATGACGATGCGGCCCTCGGCCGAGCCCACGCCATCCAGCACGTTGAGCACCCCCGACAGCGTGCAGTTGGATCGCGTGGAGTGGATGCTGCTCTGGTCGCTCTTGTCCCCCGTGTCCCCACGCTCGATCCCGACGGCGTCAATGTCCTCGAGGAGGACGATGCACTGGGGCGGGATCTCCTGGAACATCTGCTCCAGGTCGTGATCGGCCGGGACGCTTGGGAGCTTGACCTCGTAGAGATCCAGGCCGAATTCGCCCGCCAGAGCCGTCGACAGGGACGATTTGCCGGTTCCCGGGGGGCCATAGAGAAGGTAGCCGCGGCGGTAGGGCATACTCCTGTTGCGGTACCGCTTCTGCGTCTTGGGATCTAGGTATTTCCTGATATCGGCAAGCAGCTCCTCCTTGACTTGGTTGTCAAAGTGGACCGTGTCCAGATGCCGAATGGGCTTCCGGGACTTGGGCTGCCACGAGATACCGTAGCGGTCCCGCGAGTAGATGGTGACAAAGTACTGGGCCTGCCTGTCGGCGTAGACGCGGCACTCCTCGACGAGCCGCTTGATGGGCTCCACCGAGCGGCCGATGCAGCTGATGGTGAGGTCCTCGCCGCCGATGCCGTCGTAGCCGGGGTCGCACATGGCCGCGTTGAAGCTGTCGAGGGACCGGGACACGACGAACAGGTTCCCGCCGTGCCAGAACCACGCCGTCTCCCAGTGCGGCAGGTACTGCGCCGTGCGCCGCGTCTTTTTCAGCACGGCCGATACGTCGTCGCGGCCCGACTGCGACTCGGTGCGCGCGGTGAAGAAGCGCACCCGTCGGCCCTCGATCACGTGGGCCAGGACCCAGCTCACGGCGCTCCGGTTCAGGGGGTCGCGGCCGGGGATGGAGACGGAGGCGATGAAGAAGCGCCGCACCCAGGCGTACGCCTCGGACCACACGGAGCTGGCGAACCGCCACGCGGAGGGGGCGATGCCGGCGAGCGCGACAATGGAGCCGACGTGTGTGATGTCGAGCTCTGCCCAGCGTGACGCGAGGGTTCTCAGCAGTCCGACCGGATCGGTCAGCTGGAAGTTCGCCGCGCCGCCGGCATGGAATGGTTGCGACATGTTATGAGAGGCGGTACGCTGCCACCATCATAAATGGCCAAAGAAAGGAGACACGTAGCGGGATAGACGGAACGCCACGGGCAGCCAAATGGCCGCGTCACTAGAAGAGGAATCAGACACTCCAAGAGGCAAACAGATTTGAAATTACAAGTAGAATAAGAGACTAGTAATGAATGTCCAGAACAAGTAGTAGTATACAGTGAAACATGTCGAGCGCCGACCAATTGAAATGAAGGAGGATGGGCCAAAATGGATAATGGGATAGAGAGAGTTTTTCTGACAGCTATTTTTTTTCGTCGACGCACAGGCCAACTTGGCCCCTGTAGAACTTCTCCTAGCGCTTTTATACCCCATATGGCATGTCAATTCAATGATCGTCCTCGGTGCTAAGTTTTAGTTAGTAGACTCCACCGAGTCAGTCCCTGGAAGACAGTCAGAGTCAATGTTTATTATAAGCTGAACATCTTTTCAATTCAGTTCATATCCTCTTTCGTCGCCATTTCGCAGACTGGCATTCTTTGTTTTTCCTTTGGCGACATCTCAAAATTACCCTGTCCCTTTCTCATTGCGCCATGCTATACCTGCAATGGCCGTCCAATCTAGCCGCCCTGCGGTGAAATTATAGCGAACCGCTCCCAAGTCTGTCTAAGTGTGCAATCTAATACAATCAAATCGTCTCTACATGAAGTCTAAATCTTGGAACAAATGAAAAATTTCTATCGGGAAAGAGCTGACAAGCTTCGGATCTCGGCGTCCTCCTCCTCGAGCTCTGCTAGTTTCTTTCCGGGCAATCTGACAGCGCGATCCAGCGCGACCGGCAGACCCCTGTGTCTTCCTCTCAGCATGACGAGGATCATGATGATCTTGCTTCCCGTGTACATGCCACCCGTCAGACTGTAGCTCTGGTCGGGCAGGCCGATACTGATGCCAATGTTGGTGTACCCCGAGACGATCTCAAAGAGGATACTAAAAACGCTGAACGTCACGGGGTCCTCGAGGGAGTGCCGCGTCTCGATGAGCGTGACGAGGAACAACGCCAGCGCAACCCACCACACGTCGTGACTGAGCTGGCCGCGGACTTGCTGGGATACCAGGCTTGGTGGTCCGGTCGCTGGGTGATTGCTTAGGGAGTGCATCGACGGGGGTCGTGCAAAGTCCATTGTGGCAGCGCGGCGGAGTGGCTTGATCAGGGCCGGGCCTGCGCCGTCGGATGTCGCTGCACCAGTCGCAACGCCGACACCTTGAAAGCCAGTCATGCGGCGCTGCAGCTGTCGGCCAACGAAAGCTGTGCTCCGGCGGCCGACGGCAGCGAGGCGCTTGACGGATTTGGTGGATGGTGCCTGCGAGGTCGTGTCCCAGTTTCTTCGGTTGTTGTTGAAGGCAGTCGGGAGGCCCGCCGCGAGAGGGTCATCGCGCCCGGCAGCATCGGCGTCGGCGTCAAAGAGACTGCTCGTCTCCGAGTGGAGCTGCTCAACCTCGGTCTGGTCTCCCTCGTAGATACCCAGGGAGCGCTCTTCGTAGACGTTGGTCTTTCGCATGGTGATAATATGCGGGTAGGCAGCCGTGTAGAAGATGATGAGCCAGAGCACGTGCACGTCAAAGTACATGGCCGAGGGGGACACAATGGCGTAACCTCCAGATGGAATTGCTGTGAAATGTCAGAAAAGACGTCCTTCTTGGGATACTTGAACGAGGTTGCAACTTACAAAACCCTTCGAACAAGGCATCAAAGACACGTTGTCCGGTCGGGATGGCCTCCATGGTTGGATTTCCAGTGGTGAGAACAAGAATCAACACCCAATCGGCTAGTACGAAGCCTCCAAACGTGGCAACAAACATCCAAGTGTCCTTTGAAGGGAACAAACTAGTGTACACGCGACGTGGGAATCTGAGAATAAAGTCAAACCCCTCTTTCCAAACTGGATAGTCCTCCTTGTCCCGTTGAAAGAGATGGAACACCTTGGACATGATCCAGATCAACAAGCGCATGAAAACTGGAAACGCGGCAGGGCCGGCGAGCGAGAGAATGGTGACAATGGTGAGTAGAAAGTAAGCGCCCTGGAAGGGTAAAAAGGCTGCATCGAGCAGAGTGAAGCCAGCATTGTTGTAAGCCGAGATGGCGAGGAAGCTGCCAGCCCACCAAGGATTCTGAGCATTGACGGCCGCCTCGTCGACCGCGTAAACGTACATCCAGGCGCCTAGAGCAATGGCACCAAAGAGCTGCCACAGAACGAAGTACACAATGACAAAGGCCGAGAGGAATTTCAGAGACCGGTATTCCACACCACCGAGATACTCGCGCTGGTCCTCGGACAGATTGAAGAATTGGCCGTTGCGTCCAATGTTATGCTTTTGCTCATTGAAGAATGTCTGAACATTGAAGCCAGCATCCGAGGTTCGGGACTCGGCTGTCACCGGCCTTTTGCGTGCGGTCGTCGTTCCAGTCTGTTGGGAGTGTGTCTGGTAGATGGAGTGTCCAGTCGTTGCGGACATGGGCCTGTTCTCGCGGATCGGTTCAAGGAACCCGACGTGATGCTGTTGCGGCGGACCCTGCTCATTTCCTGCCGGATTGACCTGGCCCATAGGATAGGAAGCCGCTGCCTCCTCCGGCGCGAGCCCGGCCCTCGAAGTTTGAGAATTGGGATCGCTGGGGCGCCTCAAGGACCACGGCCCTTTGCTCTGCGACTGCCTCCGGCCCTGGCCTTTGCCAAACGAACCCATGACTTGCAGACCAAACATGGCGCCCGTCATGCCGACCAGAGCACCCGTCTTTGAGGTGGGAGCCTTCCTCTTTGCGCGCTCCTTCTCCACAATGTCCTCGAAGCGCTTCTCAAAAATGCGCTTGCGGAAGGCAATGGTGAAATAGGAAATGATGACTTGGGATCCCATCATCATGAGCACGCACAGCTGGACCTGCTGAAAGGTGGTGAGCTGGCTGAGGTTGACCGTATTGAGGCCAGAGGCCGTCAGGGCGGACATGACCATGAACAAACTGTCCCACCACCCGATGCTGTACTGGGGGGCCGAGGAGCCCCAGAAGACGAGGGCGCCGACGATGGCGGTGACGATGAAGTAGGCATAGTGCAGGGTGATGAAGTTGACGGGCGGCAGATAGGGCCGGACGACGGCCCATCGCCTCGCCCAGGTCTCGCACAGCTCTGGGTGCTGCGAGCGGAAGTCGTCCCACCGCTTGAGACCCATTCTCCTTGTGCCGTGACAGCCGCCGTCGAGCCTTAAGGGTGGAACGGAGCGATCCGTCACCGACGATTTGCGGGAGCTAAGCTAGCTGGACTCTGGAGAAGCAGGGATATGACGGCTTTGCTTTTCTGTGGCAGGGCTGAAGAAACACTCTTTGAGCATCCGTTTCGATACAGAGTGGTCATCACGCGTCGCGTTGACCTATTTGTTCACGAGCGTGTTTCTTCCGGGCGTTGAAATTTTCTGGAATGCAGCGGCCGACGGCGGCTCTGATGATATGGCTCGTATCTGGCATATGGAAGAAAAGCGCGACCCCCTTTTTCGCTGTTCGTGTCGTCCGGGTCCCACCAAGCACGGAATGTGTCGCGCCCAAAACACACGTGGCAAGGCCTTGGCAGGTATCAGGATCTTGTTTAATCTCGATATGTCTCTTCATCAATTGGTCAACGTGTGTAAGTTTGAACTCTTGTTCTTTTTCCACTATCCAACATGTCGAAATCGTCTTCTCGCCGTCTCCGAATTGGCGGCACCGCTATCGATCAACCTATGCCTATCAAGTCGCACTGATGATTGTAGCCAAGGAAGATTTAAGCGAGAACCTGAAGCTGGCCGCTCTCGTCACTTTCGGGCCCCATGTCTTTTGGCGCATTGAGTCCTGTAATCAACGTAGCCCTGTCAAGTACAGTAGGCATCCAAGATTGGCAGCTGCAACGCTGAAACGCAATCACCGTGCTTCTCCAGAATCAGAACAATTCTCAGCATCCACAGGATCGTCGCCCGCTTAATGCAGTGTTTCTTCTTATCAGATCTCATCGATTGATCACTCCCCACCTTACCTGTCATGCTGTACAACTAGGAATTCTACTACTCAAGAGCGTCTCTGGACGCTTTCGTCATCACGATGCGCGAGGTTCTCACGAGTGGGGCCTCCGCACCTTTCCGGCTGCCTGACACAATTGAACCTCGACACTATGCCATCGAGATTGAACCGGACCTCGATGCGGGAACCTTCCGAGGACGAGTCGCGATACAGTTACATGTAGCAAGGTCGACGCAGTACATTGTACTCCACGCCGTCCGGTTGAGTATCACCGATGCCTCACTTGAGCCCGAAGGCGGCATCATATCGTCTCCCACGGTGCACTACAATACCGATCAGGAGACGTCCTATCTCAAGTTGGACGAGAAACTGCTCCCTGGTTCGCAGGCTATTCTTTTTCTTAGCTATCATGGCACAATGTCGCCGGTCGGCAATATGGGTGGTTTGTCTCCCACGCCATACCAGCTGCCCGACGGAACAGTAAAGATGGGCTTCGAGACCATGTTTGAACCCACCATGTCGCGCAGCGTGTTCCCGTGCTTTGACGAGCCGGCCATGAAGGCAGAGTTCAGTGTCTCTTTGGTCGTACCTCCGGCTCTTACCTGTCTGAGTAACATGGACATTGCATCAGAGGAGGTCGTCGCATCTACTGCTGCCGCCGCTGCCAAGAAGCGTGTTTCTTTCGCCGTCACTCCAAAAATGTCTACCTACCTGGTAGTCATGGTGGCCGGCTACTTCCAAATGATCGAGACCGACGAGTTCCGTGTGCCCATTCGTTTCTGGGCGGCAGTGGATAAGAACTTTAGCAATGCCAAGTATGCGCTTGACATTGCCGTCGCGACTATGAAAGCACACGAGAAGAACTTTGGCCTCGAGTATCCGCTGCCGAAACTGGACCTCGTGGCCATCCCAGGACATCAGGGGTGAGTACAGACAATTTTTGCAATGTCAATATTGTAGTGCATTATTCCGATCAAGTACTCGAAATAACCGTTTCATGCCATAATTAAATTCATGGAGTATAAAATGCTGACTACCGACAGCGGCATGGAACATTGGGGCTGTGTAACATACCAGGAAGGCGGCATCCTTCTGCCCGAGAATCCATCTGTATACGACAGGTTAGTAGTCGTGACACTCATGGCTCACGAGCTCGCCCATCAATGGTTTGGGAACATCGTCACCATGGAGTTCTGGGACTCGCTCTGGCTCAACGAGGCCTTTGCCGAGTGGGCGTCTTTCCACGCCATGTCGACGATCCTCCCAGACTTTGACATCTGGGCGAGCTTTGTGGCCAATTCGATCGACGGTGCACCGGGAGCTGGTATCCAGAAGGCCATGGAGCTTGACGCCAACGTGGGAAGTCACGCCATCCACGACCCTAATATATCAGCCGGTTCTGCTTTTGACTCCATCACCTACCTCAAGGGCTGCAGCGTGATTCGCATGATGGCGGAAAACTTGGGCGTCGAGGTCTTCTTGCGAGGCGTCAGACTGTATCTCGGGCGATACATGTACGGCAACGCCACGACTGAACAGCTGTGGGATACCCTCAGCGAGGCCAGCGGGCGCAACGTGGCAGAGTTCATGACGGCTTGGATCCAGAGTGTCGGCTTCCCGCTACTCACGGTCAATGAATACCGTCCAACGGGAGAGATACTAGTGACACAATCCCGCTTCTTACAGAACGGAGATACCGACAAAGATGCCAAGCTGTATCCAGTCTCAATACGGATGCTCGGGCCCAACGGCTCGACCACGCATTTACTGACTGGCAAAAGCATCCGCATCCCGGCCAATCCGTTCAAGTACAAGCTGAACGTTGACCAAGGAGGCTTTTACCGTGTTGCATACCCATTGTCACGCATCCACAAGTTCCAGGTACAATTCTCAGGGGACTATCTTTCCGTCAAGGACAAGATAGGAATCATCGCGGACCTCGGTGCCATTGTTGCTACTGGATCACCAACAAGAAATGTGAACCTGCCTGATTTCTTTACGTTCTTGTTCCAGATCAAAGACCACATTGACAGCGTGTACATATGGCGCGAGGTGCTAGGACAGCTACGAAACATCGAGTCCGCGTTCATATTTGAGGGCGAGGTCGTCTCGAATATTCTGAAAGTCGTGAGGCATCGGCTGGTGAAACACCTCATCACTTACAAACTGTTCGCATTCAAATCCACCGACACAATTGAAGAGACGTTACTCAAGGCGCTGCTCTTCGGTCAACTCAAGGAGCATCTCGTGGTGCAGGGATTTGCAAAGGAGGCTTGGGTCAAGTTATTGGCCGGTAACAAGAATGCGCTGAACCCCAACATTCGACGCCGAATCTTCCAGACCGTGGCATATATGGACGATACAGACGTGAGTTAGAATCCACCATCGGCTATGATGAGTGTTACTGATCCACCACAGGAAACCTGGGATAATCTCAAGTCCATCGCTCTGGAAGGGTCATATATCCCTCCAGGAGACCCAACAACTCCCCTCGAAGCCTTCGAGTCTCTAGGTTGCTCACCAAACCCGCGCCTCATTGCGCGCGCTCTCGAGCTCATCACAACGCCAAAGTCGTCCGCAGAGTCAATCATGCAAGCAAAGACGGCCGCACCCTTCGTCTTGAACTGGGCGGCCCGCCTCAAGGTATTGCGGTCCTTGCAGGGCCACCCCAGCGGCGCGGTCGCCGAGTGGGAGTGGCTTCGCGAGAACTGGGACAGTCTGTACCAGGATCGCAAAAGCGGACAAATTGGTGGATTTGGCTTCATCGAAGACGCCCTCGGCGGACTGGCGACGTCGGCCCACATGGCCGAGGTTGAACATTTCTTTACAGACAAGAGAGACCCGGTATGTTCCATTTTATCACTTTCAATTTTTCATTTCGAAGCAAAGGGCTAACCTCATAAAAGTCCTTTGAAATGCTGCTTACTCAGGCCATCGACAAGATACGAGCCAGAGCCAGATTTGCCAACGCGGATCGGGACGCACTCATAGAATGGGCAAGGCAGGAACAAATGACTTCAGTAAACGTTGATTCCCGCTGAGATGGTACAATTTTTCTTTGGATTCACTATTTCGTTTTGTGGATGAGTGAGAACGATATCAAATTTGTACATGACTTTGATACAATAAACCTTCATAATGATGTAATCAACTCTCTCCTATCTACATTCCTCCACTCATCATGAAAATCCCAGCATATCTAACCAGAGGTCTCACCTACTCCAAATGCTCCCTGAACCAGTTCACAGCGGCATTCTTGCCACGAATCATAGCCGCGCGCTCGCCATCCTTGCGCTCGTCGCCGCGCACAAAGCACGCGTGCACGACGCCGGGGAAGTGCTGGTAGTCGAACACGACGCCGCGCCGCTGCAGCGCCTTGAACGCGTACACCTTCATGTCGTCGGGGAAGGCGGCGTCGATCTCGGGCGCGAGGATCTGCACGGGGACCTTGGGGTCCACGCCGTCCAGGTCCGCCTCGGTTGTCAGCGACGGGTGCCCGATGCTGATGGCGTCGACGAGGGGCGGGTCGTGCTCGGCGGCCGCGAGCCGCAGGCACGCCCAGCCGCCGTAGCAGAAGCCCGCGGCGCCGACCTTGCGGTACCCTTGGGCGCGCAGGGTGCGGGCGCAGGCGAACAGCTCGGGCTCGCGCGCCTCGCGGCTGTTGCGCGTCAGGAAGGCCGGCAGGTCGAGCTCGGCGAAGCGCTCCTCGATGATGGGCTCGGGCGCGACGACCTCGCCGCCGAAGAAGTCGGGCAGGTAGACGGTGGCGCCGGCCTCCTGGGCGTAGTGGTCTGCTAGCAATCGGAGGTTGTTGAACGTCCAGCCGAAGAGGTCGTGCACGATCATGATGGCCTCTGATGAAGGGTTTCGGTTAGCATGTGTTTGTAATTTGTGGTTGGCGGTCAGTGATGAGATGGTGGTTAGAGCCATGTCCATAATAATAAAGCCCACCCAGATTCCGGAGCCAATATCAGGAAGAGTAGAAATGCAACCCCTGATCAGGCGCCGACTTTGAAAGTCTTCTTAATGATACGTACTGTCCGGATTGTCACCAGTGATATAAGTATCATTGGATCCCAGCTTTCCTACCCGGCCCGTAGGTGTGCCATCCCACTATAAGATAGATGAATAGTCAGCCACCAGTTCTAATAAGCCTATATTTAGGTCTTATGTACTCCAAGATCCTCCCTGGTCATACAAGGTATTCTGCAAATATGAATCATATCTTTCGTGTACATGAAGATAGATGCACATATACTGACTGGGACAAATACTTACTGTGAAACCTGTAACACAGCACTCTGAGACCATATCTGCTTGATGTTATTTCGTCAATGTGTTGTAAATAATGATATGATAGCGATAACAGCAATGTTTGCGAGTCGCTGAACAAATATTTTATTGGTACCGGAGTTTATGGAGTTTATATATTGACCCCGAAATGGACTTATGTGATCGACCCCGCAAAAGAGAGCGAGAAGTCCGAGGTTTTTATCTTTGGCGAAGTAAGTAGTATAGAACAAGTATACACGCAGCAGTGTAACTAAATCCTACAAAGCTTGTGTTACTCGACTGATTCAGCCCCCAATTTGAAATCTACTTACTGATCGATTGTGTCATGGGGCCGCTATGAATTTTCTGCTCTAGTAGTATGCTTCTTCGTCGCTATTGAAGCCTTTGCTTGGCTCATTACGCCATTTGACGGACAATACCGTATTTCTAAGCAAGCATGTATTACAGAATCTGGGCGCGAGATCGCTGATTTGTCCATTTGCAGGAAGCGGTTCTAGGTACATGTCGACTTGGGATTGTAAGACCCCTTTGTTGAAGTCAACCTTTTTATCTCGCGCTCCGGGCTCAAGTCCGCCGCTCGCGGTCCTCAACTCCGCCGTTACTATACTCCATATGCTTGGACCGGCGGAACTCAATTCATTGTGCATTTGGACATCTGCTAGTAGATTGGGAGCTACTAAGAGCCAGACACATGTGATAAGCAATAATCCCCAGGTAAAACGCCATTTCAGTATTATTTCATATTAACATAGACTTGTGCGCATCTATCCCTGATGCGTGCAATCACAGAAGCCTCGCCCAAAATGTCATTACAAACGCGCTTCTGAACTCTTCCCGAGACATTTTGTACTACTACTGCCTGGCCCTCTTCTTGGCCGGGGCCGCTTTTGCTTTTGCAGCAAACACCCTCTTCTTGGCGGCCGGCTTCTCGTCGTCGTCGTCCGACCCCTCGGGCCCCTCCTCCTGGTCGGCGAGGCGGCGGTTCTCCATGCGCTGCTTCTTCTCCTCGGGCACGCCGCGCTCGAGGATCTGGAAGAACTCCTCCTCGCTAATGGTCTCGAGCTCGAGCTCGTTGATCTTCTTGAGCTTGGCCGGGCCCGCGCGCGTGCCGATGACGATGTAGTCCGTGTCCTCGAGCTTGCTGATAACCTCGGCGCCGTACTTCATGGCCGTCGCGATCGACGTCTTGCGGTCCATGGTCTCGAACGTGCCCGTGAACAGCAGCTTCAGCCCCGCCAGGCAGTCGGGCTCGCCCTGCGGGATCGTCTTGCGGTGCGTCCTCATGTTGATGGCCGTCTTGGGAGGGCCCTTCTTTCCCTTTGCGGTGGGTTTCGGGGCCTCTTCTTCCTCTTCGTCGTCTTCGTCCTTGACGTCCTCGTCCTCCTCCTCCTCGTCGTCCTTGGGCTCAGACTTGATTTCCTTCTTCACCCTCCCCTTGGCGCCCGTGGCAGCGCCATTGGCATCAGCCTGTCTCACAATTGCCTTGGAGACTTTGACCTTGGCAGTGAGATGGCCGCCGGGCCCGCCCTCCAGCTCGCCGTAGTAGAACCCGTCCGCCGTCTGCTCGTGGCGGAACTCGAACTCATCAATGTCTCCGAGCGGATTGCAGGCCTCGGCGTGACGGGTCATCATCTTCTTGGCCGCTGCATTGGCGGCGGCCAGGGTCGTGTAGACCTCGGCGGGCTGCGGCCCTTCGAGCTCCGGGTTGTCATCCCAAATGTAAGAAGAGATGACGTAGACTTCCTCTGGCAAGACCTTCTTTGGAGGCATTTTTGGTGTTTTGAGTCTTGTATGACGAAATAAAGACTTTTCTGATTTTTTTTTAAACAACTGGACTGTTTTGAATTTCAAAGAAAAAAGAATATATAAGGGGCCGATGGCATGCCTTAGGCAGCAGCTGGTATGAGACGCGATGGCTGATAGGATTATGGGCTAATAAGCGCGTCGTGTTGTCTAGGCCAGTCCGTGCCTAGGACCATAAACTACCCTGCCTGTGCCGCATTTAATCTGGACAACCTCTCTGGTTTTAAGCAGAATATTGAATGACTTCTAATCTGATAATGGTTGGGCCCTACTTAACTTGCGGTGACATTGCTATGTCGCTGTGTCAAATACACAGTCATGACATTCTGTTCTGAAAGGTAAGACTAAGGCTGTTATGACTTTCGTATAGGTATTTGGCGGCATTCTTACCATGGAAAGGACGGCAGTATGGTGTGCTTTTCTTTTTCTTTTTCTACGAATGTCCCTGGTCATCCACGACAAGACGTTCTCAGAATAGCTTTTTACACCGGCCAACAATCCTTTCTGCCAAGTATTTCCGAGTCAACTATATTGCCTAACTAGCGGCATGCTAGAAATACTTGTCTCAGTTCAGGATATACAAACCATGAGCTTTGGTATTGACTTTCGACCACCAAAAATAGATAAACTAATACGATACCCTTACGATGTAGACTGCCAGGGTGATTCGACAACCACATCACACGAGATACAGTTACCAAACAATCCCATTGCTGTTCTGTTCAGAATAGCAAGTGCATTTAGACATACATGTGTATATACTTGTATGCACAAATTCATAGCGAGGCCGGGCAGAACTCGACGTAAACAAGCAGTCAATCTAATATAGGCACTGCGACCAGATTTCTTCTCTATATTACAGAAGCTGCAATTTCTAGATTCACCCCGCTCGTCGTCTGGATCGTGGTCGAATTATTGGCAGATCTCCAAGAATCAACGTGTCGTTCATCTCCCATAAAGCCGTATCAGTTCCTGCCAAGCCTCTCCTCGTGATCTTCTATTAATTCGTACGCTGGTCTAAATTGATCGCTCTTCTCCTTGTCGCCTGCCTTGAGGACTGGATTCGGGTGGGTATCGTCGGTGCCGCCGAGAGAAGTATAGCCCTTGTCATATAACGGACAGTATGGGATATCAAGTGCGCGTATAAACTGGGGAGAAGTAATACTAGTCAGCAACAATTCTTCGCTGGAAATTACATCTTCGAATTTTTGGACAGTGCCAATAAAGATCTTGGAAATGGCGGGTGAGAATAGAGCAAGGACTTACCCCCCAGACCTCCCTATAATGCCAGTCAATGACAGGATGTATTCTGATAAACCGCGGCCAGTCGCCGTCCGTCTCCTGGAAGTGAATCAGGTCGGCGCCGTGCGGGTCGGTCCTCCGTGTACCGACAAAGACGGCCTTGACATCGAACATCTCTTGCAGATACTCGGCCAGCGCCTGCTTCATGGGCTTATCACTCGTTGCAAGGTCAAGGTGGTACTCTTTCGATGTCTGGGCCACAAACTCGTCGACTTCGGGAAACGGGCTGGCAGGCCGTATATAAATCGCTTGCAGAAGTACGGGGAGGGAAGCAGTGTTGCACGAAGACAGCGGCGGTACTGGCGTTGACGGCGGCGGGAAGTGAGCGGGCAACGAGGCAAGTATCAGGATCAGAAGAACGAGACAGTCTTTGCCGCCGTTGTACGAGAGCGCCAGTTCATCGGGCCTGTAATTGAAGAGTCCATCAGCTCAATTCGGTAGAGTAGTGGTTCTGCCGTAAGCAGAACCGCAACGGCATCGTTCGGCGTAAGAGGGAGAGACAAGGATCAGATCTAGGCAAACCGTACTTGTACCGCTTGAGCGCATCGTCAATGACTTGCTTGGCGACCCGGACTTGTTTCTGTGTATCGAGGAGAATCTTGTCGCTCGTCTCAGTCGCAAGGAACTTGTCGACCTTTTCCTTGAGCGCAACACAAAGTGTGCGCATCTCACCCTCCATGTCCCTAAGTTTCCATTCCGCCTCTTGGTGCCCCGCGCCGTTGGTGGCCATGACAGCGGGGTCGTTGCCGATGGTTAACCGTACAATCGCGTCTGCCGAGACGATACGATGCCGCACGTCTGTCTGTGTCTCGTCCTCGGCGTCGAAGGGGCAGGTCTGGAAAGTCGAGGAAGCGTGGAAAAAGTAAGGTAAGACGGACGGACTGGCGGCAGTGGTCTTATTGTATAACGACGGATGCTGCATTCACACTGCAGGTCAGAGTAAGGTAGAGTGGCTCAACTCTCTCGGCTTTCTAGAATGAACCCTGCATTGACTTGTCATACTAAATGGTAAGTGAACCAGTCCCCTCTACCTTTGAGCTAGGCGGGTGCCTACAGGCAGTGGAGGGGTCGACTGAACCAACTCTGGGCCCCCCAATCCCGCTGTTCGGATCCCCCTGACGCCCCTCGCCGCTCCTCGGCACGACTAAGTATGGGTGCTGTTGGCGCCTCGGGTGGGGACCGCTTAAGCACGGTAGCCTGGGCGGTCAGACTCGATTCACAGGGGTCCGACTTTTTGGACGGCAGAATTTTTCGAGATCGGCCCCGCGACCAGAAAAAAAATCCAGATGCAACAGTAGAGGCGCTTGCGAAGCCAAAGCTAGGAGTCGTCGTTGGGTGTAATAATTCAACATCGTCGCCAGTCGCTATACTCCGCTCAAAATGCCTGCCAGAACGTCGGTAAATGCGTCGCATGGAGGCAAGAAGAAGGCGAAGCCCGTGGAGGACAAGACTCTCAAGAGGAAGCGCAACCAAGACGATTTGCAGCAACTGAAGAAGTCGGTCGACGAGCTCGACCCAAAGACTGCCGAGATCACAAAATTCACCGACTTGCCGCTCTCATCGCCGACGACCCGCGGACTCGATGCATCGCATTTCCAGACCCTCACCGACATCCAGGCCAAGGCCATCGGACCAGCACTCAAGGGCCGCGACATTCTCGGCGCTGCGAAGACGGGATCCGGCAAGACCTTGGCTTTCATGGTCCCAGTGTTGGAAGCTCTCTTCCGCGCGCAATGGACCGAACACGATGGCCTGGGCGCCCTTATCATCTCGCCGACGCGCGAGCTGGCAGTACAAAGCTTCGAGGTGCTGCGTAAGATCGGCCGGTATCACACATTCTCTGCGGGTCTGGTGATAGGCGGAAAGAGCTTGCGCGAAGAGGCGGATCGACTTGGCCGCATGAACATTTTGGTGTGTACACCCGGTCGTATGCTCCAGCACCTGGACCAGACGGCCGGTTTCAATGTCGACAACCTGCAGATCCTCGTTCTCGACGAAGCCGACCGAATCATGGACATGGGATTCAAGAGTGCCGTCGACGCCCTCGTAGAGCACCTCCCGAAATCGAGACAAACGGTCCTCTTCAGCGCAACCCAGAGTCGGAAGGTCTCCGACCTGGCCAGGTTGTCACTCAAGGACCCCGAATACATCTCTGTCCATGAAGCAGCCACGTCCGCGACGCCGAGCACATTAGCACAGCACTACCTCGTCACACCTCTTCCCGACAAGATAGACACGTTGTACTCATTTATCAAGTCGAATCTCAAGAGCAAGATCATCGTCTTCCTGTCATCAGGAAAACAGGTTCGATTCGTCTACGAGTCCTTCAGACACCTGCAGCCCGGTATTCCATTGCTCCACCTGCATGGCCGCCAGAAGCAAGTCGCGCGCATGGAAATTACCAGGCGGTTCATGTCAGCTCAATACTCTTGTCTGCTGGCTACGGACGTCGTCGCTCGTGGAGTCGACTTCCCCTCCGTTGACTGGGTCGTACAAATGGACGCCCCCGAGGATGCCGACACCTACATCCACAGAGTCGGCAGAACCGCGCGGTACGAAAGAGACGGCAAGGCCATTCTATTTCTCGATCCGAGCGAGGAGGAGGGCATGCTGAAGAGGCTCGAGCAAAAGAAGGTGCCGATCCAAAAGGTCAACGTGCGCGACAAGAAGAAGCAGCAAATTACAAACAGCATTCAGGACATGTGCTTCCACAACCCGGATCTAAAATACCTGGGGCAAAAGGCCTTCATCAGTTATACGCGGTCGGTCGGACTTCAAAAGGACAAGGACATTTTCGACCTCCGGGCACTCGACCTGGAGGGCTTCTCCGCCAGCTTGGGTCTGCCCGAGATGCCCCGGGTCAAGTACCAGAGGCCCGAAGACGTCAGGAAGCTCAAGAACCGGTCACGGGCCGAGCTCTCGAGCGGCTCCGAGTACGACTCGGACGGGGAGAAGATCGCCAAGCCCAAGAAGAAGGACGAGGTGCGCACAAAGTACGACAAGATGTTCGAGCGCAAGAACCAGGACGTGCTGTCGGAGCACTACTCGAAGCTCCGCACCGACGTCGACGAGGACGACGACTTCTTCGGCGTCAAGCGCGTGCTCAAGGACGACGACCTCGACGCGGCGGCCGCCGGGGAGGAGGGCGAGGACGTTGACGTCCGGGGCAAGGTGGTGCCCGTGTACGGCGGCCAGGAGCTCGTCATCGACTCGAAGCGGAGGGAGAAGCTCATCACGTCCAAGAAGCAGATGCTCAAGTACAAGGGCAAGGGTACGCGGGTGGTCTTCGACGACGACGGCGAGGCCCACCAGCTCTACGAGCTCCAGGGCGAGGACGACTTCCAGCGCGAGGGCTCGGCCGAGGCCCAGCGCAAGGCGTTCGTGGCCGCCGAGGCCGACCGCGTGCGCGAGGCCGACGCCGACGACAAGCAGCTCGCCAAGGAGAAGCGGCAGGAGAAGAAGATCAAGCGCAAGGAGCGGGAGAAGGCCGAGGCGTCCGGGCAGGACGCTCCCGCCGCCAACAATGGTCTGGGCACGTCCGAGGACGCGGCGCAGGCCATGGACTTTCTGCGGTCGCTGCCCGTGGCCGGCGACGGCGAGGACGAGGACGACGAGCGGCCCAAGAAGAAGGCCAAGAAGTGGTTCCAGGACGACTCGGACGACGAGGCCGACAAGAAGAGCAAAAAGGGCAAGGGCAAGGTCATCGAGGTCACCGACGCCCCCAACACCCTCGAGGACTACGAGGCGCTGGCGCAGGGTCTGCTGGATTAAAATGGAGGTGGGATGCACGATTATACCCAGGAATCATTGTAATAGAACGGACAACAGAATTGAACATTTTCGCGAAATCAAATCTCGTCGGTATTTTGACCCATCATGTGATGTTGAATTGCGACCTTACTGGCTTAGACACCAAGATCTGTGCGTTTCCCATATTGACGGGGGTGACAAAATTTCGAAAACTGCACCAGTCCATGACACAGGGAAAGCATGACGAAACGGATCCATCAAAAGCAAGAGAGAAATCTGATTCAATTCGATGTGTGGGATGAAAGCACTATGTACAGGAAAAGACAGTGGTATCATTATTTCGCGAAAAATTAAAAACTCCTTTCGCTTGTTTACTGCCGATCCGGCAGTCCATTGTGTGAAAGGATTTGTCTTGTCCTCCTATTGACGCCAGATGCAGGCAGACGGACTCCTGTAAGCAGTATGATTCTGGTGATCAAGAAATTTCCATCTACGCCATTCCGTTTCCCTTGCCATTGTCTATGCGTGGTCCAGCGCCTCGCCCCTCCTGTACTCTCCCCGCTATCATGAGAGGTTGGTTTTTGTAAATCATTCAGATCTCGGTCGCTCGTCGCCGTATATCCGCAAGCGGTAAAAACAGGTGTGGTCTGCGCCGTAATTGTTCAATGCTCTGACAACGTAGACGTTTGATACAGCCTCCATATCACTCAGCTCTGACGACAGGGTGTGAATCTGGGAGCCATCGCCCGTTCTTTGTTCCTCGTAGGTAAAGCCTGCGATTTTGACGTAACCACCGTGGAGCACCTGCTCGGAGACTGTCTCGGGCCAGCGGCTGCGAGACCATGCCTCGACCGTCTCGCGGAGGTGATGATCCTCATAGTAGGCCCATACTTCCATGTCCTTGGGTCTGGCACCTGGATCTAGAGTAGCACCTGGTAAGATGTGTTCCACGACGAGATATCTAGGCACGATGTCCCGACTGATCGAAATGCTAACATTGGCAGTACCAGCCCCCTGGCCGTTACGTCGCGGGCCAGCACAGAAGCAATCGCCCTCCTCTTCCCAGGGCAGAAGAACGGCTGAGGGGGGTAAATTCACGTGCCCATCTACATCCCAGAATTGCTTGCTCTTGAAAGCTGGCTTGGGAGGTTTCCAAATGGGGGAAGTGAGTTCCGGGTCAGTCCTTGCACCGGCACCGGCCGAGAAGTAGTTGACTTGACTACTGAGCTGGGAGAGGACGGCAGAGCTGCCAGACTTGGCGGCAGCTTCGATCTTGAGTGTGTCGGTGTACTTCTTTACTGCAGCATCGACGACCTTGTCCAGGTCGCCCGCAGACAGTCCCTGTGGTGGGCTGGCCTTCAATTGCGCGAGGCTGTCCTTGAACTCGTTCACTTCGCCAACAAGCTCTTCAAGTTTGTCGCTATACCCTCCCTTGATCTCCTTTTGATAAAGCTCCTCGAATTCCTTGCGAGTCACCAACTTTCCACCATTGCCATTGATATTGTGTTGCTCTAGGAAGGCTTTGAGCTCCTTCTCGGTCATGCTTGCAATATTTTTGTCGAGCTCGCCCCCAAGGGCTTTCAGGATTGCAGCATCGTTTTGGCGAAGCCATAGTTCCCACGCACTGTTGAGATCAGAGTTGCTGATATCCTCAAAGGTCCAGTCATTCCCTGGTGGCAAGTCGTTGAGATATCCACTAGCAACAAGGCGGTTGATGAGAGGGGACCAAGTTTCGCTGCTGACACCTTTTAGGATGTCCTTGTCTTTGAGTATTGACTGCTTGATGGCTTGGTAGTAGTCTTGTGGGATCACTAGCGCACCGTTCTTGTCCTTGTTCACCCAAAAGACTTGTCTTCCGTCCTCATCTGGTCGCACGCCCGACTTAAGAGCGTCCAGAGATGAGTGGATCTGCTCCAAGTCTAGATCAATGCCGTCAAGTCGATGAAAGATTTCTTGCAATTCCTTGCTGCGGACGCTCCCTCCCCATGTCGGGAGCGAGAGATTTGGAAGTGAGAAACCGCCTCCAGTAGAGAGCGAATCCCTGTTGGGAAATGATCGATAGGCTTGGAAGAGCAGCAAACCCAGAAGGAGGATGATCAAGGGCAAGAAGTAGTCCTTTATGAGATTGTAACCCCACCACCCGAAACCTTGAGCTCGATTCACCATTCTCGCGCCCAAGGATGATCCGGCAGTGGAAAGCGGAGGTGGCAGGTGAGTTTTGGGATTTGTTGGTGGAATTGGTGGGTATGTTGGATTTGCAGGTTTCGTCCACGCAGGAGACGGCATGACAGGCCCCTGCACTCCTTTGAACATCCAGTGCCTAAAGCGCTCGGCCTTGTCTTTGTCTGCCTCGGTCAAGTCGTCCCTCAAAGCAAACGGTTTTGGCCCAGTGTGACCTTGAGATTCGGAAGGCGCCAGGCGATCTCGCAACGCTTGAACTCGCGTTGGATCTACCTTTTCGGGGTCTGGAGGTGGATCTTTGCTAGTACCGGCTTTGGAAGCTGCAGCTTTCCTGGCAGCTTCTTCGGCTTTCTCAAGTTCGGCTCTCTTGGCCTCAACTTTCTTGCGTTCAGCTTCCTCAAGTGCAGCTCTTTCGCGTTCGAGTCTCTCGAGTTCGGCTTTCTTGGCCTGAAGTTTTTTGAGTTCAAGTTTCTTGCGTTCAGCTTCCGCAAGTTCAGCTTTCTTGGCCTCAATTTTCTTGCGTTCGGCTTCCTCAAGTGCAGCTCTCTCACGTTCGGCGCTCTCGAGTTCGGCTTTCTTGAGTGCAACTTTCTGGCGTTCAGCTTCTTCGAGTTCAGCTTTCCTGCGAGCAGCTTCTTCGGCTGCGGCTTTCTCGCGCTGAGCTTTCTCGCGCTCGGCTTTTTCGAGTGCCTCTTTCTCACGCTTAGCTTTCTCAAGTGCGGCATGCTTCACCGCAGGATCCTCGGTTCGAGGCGGAGGCGGAGGCGGAGGGTCGTCCAAAGATGTTTGGCCGTTCAAGCGAGGGCCCGCCTGAGTTTTCCGCCGAGCTGACATGCGCAGCGGTGCCCCTGTGGAGGGCGACGCGAGATTGGCAGAGTTGAAGAGGTGGTCCTCGTGGAGGAAACTCCTGGCCGACAGAGGGACGGGAGTTGGTCGACCGCCAGCCATGCCCCATTTCGAAGCAAGCGAGTCGGCTGGCTCTGACGGATGGCTTTTTCCATTGTACGGAGTCTGGTACGGGTTTTGCAAGTCGCTTACATAAAGATTGCGATTTCCGACTTCGTTGTGCAGATTCCAGGGATCATGTTCGTAATAGCCTGCGTTTTTCGGGACAGGCTTCCGATAGCTGGAAGGGAGGAAGAGATCATCGTCGGATTGAGAGTCGTCGTTTCGAGGAGTGGCCTGGGAAGTTTTGCCGCCCGGATGAGTCCTTCTACCCTTTCTGCGTGGATTATGAATGCTGTCAATGGCATCGTCCAGAGGGCTGGTAGTTGCCGGGTCTGGAATCTCAACATCTTTCGAGCCGTACATTTGGTCGTAAAGCTCCTGGTTTCTGGCGTCATTCTCCTCTTCGGTGATTAGTCGTTTCCGACCATCTCTCGAGGGGGCAAATATGGTATTCTCGCCATAAGCCTCGACGCGAGCAGGAGGTAGGGGAATTCCACCATCTTGGTGCGAGACCCTTGCCGAGCGCCGCGCTGTGTTCCGAAGCATCTTGGCCAATGTGACGATGGAAAATGCACCGAAATCGCGATGAATCCTGTTTGCAGAAACGAGGACGACGAGGCTCAACTAAAAATATGTGGTGCCACCGAGCCAAGTCCCAGTTGGTCTGAATTTAGATCCAGAAACACGACAACCTGGCACTTCTCGAATAAAAATGAAGATGGCGGGAAAAGAATTCGAAGGTCGTATGAGTTGGTGGTAGCCAGATAGATGAATGATCCGTGGTGCAAGCTTGGGCCGAAACAGGTGGAGCTCAGCCGAAGAAGTGCTGTTCCATTGTTCGCATCTCCTGCAAACAGCGGCTCAGCCAACAATCGAACAAAGACCGGGCAACGGCAACAGTCTCGCAGTTTGGCCGGACTCGGCGGCGTGGCGGATGACAGACAGGCGTGATGTGTCGCAGGCGTTTGCAAGCCTCAGTAAGGCTGAGGTTCTGAGATTACAGTAAATCAACCCCCTTCCGCAGACGGGCAAGTGACATGGATGCAGTTGGTCAATGTGTCAACTGTGCAGTCGTCGCAAGTCGCATTTGGGTATTCGCAACGGGATGTCAATGAATGCGGTTCGAATGCAGGCCGTCCACAGATTTTTGAGACACTGGGTTGATCTAGAATTTTCCGATTTCGTGGTTCGTAGAGCTTCGTAGCATTGTTGCCGTACCTCAGGAATGCGCCAGGCTTTGTTGCAGTTCAGCGCGTCTGGTCGCGTCGGGAACAGTTTAGACAGCGCTAGTCGGGGCCTTACCTAACGCAAGTCGTTCCTTTAGGACAGAATCACGTGAGCCACATGTGCATCTTCTACTCTGTACAGTACACAAGCACTTATTACGCCACATTCATTCGGCTGCAATTCCTCGATTCAATGTCCGCATCTTTGGTCGGATGTGTACTACAAAGGTTACAGAGCTCCGGGAGATTTTGGTGTGAGATTGATGGTTCTTCCACAAAAATGGCATCTCTGTGCCAGCAAATTGGCACGTCTGCCCGATCGGCGACGATAATGACAGCCATGCGCTCCATGTGTCTTTCTCGACTATGAACAACGATAGACCAATTGTAAGCATCATGTATGGCCAATCGTGCTGCCGGGGTATGATTTCTTTTGAAACCTTCTTTTCGCCATTACAAGTGGAGTGGAATATATGAGGATATGCAGATATACTCATTGGGGACTGTTCTTCGACGATCATATAATAATAAAGCCACGAGCATGCTGGGGAGGCATGGCGTCCACGCTGGGCCCACATGGAACTCCAAGGACCAAGAGACCCTACCTAACATTTCAACCAACGAGTACTCCGTTACAATATTGTTGATCCAGTCTGGAATATACACACTGTAAGCACTTGGAAGCAACGCAAACCGTCGTAGTTTCTTGATCCTTCTTCTGATGCCAAGTATGTATCCTTGGCCGAATGGTTATAGCAACCTAGTTGCCGCGAACACGAGGTGGAAAGAAAGGGCCACAGCATTGAAGCAATATCAAGCTTCGTGGCCTGCAGGATGAAACGCTGTCGCATGCACTGGGACCTAGATAATGCCTCACAAAATTGCTTCATGTTGCTTCTCGTAACTTTTTTTTCTTCCTGCGCTAATAATCTAGCACTTCGTATCCGAACACTGGCCGGACTTGCTCCAATAAGTCTCAGCTGTCTGGGGATACCTAAAGACGAGCGGACTATTTTCCTATGCGCCCTACGTATAGATAGTATAGAATAGTAGGTCCATTAACTAGATATCCTTCAGCTGAGTTCTCACTCGGCTTGCCGAATCTGCGAATCGTTTGCGGTCTAGATACGCTCGTAGTATAATAGACGGTCGCTAGGTAGTACATACTTCCTCTGAGGCTTGAGCACCCCAATTGAAGAGGCAAACTGCACTACGACGTGCCTATGCGCGTGTAATATAGTATGACCATCACCACTATAACAGGCGGTGAGGGTCCGGGCGAGTTGAAGCTTCCGCTCGAGGCGTGAGGTTCATGTTGATGGGATTGGTTTTGGATGGCTCGCGAGTCGCCCAGGGCTGCGCGGGCATTTCCCATGCAGTCGGCCGGCGACCAGACCCCCTACCAAGACCCACCTTGGTGGGCGCGATGCTCAGCTACATCCTGGAAAAGGTGTGTGGCGCTCCAATGCGCTGCTGGGAGCCCCACCAAACGCTTGATTCGTGAGTGGGATGCGAACATTAGGACTTGCTTGCTTGCGACGGGAAATCTCATTTAAATGACCAAGGTGACGACTGATCGCCTGTTTACAACAGCTTCCCATTTTCTCCTCCTCCAGCTCTGTTCGCAGTTCTCTCTTTCCCTCACTCACTCATACACACGCATACTCTTTACGCACAACCTCAAAAAAGACCAATCGCCAAGATGACCGTTGGAACTGTCTTGATCACTGGGTAAGTCACCACATGCTGCGTACCACCACATCTGAGAACCCCAGCTCTGTCTGGGGCGGGGTGCTGCGCGCGCGCCCAGTTTCAACCCCGCCATCATGATGAGCTTTTGTGGCATTGGCAGCAGCGCAGCTGGCCTCTAGCAGGTGGAATTGTGGTCAATGTGCCGACACTAACTCTCTACAGTGGCACTGGCTACATTGGCTCCTTCACCTCTCTTGCCCTCCTGCAGAATGGCTACGAGGTCATCATTGTAGACAGTCTCTACAACTCGTCCGAGGTCGCCCTGGACCGCATTGAGCTCATCTGCGGCAAGCGGCCCAAGTTCCACAAGGCCGACATCACCAACGACGAGGAGCTCGACAAGGTCTTTGCTGCGCACCCCGAGATCGACAGTGTCATTCACTTCGCTGCTCTCAAGGTGAGTCCTCGCAAAATCCCGCGGCCTCAGTCCGGATCTCCCAGAGCTGCGCTAATAATCGACTCTCACTTAGGCTGTGGGCGAGTCTGGAGAGATTCCCCTCGAGTACTACCGCGTCAATGTTGCCGGTACCGTCTCTCTCCTCCGCTCCATGAAGAAGCACAATGTCACCAACATTGTCTTCTCCTCGTCCGCCACCGTCTACGGTGACGCCACCCGGTTCCCCAACATGATTCCCATCCCCGAGCACTGCCCGATCGGACCCACAAACACCTACGGCCGCACAAAGAGCTTCGTTGAGAACATCATCGAGGACTTCATCAACGCCGAGAGGCAGAACGCCCAGAAGGCCGGCAAGCCCTTTGAGCAATGGAACGGTGCCAACCTCCGATACTTCAACCCGGCTGGTGCCCACCCCACCGGTATCATGGGAGAGGACCCCCAGGGTGTTCCTTACAACCTGCTGCCTCTGCTGGGCAAGGTTGCCACTGGCGACCGCCCCAAGCTCCTGGTCTTCGGCGATGGTGAGATAGCACTCCCCCTTCTTTTGCTCTACGATAGCTAACCCGTGCTCCCTCAGACTACGCCTCCAAGGATGGAACTGCCATTCGCGACTACATCCACGTCGTCGACCTCGCCCGCGGCCACTTGGTCGCCCTCAACTACCTGCGCGAGAAGAAGCCCGGCCTGAAGGCCTGGAACCTGGGTTCGGGACGTGGCAGCACCGTTTTCGAGATGATCAAGGCCTTCAGCAAGGTCGTCGGCCGCGACCTGCCATACGACGTTGTACCCCGCAGACAGGGAGATGTTCTGGATCTCACAGCCAACCCGACGCGCGCCAACCAGGAGCTCAACTGGAAGACCGAGCTGACCATGGAAGATGCCTGCGAGGACCTCTGGCGCTGGGTGTCGAACAACCCCAAGGGCTACAGACAGGAGCCCCCGCCGGAGCTGCTGGCCGCCGTCAAGGCCAAGACCTCGTAAAGTGGGCGAGCTGCCTTTTTAATGAAATGTTTGGAAACTTCTTGATAGAACGGGCCGGAACAGGCAGAAGCCTGCGGAACCCTAATTATAAAGCATTACTATAGACAATTGTTTATTATCTCGACTATAACAGCCTGGCAGGAGTGTTCATCCTTCGCTCAAGTCTTGGCGTCCTATCCCGTGGTGCTAAAGTGAAGTTCTTGGCCAACGAGACCAAGCAACACTTGACAATTCACGGACTATTTGGCAGCCGCGTCTTTGGCGGACGGGCGACATCGGGAGCTTCGTCTGTTGAGCTGCTTTCGTGATGCTCCTGACCCGAGCTCAGCGAGCTGTACGATCCGAGACCCGCAAGTCAACCGGCTGGGCATCTTTAAACAGACCACAAGTGGAGAAGATTCACTTGTTTGACGCTAACAGGTGCTCCGTAATTTGTCAAGGTCCGCAGATGGGAATGGGGATTAGCCAGCTCCATGGGCTCAGTGCCTGCCTTCATAGAGATGATCACGTCACGATCGACGAGAGCTCAGATTACCCGAGTGCAAAGCTCATGAATGCAGCAACCAGAGATCCAGAGCAGCAGCAGGCCAAGAAGGCCGCGTGTCCATCGTATATTTTGGCTCTCCATGACAACAAGCCTCATGCTTCTTCAGCTTCTACAGCTCTGTGATAGGCGGGGGACCCTCCTCATCCTATTCAAAAGTCTGGTGCCTGCGACAGTGCGACTCGAGTTGCGCTTGCAGAGGGAGGCTGTGCAGAGAGGACGATCCGATCCTACTATTGGAGCTGCTGGTCGATCTGGCAGCGGACAAGGTGGCCAAGCCAAGGGTGCGAGGGACATTTCCACCAACGGTGTGGACGCCAGAAGCCTTCCAAGCTTCTGCTAGATTTGAGCTTGCTTGCTTGCTGGATCTTTTCCAACTGCCAATTGGGGACAGCTCGGGCCCTGTGCAGCACAAGCTTGAGCACAGTCGAGCTGTTCGGCCCCCTGCTTTGCTTGCTTCGCCCTGTACCCGTACCCGTACCTGGGCGCCACCCCTCTACAGCGCAGTGACTCGGGGGTCTGCCCGGTTGGTGGCTCGAGCTCGAAGCTCCTGTCTCATGGCACGCTGACATTCCATTCTCGTTTCACGTTTCAAGGTACTCGTCAGTTCCTTGGAACTCTTTCTTTATTTCGTCTCATCTCGTTAATTCGGTAGCATCCCGTAATTCCAGGGCCAAGATATTTGACTTCTCTTGGTAGAATTTACATGCTTTGCAGTATCGTGGTATTGGATCACCCTTCCGTTTCGCTGGTACCTTGATCATTGGTACTTGGCCCTTCATTGAGAGACACCCCCGGCCGCTCTCCAACGGGCCACGGCATACCCGCTGTATCCCCCACGAATCAACCATCAACGGGTACGCTTGATTTACATGAGGCTGTGAAGGCGAGCCCATTTTGTCGCCAACTCTCACTTCGGGCCCTTTATATACCTGACGTACATCTCTAATTCAAACGTACAGGAAATTCCGCGTTCTTTCCTGCTCTCGTCCCTTGTCAAAGTCATGGATGGCAATTGAGAATTAGTGAGCCCGGTCCGGTCCTTGTGTTGAGTGGCTGCATGAACAAAAAGACGATCTTCATCAACTCAAATGCGGCCCACAGCTCTTTCAGTGAGCACACCCAGGTCACTCCGGAAATACGCCAGTCGATCCTACCCTCGCAGCCGTTGCGGGTGCTTCCCGTACAGTCCGGATCTTAACTCATGATGCCAGGACTGATCGAAGATTCAAACAGTATGGAGTCCATATCACTGCAGGAACGGCGGCAGCTCCGGCTGGAGCACCTCGGTGCGGAATGGGGTCTAAACATGTCGCCGTTGCCGTCTCCGCTGATGCGGCCAGATCAGCCTCCGTCCATGGTGTCACAAGATGACTACGCATATGCCGAGGACCTGCTCAGGCATCAACGGACGTCGGAACAGGTACAGCAGACGAAAGGAGGCTTATCACGGGCATTTACGACCAAGAAGAAGACATGGGAGTACAAGGAGATCTACGGCGCCCTCGTTACCGTTGTCGCAAACGGCGGCTCGCCAGGTGTGGCCGAGGCCCTTGTCAGGATGCTCAGCCAGGTGGGAGGAAACGTCAACCTAGCACAAAAATCCCGAACAAGCTTATTATCGCGACGGAAAAGTCTGGATCTCGCGGAGCGCAGCCAGGTCCTCCAAAAAGCGGTGGAGAACCGGCATGAAGAGATGGTCGAGGTTTTGTTGCCATTCGCCGATGCTCTCAGCCTGGACACGTCATTGCCCATCGCCATGCGGCACCAGGACCTCGAGATTGTCAAGATGCTGGTTCGATACGGGGCAAGTGCTACGCAGACAGCCGAGGGACAGGATGCCTTCCGATATGCATGCGGCGCTGGGAACCAGTCGGAAATGGTCGCCACGATACTATCTTCCGAAGGACGACCACCGGTGACGTGGGTCTCACAGTCCATGGTGGAAGCTGCTCGAGCCGGATGCTTGCAAACAGTCCTAGCTCTGAGCCAGTCTACCGCCGATGGCAACTACGATGCTGCGGCTGCACTGAAGACTGCCGTGGCCCTGGGACGACGCGATATCGTTCTGGCTCTGATACTTGGCTGCAGGCCACCCGGCCAGGCTGGACTGAGCGAGGCATTTGACCAGCTCATGGCCCATCAAAACATCTCCCCCAACGAGAAGTTATCCATGGCCGAAGTCTTGCTCTGTGCTGGTGCAGGCGGCGACCTGGTGGCCCAGGCTTTGGTACAAGCAAGCGCCACTGATTTCATCCAAATGGTACACATGCTCGTCTCGCATGGTGCCTCGATCGAGTATCAAGATGCCCATGCTCTACGAAAAGCGGTATCTGCGGGCAAACTCGATATTGTCGACATTATGTTGGGTGGCGATGCACAATTGAGCCCAGTCCACGCATCCGAATGCATTAACGCCATGCCAAAAAAGATGAGATTCGAGGACAGGCATACTCTTTTGAAACTGTTATTACGGAAAGGTGCGGCTGGGCCGCCACTCGACGAAGCTCTCATAGACGTGACTGAAGCAGGCGACGTGGAAGCTGCGAAACTACTTTTGATGCCCATGTTTCCCGGAGGCAAGGTCGTCGGCAACAAGGACCTCAAAAGAGGCCCCCGAAGTATGATATTTGAAAAACACGCCGTCGCTTCTACGGATCACAAGGGAGCGCTGGCTCTTCACATTGCCATCAAAAACCGCGTTACTCCGATAGCGAAACTGATACTCTCCGCCGAAAAGCCGCCGCCAAATGAAGCCATGGCGCAGATTTTCCCCAGTGTGCGAAACCTGCCGCGCCTCGAACGATTCCAGATGACTGAGGCATTTCTGGGCGCTGGGCTGTCAGGTCCATGTGTTCATTCTGCACTTCAGAATGCCATTGACGAAACGCCGCCCCATAGAGACGAGCGGCTTATTGCGCTTCTACTGCGCTCGAATGCTGATGTCAACTTCAACGAAGGAGCCGGTATCACAGCAGCCATTGCGCAAAAAGATGTAAGTCTGCTGCACAGATTGTTGAAAAGCAATCCGACACATCAGACCGCAGCCAAGGCAGTGCCAAAAGCCATGGAAGTGCAGAATCCCGTGAAGAGAGCCCAGATGGTTGGCATGCTTCTTGAAGCTGGCGCATCACAAGGTGGGCCAGAGGTCTCGGCAGCACTGGCAACTCTACTTCAATCGACTTCGGTGGACAAAGAACTTTTGGTGACATTACTACAGCAAGGTCGGGCAGATGTCAACGCAAACAATGGGAGCGCACTCGTATATGCCGTGCAGAACATCGACCCGGAAGTGCTTCGAATGGTTCTCGATCTAGGTCAGCCTACGCAAGAGACATTGGATCTCGGAATGAGAAGCCTCGGTCAAACACCGTCCAGCTCAGCGAAGGCTGAAAAGTTGGATCTCTTGTTGAAGCGAGTGGCATCAAAAGAGCCCGTTAGCCAGCTGCTTATCGACGAGGTGCAGAGTATTCTCAAAACACCACCGCCTCAGCGAATTCTATCTGTTTTGAAGACGTTGCTCGCAAACGGCGCCAACATCGATGCAAATAACGCCGAAGCACTATGCAGAGCAGTCGCTGTCGCAAATGGGCCCATGGTCGATCTACTCTTCTCAGCTCGTCCCAGTCCGCATGCCCTCTCTTTTGCGATGCCACACGCCCTGCGAATCACAGATGTCATGGACCGAATGGCCTTTGCGCAAAGGATCCTTCAGGGCGGTATTCCGCCAAGAGAGGTCAACAGAGCGCTCGTATTCACCGTCAAAACACACCCCGACGACATTCCTCTCATCAATCTGCTTCTATCCCACGCTGACACTAAGGATGGTCTCGCTCTGATTGAAGCAGTCAAGATGGAGAAACAGGATATTGTGGACCTCATTCTTAATAGGAAACAGAGGAGCTTTTCAGTAGATGTCCTGAATGCCGCATTTGCACAAGCTACGAGAGCCAAGAATCAAAGATCGCGAAGCATGTCCGCCAACAGCTTACTGAAGGCTGGCGCATCCGGCGAGGTTGTGTCTGATGCCTTGCTAGCGGCAGCCACCGATGGCGATCTCGACTTTGGCACCATTCTGGTTCGCAACGGTGGCAGTGTCGAACACAAAGATGGACAAGCCATCATTGAAGCTTGTCGGTCTGGTTCTTCCGACGTCTTGGCTATGCTCCTTTCAGGCGAGGTAAATGTTAGCCAGCAAACTTTGCAAAAAGGATTCCAAGCCGCCACAGAGATGTCAGATCTCAAGATCAGAGCTGCCGTCTTGAAGCTTCTGTTACAACATGGAGTAACGGGTGATGTTGTCGACATGCAACTGGTATCCGCAGAAAGATTCGGCGAGGGCGGATCAGATCTGGTCAGGCTGCTTCTTGTCTATGGCGCAAGTCCCGACTATAACCAGGGCGAAGCCATTGTAAAGGCGACGCACAGCGCATTTCTCGACAGCCTGAAGATGCTGCTCGGTGTCGAGGAGGTTGGCGGTAAGCAAAAGCGGCCTTCGTCGCATACTTTGCTGAGGGCAATGGACGCTTGCTGGAGCCTCAGCAGAGACACGCGTTTCACCGTGCTCGAATGGATCTTTCAAGCGGGAAAGCCGGTGCCAAACGCAGTCCACTTGGCTTTGACGAAAGCAGTCAATGAAGAGGACCCCGAAGAGAGGATCATTGAGTTATTGGTGGCAAACAGGGCTTCTCCCACGGCTAACGGCTGCCAAACCCTGATCGATGCCACGAGAACATTGCCAGCATCTCAGTTCTCAAAACTATTGGAGTCCAAGATCACACCCGAGGAAGCCTCACTTGCATTCGGCAAGGCATTCGTGCCTGCCCATGCGAAATCATGGTTGTCGGACAGAGGTCTAGAGATTGCGCGCTGTCTCTTGCGCAAAGGTGCTTCTGGAGACGCAGTGGGATCTGCACTAGTAGCTGTCCTTGGCGTACATGCAGAAAGCCCCGGAGACATTGCCGATAAGTTCGTAGAGCTGCTGCTCAAGTACGATGCCGACGTCAATTACAACCAAGGCGAGGTGCTGCGCAACGCCGCGGCACAGGGCAGTCCTGCTCTGCTCGAAAGGTTGCTGCAGGAAAAGCCAAACTCCGAATCTTTGACTCTTGCATTTCCGCAAGTTTTTGATACTAATGCTGGCGAGAGCGAAGTGCTAGAGCTTGTCCAGCTTTTCGTTGAATACCACGACGACGGCAATCAGATAGACACCATGTTCGCCTACCCCGAGTCCCAGCCTGTAGTCATCCGAGCGCTATCGCAATTCCCTAGGTCGACAAAATTGTTACAGGCTCTGCTTGATATCGGGTACTATCACGATCAGATGACTACCACCCAAGTCTTGCCCGAGGTAGAGGAGGAGGAACAGGTCAATCTGATCACATGGGCACTACTGCAACCACAAAAGAAAATCAGCAGTGGCGTGATTGATCTGCTTATTGACCAAGGGGCAAAGGTTAACTACGAGACGCGACTAAGTCGGACAAGTCCGTTGATGCTAGCAATCCAGGCACGACGACCGGATCTGGTGAGGTCGCTTCTGCTTGCCGGCGCAGAGGTGGATGTTTGCGATGCTCTGGGAAGATCGCCACTCTCGATGGCATCAGCGATCGGTGGAGATCTTGCGATATCCATGATGTCCAACCTCCTCGCTGCAGGTGCCTCCAGAAACGACGGCTCGCTGCATAATGCTGCAAGGGAACTCAACCTGCAGGCGATGCAAATATTGGTGGAATACAAGCACGATCCCGACTTCCCGAGTCCAAGCCCAGAACACAATGGACGTAGTGCCCTTGGCGAGTTGTGCCTTCACGCCGCTGACTCGGGAGAAATCACAGCACTGCGCGAGAAGGCCATGGAGAAGTGCATCAACTTTCTTTTGCAAGACTCGGACATCAGCATACAGTCAGAGGGCAAGTCTGTGCTTCTGCTAGCCTTGGAGTCAAAAGACCCGGTAACGACCACCAAAGTGCTCCTGCGCGCGGATATGTGGAAGTTCATCAACAAGCCCTTTAACCAGTACAACGACGGAAAGTACACATACTCACCCACCCAGTATGTCTCGCGCGTGTTACCGCAGACGGATGCCACACCGGAGCTACTGAGGATTCTCAAGGCAAACCGGGGAGCCGACGCCTACTACGCAAACTCTGGCGAGCAGCCAGAAGATGCCATTGGGATGCCAACGATTATGCAAGAGCAGGAGGCAGAACGAAGAGCCCGGGTGGAGCGTCAACGTCTCCAGGACGAAGAGCATCTTCTGGCCATCAACCGCTCCAAAGAGCTTGCAGCCGTCCAGTCCCAGATCTGGGCCAACCAAGCCGAGCTTGAAGATGCTCGGAAGAAGCGATCGCACCAGGCAGACGTCTCGGCCATACAGGAGAAGGCGCGCCTCGAGGACGAACTGTTTGCACGGGCATTGGCCCAGCAGAGAGCGAAACAGGGCGCCGAGGTCTCGCACCAAAAGGCACTGACGGACGCATCGCGGCGCCGGGTGCAGGAGCTGGGAGATGCAGAGATGGCGCTGAACATGCAGAAGCAGCAGAAGATGCTGGAGTGGGAGAGAGACCTGGGCAACGAGAGGGTCGGCAACGCGAACCAGCTGAGCAGCATCCGGCTGCGCGAGCGGGAGGAGACGGAGAGGATGGACTCGGCGGCCGACGCGCGGTTCCGGCAGAGGATACAGGAGCAGAGGAAATTAGTCGACAGCCAGAGCCATCTCGCCGCCAACCTAGGCGGCTCTAGTGGAGGCGCGGGTGCCAGGAGGCAGATTGGGTACGTCACGGGAGAGGTGCCGTGATCCGGGCGAGAAGAGTCCAAAGTTCCAAACATGAGCATACTAGAATTTGAGAGAGGACTTACTGAGGGAAGATGACATTTCAAGGCGTAAAGGAATGATAGCGAAATGTTTGAAAAATATCTAGTCTTATATACATGGCAGTAATGCAATAGTATTCAACTTGAAAGTAATAGTACGGTGTACCACTACCATATCAAAAAAGCAATATACAAGAAGAACACCTTATGTAATTGTGTACTACCAAATGTGCACCAATGCAAGACATGCATGACCATCTGCATATTCCCCGTTATTAGCTCTGCGGTAAGCCTAGATTTCTAGAGATATGCCGGCCCTGCAGGTGACAGAGCCCCCTAATCAATTGACCAATGAGACACCAGCGCTCACCATGCATACAGCTGACCCTTTAAGGTCATTCATCATACACAGTAAAGAGCAGGCGAGCTCTTTGTCTCAATCCAAATGCAGGGAGCTTTGACAAATTTGAGATCGGCACTGAAACCTATACACTACCAGACTCCATGCCACCTCAGAGAAATTGAGGCGGTGTCAGCTCCATCTTCGAGGGCTGAAGTTCTTTGGTTACCCCGCCGGTTACGGCGGCATCATTGGTGGAGGCTCCTGACCGACTATCAGGGTCACAGGTGTCAGCATTGAAATACTCGGGAGGATCCCCTTGTTTCGCACCGTAAAATCTTGCCCTGGGTGATTGTTTTTCTTTGAGAAAGGTGCTAGTGTATAGATATAGGAGAGGAACGTATTTGTTTTGCGAAAGAAGAGCTTGGCACCCGGGATTTATTTGGGAAACCGAATCTCAGGGGATCTTCCTTGGACGCTCTCCACACCCCACGAAAGCGTTGAACCTGGACACCATGGAGAGTCTTCTGGAGAAGCTCAACCCGTTTGGGGCACCCGCCGCCGTCCACGAGAAGGACCCCGATGACATTGGCGAGTCCATCGACGCCTTCACTGTCGCCGGTGGAGGTCACGGCGCGCGGTCTACGGCCCTCACCAGGCATGAGCTCAGAGTGAGCAAAGCCCTCAAGTCGTTCCTGGTGGACCGGGGCGTGGTGGCCGAGGGAGAGGCCGGCCTGGACGTCGACGGCCCGGGCTCCATCCTGGACGCCCTCCTGGACCTGCCGCACATCAACGTGCCGGCCGCCGTCACCGACAGGTCGTACCCGCTGGCCGAGTACTTTATCAGCTCCAGCCACAACACGTACCTGCTCGCGCACCAGCTTACGGGCAAGTCGTCGGCCGAGGCCTACCGGACGGCCCTCTGCACGGGCGCCCGCTGCGTCGAGATCGACGCCTGGGACGACGAGGAAGACCACGAGGAGCCCAAGGTCACCCACGGCTACACCCTCGTGTCCCACATCCCCTTCCGCTCCGTCTGCGAGACCATCCGCGACGTCGTCGACCAGGAGGCCGTCGAGTCCCAGGACAAGCAGGGCTACCGCGCGGCCCCCATCCTCCTCTCCCTCGAGAACCACTGCAGCCCCCACGGCCAGGAGCGGCTCGTGGCAATCATGAAGGAGGTCTGGGGCGAGCGGCTGCTCAGCAAGGCCGTGCGCGAAAAGGGCCACGAGGAGCAGGAGGAGCACGACATCCAGGTCCGGCTCAACGACCTCGGGTCCAAGATCGTGCTCATCGTCGAGTACCACTTCACCGACGAGAAGGAGTCGACCGACAGCTCGAGCGACGAGGAAGAGGACGAGACCGAGCGCAAGGCCCGCCACGACTACAAGGCCCAGAGGAAGGCGGCCCCCAAGTCGGGCATCATCCCCGAGCTGTCCGAGCTCGGCGTCTACGCCCAGTCCGTCAAGCCCGTCGACAACTCGTGGTTCGAGGAGCCCGAGATGAAGAACGGCCCGCACGACCACCTCATCAACGTCTCCGAGGTCCAGCTCGCGTCGCACATGCCCGGCAATAACGAGAAAATTGCCATTCACAACTCCAAGCATTTGATGCGTGTGTTCCCTAAAGGTGTGTACTCATATATTTATCTTTAAGTGTGATCCGCAATGGCATGATTTGTGCTGACAACGCCAAGGAACGCGCATTTCTTCGACCAACCTGAAGCCCGCGACTTTCTGGGCGATTGGCGCCCAGATTTGCGCCTTGAACTGGCAGAGCTTTGGCCTCAGCCTGCAGCTCAACGAGGCCCTCTTCAGCGGCTCGGATGGCTACGTGCTAAAGCCGGCGGCCCTCCGCGCCGGCGGCAACGGGCGGCTGAACACGGGCAAGAAGATCAAGCTGCGGCTCGAGGTGGCGGGCGCGACCGACGTGCCCCTCCCCAACGGCCGCAGCGCCGGCGACATCAAGCCGTACCTGACGTGCACGCTCTTCCACCCGGACGACATGGCCGAGGACGTGGCCAAGCACCGGACCAAGCACTACCGGCAGCACACGCTCGGAATGCTGCACCGCGACGAGAAGAACCCGCCGGCCGACGAGCCGCTCTGGGACGAGACGCTCGAGTGGGAGTACGAGGACAACGAGCTCGTCTTCCTGCGCATGCTGGTCAAGAGCGACGACGCCTTCTCGCGCAACCCCGTCTTCGCCGTCGCCGCGGTGCGCCTGCAGTACGTCGAGCGCGACGAGTGGCGCTTCGTCAGGATGCTCGACCCCCACGGCAAGGAGACCAAGTGTACGGTCCTGCTCAAGTTCAGTTTTGAGGAGATCAGCCGGGACACGGCGCTGGGCGAGACGCAGTTTTAGAGGGGGAGCGATGTGTACGGATATGTAGATGGATGGTAATTATATATGTCTGGACCGGGGGTCAATAATAATTCAGGATCGAGAGCACACTTTGGTTGCAATTCTCATAATTGGATTTTTCAAATCACAGATAATCAGCATTGCGGTGGCCACAGTGTTCCCATGGTGAGACGAGACTACGTGAAATCAGGTCTTTTTCAATCTCAATGAATTCGACACTTGATCGTCTAAGTACTGCTAGATACCACCTATTCGCTGCCGTCCATCACAAAACGCCCAATTCATAATCAGATTTCCAAAGCACCCATTGAAAGTGGCATCCAGATCTCCCTGAACCTTCCTTGCCATGCTCCCCAGTCTCACTTCCCAACTTCATCAGCGCCAACCATGACAAACGCAACCCGACAATCCACCTCGCCGCGATTACTCCAGCGGTGGTCAGTCCCGCCCTGGACCAAAAAGTCGCCCCTCCGCAGCGTCGTCTCCTGTCCATCATCCAGCGTCAGCACAATCTCCCCGTCCACGACGACGCCGTAATCCCGGGTGAGCGTGCGGTGCGCCGCCGGCGCCGAGAAGCCCGGCGGGTACGTCGCGACGGAGAAGAGCACGCCGGCGGGCGGGCAGCGCGGCAGGTCCTGGGAGCTGGGTGGTGGTGGTGACGGGTTGTTGGAGGCGGGGACCGCGGGCTGGGTGTCTAGGACGGCGAAGGATGGGCCTGATGGGCCGAAGGGGTGGATCGGCTGGATGGTGGCGTCTGAGGTGATGATGGAGGAGCCGGAGGGGGTGTGGCCGGTGGTCACTACGCGGAGGTTTGGCGAGGAGGACATGGCGGATGTGGGTTTGGAATTTGGGGCGGCTTGGTATGAGTTTGGACGGATATGTTGATACGATCAGAGGGAATTATTGTAGAGTACCAGAAAATTGGTACTTTAGTCGCAAGTAAGTCTATAGAGGCCAAGTGGTTCTAGTGCTTCGAGGTAGTTGATTCACACATACAATAGGCGGATACGGTTCACATATATACTCAACATATAACGTCTGCGCCGCAACAACTGGGAGAATAGCTCACATAATCGTACTCCCATCCTTCCATGACTAACATCGGGGGCGGGACGAGTCTGCAGCGATCTTCTTCATGCAAGGTAGCCAAAAGTCAAGAAAATTGCCAAACAGGGCGTCGTGCTTACGTGGTAGTATACTCACGAGAACGACTATACCACATGCGGCACAATTTGGGATTCGAAGGAATCTCTTAGTTGGGGTATCTCCACCGAGATTATAAACAGTCGGACTTCGCGTCTTGATAGTTCCGACGTGCCTTGTGAGTCAGCATCAACCAAACGCCGCTGGCATAAATGACCCAGGTCAGGCGGGTGCAAAATAAAATAAGAATAGGGATAGTACTCATACTTTGCTGTAGCACATCATCCGATCGCCACAGTTGATGTTGGGATGAAATCTATATAGTAAGAAACGGGATTTTACCGATAATAAAAACAAGGATAAGAATATTTTAGTTTTTGTAGCACAATCAAGACATTTGCGCGTAGAGGTGCGGTGTCTGCAACGTATTTTAGTATAGACGGAATCTCGCTTTTTTTGGTCACCCGCTTGCTAGGTGCTATATCAAACCAAAAACCGGCTGACCAAGTTCAGGGCAAGTCTCTGGTGGATATTCCTTGTCGTTGCATTCAGAATTTCTTCGATGACATGCAATTTCCTTCCCGTCTTGCTGACTCTGATTTGAACCAGATGAAGTCCCGCCATCAGCAACTTGCTTCTGCAAGCACGATCCAGGAGCGACAGGATGAAATGTGCAGAAGATATAGAGACTAGAAATAGACCGCTAGCTGCAGCAAGGAAAAGAAGATCTATAACCAACTAGCAAAGACTGCCTGACTTTGCTCGGATTCAAATACGATGTCTACTTCTTGGTTTCCTGAACAATTATTATTACTTCATCATAGGCTGTGAGCATTCGTGTTTCAAATGAAGACTATAGATTGCCTGCTCAAGTCTAGTGTAAAAGGCTGACCGTGTAAGTGATAAGGCACATATTACGGCAGAAACTGTGGGCAGCCAACGTAAGGATAGGGCCCGCCAAAAGATCTTCTGCATATTTCGCCGGAAGAATCTGCGTCAAAGTAAAGACAGAAAGGCAGTCATAGATCGGAGCATTCTGCGGAGAGTTGTACAAGACTGAGGCACCAAGCATCCCGGTCATACAGTACTCGGTAGTCGGCCCCATATATCTCGGGAGAAGCTGCCGCACATCAGGATTACGGATAATATATAAGCATAATAGAAGCGTATATCAAGCGGCTCTAGCATGAGACGACGTGCAGCGATTCTCGGATTCTGCCGAGGCATACGAGGTAAAGATCTGATCTGCCCAGGGATATGGTAAATCGTCGCAGGTCTGCGCCCGTCTCAGGCATTCCGAAACGACCAAGATGGGACGCGGCGGATACTGCCGATACCCACTCTCTACTAGCCACCCGTTACACTGATGTAAGAGGAAAGATCTGAGCTTGTCTTGGGATGAACCCTGGCAATCGAAGACGAGAAGACGGCATGATCTGGTTTGGTAAGGGAATGGTATTTTGGCATTTGTGACTGGTTGTGGCCTGGGTTGCATAAGCTGGTTGGGGTGCTTGGCCGGGATGATACGATGTCGCATCGGTATGATCTGCACTTCAACCAAGTCAAACCCACAGGAGGGTATCCGCCGGATTGGATCTCAAGATGTTGAGATGTGGTTTTGTGAGGCAATACTCGGTATGCGCCGATAGCTGACAGCAGTGGAGTTTTATAACAGTCTGGCGCATCGTGACATTGCTAAGGCAAGAGTCAATACAATCGTGTATATATACCGAGACGATTGTCCTCTCAATACAACAAGAGCTCTCTCCTCTGCAAGCCGGTCTTCAAAGCATTTCTACAACTCCTCTTCGAAACTCATAATTCGCTCTTTTTACGCCGTACGGCTCTTAATTCTTCAAACATAAGATACCAACTCTCTTCTCTCACGAACCAACAACAAAAAATCAAAATGCAATTCTCCCTGGCAACCATCATCCTCGGCCTAGCCGCCATCTCATCCGCCGCCGTCACCGACGTCGAGGGCGTCCGCAACGTGGCCCGGGACTCGATCGTCATCGCCCGCCAGAGCAACGGCGGCCGGCCGACCCCCTCGGGCTCCTGCTGCGTCGCCAACACGTCGCTCAAGCAGGACGCCTGCACGGCCACCGACGGCACCGCGGGCCGCTGCGTCCCCGGCGGCAACCCCTGCGGCGGCGCCCTGAGCTGCGTCGCCCAGTCCAAGATCACTTGCGACGCCAACATCATCGAGCGCGGCAAGAGCCTGTGCCGCGCCAATGCCGGCAACGGCCAGTTCATCGACGGCGCCACTACGATTTCCAGCTTGAGCCAGGCCTCGGTCAACTAAGAGAGAAAGGGGGGCGGGAAGTGAGAAGGGGCAGCCAAGTGTTTTTGCACATAAGGAAAGGTGGGCATGGCTTTCCAGAAATGAGAAGAGCAAGCAAATGTTCGGCGACCATGGTCTTGGACATATTGGCACTGATGACTGAAATGCCCAAGGAGTGTTAAATCATAAAGTAGCAAAATAGTATAAGAGACAAAGAAAAAAAGTATTGAAGACATTGTGTTACGCACCATTATAATTATCTTCAATTGACACCACGCTCTAATATTTGGCCTCGGATATCCTCACGAAACACTTTGCCGGCTTCGTAGTCAGACTATCGACAGCCTCGAACGTGTTCAGCTCCTCGGGCAGGGCGCTCAGCTCCAGGTTCCAGAACAACAAGGTCATGAGGATGCGCAGCTCGAGGTACGCCAGGCGGCGCCCGAAGCAGCCCCGGACGCCGTTGCTGAAAGTCAGAAACGGCCCGGCCTGGGAGTCGAACTCTTCCTCGCCTTCTCCCTCCCGCTTGAGCCAGCGCTCCGGCCGGAACGCCTCCGGGTCCATGTCGTCCCAGTCGCCGCGCTTCTCGGTGTGCGCCCGCGAGCTCTCGCTGCGCAGCGCCTCGGCGACGCCAAACGACGGCCGCGCCACGCTGGCGCCCATGGTCGGCATGAAGACCTGCGTGCCCCTGGGCACCCGGTGGCCCAGCAGCGTCGTGTCGACCTGCGCCTGGCGGAACACGCCCAGGACCGGCCCCGTCAGCCGCAGGATCTCCTCCATGACGGCCTCGAGGTACGGCGCCTGGGTCCGCGTGATCTCGGCGACCGTGGGCGGGCGGCGCTCGGCCGCCGCGTCCCGGTAGGTCTCGCGCAGGGCCCCGCGCAGCTTGTCCTGCACGTCCCGGTGGTTCGCCATGTGCTTGAGCCCCCACTGGAACGACGTGGCCGTGGTCTCGTGGCCGGCGCCGATGTAGCCGTACAGCTCGTCGCGCATGTAGGGCGAGTCGAAGGCGGGCGGCCGGCCGGCCTTACGCGCCGCGTTGATCTCGCGCTTGACCATGTGGTCCAGCGCCGACTTGACGGGCTCGCCGGCCTCGGCGCGCCGGATCGCCAGGCCGATCTGCTTGTCGAGCATGCGCGCCTTGGTCGCGTACGCCTCGCGCATGTGCGGCTTGCGGTTGTTGAGCCGGTGGAACAGGCCCGGCAGCGGCGCCGACACGGACTGCCCGACGGCGTCCTGCTGCACCTGGTGCGAGCGCAGGTCCTCGTTGGGCAGATGGTCGGGGAATTCCACGGGTGCGTCGATACTGTCGGGGACCTGGCCGTCCAGGTCCGCCTTGAGGACAATGTCGTGGTACAGCTCCGTCATGCTCTGGGAGTCGCCCTCGCCGAGCGCGACGATCTTGATGATGTCAAAGGTCATGACGTGGATGTCCTCGTCGGCCCGGAACGGCCGCCCGTTGGCCTTTTCCGCCTTGAGCCTCCAGAGGTCGATGAACTTGAGCGTGTTGCGGTGGATCTCGGGAGCGGAAACCTAGGATCGGATGAGTTTTAAAACTTCAAAGAAAGACTTTAAAACAGAATGGATGTATGGCGTATTCACATACAGTGTGCAAGAAGTTGGGCGTCATGAGATCCTTGACCAACTCCCTGTTGGCCTTGAACTGGGGGCTCTGGGTCTTCATGCCAATGTGATGGTTCGGGATGACGCCGCCGAGGGCGTCGAGGTTGCGGCCGCCGCGGTCAAACTCCTTGCCCCTCCGGAGCAGAATGTCCTGGACCTCGCGGTAGTCGGACAGGATCAAGATGGGCTTGGACAGCGGCGCCAGAAAGACCTGGACGAGCGGGCTGTTGTGCCGCCACGGCTGCTCTCCCAGCCAGGCCCTCGGTCGTCCGCCCTTCTTCCGCACCTCGCTCATCTCTACTGCGTCGCCGAGGATGGACTTGACGGCGGCCTTGTTGTACGGTATTCCCGGCAGTGGCCTGGGCAGGGCCCACTGATAACCCAGATACAGCAGCGAGAGCAGGCCGACGACGACGGCGCTCACTGCCAGAGGCAGCTGCGCCAGCGATGATACGGCGGCCGTATCGGACGGCATGTTTTGGATCTCGGCGCGCAGATTTGGTGGTTGAGTGGTTCACACGCCCTCCTCGCAGCCCCAACTGTTCACGGGTGGAAAGTGTCAAACAGGGGATGTCGAAAAGAAAAATCGACGCTCGCGTCACTCCTTGCGGAAGTGGTCTGATATATCTCATCCCATACTCCAAAAGTTCTCCTAATATAAGACTTGCAGTTTGCTTAAGCGCGCCCCTGGTGGCCCCGGATCGGATGCCAGCAAGCAAGATAACGTGGAGTCTGGGTCAAGTCAATTTTTTGGGTCCGCCCAACGGTCGGTGCCGCGGCGGCGTGGGATGGCGACAAGGATCCGGAGTGTTCTTTGTGGGAGACTCTCCCACGTGCGACGGGTTGAATTTAGGGAATGCCCCTGGAAGATGACTCTCTGTCCGTCAAAGCTGTGACCAGTATTCAATTATACACAAGACCGAAGCGTTGATGTCTTGTACAAGAAACGAATCAAGACAGTTTTCTCGTTGACAGTCGGCAAAGAAATCTTTCGATTGGCTTCATGCAAGCAGCAAGCAGAAAGAGGAACATCGTCGAGATACGGAATAAATAAAGCTCACGATGGATTTACCATTTCCAGCTAGTGGCCCGCTTGGCTTCTCTTAGACATGGATGATCATCATATGTACAAGAAAACGAATTGCCCGGAAGTGCCAAATAACAGTCGCAGTGCCTAGGACATGACTGCGGTCTCCACTGGTATGCATAGGACTGACAAAACGGACCTTTGTGCTTTCCAATTGGCTACAAGTCATGGCAGGCCCTACTTTTATCTCATCTGTCGACGTTCTCGGCTTCTACGCCCGGAAGACGACAGGGTTCACGATCGTCCAAAGCGGTTAATGATGCGATCAGCCTCGGGATTACGACAAGAGCGGTTTTGTCAGGGGTGTGGTTATCACTGATGTTCTGTCCAGAAACGAATTCCATTACATCGTCGACTCGGTCAAACAGACAAATAGCCAAAGAAGTCATGGTCTCGACGTATAAGAATCGTCCATTGAATTAGAATGATCCGCATCACTTCTTTATTGCTTGACCTTGTATTTTATTTGCAGTAGATTAACAATTATGAGTATCTAGGCAATCACTTTCAGTCAAACGCTCTGCCCATGTTGCCTGAGTGACGCAATACCAGACATTCACATTAGCCTTGTCTAAACCTATATCAAGATGCCTAGGCACAACTGCCGCTGCCAATTCCTGTCAAGCTTTTTCTATAGAAACAGAGTCCCAACTCAGCCATGCCACTCTATGTAGTGGCTGCAGTATACTGCGATGCTCTCTCCTAAATCCAACGACTCATACAGAGAAATATCTCGGCTGTATGGCACTGCCAAGAAACTACCCATTCATGAACAAGTCTGTACTTAGGGCAGAGGCTCGCTGTCTCTCCAAGCATGATCAAGTTCCTCGGATGAGTTCTCAATGACTGTAGCGAGCATCAAGTAGTCGTGGGTCGATCGTGGCCGGTATGTCCGGATCAAGGTCTGCGGCAGGACCAAGGACTGTGAGATCAACGGGCCCTTCCTCGTAACGAAAAGGCTCATTGCACAATAAGTGATCACAATGAGTCCGAGCTACTTGTCGAATCTCACGGGAGAGGAAATCATCAACCTGGGCTTGCTCCTCGGCAGTGAGGTCTGTGCTCACTTCTGATAGCGGTTCAGTGTTGGTGTTTCGCACTCGCGGATCTGGTGATATGGAAGTCCAGAGTCCATCGATTCCATGAAAATTGTAGTGAGGCCCGTCCCCACCCATAACTTCCGGCGGCAGAAAGTGTACATCATTGGGATACTGTGCGCCACTAGGTGCGGTTGGTCTCAAGGCTGATGCTGGATCGCCAGTGACGAGCAAATTGCGTCTGGAATGAGTCTGGGCGACCGGTGCTTTTACGAGCGACTAATTCGACTGAAGCTCACGCTGGATCTTGCCAACCTCATTCAAGAAGCTCTTGGCATTCGCAGGATTCATCTATCACATGTTAGCCCTTGTTCCAAGCAACTTCGCCGACTTTATAGGCAGCATACCTTCAACTGTACGCTAACAGCCTCACCGGGCCCTTCGATGGCAGTGAACAGGACGCAAACAGTCTTGTTCATGGGCTTCTCCTGGAAGGTCATGGCAGGTATGAGAGTCGTGTTGAGGATGAGGCGATGTGTCGAATCCTGCCTCATGATGAGACGAACCGTCTTGACGTCGCCATCCTCGAGACTCGACGCATCGAAGCTGCCAGGTATGGCCTGTCCGTTCTCGTCCGTGTCTATGCACTGTATAGGCACATTGATCTTGAGGTTGCCGGCACCGCGCTCCCTCCAGGCCGTAGCGCCCTTGTCCAGCTGGAAGATCTTGGCGCGCATCTGAAGGACAGTAGCCTCCCCTGCCTCACCGTTGTCGACGGCGACTAGATCGTTTTGTCAGCTCAAGACATCAAGGCAGGCACGTCAGATGTCATGCTGAGACTTACCTCGCTGGAGCTTTGTCTTCTTGGTGTCATTATCACCCTCATCCTTGTCCTGCTTGTCATTATCGCCTGGTGTGCTAGTGGTGTCGTCTGCCTCTCCCTCTCCATCTGATTCGAGGTCGCTATCGGGAGCTCCAAATGCCTTGGCAGGCTTTCCGCTCTTAAGGGAACTGCCAGGCTGGCCGAAGGAGGTCAGCTTGCTGCTGCCAAAGGAACTGCTGAATCCACCGCCAAAGGCACTTCCTCCAAATGGCTTGGACGCTCCGCCGATTTGTCCAAAGGGCGAAGATCCATTAGCCGCGCTGCCCGAGCCAAAAAGTGAAGGTGTGTTTGACTTGGAGGACGCCGAGGCGCCGAACGGGGAAGGCGAGGCCGAGGCACTGGCGAACGAGCTGAGCGGCTTGGCGCCGGCAGCCATGAAAGGAGAGGCGGAGGCGGCTGCGAATCCCGAAAGGCCCGAGCTCTTGAAGGCGGACTCCGATGTGGCGGGCTTATCGGCGACAGGTGCCTTGGTCTCGTCTGATGTGCTCTCACTAGCCGTGGTCTTTGCGTCCTGGGCGGCACATGTCAGTACACAGGCTGTTGGCATACAACACAGCAGCAGAGGAGGCTTGCGGCTCTTCTCACCTTGGTCTCGCCAGCCTTGACCTCGCTCGAGATATCTCGGTGGCGCTTCTTCTCGGGCTCTAGGCGGTCCGATCTGCTCGAGGATGCAGCACCATTTGCGCCGATGGGTGAGACATCACCATTTGGATCCTGGGCAGGATCCTTGTTGGACTCTACCTCATCGTGGGCTCGCTTCTTCTTGGGAGACGAGAGCTGCTCCTTCAGCGCGTCGTTTTGTGTGTCGGGGACAGGCAGCTCTGGGGTGGTCTTTTCGGTGTCGGCAGAGGGCTTGGAGGTGGGCTGTTGTGAGGTAGCCATGCCGGCAGCGAGGTTGGGCTCGGAGATTCTGGTGTTATCAAACTCCTTGCGAGTGGTAGCGGTGTCGGGATCTTCAGCTGAGGGCTTGACGCGTTCAGCAGGCGAAGCACTCCTGCGAACGTCGGGCGTTAATGCTTTGTCTGTCATGAGGGGCGTTTGGGGGTGTGGTGTCTCGTGCGCGTGCAGGCAATGTGTGTCTGTCTGTCTGACTTTTGGGAGAAAGAGCAGTGAGTTGTAGGCCGGCTGACGGAACGAGGATTGGGATTGTCGCGGGTCCTGAACAGCCAAAAGCGTGCGCTGGATGGGAATGTACCTAGGTAGGCAGGCAGGGCCAAGGCAGGTCAGAGGTAGAAAAAGGACGGTTTGGTGCAGGAAGAGCGGCGAGTCCTAATTGGTTTCTGCGCGGATGCGATTATCCTGCTTCTTCGTCCTCGTCCTCGCACTGGTTGGACTGGGAACTTTGCGAAATTGAGAATAGGCGAAGGTGGGGTAGCTTTAAAAGAGAACAATGGATGACGATGCAGCACCTTGGGCGCAAGAGGTCTTGGTGGTTACCTACAGTTTCTGCTTATCCTTATCTGCTACTCAGAGCACCCTCTCTTCACTGTAGATTGTGTGAAAATATCGCCGAGACGAAAGCTTTCTGTTGGTCGGCAGCCGTGTGAGTAACCGAAGCGAGGATCCGATGGGCGCACTCGCTGCAGGAGCGAGATGTGAAGCTGATTTTTTACATGCCCAGCGGCTCGTCAGGGCCTGCGTGTTTCCCGGTTGGTGACTGGGTCTCCGTAGGTACCGGGCGGCCCGCTAATTTACGGCAGTCGAGCGCTGTTTCAATGTTTCGTTTGCGTAAACCTGAACCCACAGGGGCTTTGCGGAGGGGTCTACCTACAGGCTACAGCTGTCGTCCACGGAATGCTGTTGCTTTGCAGTGCTGCACTCCACTAAACCCGCTCCACTAAATAGTGATTTTCAGGGTCCTGAATCTTGACAGGCGCTGTGCTGCCCCTGCTGGACGTCACATTGGTAATGTACTGACACTTGCATTCACTCAGAGCTTGTGTGATTCAAGGATTATATTACAAGCAAGGATCATGCGAGTTCAAAATCACTGCACATGTTATAATTTTTTTTCCTAAATGATTACAAAAATTCAATAGATTTTCTCTCTCTTTGTACGCCATCACTGCGTACCGCTTTTTGAGACCGAAGAGAAAAGAGCAGAAAAAACCTTCCTACCTTCCACTTAAACGACTTAAGAAAGTGAGTTTCGCTTTCCCTTATACCAATTTACAACCTACATACAATGTACCTGATAATTAATAGATATAATAAACCCATACTGCTTAAGATAAGACAAATCATTTGTTGCTGTACTTAATAATGTTATTATAGCCAGCATCTTTCTTGTAAAGCGGTACACAAATATCACCAGTCCATGTACTTCAAGTGGGATAAGGAAAGTAAATTGGACAACCAAGATGATTTTTTTTCCTACGTCCCCGGAGATGTGAGGCCAATAAATATAAAAACCAACATGAAATGACTGGTCGCGGGGTCATTAGATCTCGTGTCCTCGTCGAAATGGCACGACTGCCCACTGTCTCCCCAACGAGTAGCGTCTCTCATCTTTCCTCTCCCTAACTTTTCTGAAGAAAATCATCCAGCACCTTGTTGAACGATTCCGGAGACTCCCAAAACACAAAGTGACCACCCTCGTCCTTGCCGAATAAGTGAAGCCGCGAGCGTGGAATCTGCTCGTGCAGCCAGCGCGGAGTCTCCTCCTGGAGAACACTCGCTTCGCCGCCAACGATCAGCGTCAGCACGTCCACAGTAGATACGACATCTCTCCAGTCGCGAGACATGGTGTCCAGGAACAGCTCGGCCGCGGCAGCGCTGGGCATCTTTTGGTTCTGGGCCCATACCCAAGCAAAGTCCTCCTCGCTGATCTTGTCCGTGAACATGCCCCTGACCACGCTTGGCACTACGGCGTCGAAGGCTCCTGCCATGCCGTCGAGCTGGTCCTGGGTGAAGACGCCACCAAAGTCTTTGGTCTCCTTGGGCGTCCAGGACGGGTCGATCAGCATGCAGGGAGAGCCGTCGACGGACACGAATCGACTGACGCGATCCCTGGACTCGGAGTGGTACTTCCAGAGGCCCCAGACGAGTGTACTTCCCATGGAGTGGCCGACGACTGTGATATCTTTCAAGTCGAGCTTTTGGAGGAGTTCGTTGAGGTCGCTGACAAAAGTCAAGACTGCAACATGTGACGATTGGTTAGGACTCGAGAAACGAAGTGATGATTTGTGTCTCTGGTGAGATGTGAACGTACTATTGTAGCCAGAGATTGGCTTGTCCGATTCGCCATGCCCGCGATAATCATACGTCGTGATTCGAAAATCTTTCTCAAAGTGTTCGACTTGTTTGCGCCACTGAGCTGCTGTTTGTCGCCAGCCATTGAGGAACAACAGGTTGGGATTTCGAGGTTCACCAGTTTGAGTGAAGCTGAGGCGAACCCCATCTTTCAGCTGGACAAGGTCTTGAGCAGACATTATTTTGGATTTTGAGCTTTGGTAACAGTAGTAGAATGATTTTGTCAGAGTACTTGTATTAGATACTCTGTATAATTCACCCATCATGGCTTCGGGAGCTAAACGCGCTTATATACTGGAATATTGCAAGTAGCACCACATGACCCCTTCATGTGGATTCCTGTCCCGTTGCCTTGCACGAAATGTTCATTAGACATCAAGAGAATATCACTTTGTCCGTCATTGTACAAGTCATTCGACCGATGGTGGTCTACTGTGGAATAGGAGTCCATGACTTGTAAGCCTCGGGGAGAAGCGCACAATTCGGACAACTTACAAGCCAAGCCAGCGGGCCCCACGATCGCAACGGAGGAACTTTCTCCTTCTTTACGACTAGGATTACAAACCGTCACTATACTACTTCGGAGTACGGATGATTATGATAAACCAAGTTCAAGGTCATCGGTAGACTTCCTACAACCATGTTTCGAATTTCCGAAAGTACCATCAATACCAGAGTTCGTATTGCAGTATTCGCAAATCTCATTTGACAGACTTTAATAACTCGGCTTGGTTGCAAGTGCAAAGCTCTGATACATCACAATAGTCGCCGAGTAGCTGACAACAACGGTTTGAGACTTGGCACAATATCCGGACCACATCAAGGTATAATGCAGTGATATCATCAACCACCACCATTCATTGCTCACTTCAGAGCCATTCTGAGCCTACAACTATCTCAAAGTGGTGATGTGTTTCCCTACATCCCTCAGGAGTTGATATAAATGTACCCCGTCACCCTATTCGACCTTCTTCCTCGCTTTCACAGCAATCATGGGCGGATTATCGAGAAACACCTTCCAGAACTCGGGGTCCTCCCGAGCCACCTTCATATCTCCGGCCGGGATCAGCTCGACGTCCTCGAGCCCGTACTTGGAGTGGTACTTGGTCGAGCCGCCATACGAGCTCTCGACGAGCTTGGCGTCAAAGTTGATGGGCGGGTTGGTCGCCATGAAGAAGCGCAGGCCCACGCCGCCCGGAATGTCTTTGATGTCCTCGTACCAGATGCCGTACTTTTTCGTCCTGCTCAGCGCGTCGGACCGCGGGTCCCCGCTGCGGATGCCGACGAACCGGCCGCCCGGGCGCAGGTGCGCGTCGATGTTGCGCCACATGCCCTCGAGGCCCTCGTCGCTCTCGGCGTGGTCGAACAGCCAGTTGGCCATGACCACGTCGTACTGCCCCTTCCCGAGGATGTGGTCCAGCGGCCGGGACGCGTCCGCCTCCAGCCACCGGATCTTGTCCTCCCGGCCCAGCTCCTTCTCAATGTCACGCCCCACGCTCAGCATCGCCGGCGATATGTCGACCACGTCGACCAAGGCGGCGCCGGCCGCGAGGGCCTGTCGCGCCCGGAGACCCGTGCCCCCGCCGAGGTCTAGGATCGTCTGCCCGCTCGCGTCGCCCAGTGCCGTGCCGAACAGCTGCGACTCTAGTTGTCCGTAAGGCAGCGAGTCGTAGTCATTGTATGTCTTGGCGTTGGCATTATACTCGTGTTTCACAGTATCGTAGGTAGCCATTCTGCTTCAAGAAAGTCACACAAATTTCTTGGTTTGTATGCGGAAGGATTGTGATGAGAGTTTTGTGAGTAGTGTCTTACAACAATCTTTGCTTACGATCGGAGACCTCTCTTCGAATATGGTCATCTTCCCCGCCTTTCGAGGAGTAAGAACCCACCATCTGTAGCTGCCAACCTGCAGTGTCACCTCGTGTATATCCTTGCAAAAGGAATGGATCAATCTTTTTCTGAATGGAGTACATCAAGAGGCCTATCACCGGCCATGCGGCTGAGGGCCGGCATAGTTGCTGTCCCCGATAATCATCACAGAGGGTGACCACCATTTCGTAGCCACAGTGCATACCCATTGATTTGTCGAGGTCTTCTATTTACTGACGAGATTCTAGATTGTTCGATTAGTGGCATGCGGGTCTTCGCTTTTGTAAGAAATGTAGCCAGCCTCGAGGTTTTTGGTATCGTCTTGCAGTTGCGGGCCATGTAGTTGATGTTGTGAATTTGGAATCCTTGCGATGATGCCTATATTTATGCGTGGAGACAGAGAAGGAAACCAAAGAGTTGTATTCACACATTAATTCCAGGACACGATAAGTATAATTTACCAATCCTGCCCATTTATATGGTGGGTAAGAACTGGTGAAGACGTGTGTTTAGATATGGACAAACCCAAAAGTTAACCATACCTCCAGTGGTTTGTAGCACCAGCGGTCCTGGTGCGCATTCGCAATAAATACAGACTGGATATACGTAATTCGTAATACTATTCCCGGGTTGCTTAGGAATTGAACATCCCGCAGAGGCCGAAATCTTTGACAGTTCGCATGTAAGTAGCCTTGCTGTAGGCTTCAATACGCATCAACACATCCACCAGTCGCAACAAACGATGAGGAATCCAAGTTGATACGAGGTAATAAGACTAGGCATGTGAATATAACATACCGCCTGCAGCCCACCCTCAGTTGTCTAGCACTAGTCGCACAAGGTGTTCATAGTTCAATGATGCATAGATGACGGGCACTTGGACATATGGTTGGTCCAAAGCTTCTCCCCGCGTTTCAGTCACCATGGGGAGTTCGTATGATTGTGGTGTGAAAGGGTTGTACTGGGCAACCCTCCATGATATAATCATAATCAAGCCAACAAGAGAAAATCGCCACTCATCCTGTCTCCTCTCGAGCAGATTTATTCTGCAGATGGCACTGTCAAATTGGCATGTATAGCCTTTCTAACTGTAAATCATCACTCGTAGTAGTAGCAGTAAAGTAACATGGCACACCACACGACCCATCACCACCGGTATTTCGCCAACCCCGAGGAGCCGCTCACGAGTTTCGAGCCGCGCCGAGAGCTGCTCGCCAGCTTGGACCGCATCGTCGCCCTGCGGCCGCCCGTCCACACGTGCTCGACGGGCTGGGAGTTCCGCGGTCTCTACGCCGGGCCCACCTCGATCGCCTACCTGTTCTACCGGCTTTCGCTGCTCTACCCGGGCCTCCAGCTCAAGAGGCAGTCCCTAGGGGACTGGGCTAGGGAGTACCTCGACCTCGGCGCCCGGGTCCGCCACAAGGACCCCTCGCCGGGCCACTGCGGCGTGGCCTGCGAGGCGCTCGCCCGGCTGGCGCTGGCTGCCGCCATGGATCGCGACGCGGACCTGGCCCGGAGCCTGTGCGCGCACGAGGCCGCCGTCAACGCGAGCGCCGACGACGGGTCCAACGAGTGGCTGTACGGCCGGGCCGGGTGGCTGTACCTGCTGCGGTTGTGCCGGTCGGCGTTCCTGCCGGACCAGGGGAACGACGTTGTCTCCCTGCTGGACGGGACCATCGAGGCCACCGTCCGGCGCATCCTGCGCGTCCCCCAGCCCTGGCGCTGGCACGGCGCGCACTACCTAGGCGCGGCGCACGGCACCGCGTCCGTTATTACGCAGGTCGTCCTGTCGAGGCCGGCGTCGGCCGGTCAGCTGCAGTACCTCCTGTCGCGGCTGCTGGACCGGCAGCTCCCGAGCGGCAACTTTCCGTCGTCGGTGCACTCCTCCCACGACGGCAACCCGCACGACCGGCTGGTGCAGTTCTGCCACGGCGGCCCGGGACTCGTCCTGTCGCTGCGGTCTCTGCTGCCGTACTTTTCCGCCGGCACCGGGCTCGGGGACAAGATGCGCGCGGCCATGGCGGCGGCGCAGGCGGACGTGGGCGAGCGCGGCGTCCTCCGGAAGGACCCGTGCCTGTGCCACGGCGCGGCGGGCAACGCGCTCGCGCTCGACGACGACGCCCAGTTCCGCGTCTTCCTGTCGTGCCTGGCCACGGACTCGATGGCCAAGCTGGGCTGGGCCAGCGGCAAGGACAAGACGCGCGGCGGGGAGTCGGCCAGTTTGTACACGGGCGAGGCCGGCCGGGCGTGGGTGTGGGCGGTGGCTGATAAGAAATTACCTAGGACGTGTATTGGGTATAATGATTTATGATATGGAGACATGGCTTGCATACGTGGTTCGGTTTGGTTTTGGTGATAATGAGCTTTGCGTTTGGATCTTTCGAGTAATACTTCTGTATAATCGAGTGTATAATACTTTGACTTGGTATATTTACGAAGAGCAGTGTACTATTGCCACGAATTTCCCAGATTCACAAGACCACCTGAGAGCAGCTCATTGCTTGACCCGAATATGACAAGGCATTCCGTCCTTGGCATGGACCGTGCCGGTTCCAACGCGGTACAAACGCTCGCCATTGATCTTGGGCTGCGGGCCCTGAAGTCCTCTGAGAAAGTTGTCAGCTGCTTGATGAAGTCTTCAAAACACACGAAAATCGACTTACTGTTTGGCGTCCCACTTGTCCCACGCTTCTTCAATGTCAAACTTTCTCGCCACCATGACGGCGACCAAACGCAGCTCGACGAGCGCCAGTTCCAGTCCGATGCAGTTCCTGGGTCCCATGGAGAAGGGCCTCCAGGCGTCCTTGGGAGGATAAAGGGGATCTCCCTCGGTAGCAAGCCACCTGTCCGGGAAGAACTCGTTGCCTCGGACCCAGAAATCCTCCCTGACCTGAGTCGCAGGCGCCCCGTCCCAAAGTGCGAATTTGTCGGTGGGATATTTGATCGAAGAACCTGGAGCGGTGAGGAAGAAGTCGGGACTTCCCTCGCGCAGAGTTACAGCCAACGGGTACAATCTCAAAGTCTCCTTGATCACGGCCAGCGTGTACGGAAGTGCGTACAGCAGATGGGGCGATTTGAGGACGACCTCGTGTGCCTGGTCAACATCTGGGCCAATTACGGCCGTGTGCTCGGCGCGGAGCTTCTCGAGGCAGTCGGGGTTGTCCTGCAGACTCTTGAACATCCAGCAGAGTGTCGTGGCCGTCGTGTCATGGCCGGCGAAGAGGAATGTCTTGAGATTGCTCAAAAGGACATCGATGAATTCTTCGTTTGGCTCGGCCCTGCTCTTGGAATCGGCTTCCACGTCGAATTGTTTCAGCGCGAGGTCCACGATTGTCCGCTTGCCAACTGCTCGACTTCCCGACTGGATGCTATTCCGAATGTTTGGAACGAAAAAGTCACGCATCACCTTGTTGTTGTTGGCAATAGAGAATCCTCCAAAGGGGTTGAATGCGTGTAGCAAGCCTCGGGCAGGGTTAGCCATGCGACCCATATGGTCGAGTTGGTCCAACAGTGCAGCCTTAAGGGGGCTGTCTTTACCCAGGGTTTGCTGGTGAAGACGCGTGTCGATGGAAGCACGAATAATAATGTCGAACGTCAGGTTCGTCGTCTTCTCTTCAAACTGGAAAACCTCACCCCAGGCTCCATCTTTTCCGGCGAGCTTCTTCAGTCCGTCGACGAAGACCAACATCTCCTCGACCAGCTCTGGCAGAAGCGCCGTGATGTTTCGAGGACTAAAGCCCTGCTCGTTGTCAGCTGTTGAACCTTGCCAGGACGAAGAAGAAGTGTTTTGCGGCGCATCTTACAGGGTTTAGTCTTGAGCGCCAATGTTTCCATTCTTCCCCTTCCGCGGAAACGATATCTTTGTTGGCGGTAAGAGGACTCAAGTAGTCAGTCGATGTTTTGGATTTTGGTAGACTCTTCAGCTGAGTAAACTGCGCCGAAACGGCAGGGTGCGTAGTCATGATCATAGGTGAGTTGATTAGCGGCCACAGGTCCAGGTAGATGATAGGCGGAATGGTCTCCTCGCCCGGGAAGAAACGCGAGACGTCGCGCAGAAACCAGCCGTGCATGTTGTAGATGTTGGCATCCTCTGGGTGGTCCTTGCGAAACTCGCCCATGAATACCAGGTGCCCGAAAATCCACGAGTGAGGCAGGGTCGGCACGCCTTGCGCCTGCATGTCCCTGACCGTCTTTCGAATCTCATACCCACGATGGAACCATCGCGCAGTCGACTGTACAAAATAGGCCAATATGAGACCCAAGCCGAGAAGCCACAGGCTCGGCACTGTGAGATTCAAAGTAAGCCATCAATGTTGTGGATATGCTCAGGAAATCCATATTCTCATAGGTGGTTTGAGACTTTGCCACTACTAATCGCCACCTGGGAGTTATGAGGAAGGAAGCATGTCTGCGAAGCATGTCTGCTCTACAGACAAGGCGGGAGCTGATATCAAGGAGATAATTAAGAGGTCAGTACTTACAATCAAGTGCGCCCATCCTACAGTCAGTTCGAGGTGACCGGTACTGACTATATGCTGTGGAAAGAAGAGTTAAAAGCCCAAAGCAGTGGCGTGCAGCTGAGATGGTTTAAATGCGACCACTAAACTCGTAGCGATTAGCTATCGGGTCAAGACCCAGCGCTGTGGACATCTCGCTAAAGAAGGAAACTTAGTGCTTACAACGTTATAGTACGACTATACAAAACTCGGATCCTTCAGCTGTTGTACTAACCCCTTTACTACCTAGATTCCAACAGTTTGGCGCTGTAGGATTATAAATGCAAGGATTGTCTGCTCTCCTTCAGCTCGGTAGACAGCGGCCGCTATTTAAGAACAAAACTGGGCCGAGCAGCAACCTGGAAATCCTGCGAGATGCTACCGTACAGAGCAAGACAGAGGAAACCTGATTTGATAGCTAACTTCGCTGTTTTACTCCACCCGTATATTTATGTAGCGGCTCTCATGATTTGAAATCAGTCTGTAATAGCTTCGTACTCTGACTCTTCAGCAGTCTGTCTATCCGAGATCACTGACGCCATGGGAAAGATGTGAGAGCGAGTTAAGTGGCTAGACTGGGACCAGGGAGGCTTGGTCGCCGGATGCTGGAGCTGGGAACGCGTAGAACAGGCCATTAACTTTGTAATACACATCTCTTTACTTGCCGCTTCACAAATCTTGACACGGCTGTTCTGTGACTTGGATAGGTGCGCTCTATTGAACGGTCACTTTATTCACAAATCGAGGCCTCGTGGCCCGTGTCCTGAATCTCTCTTTCTATGTACACTCAAAAACGCCGTACAACTCCAGATCATGCCAGATACATTGGACAGCTCGGGTCCTTTTCGTTCAGCCCACTTCCGCTCAGAAACCATAAATACCCACGTAAACCCAGACAGCCGCAGTGCACATGTAGAGGAAGCCTATGTATAGGACCAAGAACTGAAGTTCGCCAAGCTTAGGGCTCTACTCTTTCTTGTCTTTATCGCCAGTCTTGGGCGGCTCCTTTCCCTCCTTGTGCTTGGCCATCTTCTCGCTCATGTACCGGATCGTCTTGCTGACTCCGGCGGTGAAGGGGCCCTTCAGGGTCTGCGAGGTGCTGGGCCAGTTGATGGTCTTCTTGATGACTTGTCGCACGATCTTCCTAAGCTCCTCAGGATCGTCCTGGGCAATTCGCTGCTCAAAGCCACCACCCTGCTGGCGCTTGAAGGATGTGGTGTCGTCGTCCTTGCTCTCTTCCATCATCTTGTTGAACTCCAGCTGAGGAATTTGGAACTTCTTCTGATATTCAAAGTACAGCTTGGAGCGGAAAGCCTTGGGAAGGCGGCGGACCATGTTGCCTCTCTTGACGGGATCCATGTCCTGTCGAAGCTTCAAGAAATCCTCGGTATTCCAGATCCAGTTGTCCTTCTTGCAGGCAGGGTCATCAAACTCCACGTTGGGAAGCGACTCGATGAGAGGAGCATACAGAGCACGGAAATTTTGCATGTTGTGGTCCACAATGTTTGCAACCTTTCGCGGGTTCTCCGTCGGGAAGGCCATGCGCGGATCTCCAAGATAGCTTATGCCAGCAATAGTCGAGTAGAGCTCGCGCTCGGTGAATTTGGCAGGCAGAAGGAGAAGGGCTGTGCGAAGAGCCGATAGAAGGTTGATCTGATTAGCCATGCGGACCGCCGGGTTGTCACGCAGAATCTTGACTGGCTTGTGCAGGCGACCGGACAGATAGAGCGTGTCCCACTCACGCAAGTCGCGCTTCAGAGTCTCCATGTTGACGACGCCGTACTTGACGAGGATTCCATCCACAGTAACATAGGTGTTGAAGTACACACCGGCACCCCACTTGTCCTGAACCGAAGAAACAGCCCCCGAGCCAAGTGATGCGAGGCCCGAGTAGTGCTCACGGTGCTGCATCATGTTGAGCGAGTGCCAGTGCTGCGTGTGCGTGACACCAAAGATGAAATCAATCATCTTGGGAGATCCATTCTGGGCCTTTTGGACAGCCATGGGAGCTTTGGGGTGGACGGCGCGAATCTCGGCCTCTGTCGCAGTGCCACTTCCCTTTGACTGGGGGAAAACACCAGAGCCGTAGGCGAACGCATACATGATGGGAGCACGGAACTTCCAGGGAATCTGTCGCAAACACTCCTTGAACTCGCGATCAATGACAACATGCTGATTCACGCCAAAGTTGGCGTAGGGGAGCTCCTTAAACTTGGCTATGTTGAAGTCGGCATCCTCTTCCCAGTCATAGTGTGGGGGGTCTTCCGACTCTTTGTAGGCAGGAGGCGAGTCAGAAGAGGCAGACGCCTGCTTTTCGGCGTCGTCGGCAGATTTGCTGGTCTCGGTAGCTGAATCAATCTTGGATTCCACGTCCTGTTGTGCCTTCTTGGCCGAATTGGATGGTTTGTTCTCTCCCTCGGCGAATCTGGTCACGGTCGAAGAAAATGTTCTCGAATAGGCGTAAGGCGTGGAAGCTGAAAGTGGTCGGTACAGACTCGAAGTCACGGGCAAGCCACGGCGCATCGAAGCTCCGGCGGTACCGGTGATGGGATTTGCGCCAGCAGTTCGGAGCAGAAGAGCACTTTGACCGCCTCGGGCTCCGGCCGAGGCGGCGTGACGCAGAGCAGCGAGCGCCATATCTCGAAGGCTGTTGTGATCAGTTTTTTGGGCGTATGTGGTAGGATCGTGATGGAGGTTGTTTTGGAAGTTGTTAAGTTTCGGAGGTAATTGGTGCAGCAGAAGCTGCTAGATTTTATGATGTCGCCAAATCAGCCATAAATGATTGCGCCCCGGTCAATCAGGACGCACGACAATGGGTTTATTGCAAAGGTGCAAGGAGACAGCCCGCCGGGCGACGGGGATGATGAGATTCTCGTGGGGTACGTGAAGCTCCAAAGTAAAGCATCGTCGGCTAAGCAGAGCAGAGCAAGCTTCGCTGGAAAGAAGAGCTCTAAAAGCCGAGCGATGCAGCTAGCAGCCAGAGCCCCAGGGCCCGAGATTCAGCCCCTGGTCCACATGCCATACGTAGCCAGGCACTGACGTAGAGCCTGGAGGGTCCCCCCAGCTTTTTTGAGTCTCGGTCTGACAACCGAGGGGGTGTCAATAGAGGCATTCTGGTATTGTATCCCGCAATTGTGCCCGTTGATCAAGCACATGATCGACATATGCCGCGTTCATGTCATCACGAAGGCAGGTCTATTTCAAAAAGCAAAACAATCATTTGCCAGTCGGCCAGTGTAGCTTCTGGTGTATGGGAGACATCATAGAGACGGGCAAGGCGTGTCAACGTGCGTCCTGAATATTGATGTGCTCCTCATGTTGCCCAGCCATTTCGGAAATGGAAAGGTGCCACTAGAGTCAAGCATCGCTTGAGCTTGTCCTCTCTTTGTTCGTTGCAGAATATCTTATGGATCCGTGAGTCGACATTGATCTTGGTCGTTTTCTTTCTGAGAACACTTGTTCTCTTTTTTGTGAACTGATTTGAGAGTTTTTGGCGATCTGTTCAGTTTGATAGAACCTGCGGCCGGCAGGAATAGTTGCGGTACTCAGTCGACGACGATTTATTGTTTTAGTTGAGGACGGAACTCAATTGGTTTCCATCAGCGCTCCGTACTCTGTACTGAGGCCCCGCTCCAAAGAATCCGGCCAGGTACAAGAAGCTAGTCACGTGATAGATCAGGCAGCCAAGCTTTCCATGGAAGCTTCTATGTCACTCATCAAAACTCCCGAGGTCATAGCTCCATTCAAAGCAGCAATAAGCAGAACAGCTGCTGTCAGTTGAGCCGAGACCGAGCGCAAACCCCTGCAGCGTCCCCAGGCCACCCAAAGTCAATCAAAACAATCAACGGTCGCTGTCGATGCCGGACTTGCTTCAACATGACGGCAGATACACCTGGTCGAGCTTCCTCGGCCAGCAAGAGGCGATCAATGTCGGGCAATTTTCGCAGCAGTGCCGCCGGGACTGGCATCCCGCGCGTGCAGTCTTCATTGAGGATGTCAAGAGTAAGTCCATTCATTCGTTGCCCACTTTTGGCGAAATAAACAACCCGCGTTGGCCGCCGCTCTTCCCCCAAATCTCCTCAAGCTTGACGCGTAGGACTAGCAACTCATCTTTATCGCAGGTTTCCTCTTACCGCGCCAACCCACAGCCTCAACATGATTTGATCAGCGGCCAAGATGCGCCAGCCCAACAGAATGGCCGATCTGGCCCAAGACCTGCCCAGACTGCGGGCGGCTCGGTGCGCGCGTCGTCGCACGAAAGCTTCAAAGAGAACATGGCGCCTCCAGATGCTGAGCACTACGAGACTCAGCGGAAACAAATCGAAGAGCTCAAGGCCGAGCTAGCGACGGAACGTTTCAAAAGCAACAGCTCCGTCCAGGAAACCGAGATGAAATTGCTACAATATCAAAACGATGTACGCGATGCTCAACGAAAAGCCGACGAAGACTTCAAACAACGACAGGCAGCAGAGGCGGAATATCACAGGCTTCAGCGACAGGTAGAATCGGTACAGATTGAATCGGGCGAATCCAAGGAGAACTGGTCGCGCGAGAAACTGGCGTTGGAGAAGAAGGCGCGGGATGCCGAGGACGACGCACGGCTTCTGAGGGAACAACTAGACGAACTTTCGGCGGCCAAGGACGAGTCCGAGCGGATCAATCAGAAGCGATACACGGACATTCAGTCGCAATTGAAAAGCCAGACCCAGTCAATCGACGAGATCGAGAAGGATTCGCAAGCCCGAGAAACCTTGTTGCATCAAACTCAAGAACAACTTGCAGCCAAAGACAAGCTAGTTGGCGAGCTCGAGGCAGATGTCTTACGTTTAAAGGCGCAAACGGGCGACGCCGATACCATTGCTGTTATCAAGCGGGAGCTTGCCGAGCAGGTTGCTCACATTCGATCCTTAGAGGCCAAGACGTCGAAACAGCATTCCGAGCTCACTCATCTACGACAAATACACAAGGCTGTCGAGGTTGTGGAAGAGGAGAAGCGCTCACTTCAGCGGAAACTGGAGGTTGCGTCTAGCATCGAAGCTGAACTCGCCGAAGCCAAGATCCAACGGAAACGCTTAGAGGATGAGCGCTTGGCCTGGTCATCCTATCTCCAAGATGCTAGTCAGAATGACGGTATCATGGAGTTTGACTCTCCAGAAGCTGTCGCACGTGCTCTCGTTGAGGAACGCTACAACTCTGCGTCCCTACTGGAAAAGTTGGGCGAAGTGCAGCCGCAGATCGCTGAACGTGACGAGATCATCAAATCCCTGGAGAATGAGAAGCTCAGCATGGCCGGTGAAGTCGAAAGGCTCAAGACGGCTGCAGTTCCTGTTTCGGCGGACAAGGCGAGAGCAAGGAGTGAGCGCCAGCTCTCTCTCGCCGTCAAGGAAGTCGAGTATCTTCGTGCCCAGCTGAAAACATTCGACGCCGAGGACGAGACATTTGAGCCGGAAAAGGTCGATCACGACCGCAAAGAGCGCGTGTCCCAATTGGAACACCTGATCGACCAATACAAGACTGAGATTCAAAATCTTCGTGCCGAGCTGTCGTCTGTAGAGGTCTCGGCAACTCAGAAAACACCAGAGCCTAGAGTCGGCAACAAGCGCAAGAGCACAGAGGATCCCGAGGCGGAGCAGATAGGCGAGCTGAACCGCAAGCGGCGCCAGCTTGCTGATGACTTGTCCAAAGCTCAGGCCGAGTTGCAGGTTCTCCAAAAGGACAAATCGGTGTTGCAGTCGCGCCTCCAGGCGGCCGAGGTTCAAAACAAGACACGAGTCTTGTCTCTGCGATCTAACCCCACTTCGGATTGGGAAGCCATCAAGATGCGCGACATTACCGCGCTCAAGGAAGAGAACAAGCACTTGTTGGCCAAATTGCAAGGAGCCAACCGCAACTCGTCCATACCCGTCATTCCTACTACGCAACTGGCAGCAGCGAAGCGGGAAGTAGAAGAAGCATTACGAGAAAAGGCATCGGCCGAGAAGAAGGTGCTTCGACTCAAGCAAGTCTGGGCTGCCAAATCAAACGAATTCAAGGAGGCCATCTTTAGCACACTCGGCTGGAAGGTCACATTTATCCCGAACGGCAAGATGCGTGTGGAGAGTGTCTTCTACGAAAGCCAGACGGAAGAAAACGAAAACAGTATTGTCTTTGATGGCGAGCGCGGAACCATGAAGGTCAGCGGTGGTCCTCAAAGTCCATTTGCCAAGAAAATCAACAACCAGATCCAGTTTTGGGTCCGAGAGAAGGGCTGTATTCCCGGTTTCCTCGCGGCTCTCACCCTGGAATTTTGCGACGAACAAACCAGAACAGCGAGCACATAAATTGGTGGCACATTCAAATGTTTACAACATGTCTGGTGGTGGACTTGAAGCTCTCTGATTGCATTTAAGACATTTATGATACCTCGGATGGCGCCATGGAGTTAGAGCCGTCGTGCTCAAATACACTTTAATATGTTTGAAAATCGAGTTTCAATTCAATCCGCTCTCATTCTACCGTGAAGGCACAAGTGTCAGTCTGGCAGAACTCTATTAAGCCCATTCTCCTGTTGTGTCAATTCATAGGATACCCAGCTGAAGCCCAGATCTTACAAAAATGACACGAGTTTGCCAGAGACGATCATGTTTGGTATCTATGAATAGCTCACTCGGTGTAAATGACTCTTTAATCGGCCATCTCGGTTTGTTCTTTCTCCGTCCTCTGACGCTCTTTCTTTTCAGCACGCTGCAGCGCGAGATCTAGAGGTTGCGCTGCACGCGCGGTATGCCCGGATCCTACTGTGGCCCAGATACCCCAGACAACTGGAGGCATCACCAAAAATGATTGCCTTGAGCTCTCCTGCCGGGTGTTTTGGGCATGCGCACGGCACATAGATCAGCACCATTCGAACTACGGACGCGCATGCCGTGGAGACCAGTGACAAGACTACCTAGACGGATAGTCTTGTGATGCACCACGGTGAAGATCAGCGCGCCCCTCCTCGTGGGACCTCGGACTCCTGTGTCGATATCCTTCGATGATGTGTTTGCTTGCTCATTCGACGCTTCTCTTCACGACCCCTGGCGGTGGTGCAGGTCGCTCGAGTTCATCATGACGGGGACCTCGATGAGGAAGAAGTGGTCCGGGGCGGGCTTGCGGATGAGGCGGGTGCAGTGCTCGACGTGGGCCTCGCTGTCGAAGCGCGCCTCCATGACGGCGTTGGTCGCCCTCATGCGCTGGTGTTTGCGCCAGTAGTACAGGCAGTGGACGACGTGCCAGTCGCGCGACGCCCAGAAGGAGCCGCCGCGCTCGCCCAGCGCGGCGACCTCGTCCGCCGATAGCGGGAGGTCGCCGTCGGCGTCGGCGAAATACCCCCAGCTCCCGTCGGCGTTGGGCCCCGACCGGTCGAACTCGGCCGTCAGCGCGTCGTCCCGGCAGTACGGCGGCAGCCACGCCGTCGACAGGCTGTCGTACTTGCACCCGCGCGACAGGGCGTCTGCCGTCGTCGGCCCGCAGTCGCACTCGTTGAGGCCCGGCGCCAGGGTCTCGGGCCGGTACACGTCGTACGCGGCGGGCGAGGTGGACGACGATGTCGAGTCGTGTAATGACGGAGACGAGGAGGAGACTCTCGAGGGACTGTGGGGGGTGAGCAGTGTTTGCGTGGCCTGCCAGCCGAGCGAGACGAGACCCCATATCGCGAGCACGTAGACGATGCCCTGGAATATCGCTCGAGGATGACACCGCCGCCGCCTCGAGGCATCTGTCTGCTTCTCTGTCCTCGAGACTGGTACATGGTCGTCATCTGAAAAGGTGTCTTTCCTTTCGTCGCCGGAAAGAAAGGGCGTGTGTGCCGACTCCATCTCGCCTAAATCGTCCTCGATTCGTGACCTGGACATGATGAGATTCTGTTATAGAAACATTTGCGTCTGTGTGGGTTTCCCTGATACACCTCCAGCGGCCCTATATACTCGTTTTGCACCTGAAAAAGAAAGTCAATACGCTGCTTGTCGCTTTTGAAACAAAAATGTGTGAAATATGGAATTGATCAGTGTTGACGTCTGACAACACGCAACCTGTCCGGGTCTCTGGTACGTGATAAACCAACTTGCACCCCTGACATGGCCCTTCATGGTCCCATCGGCGACTCCATATCGACCCCGTCCAGCCTGGGGTCTTGTGCTTTTTTTGGTCTCCTCGAGTGCCGGTATCTCATTGAAAGGCAGTGGGGGCGCCTGATACGGTCATTTTGCTTTCTTCTGGAATTTCTTTCCGAGCCATTAATTATAAACGGCCGTCCAATGCCGTTGCTCGGGTCATACAAGAAGTTGGTTATACTGTGGGGGTCCCTCGCGGGTGGGATCCGGTAGGATGGCTCCGGGGCTGGGACCCCTGTAGTAACATGATTCAGGCGCCCACCGGTAGTGTACCTACGGGCTGCTGAGCTTCTCATGGATTGCAACCTCATTGTCGCTATCGGGATAGCCCGTGTTAATAAGCTGGGTATAAGCTATCACCTGCCAGGCAGGTACGAGTTAGTCAGGGTGCTCGTGGTAATGCTCCGTAGCAAGCTCGAACGGCAGTTCGCAGAGGTTACAGCTCGAGCAAGGTCCATGCCCTGTTGTAAATAGGGGACGTTTTCCCACCCCTTAACTTGCCGCCGGGCGCCGCACAGACGCTGGGGGCTCTGCTGTGTTGTTCAAATCGTTGTCCATGAAGAGAGTCCAGGGTCGCGGCCAATAGTGCCGGTTCGTGACGCAAATCACAATCAATGCAAAGTGCTTTGCCGGTATCATGGGGCAGGGTATGCTGGAAAGAAAATCCAACGTCACTTTTCCTCGTGTCTTTTGTTTTGCCTTCGCGAGACTCGCTGCCTTGTTTATTAGGAGGACTCGTCATCAGGGGAGCCCAAGTCATATGTAGTTTCAGCCTGGATCGGGTCCGTTTATTACACTGGCCGTATCTGATATACGGACTTTCTGATTTGATCGTGACAATGTTCTCTGAGAGCCCAGCGGCCAATGCCAGCCTTGTGGGATCTCTCCTCCCCGTGCACAGCAAATGGCATCATTAACACTAATAACAACCTCGTTGTAGATCAGAACAGCGCACGTTCGTGGCTATATTAGCGGCATTACCGCGAGATCATTGCGCCGATCACCCAAGCGTCCAGCGAAGCTTGTTACATGTGACATGATTCCATTGTAAGAAATGTTTGACACGTGATGGAGCAGTAATGAGAAGCTCGTATGCCGTGTGAATGGAAGATTACTACAGGTTAAAGACTGGTACACGACTTCCAATATTCCCCGGATCTTGACCAATACCGGGACCAATTACAACACCACTACTATATATTAGTGCTAGTATATTGTATCCACCACTAGGACCATACGCGGTAGCAGAGTGGACACTTGCACAATTACGAGCTTCGCTGGTCGAGGACGAGACCTGCCGGATCCCGCGTGACGTTGTCGCCCCATTCGGCCTGCCAGCCGTGATCGGCCAAGTACACCTTCCACGCGGCGTCGTCGTCGTCGAGCTGGCGCGAGACGTCGGGCACGACGAACCACGCGACCAGGGCGCCGAGCACGGCGAACCCGGAGCCGATCAGGAACGCGACCTGGTCGCCCTTGCCCGAGTCGTCGGCGTACGCGTTCAGGATGGCCGTGAAGACCTGCGTCCCGATGGCGGCGCCCGCCTTGGACCACGCCGAGATGAGGCCCATCATCTGGCCCCGGATCGACGTCGGGAAGCACTCGGACGCCACGAGCACGACGGTGCTGCCGGGCCCGACCTCGCCGAGCGTCAGGAACACGCCGTACAGCACCACGAACAGCGGGAAGACGGTCTGGATCGGCCCGATCGCGCCGCCGAGGATGAAGCCCAGGACGGCCTGCAGGCCGAAGCCGAGGGCCATGGTCTGGCGTCTTCCTATTTTATCGGAGAGATAGCCGCCGAGGAAGGGTCCCTAGAAGAGTTGCAGGTTAATCTTGCGTACATGCTGAGAATGACAACATTGTGTGTAAAGTCATTTCTTTGATTTTCGTCGTAACTGGTGGCAACCGTCCAGGGAGCAACTTACCGGAATGTAAAAGCAATTAATCACCACGCCCCAGCCCAAGTTCTTCACCAGGCTGTTCTCGGCGCCGGTCCGGGAGATGATGGTCGAGCTGAAGATTCCAAAGGGGATCGAGATCCAATTGTACAAAAACCACGTGGCGGCGCCGCCGAGGAACGGGCGCCAGTACCGGCGGAAGGCGAGCAGGTACGGCGTGCGCTGCTTGCGCATGGCCGACCGCCGGTACGCCGTGGACACGGCCATGCGCAGCCGGAACCAGAAGATGACAAGCGGAGGCACCAGCCCGAGCGCAAACGATGTCCGCCACACCGTGTCGTAGCGCTCGACCTTTTGTCCCACGCACAGGAGCAGCAGCAGCGGCACCAGGCCGCCCCAGACGTAGCCGAGCGAGGCCGAGAGGTCGGCGAGCATCTAGAGTGAAACGAGAGAGTTGAGTCATGGACACGCACTCATTCATATAGGGTGTGTACGTACGGCAAACATGAAACCGCGGCGCTTGCGCAGAGTACCGTTCTCGTCGGAAGCCTCGAGGGCGCCGGCGCCGGAGACGGGGTACTCGCCGCCGGCACCGACGCCCGCGACGCCGCGGGCGACGATGAGCATCCAGAACATGCCAGTGGGGTCGGCGCCGTGGGCGGCGGCGGACAGCACGATGCCGAGGACGAGCAGGATGGTGGTGGCGACGGCGCCCGTCTTGCGGCCGAGCTGGTCGACGACGACGCCGAAGAGCAGCATGCCGACGATCATGCCAATTAGGAACGCGTTGCTCAGCCGCTGGTAGATGGACGTCGTCAGCGCCTCGGGGTACAGCACCGCCAGGAGCAGCTCCACGTTGCCGATGACGGCAGCGTTACTGGGGACGAGTCGTCAGTATAAGTGTCTCATGTTTGTAGGGCAGATATATGTAGTCTTACTAGCCGTCGGACCCGATGGCCAGGCCAGAGAAGAGGACCATCAGCCATACTGAGAGCTTGCTGTAGTATGACTTTTCCTGCGCCTCTTTCGCCGGCATCATCTCCACGTCGGCACCGACAGAAGTGGTCTGATGAGCGACCTTGCCGTCGGGGGATATCTCGTCTTTGCTCATGGCCTCTGGCTGGGCGGCGCCCGTGGACTCGTGGACCATTTCAGCAGAACCCATGACTGCGGAAGAATGAACGAGATGTGAAGCCTCGCCGCCCCGAAGAAGGGGCTTCGACGCTCATTATTATGAGTCTCGTTCTGATGGCTAGTAGATAGCGACCCTTGTCATATCCCAGGTCCATTACCGAGCTGGGCCGCGTTATCGGCTACGGCGTGGCAAGGTCATCGGGCACAGGTATTGCTGGGAGGCGCGTACAAGCTTAGGAAGATACACAAGTCACATTGCAGGTGTCCTGAAAAGAGCACCTCTGTTCCAAACTACAAGGCAAGTCTGGCAGTAGTCGGATGCCAAGCTTGCGGTCGACAAGGGGCTCGAACACTGCTATCTTCGCGGACTTACATCTCAAGTGACAGTATGAAACCATATGGCTTTTGCTTTCTGTGTGTCTAGCTATTTGAAAGATCATCTCGTGCAATTTGTATGAGATCAACTTCTCGAAAACAACATTCGGACACTGGCAAAGTATAAAGTGCTTGAGATCGAACCCCGGGGAGCATTGAAATCGGGGAGGACCGATCCGAAGCCGCGGAGGTACTCCGCAACTAAAGTGGGAAATCCCTGACTGCCGCCGGCAACTCGCATCATCAGATCACGAACCGAGCGACCAAGGGTGGGGGCTAGTCTTGGATGTTGCGAACCTTGGCATCGTTGCTAGAGGTGATTCCTTCCAGTTGAGCGAATTGTTTCGACATATTCGGTTATTGTTTGCCAGAAGCGTCCCCGTCGTCTTCGTTCGTTGCCGTTCTTTTACTCTGGGTGCAGGATTTCAGGACGCAGGAAGGAGGAAATCCAGATTGAGGGGACGTGTTCGCGGGTGCTTTACGCGGCAAAATTAGAGAACAACAACACGCCAGAATGGGCTACGAAGAATATGCAAAGCCGCCCGCGAGGCGAGAGACTTTGCGGCGCCGGTCCGGTGCCCTCATCATGTCCGGTATCACCCTGCTGGCGATTGCATGGGTCTGCCTGAGAACATCGTTCCGGGCACACAGCGTCGGAATCGATGTCGCCAAGGTGCAGCAGTGCTCTATTGACAATCTTCACGCCGACCTCTCCTTCATGAAGGATGCAAAGCCCATTGCCGCCGAGGAATTTCTAGAACGTCGAGACAGGCTGGCCCGCGCACTCTACGCTGACAAGATCGATGCTTTCGTGTTGGAGCCGGGATACACTTTTCAGTGAGTGGTGATCTCACTGTCAAACTTTCATTGCTGGCTTACGAGACTCTAGATACTATGGAAACATTTCCCAAGTTGACTGGGAGCCGTGGGAGCCCGAGGAGAGACCATTCCTGATGCTCGTCCTTCCCCAAGTATCGTCGGGAGGCGAAGTTGTCGCCAAGACGGCTTTCCTCTCGCCGCACTTTGAGGAGGGACGGGTTCGCATGCTCGGAATTCCATCTCGGGAGCCGGAGCTCGACATTGTGATCTGGGAGGAGCACTGGAACCCGTACTCGACACTCATGGAGTCGGGCCTCTTCTCCAGCGAGACGCCAAAGCTCATGATGGACGAGGAGATCCGTGACTACATCGTCCGCGGTTTGGACTCGGCCGGCTTCGAGACCGTGGGCCTGAGACCCGGAGCCGAGCTCGTCAGACAGATCAAGAGCCCGGCCGAGGTCGAAGTGCTGCGCGTCGTCAATACTGGTACCGTCGTAGCCGTAAGGGCAATGCGGCCCTGTCTCGTGCCGGGGCTGACCGAGAACGAAGTGACGACGATATTGGACAACTCGCTCCTCTCCATTGGATTCAGCCTCTTCTTCAACATTGTCCTCTTTGAGGAACACGGAGCTCTCCCGCACGGTGGCTTTGTTACCGGCTTCAAAAAGGCCACTCCATCGAGCATGATCGTCATTGACGTCGGCGCACACTACTTGGGATACTCGTCGGACATATGCCGAAGCTTCTTCATCGACCCGCCCAAGACTGGCTCCTCGGAATTCGTCAGGGCCTTGAGGTCCCTCGTCGGCATGGGCGCCTCCAACGCCGGACACGAGCCAGATACTCTAGAACACCCGGATCTGCGCGCCGAGAAGCTCAAGGTCTGGGACATCGTCCTCGACGCCCAGACGGCGGCGGCCGCGGCGTTCAAGCCCAACAACACGGCCGCCAGCGTCGACATCGCGGCGCGCGACGTCATCGAGGCCGCCGGGTACGGGTACGGCTTCACGCACCGGCTCGGCCACGGCATCGGCATCAAGGCGCACGAGTCGCCGTACCTGAACAAGTGGAACTCGGGCGTGCTGCTCCAAGCCGGCATGACCTTTACCAACGAGCCGGGCATCTACCTCGAGAACAGGTTCGGCGTGCGCCACGAGGACATTTACCTGGTCAGGGAGGACGGCGAGGCGGAGCTGTTGACGGGCGTCCGGGCCAAGGGGCCTTATGAGCCTTGAGCTGAATGACCTGGGAGAAAACGGGCGGTGTGTATAAAAAACCATGAGCACGAGTGGTCTATGGTGCCGAGTCACATCAAAGGTGCTTGAAGGGCGAATATATATTGAGGGTAGCAGCTGCATCGTTCTCGAAATCTATTGAACAAGGTAGTCAGTTGGCATAGATTGGCTCTTAATGTACATTATGCCCAGATTCATATGGTTTTTTGTTGCACCTTTCGTGAAGTAGAGACGGTAAGCAGTAAAATGGCAATGAGAATGGACCTTCTGTAGCCAGGACGAATGAGATTATCAGTATTCATCTCTGTTTGCAGTGACCACTCATACCAACCAGGCAATACCGCTCAGGGCCATCTAAGCAGAAGTTCCAAACAAAATCTGCTGACTGACAGAATCGGACTTCGAGGTTCGTAATTCGAGGATTAGCGGGAACCTGCAATACAACACGAGATAAAATAAATGTAGCCTGTCAAGCCTATCACATAAGTCCCATGTTACACAATCTAGGCGAAAACATGAAAGTCTTTTTTTATTGGCCCGGCTGCCATGTGCCTGCCGTGCCGTCTCAAGGACCTTTGGCTGCTGCTGAATTATGTCATGATTGCAGCAAGATTGGTGACAGGCCAGCACAGGTATGTAGGACAGGCATCCCACGAGGGAGTTGCATATGCAGCGCCGCCACATGGTGACATTGGGAGTGACCCTGCAATTATTGAAGTACAGTATCTACTGGTTGAGGCTAGTTGTCCACATTGGCATCCAGCTCGCACACGATACGAAGGGATCGGGAGCATCATTGGTATTAAACCCGAAATGAAATCCACGACTGGAGATGGGTGTAAATGGTTTTCGTGAACAAAAGCAAGACGCCAGAACTAGTTTCTACATGTTCCGTAGCAGATAAGCGTGGTACTGTATCTCTCTAGTGTAATTCGTAGACAGGCAAGATACGGTGAACGAAAACACCCCTGCAGATAGAATCCTTTTCCCATCGGCGCAACGGCTCAGCTAAACCGCTTTCTGATGCCCATCGTCTTGGCACCTGAACCCCTCCTTGATGATCCCCATGGACGAGAGCACAAGATGGCAGGATGATCGGGGATGTCGATGAGATTAGCCCTTTCAAGAAAGTACGCAGCTGGTAAGGCTTTCACTGACTGACTTGCATGTGTCAAGTGCTGCTGCTATTTAAAGCAACACACGCCAAGTCAACGCTGTACACACCAAAGACATCTCAAGGCAGGGGCAACGTTGTTCTCGATGATCCCCTCCAAAGCCTTTCCACTACCTCGTGTTACCGCTGCTCGCAGATCTCTGCTCTTTCCTTTTTTCTGCGGCTTTCAAAAGCAGAAAATGCACGCAGCACTTCGGATCCGATGCAGATTGGACCTCAATGCTGGACATGCCTTGGAGGTCGCGTCCGGTGTGACGGCCTCGCGCCATCCTGCCTGACTTGCAAACGCCGCGGTGTCGCGTGCGCCGGCTACGGCCAGGAACCACGCGGCAGCGGTATCCGGGAGCATCATCACGCCTCGGGGCGCAGTGACGCCAGCCAGTACACGGAGGAGGAGGACTCCCGAAGCAGGAGCAGCAGAGCCTCGAGTGGCGCGACGGATACAGACCTGTCCGAGTTCACGTCCGATATGATCCTGGAGCCGACGGCCTCGAAATCGCCCATCTTCAGCCAGCCTGTTCCGGCACTATATCGCAGGGCACAGATGATCTTTGAAGGGTTGGACTATTGTGCGTAGATCCAACAGACTATCATCCTTTTACTCGCTGACCCAAGAACCCCCCAGTCAACAAGATGATCTGCCCGGACCTGGTGTCTCTCGAGAGCCACTTCAACCCGTACAAGGTCAACATCGGCACCGTCGACCGGATCCCCGACATCTACGTCAAGGTCCTCGTCTCGGTCGCCAGCTTCCACCGGCTCATGTCGTACGGCCCGGACCCGACGCCGTCGTCGGCGCTCGTGCAGCGGGACGCCGACGTCTTTGCCCTGCGCGTCGAGGCGCTGCGGGGCCTCAACGAGAAGCTCAGCCTGCCCGACGAGCAGACGAGCGACGCGACGCTGCTGTGCGTCCTTTCTCTCATGGTCGCCTCGGTAGGTCAACTCACCACCGTCGTTTTGCCTTTTTCTGTACTCACTCTTGTCCATTTAGATCCAGGCTTCGGCCTATACGGAATGGCGGGCGCATCTAGAGGGCGCGAGGAGGATCATCCAGATGAGGGGAGGTCTGAAAAAGATCATCTCCGTGAACCCCTACTTCAAACCGGTCTTGACCTTTTTCATGTTGTGAGTCTCACCCCCGGCCTTTACTACCATCATGGACGCTAATCATGACCGATTCCAAGAATCGACGTGATCGGCTCGACCACGACGCCTTCCGGCCACGGTGACATGTCCAAGGCGTGCAACATGGCCATGCAGTACTATGACATCGAGCCGGGGGTCCTGCAGTACGTCGCCACCACGTGCATCCCGGTGCCCGACGTCCTGTTCCGCGTCATCACCCTGGTCAACTACCTGCGCACCATCGCGGGCAAGCCGAGCCTGTGCGCCAAGCGGCGTTCCGGGACCCGCATGGCCATCCAGAAGGTCGTGGACTTCTCGCCCGCCGACTACGCCGCCGTGATGCGCGACTTTGACGGCTGGTCGACGAGCGGCAAGGAGGTCAGCTTTGGCGGCGGCGGCGAGGCCAAGACCGCCGCCAGGGAACAGCTCCCGCGACAAGGCGGCACCTCATCGTCGACAGGCTCTCCGCCCCAGAGACCGACTGCGGACCTGTGGCTCGGCCTCGGCATCATGTACCGCGCCGCGACGCTCCTGTACGCCCTGCGCACCCTGGTCGTAGACTCGGAAGACCCATCGGCACAGCTCCTGCCCGAGACCATGAGCAGCTCTGACGACGACGCCTCGGCCGGCGCCCTGGTCGACTCGCTCCGGCACACGACGTTTTCGGCGCTGCACGCGGCCCTGGTGCCCGTGTTCGCGGACCCGGTCAGCATGCACCAGGTGGGCAAGCTGATTATGTGGCCGCTTTTCCTGCTGGGCATGGAGACGGACCACCGGGACGCCGGGCGGCGGCGGTTCGTGGCCGAGGGCTTCTCGAGCCTCAGCCTGGCGCTCGGCACGCTGGGCCCCGTCGGCGTCGTCAACGCGCTCGAGGTCAAGTGGAGGATGGACGCCGAGCGGGAGGGGGGAGGGCTCCCGCGCGCGCAGTGGGATGATTACTTTCAGGGGAGGGAAGATTTTATTGTATTTTAAGCGGCTGGTCGGTATTTGCATGAGGCAGTTGTGTAAACATGTAATATAGAAAGTCGGAAGCGCAGAGTGATTGTAAATAAGTACACTTACGATTCAAGTTGATTTCATGATTACAATGTCACTGTCATTTTATTGATTCAAATACGCTTTCGGTGAAGAACAATATATTTCTAGCACCTTGAGTTCAACATGTTCGTCTGTGCTGTATATACATACGAGAAAGTCTCAAAAGATCTTGAACAGTGAATGTTATGGAACAAAATATCAACACTCAAACCCAAATTGCGATCGGACGAACGTGTCAGAGCCTTAGGGTACCAAGAGTTGTTGAACAGGGTGAACTCATGGTCTTCAAGCCGAGCACGTAAACGGATCGGGACCTGAAACATCGTTAGTGTCTATCCAATTTTGATTATTGTAGAGGATCGCAAGATGCTCACCCGGAATAGTGTATGTGCTGGAGCTCGTCATGGAGTAGATGTTGATCAGCAGGCCGGGATCGTCAGCCTGGGGAAGGATCGAGAGTCAGCTCAAGTCAAAAACACAGGAACAATAATTTAGATGCCATCATGACAGGCTCATGGAAGAAGTGCTGGACTCGACTTACAGCGTAGATGCCCGGGATACTGTAGGTCGTCGGCGAGACGGTCGCGGTGCCGCCGCTGATGTTGATCTGAGCGCACTCCATCTGTTCGTGGTTTTCTCCAAGTCAGAAAGTGTTCCCATAGTTCTATTTCTTTTCACCACCATGAGGTTCAGAGAGACACTCTGCTTACATATAGCTGCGCCCCGCCCGTCGAAGAGGCCGCGTGCAGCGCAATCATCTCGGCGCGCAGGAGGTACTGGCCGTCCTCGATGCAGCTCGGGATGGGAATGGTCTGCTCGCCGGCGTTGTTGATCACATTGCTCGTGCCCCAGACCCCGCTGTTATACCCGTCCTCGACGATCTTGAACCAGCCGTCGCCGATGCCCGAGTCCGTGGTCGCGTCGTCGACCTTCTTCAGGTACGCCATGGTCGGCCCGAGGTGCGACGCGTCCATGACGTCGTCGGCCCCCGACGTGAGCGTGTGCCGCCAGACGGCCGTGACCGTGGACCCGGCGGCCACGTCAATAACGTCCGAGGACGGCGTCGTCGGGTTCGGCCCCCCGTTGCACGCCAGGTCGTCCGACGTCACGTCCGTGATGGGCCCGTCGTACGACGGGTCGCGGATCCCGTACGACACGGCGTTGGTCGTCCCGCCGCTCTCGAGCTGCACGAAGATGGTGTGCGCGCTGGCCTGCGCGGCGAGCGCCAGGACGGTCTGAAGCTTCATACTTTCGTCGGAGCGGTTTAGAATCCTTGGTTTGTTGAGCGGTTACTTCTTTCACGAAACGATACCTAGAAAGATGAAAAGATGTCGGTCTCAGCCTCAACGACAACGGTATATTAACAGAGCTGTATGCTCATATATATTCATATACGCTCCCGCAGGATCTCCCCATCTCAACCCGGAACGCGAGCCAGCTCGTGCCCATCATTGCAACCCCAGACAGCCCACGCACCAAGACATCCTCCCTTATACCCGCCAATCATGGAAAACAGTCGACTGCCCTGCAATCAAGTATCTGCGCCAAAGAAAGCCTATACGCATTAAATGGAACGGGCTTCCGTGGAACCATGATTGGGTGACCCGCCCCTTTCTTGGGGGGCTACATGCTGGTCGCGGAGGCAGCCCGTCCGAGCCGACGCTCTTGGTAAAGTCGGCGGAAGCTGGACCATTCGATCCGTCCCAGGCTTGTCCGTAGCCGAATTTGTCTTCGCGACGGCGTTTAGTGACATGTTGGAACATGAACTGGTTATCATGTGTGGCATATCTAAATGGAACATGGCCAGGCTAGGTAGGCACTCTGTCGAATACATCAAGCGCTTGTCGCGGATTGCTCTCGCGCAAGGTTAATGACATGACGAGAAAACACTAAATATAATACAAAAGGGAAAGAATATGGAAGGACATGGTCAGAAGAAACCCCAAGTCCAATAGACAGACCGCGGCAGTCATCGTAATCGGTCGTACCTTGCCACACGTCCTCGGTTCGCGACAACAAGCGGCGCCATGAGTGCAAGATTCAATAGGCTCGTCTTATAGACTTGGTCAATACTATCATGATCATTATAATTCTAAGTAAATCAATCGCTCAAAAGACATATAGGCGCACACCTTTACGCACATTCTCTCAACAACAAGCCACAGGAACCCTTCCAAGACTGAAACTGTAAAGTAGATAAAAATCAAATTGCTCGTGGGGTATCTCTCAACGTGTCTAGCTCTTGGTGATGTCATAATAACGCACATGCTCGAATCGCTGTCGCGAACAAGCCAAATTTCTCCTTCATGGGGTCAAATGCACGGCCTCCGGGTATAGTTCATAAAGCACCAAAGCACCGCTCCTCGTCGTCTCTCGCATAGCCGATCTTATCATCATGCCCCTTCTCCGAGCTCAACGGTCTCCAACCACGTCCTGATTGCTCTTCTCAGAACACTTTCCTTATCTCTCTTGGTATCATAGGTCACCTTGACCCCTGTTGACTCGCCGTCCTTGTCTCGCTGGTCAACCACTGCTTGGACAATGTTCTCTAGCGCAGAAAGCACAACCGTCTTGCACTCGGCGCGATGTACTTCTTGCGTCTCGGGCTGGCTTGGAGTCGCCTTTTGCAGCTCTGGCTCAGAGGCGTCACTATCACTTCTTTCCCGCCTTTTGCTGACAGATCGCGACGAGTTCGTGGTCGAACTTTCCTGACTATTGGGGATAACGTGGGCAATGACCTTTTCCACAGCCTCGATCAACGACTCATCCCACGTGAAGAGCACTTCCTCTTCGAACTTTTCCTTGAGAGGCTGCTCGTATGGGGAAAGAGCCGGGGTCACCACTGACGCGCTGTAGGGGTTCGTTGAACTGGTAAGCTGCCCTCCCCTCTCAGCAGGGTGCTTCGGCTTGACCAATCGACGGAATCGAATGCGCTTGATGGTAAAGGTTGTCGTGTCAGCCACGATGGCGCTGCTCACATCGACCCATTGCTCGGCGGCCCATTCCAAAGGGAGTTGGTGCAGTGGGATAGATGGGGTTGGCTCTGCTTTGAGAGACTCTTTGACCTTCTCCATCAGATCCTGCTGCGGCGCAACGGCCTGAAGCGCGAAATCGGGGTGGAATTGCTGCAGCCACCCGGCAACGTTCAGGGGCGCCTCCCCATCAATAGCAACCCTCGAAAATTGCTCAAAGCTATCGATGCCGGTACCAAAGCCAGGGGTGGAAAGGTATCCGCTGCTCGACGGGGAGCTGATAGCCGACTCCATCGACGTCAGATATTCCGGAAACTGAACATCGACGTCTATGATGCCGTCATCGGCACTGATGGAGGTCTTGACGGGGCTCTCATAAGCGCCTGATGGATCCGGAATCCTCTTCGCAGCTTCATTGAGCTCTGGAAATCCCTTTCGTTCCAAGGTACGCGGCGTATCCGGCTGCCCTGTAATGCCAAAGGTGGGATTTCGAGGGCTGTCGAACTCTTCCTTTGTTGGAGTGTCGACTGCGACATCCTGATTGGCCACCGCAACGGGTTGCTCTCGTCTTTCTGACGATTTTGACGGAGAAGCCGGCACGTTCTCACGCGGAGAAGATAGATCGAGTGTGGGAGTTGTACCAGAGCTCGACTCTCGCCGACGAACACTCCACAGACCACTGATGACACTGCCCCAGTTAGAGGTGCTGCGCCGATGAGAATCTCCACTGGCGCTGCTTCCTTGGCTTGCGCCATCACCTCTCCTCAACGTCCTCTTCAAGTCATCAGCAGCCACACTGCCACTACTGCCTGGTCGATGAGAGCGCCGGGTGTTCGTCCTGTGAATACTAGTGAAGTGAGGAACAGCAGCGTCCGGGAGTACCGTATTTGTGGTGGCAGCGCTGCTCACCCGGGTGATGGCGTCACTGCCTTGGCTGGACAACGCTGTCGGCTTAAAAAGCGTGGCATCGGAACCTCGCCTCCCATGGAATGTATCCATGCTCAAATGATCCAATTGGACCGGGACGCCAAAAGCAGATCTCGTCGTAGCGTGAGACTGGATGCTGAAACTTCGCTGATGAGAAGCTCTACTATGTCCTGCCGGCTTACGATTCATTTTCCGTCGCAAGGACTCTTCTTTGAGAATCGGAATCACATAGGACGGCGGCGAGTTCGAAAAGGACGCCGACGTATTCCTCTGAGGGCGGATGGTAGGCACTTGCTGGTTGGCAGGAAGGAAGGCAGATAGCAGGAAAACCAAGCGGCGGGCAGCCATCTTGTCATTGGAGACGACGATGGTGCGTGTTGGCAGTGACGTGTCTTCTTCCAGCTTTGCCTTCTGTTGCTGATAGTGTCGCCTCCGATACCACACTGGACTCAACGCCTGAAGCCAATCGGTGTGCGTTGCTAGGAATCCTGTGAGGAGATTGAAGAAGAAGAAACCTTGTTCCTTGCCGCCGGCATATTTCGCCACCCATCGAGCCTCTTCCCGCCATGGGCCCCATCGACCTTGGCCAGTCACAACCCTCGTCGCACGCAGTCCGGAGATGATCCGTACGCGAGCGGTATCGATCTCGCGACTGATCAGCTGCTCCTGCATGAGGCAGTTTGGCGGTAGAGTGATGAGCTTGGCATTCGTCTTGGGCGGCTTCATCTGCATCTGCGAGGCATTCGACCCCCGCCGACTATTAATGGAAGGATTCCTGACGACCTGAGCAGATATGGATGGTTGTTGCGGGTCAGGCGAGATATGGTCTGCTTGCTTCAACATGGGAAACAAGGCGGTGGCGACCGTAGACTGTAAATGCGTGAGCGTCCTCATAATGATGTCCCAATGCTGCGTAATGGCATCCATCTTGTCCTCGACCTCGTTGCTATACATGGAATCGATGGAGTCGGCGCCATATCCAGCACCGACCATGGTCCATCCGGAGCGTCTTGCCGAGCTAAAGGAAGACGGAAAAGAATCCGGCTCGTTATACGAGTTCGGGCCCTTGAAGGGCGTCTTTCCTGTCGACGTTGGTTGCTGCGCTGAATTGGAGGGCAGCTGAAGAACCAGGGCCACAGCATACATTGGAGTGCGCTTCTGTTTGGGCTGTGACTTCTTCTTCTTTGCCCCGGGTTCATCCGGAGAGCATGGAAAGGGAAATCCACTGCCGTCCTCGGAGAAACGACTGTGAGGTGTCACATTCGCATTGGGTGTGTCCGGGTCATCGGCGGGGAGGTTGACTGGGAACAGGCGCGTGACGAGTACCTTCTTACGATCTGCCGTTCTGCCTGATGCATTGGGCGCGAATGGTGCCGATGCCGACTCGGCTGTGAAGGACTGCGAGAGCCTGCTTGATCGCATGCTCGACCTGCCCATGGATCCCTTCCCATCTCCGGCAAAGGAGCTGGAAACGTCGGGTCGAGCATCGCTCGGGACGATATGAACCTTGGTGGAGGTGCCCTTGTAGGACATGACCTCTGTATTGGCGAAGATACAGCTCGTAAAGCTTGCGAGTTCCTCCCGATACTCACGTGCGGCCCTCTGGGCTTCACTCTCCGCAGAGGTGTAGGTGCGTGCCTGAAACGAGGGACGCCGATCAAAGGCTCCCTGGCGAGGCTGCGGGCTGTCTGGCTGTATGACCATGGGCCGCGAGTAGCTCAGACTCGTCTTCCTGGGGGACGTCGGGTTCCTTCGGAGGTCCTTGACGAAGGTCTGTGGCTGAGTGGCTCCGGGAGAATGACGAGGTTCCGCAGCGGGCGCGGGCGGGGCAGGATGGCTGTCATACAACAGCGAGGGATTGACAGACCCGAGACTGTCCTGCATGACAAGGACCCGGACATCTCTGACGTCCAAGTCCACTTCTCCATCGTAATCAAAATTGCTAGACGAGTTGGCCGTGAAGGCAGTGGTTGAGAGCGGGAAGACCTGATCCTGGCGGCCATATAGAGTCTGCGTATCCGGGAACAAGAGACTGCGAGTGTGGATCTCCTCCTGGACGGATTCGGGAGATTCGTTTGCTGCAGAATAAGTGGTCAGGGAAGAAGGTGTGGCGGCGGTGCCCGAGGTGAGATTGAATAGTTTGCCCAACATTGCGGGCTTCGAGGCAAGGTGCAGGCGCCTCAAGCCGTCTCGAGCGAGCTCGGGTAGGTTGAGGAGAGAGGCCTAACTCGGGACGTTGCGCAAGCGTGGCTCTTGTCTCAACGGGACTCCATGATCAAGGCGCAAGCGACATGATGGACCATTGTCACACACGCAGGACGATAAGATAGAGACGGGAGTGGTGATGTTTCCTGGCGGCGTCTCAGTGAGCGGCCCGGGGTGGTGGTGAGCAAGAGGTGGGTTGCGCCGGTGTGCTTGGAGGGGGCGGGGTGTGAGGTAGGTAATGTGGTTTTTGGCGCGGCGGAGCGGGAGGACAGTAGGTAGGGCGAGTAGACTGGACGGATCGTGTTTTCCTTGATTGGGCCACTGGAAGATGGGAGTTGCCAGAAAGTCAGTTCAGGTTGACGTGAAGTTTAACAGCCTGCAGCAGTGTTCTTGTGTTGCTTGCAGCTCGTACTGCAGCGGGCGCTGGGGCTAGCAGGCGAATGAATTGTAGTGGCTCCGATGGCCGGCACGGATATGAGACGGGGGCAAGGTGTAGATGCCGACTGATTGCTTCTTCTGCCCTTTTTCCCTTACGTGAAGAGAGGGAGAGTGCGTGAAGCGCCCCGCGCGACTCGAACTCCGGAGAATATGACACGATGGTCCGGGTATCTCTGGAGAATATGTGGCGACAGGATCCAGTCCTGCTTTGGTGAAGATGCCTTTTTTTTTTTTTATTACGCAGAGACGAGTTTGACAAACGGTTGTTATTGTTGTGCGTGACCAGACAGATGGGATGTTCAATGATTGACGCGGGCACGGCGGGCACCTAAGTATTAAGGTGGGTGGGAAAGTAATTTCGTAGCGCTGGTAGCAGATGCGCAACATGGGAATCCAAGTGAGTCCAGCGTAGCGTAGAAAGTCGATGGGGCCAATCCCGGGTGCATGGGCCCCGGTCTAGCTCCTCCAGCAATATGACGTCTCACTGGTCGCGTGTTGGGTAGTGCAAAAACAGTGGCAGATAGCCTGTAGGAGTGAGAGGGCAGGAGGGGCATTGGGAATCAGTTGTACATGTCGGTTTGTCTCTTGGATTGTTTGCCTATTCAATTCATGTAGTTCTTCCTATATATGATCGAGTGTTATCTGATTCACTCGTATTATTTCTTTATATGATTCAATATGCCCAAACCCTGGGGCACGTGTCCTCCATACAGACATCTACAGTTGTTATCAAAGATAGGTACAGGCAGCTGAGGTACGTGGTGTTGTAGTAATTAAGATAGATCGTGAACGATGGGCCGGCGGATCGGCTTTCGGCCAGACGACGATCGATTCGGGCCCAGAGAACTGAAAATACAGAAGAGCGAAGAAAAAATTGCGAGGGAAAAAAGAGAGAATAGTGGTCACTTCACCCCTCTAGGCTCGAGCTATTACCATATCGATTCTGGTCCCTGGATGCGGGCACCACCTAGCAGCATTACGGATTGCCAGGGACGCATGTCGGCCATGGTATCTTGTTATCAATGGTTTGTCTCGTTTTGCCCCACGCACGTACTGTGGTAGCACTAGAGTTCGGAGCATTCTGCAAAGCAATGAACAATGTTCGTTTGGACATGCAAAATGACGCTGATCTTGCTTCGTGCTCCTTCAGCATGTATAACCAACTTGACACTCACCGTCTCGCGTCAGTCCGTTCGCAGTATCCTATTGATGGATATTGCTGGCTGCCTGTTCCCTGCTCAAGTGCTAATTGTCAGGGTCTTTTTGGTGGTCGGATAGCGTCCTTGTATTTTCTGAGATTCTCGACTGGCGATCGTTCTCTGAGCGATCAATGTGGTGATGGGGCTGGCCTCGCTGGCCTTGCCCCGAGCTCCGTTGCCGGTGTCAGAAGCCAGAAAAGAACGCGGTCTGGCGGTGAATGTATGTGTGTGTGTGTCTGATATATGATGGAGGGTATGGAAAAAATAGTAGCACATTCTGGAATCCGGGTTGGCTTCTACTGCGCTCTTGCATGTGGTTAGGGTGCAGTAGCAGGCCGCTACGGAAACACATCGACATGTGTCCAGGACTCCAGGGAGCTAGCTGCGTCACCTAGTGGCAGACCAGCGACCACCCAACGCCCGACTACGTTAGCTGTCTTGCCGGATACCCTGGCCACCACATCGGCGGTCATGGTGCCTGGATTTACAGTGGACTGTGTGGATGGGGAGACGTTATATTTCCTCCCAGCCAGCCATTACTATTAGTATCTATTGTCCCCAGCCCTCTCAAGGGTCTTCTCCAGAAAATTCCCAACCCAATTCGCCGGGCTGTGGGGTTTCCCACCCTTGCCCTGCGAAGAGTGTCTCGGCATGGTTGTCGCAGCGAGACTGCAGCCCAAGACAGACAGCCACAGCCAAGCGACAAACAAGAGCTGCCCACCCCCCGCCGGCCACGGGAGGGGAGCAGAGTGAGAGAAACGTTGTATCACACGGATGTGCTCTGTCCACGACGCTGATCTTGCTGAATTGATTCTCCCGAGTGCGTGCCGCACTCGGGGTACCGCATCCTCCTGGCGGCAGTATCTATCGGTAGATTGACGGGCAATGGGGAAGTAAGTTGGGAAGTAATACACCAAGCCGGAGGTATCTGCTCTGCTGTGTAGTTTGTACCATCCATTCCTAGGTGTAAGCAGTTGCACGATCGTGGTGCAGTCTCGAAGCCTCAAAGATCTACACTATTCCGTATATTACACCACAAAGCATGGCGGAAGAGAGGACATGTACCACCCAGGATACCTCGTCGCCTCGATGGACACGCAAGCCAATTTTCCTCGCCACGAGGGATGTTCTTTTTTCCCTTCCCCTCAAACGTGTTCGGCGTAATGACTAAACGGTCGTGGGCCTGACTATATAAAACACTGCCAAATGGGTCAAGCCTTATTAGACGTTGTCGGCTGGTCACGATGGCTCCATATGTGCAGTAGTAGTGTGAATAGCTCAACGATTCGCAATCTAAAATAAATCAACCAGCGAGCCTTTAAGCAGGGCATGGACACGTTAAGATTGATTCCGTGCCCCGCGTCATCCAAAAGCATCGATAATATATTTCTTCTCTACGGCCATGAGAGCCAATTCAGGGCAATGAACAAGAAAGGTTCAGAGAGAAATCCGAGACAAATTGACGTCGATATGCTACCAAAAAGAACAAATCGCGCAAATAGGCGATTCTCCATGGGTGTTCCTTCGGTCGATCGTAGCCCGCAGCTCGGCTAGCGGGCTCAGGTAGGTACATTGTAGTTCTGCCACAGGCAGCACAACACTGCCGAGACTGCTGTTGACCTGCTCCGTACATTGAGTCAAACTCTGGCGGAACCAGCCTGTCAACCTTGTCCGGACTGTCTATTCCGCAGTGTATTGACTATCAAGAGACTCGCGAGACTCGGTTCTCGATACGACGATCAGCTAGTATTTTTGATCAACTACAATCTGAAAGTCTATAATATTTACCTATTTCGAGTGAAGCTTATTTGTTGCAGCGTCTTGGTCTTTTCGCCATCTACGTACACTCATACTCCGTAGTACTCTGTAGTTGTGGGCTTGTTTCCATAGTGGGCTCACTTACACGCAGGGAGTCTGGAGATCTGTGGGTGACTACGATGCATGTCATCCCATGACCTCCTCTGCGAAACCCGTATGCAGTAATGAAAATTGGCTTGCCGTCCCCGCTTGAGATCACCTGAGCCTCAGCAACGGCACATCAGTCAGCATCTGCGCCTGGCTTATAAACGCCGTGCTGCCGCTGGCTGGATTCGCCCATGTATGGATTCGCTTTACGGATACCTACGAAGTATATCGCGCCCCAGGTGATCCAGTCCCACATTGTGAGAAGCCACGACCGGAATCTTTGCTTTGCCAGCGGAATGCCTTCTGACTGCTATGCATTCGCGTGTTACCTACTACTGTACACCTGGCATTCCGTAAATCCGTGATCTATTGAGCGAGTACGTGTTTGGTTAGAAAATCCTGGATGGCGGAGATTTGCAAAGCACTGATTCCTGAACTATCTGGGTATAGTCGAGCACACTAGGCCGCCTCACATTGTCACCAGCACAGTTGTCAAGACGACAAGACGACTCCCAAAACTCTTGTTTACCTACCCAGTCTGCCAGCCACTCATCTATCTAATCGCCCAACTCATTCAGTCGGCTCCGGGCTAGGACTTGTCAAACATTGGCTCGCATCTTCTTGCACCGTCCGCCGCTGGCGGCTACAGAGGAGAGGATAATTACTACTGTTGCGGAGCTTATATGCATAAAAGCTAGCCGCAGGTTTGAAAATCAAGTAATTGTATGCAACCGTATGCATTAGCGAACCCCTCCATGCCCCTCCGCGCCTGACCACTTGACAAGAGGACGGGGCGGGAACGGTCGGGGCGAGAAATTAAACTTGAAGGGAAGCCGGTCCAGCAATGAAAGCAATCCAGAGAGTCCAGACTCTTTTTTTTCTTTCTTGTACGCCCCCGTGAGCCCTCTGCGGAGAACTCCCTCGACTCCCACCAGAAAAGCCATGAATTCGTTCCTGAAGACGGAAACTCGAGCGCCGGTCTTTCGTTTTGACGGAACAAACTTGCCGTCCCACCAAATTCCGGTCCATTGGTCGCTCTCTGCCCAAGAACGAGCACGCGTGGCAGGCCACACCCAGACTCTCACAACAACAAACAGCCAATCCTCTCCCCTCGAGATGACGCAGGTATGTTGAAGTCGCCTCAGACGCCGCGAAATGTCCGTTGGCTGGCCGTTCCTGGCTACGATCAGTTGAGCCTGCGGAACGCTGGCGACCGGCAACTCCGTCCGCCCACTCCACCTCGGGGTACCTTCCGTGATATAATGGCACGACTATCTACCGCCCGCTGGGTACTGAGTCGCAAGCTCATTGGCTAGTGCCAATCATCGGCAACTAAAACGAAAGGGTAGACATACTGTTTCTGGTTATACTCTGTGGTCACTAAGTATACATTCTATTTTCTTTAGTCTTGAATTGACCTAAGAGATCTCCAGGCTGCCAGATCAACATGACGACTTTGCATTTCATGATCCACGATGAACAGCTTCTATCGCATCAAATGCCCACTCTGTTCACAGTCATTGCTTGCACGGGCAAGTATGCAGAGTAATCAGCCTTGTGGCAAAATACTACCCATCTGCACAGGAGCCTGCGGGGTGCATGGTCGACTCGGTATTGTACATAGGCACATGCAGTGTTCAGTCTACAGTAGACACCGCCTCGAAGATCACCACAGCCGTTTCGCATGACTGCTTCCCGTGGGAGCACTGCGCGCCAGGCAGCAAAGGGGTTCAGGCGGCGGTGACCTCACTCTCATCATCGCTTTGGAACTGGTTTGCGGCAACAAGTTCAACAGTCTCACCACGGTGACGGGGGTGGCCTGCCCAAGTCCGCTCGTCCCTCGAACCAAAGCTCCCGGCTTTTTACCTCCATGGTCGGTTTAGAATGAGGATCATCTCTCCGAGGATTTGTTGCACTCATTATCAGTTGCGCCTTTCGTTGAGCCGGGACAAGCTGAGAAAGATGATCGAGTTCTCGGTTAGCACCCAAGAACCCGGCCGCCAGGGCCAATCATGTTACCGGAAATGGCAGGTAAGTTCAGACCGGTGAGCAGGGCCCTTTGGAAGTCTTGGGCATCAATCCCTGGTTCTTTCGTATACTGTTATCAGATCTGTCTCGGGCCGCAGGTGATCTCAATCTGGGGGCGATACATTGTGCATACAGGATGACATGACTTTGACTTTTCTTCGCAATCCCCTTCTCTCGTCCTTACAGTCTACCCAAAAGTTCCCGTCTCTGATAAACGGGGGCCGAGCCGGTACGGCTAGGTGGCTCCTAAGTTTTTAGCTTACGGGAGCACCCAGAAAATGTCTCAGATTGTGTGATTCTATCTTGATGGGAACCAACGTTGTCGGGACTTTTGCTTTTTTCCTTTCTCGCGTTCACTTCTCTCTAGACAACCTCGTTGTGATGGCGTTTCCGAAACGCTCCAGTTGTTTGATGAGGGGCAACATGGTCAACTCTCCTCCGGGATCGGTATGCCTGCCTATCTGACAGAGGCATTGGACCCTGAATTTTTAGAATGTGACGCTTCCTCACAAATGAAGAGGAGAAAAAGCCCCCGAATCTCCCCCACGGTAGGTACATTACAGGCATTCGATTGTCATTCCAGGCCTATTTCCCCTCCCCCTCCCCCCGCAAATGCACAGCGCGAAGGGGGAGATCCCTTGTTGCTTGCCGCTTCCATGGCGCCGGGATCAGCACGTGTACGTACTACGCACTACGACCATGAAAGCAGCGATCTCCTTTTCACTGCCCAACGAATTGTTTGCGAGCGACCGGCGGCATCTTTGCGAGATGGGAGAAAAAAAAAAAAGCCTCTCTCATCATTGATATTGTGATACCCTGGTCACTGATTTGCGCTCTCGCGTGCTTTGGCCGTGGGGAAAGGGATCTGCAGGTCCGGCTGGTCTGCAAGCGCGCGATGGAGCTTGTGTTGTAGAGAGCATTAAAACTGCGCAGCCTGCGGCAAACCAGTTTCTACCTACGAGCAGACAGTTCCATGTATTTGCTGACGGCATTGCCGATGCGTTTCGTTACCTAGCACTCATATGATGTTCCTTATCTCTGCTATTGACAGCGACCTGCTCTGATAAGCCCCATAAGACCTCTCAGCTCAGGGGGGGTTTCCGGGCTAAGGAGAGCAGCAGCTCACCGCCACAACTAACGGGCGTCCGATTGCCAACGCATATATCGTAGTTGGTATGCGTTTCTGATAGCATCGTGTAAGTGTAAACAAGTGCCTTGAATAGTAAACAGTATGGCGCGTTGTTGCCAAATTTAGAAACACGATCATCATCATCACAAGACTGGAACCTGACACAACCATGGCCTTCTTGATAGCGTGCTGCGTACGTACGTGACTTTGGGGGGCTTTTGTGCCCACTGCCACGTGTAATCGACTCATACTCGAGTGACGCGCTTGTGAGGACGTGCTCGAGATTCGCTCCGCATTGTGCGTGGAAACGAAGCCCGCAAAGTCAAGATCGTCGTATCACTTGGATAGAATGTCTTTGCCAGAGCATTCGTTCTATGAGTGTATGGCACAAGCAATAACCACAGTAATCGGTCTTAAAGCATTTCATGCTGTTAATCTTGAGTACTCTGTATTAGAGACCGGCAGCTTATAGCCTCGATCCCACCTGCTCATTTCATAGAAGTATGTCTACAGTCGTTCTCTTCATGGCTTTAAGAGCAACTCAAGAAGACAAAGAGGCAAAGACGTGTACGGTCTGCTTTGACACACCATCATTGCGGCAATTTGGATTATCAGTTAAGAAAACAATTGCGATATACCTAAAAGCATTTTATTCATTCCACTAGGAAGACATAATTCTTCCCATGTATATATTCTATACAGGAATTTGAATGCCTAGGTGTGGACTTGTTCCTCTTATCTCATTTTATGAACAAGAAATAAGTCAAAAACAACAATGCTTAACAGCACGATCATCGAAATTGGTTCGAGGTGAAAGAACCCCATCTGCATTCAATGCATGGCATCATGTATTAAGCCATTGACATATGCTCATCCAAAGCAAAAGCCGTACCGCGCCGAGGTTCGTGCCTCTGAAATTTGATGCAACCGTAAGATCATTATCATGAGAAACAACTCCAGCTGAGTCGGTCGGGTATTGAATAACTTCTATGTCCTGTTTCTTCGAAATCCCCCAGTTATGCCATCCGCAGCCCTCTGGACTTCACGACTACCTCACACTACTCTTGGGGGAATGGCGCAACACGTGAGACCCTCGCACAGATTGCCGCACACCATTTGGCAGGCCGTCTCATCGACTCGTCGTCTTCTAAGCGACGAGGCAGCGATGGACGGCGCCGCCGCCGGCGTGGATGCTATGCTTGTCCCTGCCGCCGTGTCCGTGTGAGAAGTCGGTGGTCGCGTCGACTGGGCGAGTTCCGGCTGCAGCGTCACCGAGTGGACCCCATAGGCGTGGAGGCACTCCTTGACCGTCTTGGCGTTCTCCATGAAGCTCGTCACGTTGTCCTCAGAGACGACGACGTGGGCGGACGCGATTGCCTTTTTCTGGTCGAGACGCCAGATGTGTAGCTCGTGGACCGACTCGATCCCAGGGATCTGGCAGTGTTTGATTTAGGGAGAGCATTGAGGAAGAGGAATCTGGGCTAACGTTACCTTTTCGAGATCGTGCTTCACGTCATCGAAATCAACACCGCGGGGAGCGCTCTGCATGAGTATCTTGCCGCTGTTCTTCACCAGAGGTATTGACGAGAGCAAGATCATCAGCGAGATACCCAGGCTCACCCCAGGATCAGCGTAGAACCTGGCATCGTATTTGGTGAACATGATGACGAGCGCGGCGATGATGACCCCAATGTTGTTCAGAGCGTCGCTGATGACGTGGATCAACGCCCCCATCATGCCGAGGTCGCGACCCGGTGCAGAGAGCTTGGCAATGTTGTGGCGGTGATTGGCATGCGCACTTATGGGCTGGGAATATGAGCATGTGTCTTGGTCAAATGAGCAGAAATCCTTACCGTCATCGGTGATAGATCTGTGCTGTCATTGATCATCATTCCCAGTTCGATATTGGCAGGATGGTGTCCGCGGCTGTGACTATGCGTGCTGCTCCGGGCTGATGCTTGGCTGTGTGGTGCATCATGGGCATGGCTGATGCCTTCTTCATGGACATGCCCAGGACTGCGGGTGTGGTTCCCAGCGCCATCCATATGCGCGTAGCCATGATCATGGTCGTGGCTATGACTTTGACCAAGCTCATGGTCGTGAGAAGCATGGTCATGACCATGTCCATGATCATGCCCGTGGTGATCGTGGCCAAGTAATGCTGCACTCAACACATTGATCGTCAGACCGATGCAACCCATAATGAGCACCAGCTTCGGGTCCTCAACATCTGCCAATATATCAGTACGGTCCGTAAAAATAGACCGCCAGAGACTCACGTTGTAACGAGACAAAACGTTCAATAGACTGGAGAAATATCGAGACGCCCAGTGCCAGTAGGAACACGCCGTTGAAGAAGGCGCCTAGAAGCGATGCTCGGGCCCATCCAAACGAAAAGTCCTTTGGTGATGTGGCACGTTGAGTTACCTAGATAGAGGTTCAGCAAAGCATGATCTCTGGCTGTCTCGGTATTATACTTACAAGGATGGCGCCGAGAGCGATGACGAACCCAATCAAGTCATTGAGCTAGAAATATAAGCCACTATATTAGAGGCTGAGCATTCAAACTCACATAATGAAAAGCGTCGGCGACCAAGGCAAGAGATCCGGTCTTGAAGCCAACTACCATCAAAAGTCAGGATTGAATGGACTGTACTGTACGTAGGAGTATCACCGATGATGACGAACCTGCGATCTCTGCCACAAAAAAAGCAAATGATGTTGCTATAATAGCACTGAGCTTTTGCGCTGATGAAATCTTGAACAAAGCCATCCTCGGGGGAGGCCTTCAGCAAGAGTCGAGATGGTGCCCGCTTCCCAAGACGTGGTCGGCGAAGTGTGTGCACAGAATGAGGGTAGCAGCGGTATTGCCGAGAATGTACGGCAATACAAAAAGTCGTGATCAAAGCTGGGACTTCATGAGTGAATCGCAGACAGCGTTTGTTCCCAAAGATGAGAGACGTTGACACGGCAGCTTTTCTTCAAACAAATGCTTGAGCAATGACGAAGTTGGAAGTAGATTGCCCCTGTGGGCAGTAGTCATTGCATTTCCTGACTGAGCTTCAAACGCGAACTGCCGCAGGAATAAATCGGCTCGGCTCCGATAGGACGCACAGCGCTTGGTTACCCAGCAGATCCTATGGGGCAAAAATGCCGGGCGAGACTTCAGACAAAGTATTGCCAAGACACAGAAAGGACATGCGGAACTTGATATCGACCATCCGTGAAGACAGGATCCAAATTATGGGGGGAAGAGGAGTGGTGGTATTGATGCTGGGGAGAGAAAGGATAAGCTAGAGCTCCCACGATGGATTTGTACTCTGTACCCCTCCGAGGGACCAATCGTCCCTGCCATTCCAACTTCTGTGGAAGCCCGGCGGCAGGTGTCGATGTGGACAAACTCATTGGGTGAAGCAGCTTGGTATCACCCAGATAGAATACCAGTGGGTTTTCGTCATTCCGGAAGGTCGTATCTGATCGATCAGCCATGCACGAGGATGCCAGGGCAAAAGAAGCTTGTTCGTCCCCGGACCGGGATATGATCGCTTTGCCCAGGCTAGACACTTTTGGATGTCGAAAGGTTTCAGACAGTGTTGAGTTGCGACTTGTTCAAAGTGGGTTGTGCTAGAGCTGTTGTCTCTGCCACACTCTTGACTGGTGGTGACGTCGCGAGTAATCCGAATCTTCATGTAGCAGTAATAGACGACGGCGACACCGTGCTCGGGTGCCAAGAAGACTGGGCTTTCAATTGCGCCGTGCTGCTGTGTACGCACCCTGGAGTTGGAACCAGATATGGCAGCTGGGCGTTCGCCAGCTTGACGAACAACAGCCGTCTTGGCCACGAGATCGACGAATGGCCCCAAGAAGTGCTTGTGCTTGCCCGCAAAAGCCAGTCAGTCGATCGCACAAGAACAGTCTGACTGTAACAAGCCACATACAAAACGCCAAACACGTGCCGTGGTAACCTAAGATCGGCCACGCTGACTGAACTTGTTGTTGCTGTTCTCAGTCATCAGGCCGAAACAAAAGTGATGCCGAGCATTGTTTGGATGAAGCTGTGCAGGTGCTATCCCGAGTGGGGAAGCCGGGGGTCTTTGCGCTAAACGTAGCCTAATATCGTCAATCTTGGCGGCCCGAAGCGGCAGCATATAGCGCTAAAATAGGACCCCGAGTGCTGTAGCACAGAACGAAGATCCCTCCCAACCATGCACCTTCTTTACTTGGATCATGTGTTTTTGCCCTGACAACGACATAATTATTTCAAAGTCAACAAAGCGTGGCTTCAAACTTGTCATGGGCACTTGGTGAATCTATCCTCGTTCAATTTGGATTGAATGGCAAAACGAGTGGTTCAAAGAGGAACACTTCATCGCCATATCTGCCCTGACAGAGTGAGCGCGTCATTGACTGGCTTATAGCGCCCTGGAAGCCTTCTGGCTCCCGCAGTCATGATGCGTCGAAACATAAACTTCGACAATGGCCGGCGGATATAATTGTCCCATGTCTCAGCACTCGATGCAGAGGTTGATGAAATCTGTTCTCCAGAATCAACAACTAACGCCCACGTGACATGGCCATCCGATCGATCTCTGGGCTCGCTCGTGGATTCGGCACTATAAGTCAACAGAGGGTAGCTGCACAGAGTCGAGTATTGTTGCAAACACGATCAGCCTTTTCTCATTCGGGCTCAGTTACACTGCCTGCCGTTGTATGCGGCTACGCGACTTCACTTCCTCGACGCCAGCCTTATTCAGAAAAGTCTGCAGCTTCGACGACGCAGTCAGCCATGGAGGCCATCAAGGTACTGCATCTGGCAGCTCTGTTTCTGTCACCACCCGTCCCCATTTATATCATCGCACAGGAGTTCTGACTGGTGTTCAGAACACAATCGGAGAAAACTTTGGCGGTGTGGCTCAGAAGCTGAGCACGCATCAGTTCAGCCTCGATGATGTTCCCGACCTGACAGGCAAGGTCGCCGTCGTGACGGGAGGTAGCGAGGGCATCGGGTTCGGCTGCACCTACACGCTTCTGAAACACAACATTTCCAAGATCTATATCCTGTCCGTCTCCGAAGAGGTTGTCAAGGGGGCCAAGGGTGCCATCGCAAAGGACCTGGGTCCGGAGGCCGCGGACAAGACGCACTGGATCCAGTGCGACCTGTCCGACTGGAAGAGAGCCAAGGACGTGGCCGAGCAGATCAAGAAGGAAAACGACAGACTCGACATACTGATCAACAACGCCGCCCGCGGCATCATGACCTACCAGCTGACCGACTACGGCGTGGACAGGCATATGGCTGTCAACCACATGGGCCATGTCGTCTTCACGTCGCACCTGCTCCCGCTGATGAAAAAGACGGCCGAGAAGGGCAACGTGGTCAGGATCTCTAACCAATCGAGCAATGCTCACCAAGCCGCACCCAGTGACACCAAGTTCGAGAACCTTGATGAGCTGAACCGGGACCTGGGCCCCAATGGGCAGTATGGGAGAAGCAAGCTGGCGGGCGTAAGTGCGGCCCATGATTTTGAAATCCTCTTCATTTCATGCCAGATCTACCCCATTCGTCTAATAGCATGGCTGCAAATCGCCGATTGCTTGAAGTGGTGTAGTCCCCAAGCTGACTCGGGAATCTGCAGATCTTATATGCAAGATACTTCAACCGGCATGTGACACAGGCTGGCCACCCGAATATCCTCATGAACGCCACCCACCCGGGCTTCGTCAGCACCAAGCAGAGCAAGGAGGATATACACGAGCCGTATCCCCTCGGCGGATACGGCATGTCAGTCGTCATGGAGCCCTTCAAGAAGAGCCAGTTCGAGGGTGCGGTGCCGACCATGTTTGTGGCGACCACCACCGACAAGTCGGGCGAGTACATCTGCCCGCCCGCGGTGCCCGAGCAGGGGAGCGTGATGGCTCAGGACGACGAGCTGGCCGACCGCCTCATGCAATTGACCAGGCAGGTGGTCATGGAGAAGACTAAACGCGACTCGGCGGATCAGGGGTGCCCGTTTGATGATCTCGTATTTCACTGAGATTATATACTTGTAATATTCTTCCGGTACGATTCACAAAAGGAACTTTACTCGAGATCCCACATCTGCCGCAGCTCCTTTGCTCTGTCGGACGTCCGCCACCCAGTCTCGCATTCAATCTTCCGCAGCTGCTGCAACACGGGCATTCTCTCCACGGCGAATCCTCCGACGGAACTTCCGTGATTGTGCGTCGTGTTAGCCCTTGGTCGATCAGTTGTAGATTTTGGTCCTAGTGCAGAGTCGCCTCGCAGCGAGGTCAGGGCCCTTCCCGCAATGAATAGAGGTTGAACATGATCGACCCAGTTCGCGCTGGGAAAGATTCTTACTTAGCACATATATAATCGCTGCTGTTGTTTAGCTTGTATAAAGACATGGACTTACTGTGATTGGTTGCAAACTGATGTGGCAATCAGTTCTCTCGCGTGGCACGTCAAATCAAACTAAACCAATCAAAACAATAATGACCCTTTATATCAGAACGAGATATGCGTCATAGTGTGCTTGCGTACTTCTATGTCATCTTGTTCGCCGAGCAAAGGCGTGATAAGTCCAGTCTCGAGAAGAAGGATGCACCCGGTGTGGTAGAAGGTATTTCCACATACTGGTCGGTCAGCAGCAGCTCGCAGACACTACCTAGGTTTAGTTCGATACTTACTAGCAGACGACTTGGAGTATATGATGGTAGGCATCGGATCCGGGTTGGAAGGCTGGGTCCGGAAAAGAGGCCGGGTTTCTTCAGGTCGCTCGCGCCACCATAGTTGGAGCTGAGTCCAAAGCTCGGCCACCGTTTCGTGCGTATAGGAATTTCTAGGCGTGGCGCAAAGATTGATAATCTTGGCAAATATCAAGATGGCAAGGTTGCCGAAATCGTCTACATCGCCATTGTCGGCGACGGACCTGGGATCCTCATCGACCACCCACGAATCCGTCGGGATGAGAGTCTTCTTTCCGGTCAGAAAGGCATCCCACAGATCTACAATGGTCAACGTATTTTTCGTGGAGATCCGGTTTGAGAAAGCAACACTGACCTATCCGCGCAAAAGCCCGGAAGCATGTCTTGCCGATTCCTACCCTGTTCCCCGTCCACGGAGCATTCTTGAGAAAGACGGAGCATCCCTACCATTTTCGTCAGCATCACTTCCGACCAAAACTACTAAGAACCTGCAAGACTGACCCTGAGATGCCGCCGCCACTCCTCGACGGGGGAGCCCATCATCTCGTACACGCAGAGCAGAACGCAGCAGCTCAGACTGGTGCATGGGCACCGTGGACGTCTTGAGGCCAGTTCCGACACCGGTCACGATACGGCCGACGATCAGACCAGGCGCCGTGAAGGCGCTGGCTTGTAGGATTGCGCCGATCGTAACGATGCTCATGGCAACCCAGATGGTTCACCGATGTCCCAGTTTGTCGCCGAGGAAAAAGCAGACTGGCAGGGAGGATTAGCGCCGTACATGAACGACTCGTCCGATTTTGTCTTTCAGCAAGACTTACCACCACAACCAAGAAGACAGCCCAGACTGTAACAAGAGACGATGATGCCGGTTTCTGTATCAGAGGGATGATCGAAAAGTTGAAGCCAATCTTCGTTCTGAAGGATACCACGGAAAACGCCCTGGTCATAGCCGCTACGGCAGACGCTTTTTGTCAGATACCAATATGATGAAGAAGGAGTACAGCATTACCCACAAGAGTATGAAAGCTATAAGGCAGTAGGTCGTGACGCCCAGCTGGATGGGCCTGCTCGGTTTGAGAAACGATCTTCGAGGCATCATTGTAGCGCGGATAGAGGTAGAGACGAAGATATGGAGATATGAGCAAAGAAAAAAGCAACGCAGGGGATGCGGTGCTTTATGCTTCCACGTATGTGCTGCCGCTCTCCAGACTTGACCCCAGAGTGCATCCACCTCCCCGGATAGTGGCTGGCTGGGGTATGATGGGGCGTCCCCCGTGGTCTGACGGCCCCGGCGCGAGATTCCATGTACTATAATGGTACAATATACCGCATTGGGCGTTTGGTTCGCCTGAGATCAGCTACTCTGAGCCTAGGTGGCCGAGTCAAGGCATTGCTCTGAGCTACTAGTGATGGCTTGTGGATGAAACTACACCATGTCATCCAGTTTTGAGGTCGCTTGACGATTTTGATTGCCAACTTTGTTTGGGCTGTGGCGTCACAATATGGTGTGCCATTTTGCAATACCGCAACAGTTGAATCATATACACGGTCAGCGGGGAATACTATATAAGCTCTATTGTCAAAAGGCTAGAAATATGATTTATATTTAGTGAACCTCAATTTCTTTCTGTCATGTTGAAGAAGCGCCTATTTTATCAATCTAGCATACTAGATTCTAGCCCTTTACCATGAAGTTGTCACGCTCTACTCATGTGTCGTGAATCTGTCCGATGTATTTCCTTTCTCAGAGTGCAATAGAGCCAAAGAAGTCCCCCATGTCTTTCACAAAGATTTCTGGGCACTCCAGTGATGAGAAGTGTCCACCGCTTTCGTATTCTTTCCAGTACCGCACATTCGCGGCTTGCTGAGCCCGGTCTCTGGGGCACTAAGGGGGATCAAAATCAGTACCGCACAGGGCTTGATCGATCACGACATTTCACTTACATGAAGCTGCTCTTTTGCGTACATGCTGACACCCGTGGGAGCTGCCACATAGGTCTCGAACGTCTTCTCGGCCTCTCGCCGCTCGGAACCAAAGGCCTGGCGGTAGAAGCGCAGGCCCGGTGTGGCTCCCCGGATCCAGTGCATCATTACCAGAGTGACAACGTCGTCGTCGGTCAGGCTCTCATGGATATCTGCCCAGTCATGAAACTTCTCCACAAACCAATCCAGCAGTCCGACAGGCGAGTCACCAAGGGCGAAACCCAACGTTTGGGGACGTGTTCGCTGTTGCTCCAGATATCCGCTCTGATCGGTCTCGAAGTTCTGCCGCACACGCAAGGCCTCGCGCTCGAAGTCGCTATAGAAGAAAGGTGATAGACACCAGCGAATGTAGGCTTTGGGAGAGCCCAGAAGTGTCGGTGGCGGTACTGGGAACATGTTCAAATGCTGAGCGCGAACAATGGCTGGAAATTGGATGGCGACGGACCGAGTGATAAAGGACCCAAAGTCACCTCCTTGAGTGACGAACTTCTTGTATCCTAGAATGTCGACCATGAGAATCTTGTAGGCTCGGGCGACGACCTCGGGACCGACACCAGACTTCTTCGGAGCAGGCGAGAAACCAAAGCCTGGGATAGAGGGGGCGACCAGGTCGAAAGCTGGAGTCTTGGGGTCCTTCGGGTTCGTCAGGGGAGCAACCACTCTGATGGCCTCGTATATAGACCCGGGCCACCCATGAGAGAATAGCATTGGGACAGCATTTGGCCTCTCCGATTTGTTGTGAGTGTAATGCAAGATAAGTTCACCATAGCCTGGAACTTCCAGCTTTACGAGATAATGGCGGAATGCGTCATTGATATATTGCTGCAAGTTGCCATTAGCGAGGTCATGATTGTGTCAGGGTTTCAAGTTCCTGTGGTAGCTAGCAACTAACCTGGTGCTTCTGCCAGTCGTACTGTGTCTGCCAATACTCTGCAAGTTCCTTGACACGCTTCACTTTGGCGCCCTGTGACCAGTCGTCCTCGCCGAAATCTTTTTGCTCCTCTGGATATCTTGCCAGCGCGAGCTTCTGCTTCGTGACGCTCAACAGCTCCCGATCGATCTCGACTTGGAAGGGTACCGGACGGTTCAGCTCCAGCTCGACCTTTGGCATCGCGAAACCAGACGGTATTGTGACAGGCAGGCGAAAGCTGTAATTCGAAATGGATGTTTCAATAGATGTTCAGGTGTTTTCGCAAAAAGCCTGATTGGAAGGAATAAGCCAGACATGAGGTTTCGGGTCTTTTGTTCGTTTCGATATGTCATTACTAACATATGCTTTTCCCCTAGCACAAGTGAAATGCAACTCACAACGACCAGACTCCAGAGTACCGACATACCAAGCCGCCTAACTACCTAAGTTGACGGATCAAGCTATACTCTCCCGCTGTGGCCCCCGCGCCCGAGGTTGCCGCTCCACGCTTGCGCTTGCGCTTACACTTGCGAAGTTGGGATGACGTGCAGATGCGCTTATACTCTCCAATCCCATTTTCGGAAGCCACGCCATTTTCGGTTCCTGGTGAGTGGACTTCTCTCGGCCGATCAGCGACCAAGGCCGTCCTTGCGCAGACATGACGTTGAGAAAGACATCGTTGCTGAATAATGGAGAGAAAACATTGACCCGACAATCACCTAGGTCACCTACCTGAACACCAGACATGTACAAATGATAGAAACAGATGCCTAATGTTTTAGTGAAAAGGAGGACCATAAGTTCCGTAACGAAATCAAATACTTTCTGCGATGTCTCAAGATCTATCAGCGCTGGTAGTGCGACCAAGCAACCGTGGGGACGGTCACGAGCTTCGATTTGGCCAGATACCAAAGCCAACCCTCGGAGCCCATGAAGTATTAGTCAAGGTACAATTGGCTGCTCAAAACCCAACTGATGGTACGTATATAACTGCCACCCGGTTTCACCGTCGAGTCTAACATGGGGTCAACGATAGTCCAATCTCTCGACAGTGCCGCCGCGTGCGAGGGCGGCGTATTGGGCTGTGACTATGTTGGTACTGTCGAGGAGCTGGGAGCCAAGGTCACGAGATACAAGACTGGTGATGTAGTCGCCGGTCTCATCTGGGGAGGTATGTCAACATCCTATGCCGGCACGCAAACAATGGCTAACGTCTTTTTAGGCGAGGTCGAGGGCCGTGGTGCTTTTAGTTGTTACACCGTCGCCGACGAGAACATTTCGTTCAAAGTGCCAGAGGGCTTTGCTCTGGAAAAGGCTGCCACAGTGCCACTGGCCTCTGCTACAGCTTGGCTGGCATTGTTTTCCAAGGACTCTTTGGGCATCCCAATGCGCAGTGATCCTGCGATCTCGGTCTTGATCTGGGGCGGCAGCTGTGAGTACTACCGGTTCCCGTCTACCTGATCATAATTGCTAAACCGAGCACAGCCAGCGTCGGACAATACGCGATCCAGATTGCCGCAAGCCACGGCTTTAACGTGATCACCACATGCAGCCCCAAGTACTTCGAGACTGTCAAGTCTCTTGGCGCGAGGCACGTGTTCGACTATCACGACCAGGACGTCGCGACCAAGATCAAGGAGGCCAGCTCAACTATACACTACGCCTTCGACACCATTGGGCAAAAGCACTCGTCGGCTACTGCCTCGCAAGCCCTTGCTCTCTCCGGGGAGACGCAGTCGGCACTGTGCACTGTGCGACCGGGCAAGGCCAACACCGAGGACGTGGTCAAGGGCGTCAAGGTGACCGATGTTCTCGTCTGGACCGCTTTTCTCAAGGATCACCGGTATGGCGAATTCTTCTGGCCGGTACGTGGTCCCTCATCAGCAGTATCAACTTGCGTGTACCTACTCACAGCGCCCTCAGGCCAGCGACTCTGATCATAAAATCTGTGTGGACTTCTTTAAGAAGTTGCCAAACTGGTTGCGCAATGGGCAACTTCGGGCGAGTGTCCCGTCTTTGAAGCATGGCTTGGAAGCGGTGGCGGATGGCTTCCAGGAGTATCGCGACGGAAAGATCTCAGGGTATAAGCTGGTGTACCGGATTCAGGAATACGTTTGAAGAACTTGATATACTAGCAACATTTTAGCACGCACAGATGAATTGAGATGCATGATCGAGGCAGAGAGTAATGCTCGTACATAAATGAATACACTTAGCTAACTACAGAGCACACTTTCGTTGAAGGGTTTGCTACATACCAGGTAGGTAGTATTTGCTTATTATTGTTCGCGGGTTTATACAGGCGTTCGGGTGGTGTAACTTGACGTCTTCTTGATGGAAAGAGTCAAGATTCGTTTGAGTTGATGGCAACACGGCATTATTTCTTCTGAATATATCATTCCCATATATGCTGCCGTTTCGCATTCTCATATGAGGTGTATTAAAATTGCAGGTGAAAGTTGCGCGGATGAGAGGTAGAGTACGGTATGTACCTGCTAGGGTGACCGATTAGGTTAGCGCTTTCAGTGGGAGCTCCCTGCGTAAAGGATCTCAAGCTACAGAGCAGCGGACACAACCGACATATTGACCATCACAAAACGTGCCATGAGCTTGGTTCGCAGATGATGAGCACCCACGCCGGGGACTTCGATACGGGATGACGGAGGGTCGATCGAAATGTCTCGAAATACCAATACATCACCATCGGCGGCCCGGCGCAGCCCGGCGCAATGGACCTCGCACCTTCGACAGATTAGCAGGACCAGCTTCGATAGGGCGCCCTCGACCTCTGCCGAGTCGCCGCGTTCGCCAGGCTCTGTCTCCAGTGCCTCGACCGTCCGAGAGGCACAGCCGCCGAAGAGAGTCCTAGAGAGGACCTGCACTGTGACTATCAACGAGTCCCTCCTTAATGACGAAGTCGCGCTCAATCTCGACCTTCTAGGCGGAGGCATTAAAGCTGGCGATCTCATGTCTATACTTCCCCTCAGATCTGATCAGGATCGGACTTCGAGCATCAATTACGGATCCTTGCGACCGGCAAACATCCAGCGAGCCCTATCGAGCCAAGAGAATGCCAGCAAGCAGGAGGGCGAGACGCCGAGGCGCTATATATTCGTGGTCAAGGACCTCTCGAAAGAGCTCAGAGCCAGACATCCGCACATTGAAGTCTACGTTGCGAAACACGTTGGTGATGCCTTCGGTCTGAGAAAGGGCAGCCAGGTTGTCCTGGCGCCCGTGGACGAGGTAGCGCAAGCCGTGGAAGCTTCGCACGTAGAGCTTTCCTTCAGAGACATGTACCTGTCTCGTGCCGACATGTGGAGGCTAGCAGCTACCGAGCTCACGGATAAGACTGTCTACAAGGGCCAGGTTCTCTACTTTATGGGAACCATCAAGGCGACCGTCACCTCCGTGTTTGTGGATGGCCGTAAAGTCCACTCAGCCTTCTTCTGCCACAATACCCGGCCCATCTTTAGGAGCGAGTCGGCGCGATACGTTCTCTTCATCCAAATGGCAAGCGAAATGTGGGATTTCGATCCCGACGATTCTGGCGAGATACTCTTCTACAAGGTCGTAAACGGCTTCCTGCCCGCCCTGTTCAAGAAATGGGCCATGCTTCAAGTTAAGCACCTTGTAAGCATCGTGCTATTTGCAAGAGTCGAGTACGACACGGGGTTGACCACCGACCTTGCGAGCTGTGAACTTCTCAATGACTACTACACTGGCTATCAGACTTCAGGCGACAAGCGTCCCTACAAGGACTTTTATCGCGTCGTGGTGAGTGAGATGTCCAGTGGGGAATGGACGACCATCCTGCACCAGCTGAAACGTGAGTTCAACACGTTTCGCAAGGACATCAGTTTGCACCACCAGGACGTCATGAGCGCCGCCATGAATCTCTCCGAGGACGCTACTGATAAAGCCAACATGGCCACCAAGATCAAAGCCGAATCATCCCGTGCCATGTACGGCAATTTCCTCGAGGCAATCAGCCTGGCCTCCTCGCAGTATGCTCATGACTATATCGATCGAGACCTGCTTCGCACGGGCATCTCGATTGTCGTAATCAGCCCAGGATCCGGCGTATTCGAGGTCGAGTATGAGAATCTTCGGAGGACAACAGAAGCACTCGTTGGGAATGGCATCGGTATTGACCTGATCTGTATTCCGAAGATTCCCTTGCATTCTGTGCCGTTGTTCAGATATCGCAATCCTCTGTTCCTCGAGGCCAACCGAAGATCGAACCCTCGCTCTGTGCGTAGTCGGGACAGCACGCCAAAGGTACCAACGCCGGTCGTAGGCAGCTATAATACGCTGTCCGAGTCGTTGTCACCGACAAAAGCCAGTGACGGGACGACTCGACTCGAGCCAATCGTGAGGCTCTACACTGATGAATGGGCGTTTGCATTGCCACAATGGCTTCATGTGTCCTACTGGACCGGCAAATCGGAGGAAGCTCTTTCCTATCATGGTATCTCGTTGTCCGCATCCGAGCAGTCGGGCCAGGAAGTAGAAGACTTCACTGTCCGATGCAGGCTGTATGATTTGCAAATGAGGAGCGTCCTGGAGACCAACGAGATAGAAACGCCCCCGCTGTTCACCGACCCCAAGTATCCTCAGAAGCTGGTTGATGCAGATGCTACCAAAAAGCCTCGCGACCGGTCAACCTACGGTCCAGGCAGGTTGAAGGGAGCCGAGGGACTCTACGAGCCAGTGTATGGATTTACCAAATTCAACACGGACAAGCTCACAAAGCCCGGGGAGACGTCAATTTGGAAGCAGCTGCAGGCATTTGATGACAATCGTTCACGCCTACCAAAGTCACGCATCACGCTCACATCGTCGTCGAGGGTCAGGAGAGATCTGGAGGAAAGCACGAGGAAGCAGCTGATAGAAGGCGCTGGCTTATTTGGAACTTCGGTTGGCGACAATGGGAAAAGCGGACACTCGTCAACTGCTTTTCCATCCAGCTTGGCATCAGCTAACCAATCTACGAGTACCACACCGTCGAGTAGCATGCCGCCAACTAGGAGAGACTCGGCAGCCTCGACCATGCAGCCTCGGCCCATGTCTGCCATCAAGATGCCAAAACTAATGAGGCAAATCAGTTTGGGGCAAAAAGGCTTTGGTATTGCTGCCCCCAAAGCAGCTACCGCAGAGATTATTGCAGAGAACGTCAATGCCTTGCACGCCGGTCAACAGACAACAACAGCGTCCAAGGTTTCCCAGCAAACCCCGAAGAAAGCAAGATTCGAGCCCAGTTCCCCGCAGATCATTGCAAGTAACCGGTCATTTTCCTCGCTTGACCAGGCAAAATCAAACCTATCTGAACAACTGCAGGATCTGGTTCAGGCCACGCCAAGCAGACCAATCTACATCAAGGCGACCTCATCCAATGCTGATGAAGAGAATGATGTCAAAGTTGGAACGATACGAGCAAACGATCCTAGCTTGGCTACGCCGAGGCCCAAAGTGCTTCGGCCTGAGGACCAGGATCAGAAATTTTCCAACATGTTGCGAGCCGAGGACGCACAGAAGGTGTATAATTCAAAGCTCCTAGCTGGAGCGATCCCAGAGCTACCCTCGACTCTTTCGCCCAGCACGGCAATGGCTCCTTGGCTAGTCGTGCTGAACCCCTCGAACCCCAACATGAACAAGGTTGACGACGCAGTTCTCTTCAGCAGATGGCAGCACGTATTCCCACGCCCATCAGATATGAAGCTGATGAAGTGGAAATCATTGTCCTCTCCGGCTGCCGTTCCTTTGACAACGGAACACTTTCCAACAAAGCTGCAGTTTGATACAGAGTACCAAAGGTCGCCATACAACATTGCACAAAACAACGACGACGATATGGCCGAGGAGCCCAAATCCCGAGAGCACTTTCTGAGAGAGCTTATAAGTGCCCGATTCGCCCACGGGTTCCAGGTCGTCATTGGTCCCATGGTTGCCAAAGCTTTTGGGCAGAAATTAATGAAGATTGCGGATATATTCTCACGAGACCGTGTCGTAGAGGATGGCACGAGCCTGTTCATGAGCATTGGAAACACGATCCACCAACTCTCGTGTGTTAACGGCACCGAGGTTGAAGTCAATATTTTCGTCCGGAAACCTACAGAATCCTTTTTGCCAGCGGACCAACCGTTGCCGATCTACAAGCCAGCAATACGCACGACGCTGGATCCAGCCTACGAACAGCGCCAGATTGACATTGTCACGCCAAAGCCCGAGAAGAACTGGAATTATATTGATTCGTACTTGGCCGGTCACTTCGAGGAAATGACCGAGAACCTCCGGTTCTGGCGCACGAGATTTGTCTTGATCCCTATGGGCACCAGAGCCTCCATGTCTGCATCGCACCTTGGACCAGACAATGAAGAAGAGGTACGGCTCGAGGGGATCAAGCGCTTAGCACAAGCCTGGCAACGACATCGCTACCTTCCTCCCTCGGAACACCACTTCCAGGTTGCTGGCCGCAAGGTCAAAGATCCCAACCCGTTGGACATCGTGTACAAGACAGAGGACCCTTCGGTCGTCGTCGCTGCTGAAATGGAGAGTCTTCCGTTCTATGAAAATCCCGAACACTCATCTCGCAGAGGATTGGTTTCTGACAAGGAGCGTTTCTCGAAACTCAACTTCAATATGAACGCTTTGGCCGAAGCAATGCAACAGCCCGTTGAGAGTGGTGGTGTTCGCATGCAGAACCGAAGATGGCATTTCCGGCTCCACTACAATTGTTTCATTGGCTCTGATATGACAACTTGGCTCCTCGACAACTTTGAAGACCTTGAGAGTCGAGAGGAAGCAGTGGCGCTGGGCGAGTCATTGATGAGCTTCGATGACGAGAGACCAAGAGATAGAGATATTGGAAAAGAGGCAAAGAGGGAAAGGGGCCGGGGGCTATTTGTCCACGTCGAGCGGCGACATAGGTTCCGCGATGGACAGTACTTTTACCAGATCGCTGGCGACTTTGCAAGAAACCAGCCATCTGGTTGGCTCAACATGAGACGGCGAGACTATTCGGTCCCCTCGACGCCGCTCATCGAGCAGGGGCCAAAAGAGTCACCTCGACTAGGATTCAAGCCGACTGCATCCCGCCCGATTTCTCTCAACGAGGAAGCATCTCCAATCTCTGGTGCCACAACCCCGACTGCCTCGGTGGTTGGAGGGAAGAGACCAAGAGTGATGCTCAGCAAATGTATGAGATACGACGTTGATCACCGCAAGAGGTCTTACCGGCCCGAACGGATCAATTTGCATTATGACCGCCTCCACAATCCGGATAACTGCTACCACATTCGCATCGACTGGATGAGTGTTACGGCCAAGCTTATCGAGGACGCCGTGAAGCAATGGGCAGCGACTGCAGCATCTCATGGTCTTCGCCTGGTCGAAGTGCCAATAGCCGAGGCATGTTCCATCACCGATCAGAGTCCATTCAGGAGACCTTATGCGGTCAAACTCGCCTTGCCGCCGCCAAACCAGAGACCAGTCAGCTACTATGATCATAATTCCTTCCATGCGCAGACGCAGACGGGAAAGCACTACTACCAGAAGGCCATCTTGCGCAAATTCGATTTTGTGCTCGATGTCGAGGCGGCATCCAATTTCCCAAGCAACGTAGACGTCAGTTTCTCATGGGGTAAACCTGACTTCAAATACACGCAGTACATTCATCGCTCTGGAATGCTCTTAGTTGAGATCACAGACGACGGACACTTTCTCGCTCTGGCCAACAGGCTCTATAGCAATAGGACGGCTGCCGTGCAGCAGAATGTCCCCTCTCGACCTGAAGTCCCGACCAACGATCGTGTCGCGCGACTGATCTCGACGGGTTCCTACACAAGCTATGGCCTGGCCGAACCAACACCAATTTCCAGTCCCTTGTTCAGGCCGGTCCTCTTTTCCGCGCAGGCAGCTGCCGCTCGAGAGCAAACCCACGCGTCGCACATGTCTCCCCGGCTGGGTGCTACGAAGCCCGGCCCGCCGCAAAACCCGGGTCTTGCAACAGGCGAAGCCGAGTCGCTGGTGAAAGCTCTCGAAGCCTTTTGCACCGACCAGGAAGCCTTGGAGGCCTTTTACAGGGAGACATTTGAAAGAGGAGGTACAGCGCCGACACCTTCGGGCAGCATAGTGGGCGACCATGAATCCGTGTCCGACGCCGGAATCCCAGCACTGGGACTTCCTCCCGGTGTCTTGACAAGCGATCATCTGCCTACGAGCAGTCCACGCATCACCAGCGCCCCAACGCTAGCCAGCTCACTTAAGATCAGACGGGGCAGTGTACAAACACAGCATCTGTGAACAGGCGCGGTTTATGGAGAGGCGAGTTGAAGAACGCAGCACGAGTACATGACGATGGTATAACGTCCCACTCGGGGAAGGATTGACGCCCAACGGCAGTTATCGCAGTGTTCGGAGTCTCTATTTACCAGATATAGTCTTCTTGCCATGCGACACGCAGCCCCGAGATACCTCATCGGGTTCCGGGTTTGAGACACCACACACACATCTCCCGATACGCTAGAAGGTGAAGCGCTAGATGGCTCAGCCACGCTGTCATAGCCGATTCAATTGGGAATCACTCAGCACGTCAGATAGACGATGCACAAGCAGCCCAATGACAGGATTTCGATGATGACCCCCAGTATGCGATCGCTTTTTGATTGGTTCGTGTTCCCATATACCCCAAGCGAAAGAATTTATTAGATTCGGCCGCTGATGGATTGCATGTGCGTACCGAAGACAAAACAAAAACCACCCCTGGATATTGAGATTCGCTCCGCGACATGGGCCACGTAGTACCAATCTACTGTAGCTTGGCTGCCAATCATAAAGCAGAGACATTTTTTGCAAGCATCATTTTTCTCATTTCGACTTTCCTTTTTGTCCATACGAGAGCCGGGCGCTGCATCAGAGAGCCGGCGCGTCAGAGGCCCAACCGAGTTTTTGGTTTCGGAATAAGAACACAACTTGTCTCACGGTTATTTGCTCTTTTTCTGCTCTCTTCTTTTTGATTTGTTTTCGTGCACAAGGACGGAGATGCGACACTGAGCCGATGTTTCAAGGTGTATGGTCCGGTGGGCTGATTGATCGACCGGAAGGGGCGCTTGGGGCTTACTACATTACAGGAACCAATCCAATAGTGCTGCGGGCGTATGTAAAATAGCTGATAGGTATTTACAGATGCCAAAACAAGACGGACATTTTTGAAGGGGGGACGTGTCCGAAGTAGTAAGGAGTACGATGAATGTGTATGGTTTGATTTCGTTTGTGCGGTTATGTTATGCAAGGATGTTACATACTGCAACAGCGCCCTGCATTGCGGGCAGACCTCCAGGACCGAGACACCGAGGACCGACCATACGACAGAGGCTCGGCCCAGCAGAGAGCAGAGAAAGCACAGGTAATCAATTCGTGTTGTTCGCGTAACTCGTACGTGGTATTTCTGGAGCATATTATAGTAGTATATGTCCCTTGACACGAAATAGTAATTGGTTGGACTGGGGATTGTTACGGGAAGTGGAAACTACACATTATTTCATGCTGGTTGGCTTTGGATGCGCGCAGCCTGATTTTGGCATGTCGTTCATTTGGCTTCCCGCGCGGTACAAAGTAAAAAGGGAGGGGGCAGGGTACAAGTCAGGGGGGCCATGGGGTGATGGAGGGGCCAATTTTTAGACCGTTTTGACCGCTCGTAGCGGTTGTTCGTTACCTCCGCTCGCTCCGACACAGAATACCTAGAATGCGATCTCCCGCACACCGACACCATGGTATTTCGTCTGTTATGACATGCTCACCATCGTCCAGATGTTTACTGACAAAATACCTGATAGTCGCGGGGAATCGCCAATTCCCCTCCGTCGAGAAGCTTTCCCCAAGAGATCTGGGGAATGCTTGAGTCAACTTGGCGACAGTGTGAAGCTTTTGTTAGCCCGTCCTTGGTGTCTTGGTGCTTGAACGACCAAGAGAACCAAGAAAGGAACAAAAAAGCTTGGGAACACCAAGAATCTTGGAAGGAAATCTTGGTTTCGGCACTAACGCACTCCAGGCCGCACATCAGCGGCAATGATGTAGCCTTGCGCGTCATGATTAGTCCTTCTTTGGAGTTTTTTTTTTTCCCTCGCAATTACTTGTTTTTCCCATCCGCTTGCTCGCGCTCTGCTGCTGTTGTCCGTACCCCCTATGACAGGTATCCGTATGACAGCGAAGCAGAAACATGCCCACCCGAGAGCATTGACTAACAGACATTCAGAGCCAAAGGAAGCAGAATCAAGGTCCAAGGTCCCGCTTATGCTTTGAAGGGCCCTTGGTGAGTGAATGCGGTGAGTGAAGAAAAGTAACCGAGAGAAAGTTCAGTGCACCGTTGCACTACCGTAGCTGTAATGCTATCATCTCCGAGTCCAATGCGAAGAAACACGCACAAGGTGCAAGACAAGCGACTCAACATATAATCTATATGAGCCGAGCCGCTATATTGCACATCTGTTGCCCCGGACGAGACAAGACGACTCACGCACAGCCTGATTTGCCCGAGTCTCGAGATACATCCATGATTTGCCGTGCCAGCATTAATCGTTAGGCTTTTGCATTGCAGCAACCATCTTCCCGCCCATAGGGCAGGAGAATAAGCCGTTCACTTTCTTGGTGTCTTTGCCACGCCAATGCCACGTCGATGACGACTCGCTCTGCACTTGATGTGACCTGGCGAGCTACAGGCTACTGGTGCTGACTTGTCGCTCCTAATTGTATCTGCCGCACGTAGCCTGCATGGAATATGGAGGCCTCCAGTACCATTCAAATTTCGAAATTGACAACTCCATACCCCGTGGGTCCTGCGCGTTTAGCATTCTTCTCCTCCCTTTAGTCAGGGCAAAGCCACGAACCAAGCTGCCGGTGCTTACACGAACGCTTTCGTTTTCGTTGTTTCTTTGACTGAATAAGTGTCATGATGGAGGGACACCGATTGTGTCTTGCAAGGCAGCTTCTGCCATGGTTTTACCTTCATTCCTAGGGGGCCAAGTTTCGAGCAGTCTGGAATCTGGAATGCAGGAGTGCAAACATCATTCCAGTGGACAAGGGCCTCTGAATGGATTGCCAAGACGCCCGGAGGAAACATATTTCGGCTTGCGTTCGATAGCGGGGTCTGTAGATGGGATTTTGAAATTACAAGACCGAGCCCACTAGGAGTTAACAGGAGTTAGAGGTCCCAGAGGAGTTAGAGGGCGTCTTCTGCCCCGGATTCATTGGTCTCTCGTCCGCTTTGGTGCCAGAAGCGATAGACCACATGAAACTCCTTTATTCGCTTGCTGGCTCTCTCTGTCTCTGTAAATCAATGCCACTCTCTCGCTGGACTTGCTGCTGATTGATGTAGCTGCCAATCTTATTATTCTACAAGAGAGTGACGCTTGATCGATATCTCGTGCCAGGCCCTGTCCCCCAGTCCTTTCTCTTTTTTCCTGTTTTTTTTGCGATTGTTGACCACTTGACCATCGCCAACAGTCAGTCCTTTCCGCTCCTTTTTTGAAACTCCTTCATCTTTCTTTTGGAGAAAGGGAAACCAACGAACAAACGGTGGATTCCAGTTTTCCAGTCCGTGCTCGAACACGTTGGCCGACTTGCGTGTCAATCAACCTTTTTCCATTCCTGCTCCGGAAACGAAAGGAAAAGAGAGCTTTCGCCACGATCTTCCCTACTTATCAAGCACAGCCATTAAGCAAGGAGAAGAGAAAAGACGACTCAGCACCAGAAGCAACGCCATCGACTTTTTGCGAGGTCGCAGACAACCCACTATTCAGAGTTCTATCAGCCTTTGCGGGTGACGACTGCAGACCGTCTAAGCACTTACTGTCTCGGTACATGTTACGCGCAACACAGAGGGAGCAGCAGCAGCAACAACAACAGCATAGCAGACCGAACTGGGACAAGAGATCCAACCTGAGGACAAGGCGAAGCAAATTCAATAGCTTCGAAGCTCGCAATCGCACCAGACAGCAGCTGTCTTCGGTAATAATTTCCAGCGCTAGGTTATTCCAATTGGCGCCCTCAATCCGCTCTTACCTCCATATTTGATGCCCATTGTTCGCGGCATTCCATTCGACCAGTCATCATCACAAGGTTTAGCAAAGACGGAAACTATCAACAATCTCTGACCACTCGAAATCATCCACCAACGACAACCAAGGCCGTACTGAACTACCTGTTCAGTAATTCGGCAAGATGGCGCAACGCGAAGATTATCGATGTAAGTTGGGGATTTTCTTCTTGTCGCTCTCAAGCATTTCGCTTCATTTTCCCCCAATCTACTCCATATCCGGTGCAACGACCTAGGCAACTGCCGAGGCAGGAACCAGCACCAGCAACCAGCAGAGCAGAGACCACCGCATAGTTGCGGCGACGGCGACGGCGATACCATGGAACGAACACGGTGCAATCGAGTCAGCAGCCAACTCAAATGCATTTTTCTCTCTTTTATTAGCAGCCAAGCGGTTTGTTGCCAGCGGCAGCAATACAAGCAACACAGCGCCAGTTCCAGCATGAACCCGGGCCATCTTCCATCATCATCCTCCTCCTTCCCGCTCCCCAAATACAAGGACCCGCCCAGTTAAAATGCGAGCGTCGCATGCGCCAGCTTGGCCACTGAGCGAGAAACAAAGAAAAAAACAGCATCAATGTGATGAATGAGCCAGGAGAAGTCTAATTTGGCGGGCGGATGCTAGCCTAATCCACTGGCGTACCACTGTACAGCCTATGGGATGGGGGTGTCGAAAGGTATGGGATGCATGCAGGGTGAATGAGGGCTCCAGGGCCAAGCCAGCCAAGAGAGATGGTGCTAAGGTACCTAGGCCGGGCGACGCTCCCTGCTGCGGTCAAGCCTGTTTCTGACTCCGCTCCCCACTATCCGTCCACGACGCTTGATTGACGCCAGACGAGATCTCCGATGTCATGGCTTTGCTCTGCACTGTTCTCGCGCTCTGCTTGCCTTGCCTCGCCTCCAAATTCGGTTCAGTGCCAATCTACCGTCCTTCCTGCCTAGCTGCCACACAATCTTCGTTTCCAGTTCATCTCATCTTCCCTTTTTCCCCAATTCGGCCTCGTTGTTTCTCTACACTCCCTCCGCCCAATTCGCTGCTGTTTGTGATCCATCTCCAGGTCAAACAGCCCATCCAACCAACCCTCCCATTCTCCTTGCCCCAATAGCCTAATTTTGTACATACAAACATTTCCTGTTCCTTTGTTAGGATCCCCCTATTTCAAACCACCATTTCAAACTACATACACTGCAGACGAATATACAGCACATATACACCACACGTGTCGCCCCATAAAGCCTGTGGCTGCCCCTCGCGGCGCTTTCCAGTAGTGCTGCCAAGACAATTTACACATAGATACGACTTGAAATCATAATGCCAGATTCTAACTCGAGGGGTCGATTAGCATTTAATCTCACCAAATTCAAGGCCGCCGCAAGGCGCGAGAGCCGGAAGCATGCTTGGGGGTTCCCCGGCGTCTTCGGCAAGAAGCCACAGCAGCCTACCCGCGCAAGCACAACGGGCGACCTGGAGAATGGTGATGCCACACGAGAGCTCCCGCCAGCGAGGCACGTAAATACCGCGCCCGAATCTTCCAGGACAAACAACTACGACGAAGAGAGTGGTGACAGTCCGACAGCATATGGCTCGACCGCGGTTGACGATGGAAAGTCGTTGAGGCAGCGCCGATCGCCGGGCGAGAAGGAAGAGCTGAATGGTTCGGCAGGCAGTCCGGGTCGCGACAAGGAGGAGAAGAAGGAGCCAAAGGTTATGCTCGGATTCATCAGGCACGTGGAACCAAAGGAGCCGTACACGGTCGCCAACCAACTCCGAAATACTATTTTCAACTCTTGGCTCAACCTACTATTCGTCGCCATCCCCGCCGGTTTCGCCTGTTTCTACGCCGGAGTCGACGGACGTATTGTTTTCGCTGTCAACTTTGTCGCCATTATTCCTCTGGCCGCCCTTCTCAGTTTCGGAACTGAGGAGGTTGCCCTGCGAACCGGTGAGACCATTGGCGGTCTCATCAATGCCACGTTTGGAAATGCTGTGGAGCTGATTGTTGGTATCGAGGCTCTGCTGCAGGGCAAGATTACGGTCGTTAAGACTTCGCTTATCGGCAGTATTCTCTCCAACTTGCTATTGGTTCTGGGTATGTGCTTCTTCTTTGGCGGCTTCGGTCGCCAGGTGCAGTACTTCAACAAGACAGTCGCCCAGACTGCTGCCAGTTTACTTGCTCTGGCCGTGGCTAGTAACATTATCCCGACCGTGTTCGCCAACCACGTCGAGTCTGACGACACCAACGGCCCCGCGGTCGACCTGAGCAACATTGCCTCTCTATCACGTGGCACCAGTGTCATCCTTTTGATCGTTTATGCCGCCTACCTTTTCTTCCAGCTCAAGACCCACCTGGAGGTTTTCAACGAGCCCTCGCAAAAGGTCGAAAGGACCCCCTTCCGAAAGCGACCTTCCAGAGAGGGTATCGATGCCATGATCCAGTCTGCCACCGCCGTTGGCGCCTCGACCGGAGCCGCGTCTCTGAAGGGCGAGAACAACGAGCACGCCATGGCTGGACTCAAACGCCACGAGAACACCGACAACGAGGAGGACGAAGAGGAAGAAAAGGCCACGCTTTCGGGCTGGGTCGCCATCCTCACGCTCCTCATCTCCACGATTCTCGTCGCCTTCTGTGCTGAATTCATGGTCGAGGGTATCACTCCCATCACCGAGAGCGGAGTCTCTGTAGAATTTGTCGGTCTCATTCTACTGCCCATTGTTGGAAATGCCGCCGAACACGCCACTGCTGTCACTGTTGCGATCAAGGACAAGATGGATCTTGCCATTGGTGTTGCCGTGGGTTCTTCTATGCAGGTCTCGCTGTTCCTGATTCCGTTCCTCGTCATTGTCGGCTGGGGTGTGGGATCGGAGGAGATGAACCTTGCTTTCGACACTTTCCAGGTTGCCGTCGTTTTCGTCACTGTACTGCTTGTCAACTACTTGATTGCAGATGGCGAGAGTCACTGGTTAGAAGGCTTCCTATTAATGTGCCTCTACTTGATTATCGCAGTATGCTCATGGTGTAAGTTCCATCGTCTTCTACCACGAACTCATCAAATACTGACTGTCTCCAAGGGTACCCTGCCGCAGAAGGATCTGTCTAGAAGAAAAAATTTCTCTCATTCGTTGTATATTTGCCACAGCCCGTAAATATCCGTGGTGTAGACAAACCACGCCATTTACAAATAACCTGAACATCACCTATTGATTTAATGTTTTTTCTGTTGTCAAGACTTGGGGCGCATGGCGTAAAAAGTTGCTGTAACCAAAAATAAGCCTGACAGCTGAAGCAGATGTCGAAGAGATTCCCTTATGTGGAAACCAAGGTTTCGCCACACAGATGCGCGTCGCAAGATAACAGTGGAAAGGTATTCTACGGGCCACCGATACTCTTCGCACAATCTTCTTCTCTACTTAACCTCTTCTGTACTATGCTTGATGGGAAGGGTAGAGCAGGATAGCCAATATACATATACCCAGTTACGGATAAAGTGCATCGACATGTACTTGGGGGAAGGAACCCAAAAATTCTGAGTAAAATCAAGTTTCAATCAAATATTATTCCTAAGCTTTGCCCCGTTTCGCATTGTGAAGATAAAGCCATCCTCATTGATGACCGTTCAATTCCTCTTGGAGAACTGGAGCTGCAGCGACGGAAGAGTCGTCGTAAAGGTCTCGAGAGCGGCGTCGTCAAAGTTGGCCCCGTCCTCGCCCGGCGCAAAGGACATGTCGAAGTTGAGGGCGACCTTGGACAAGGCGATGCGCAGCGACATGAGGGCCAGGTTCTTGCCGGGGCACGAGTGCAGGCCGAGCTGGAAGGGGAGGAAGGGGGCGTCGGTGTAGTCCTGGTCGGAGAAGCGCTCCGGCACGAACTCGGCCGCCCGCGACCCCCAGTACCGCGCGTCCGTCTGGATTAGTTGTGTCGGGACGAACACGGTCGTGTCGCCCGGGATGGAAACCTCGTCGACTTGGATGCCCTCGGGGGGCGTGAGGCGGCTGGAGGTTTGGGACGGTTAGCGATTTCCCCTACTGACCAGATACTGATGACATCCGAGGAATTCTTACTGGCTCCCCGCCAACAGCGCCGGCTTCAACCGGAGCGTCTCGTTGATTACATCGTCGATATACGTGACCGACTTGACCGCCTCGTAGCTCCAGACACCGTCCTCGGGCACGGCCGCGTCGACGAGCCGCTGCAGCTTGCGGTATACGGCTGGGTGCCGCGCCAGGTAGAACAAGGCGGAGGCCAGCGTCGTCGCCGTCGTCTCGCTGCCGGCGATGATGATGACGCGCGCGTCCTCGTGCAGGGCGGCCTCGGAGGGCGGCGCGGATAGGTCGCGCGATGCGAAGGCGGCGATTAGGTGGGATATGATGTCCGTGGGCTCTTGGGCGAGGGTCCACGTCTGTTCCGGGGGGCACGTTAGCCACCGGCGATACTGGGAGACGGGGAAACATTGGGGGTAGGTGTATGTGGTCTCACCTTTTGCTTCGCCTGGATCTCGGACGCGCACCACCGGAAGAAGGGCGCGTACCCGGCCGTCGCCCCGGGGATCCGCGAGGCCAGGTTGAGCAGCCACGGCAGGTGGCCGCCGACGACGCTCAGGACGACCATGTGGTCCTTGATGGCCCGGATGGCCGGGTGCTCGCGGCCCATGGACACGCCGCCAAAGTCCTTGCCGAAGCCGACCTCGCCCATGACGTCGAAGGCGAGGTAGCCGGACCAGGCCGTGGCGTCGACGGAGGTGTCTTGGAGTTTGGTGAGCTGCGCGATGAGGTCGTCGACTTTGGAGGAGATGCGAGGGGCGTATGATTTGAGGGCTTCGGTGGTGTCAGCTCATCTTGGCCCTTGAGAGTAAAGTAACGTAACTTACTTTTCATGGAGAATCCCCTATCCCAAGCCCTCCGCCGGCGACGGTAGTCGTCCACGTCTCGGGTCATATTGATGGAGCAGTTCCTGCAGTCTGTGTCGACCTGGGTGTACCAGGTTGATTTTCTGCACCTTGTGTTGGGTCCGTAAAGCAGCGGCACCGCAGAGCTGCGGACGATGCAAAGCTCTCTGGGGCCTGTTTTTAAATATGTCAGAGAGTTCTCATCTTGGAAGGAGCTGTGTGACTTGTCAAGGAGACATACCCGTCCGTATGAAGTCGCCATATTTCTCGTGCATCATGGCCACATTCTTGTGATATTGTACATCCTTGGCCGCCAGCGACGCGGAGTAGAACTTGGAAACTCTTGCTCCCAGCGGCCCGGGAAACTTGCAGAGTCTATGAAAGAACAGCCGATAGATAACCATCGAGAACAGCGCGCCGCCGACGAGACCTTCCATGGTCAGAACCACCCGGATTAAAGCCTGGACGATGCCGGAACCGCTCAGTGCGTAAGCAGAGAATAGTCCGCCTGTCGCCAGGAAAAAGCATGTGATGAGCGTGTACATGAACTCTTCGACCTGGAGAGGCCGGAGGATAGAATGGTGTAGTATGACGCCCAAGACGGCCGCCGACGCTGCGACATGGCTGATGTCGGCGGTCGTTGCATCTTTGACGAAATCAAGGACTGGAAGAGTCACCGATGAGAGGCTACTGGCTGCCGATGAAGAGTTCGCCATGATGGAAAAAAGGACGATTCCCTGAAGTCGATGAAGACGTGAGAGACCTCACGAGAACCACGAAAAGAAACAAAGTGAGGGGCGACGGTTGGAGAAATCACGATCAGCCTTGCCGCACCAGACTGGGCATGAGTAACGAAACCCGCATGCTGCATGCAATGGCATTCTTGGGCACAAGCCTGTTGTGAATGTGACAAAAAGCGAGCGGTTCACTCGTCGAGTATGCAAGGCTGCGGAGTACCATACCCGCATATCGCCGCGGGGAATACGGGTTCAAACGACGTGTGCATTCTCGGCGGGGGTTACGGGATGCTCCGCACCGGGGGTTTCTGCAGAGGATTCTTGTCCTGATTGGTGGTGATCTATTTCAGCATCCATAGCTTGAGTGTGTGACTGCCAGGTACGGCACAGCTCTGCGACAGACTTGCAAAGCACTGGGGGCGATCGGTTGACTGGGGCAAGAGAATGCGGGTTTCGGCAGTCACAGTCTTGATAGGTATGGTGTTGGGGTTCAGATCTCCATTACTCACCAGCATCAAACGTTACATCGATGGGATTGGAAATATTATTGTTTTGTCACAAACAGCACATGCACAGAAGCAGCCAAGACAAGTGGGAGAAACAGAAACACTTTATTACACTATGGCCTGGACACGCGCAAAAGTCCCAACTACCTGTGTAGGTAGCTCTCAATTGCGATGATCGACGGGTAACATCTTGGTGGTACAAGGCGGGTGAAAATCCCCAGGTATGAGATCAACCAAATGCGCAAATGGGGTGGTCAATACAAGACGTGTGAAAATGCTCCCGCTAAAACAAACCAACAAACGCTATGGGACCATCAAGAGAGGATGGGTATGCGACTGACGAAAAGCGCCAACAGTGGCCGGCTTAGTTCTTGATGATGACGTTGAGGTCCTCGAGGAACGTCTTGGCCTCTGCCAGCTTCTTGAGGCGGGCCTTCTGGGCATCGTTGACGAAGTTGATACGGATGGTGCCCTTGTCGTCGATGCTGGGGTTGGCGGTCCTCATGCGGTCGATGACTGTGCGCGACTCGAACAGGTCGCCGACGTGGCCGGCGAGGTCGATGCATGGCTGGGGTGCGTTGCGGATCTCGAAAGAGTTGGTCCACCTGCTTTCGAAGACGGGGACGAGCCGGACCAGGCCTTCCTTTGCGGGACCTGATGAGTTTGTGTCAGCCCGTCGTGTCTTGGGAGGAATGGGCACAGCCGTGTGAGATTTTACTTACGGGACTTGGCATTTCTGTAGGCCGACATCCAGTTCTCGTCCTGGTTGCGGCCCATGGTGAGTTCCTTGATAATATCGGCCCTCGCGTGGGCGGGGTGGAAGATGTCGTTGAGGCACGCCGCGACAAAGCCCTTGGTGGAGTGACGGATGTCGTCCGTGTCGAATGGATCAATCATCAGATCCATCCACGTCAGCTTCTCATTGGGGATCTCGTCCCGGGGCACGAGTGCCTCTCTCGTGACGAGAGGGGTAGAGGCGGCGGACGTCGCATTCATCGGGAGAATGGACGCGGCGGATGGTATGCCTGGAGCGGCAGTAACGCAGACGCCGAGAAGGGCGACGATGGCGACAATGGATCGCATCATGATCGGAAGAATGTATGAGTGTGGGAGTAAAGTGTTGTTGTTATAATTGACCGAAGGAGTTATCGTGTGCAGGAATGGATGATTTGGGGAAAGAAGTGAAGTGAGATCTGAGAAGGGATGCTGGGGATTGCTTTATAGGAAATTCCATGCGGCAGTGACCCCAGCATGATTGGAATTCCAAATCCATTTACCTCCTTCCACCATGAAATGAAAACGACTAGGTTTGAGGCACGCTGGCTTGGAAATGGAACAAATATCATTTAGGTTCTCTCCCTTGATTATCGGTAATATCAAGCCACACATGGAATTAGATGAAAGACGGTATTTAATCGGGATAGAGGCCACAAGGTTTCTGATCTATTCAGAAATCTATCGTGAGACTGCTCATACTGGATATTTTTCTTAGATCAAGTCACTCAAATGGTCGTGACGCCTCATGATGGCACAGTTGGCATCGGCGTCGAACCTGAGACGGATTCTATTATCCCAGTCCAGGGTTCATTTCGTGGTATCAGGATGCCTGGAAAAAAAGATAGCAGTGAAATTCGTGTCTCCGTTGGTACCGAAGCCTCTTCAAAAATTTCGGCGATGTTCGGAAGGCGGCCAGTGTTTCCTATCTTTTTTTGGTATTTAATTGTAGGTCTTGTACAAGAGAGTTAGCGGTAAATACGGTGTACTGGGAACATCTTCTCCTTTAAGCCGCTTTACCAAGAATTACTCGGATTTCGAAAACCTTGCGCATTATTAGTTGCAAGGGCAAAATAGATAGATAAAATTGTTTGTTCATAATGCTTGGTTTTTGAACGGGACGATGGCGTTGGAAATTATTGATATATGCCCTCCTCCAGCCACAATAGCTTACCCAGACGTGATACACTCTCAATTATACCTATCGTTGACTTGCAAGAGTCGAAATGATTAAATGGCGGCAGGCTGACAATTAATAGCTTGGCATCTTAACAAGTAGGTTATATAAATTTGAAAACCTTTTCTCGCTGACAACCTCAATAAGGTTGCGCAACTTGGCAGCGGCAGATAGGTAGAGCGGTAACAGAAATACTGAGGCTGTCTGTGACCAACTGGGTTCTTTTTCTTATCGCGACGCTTATCTGTGACTCAATGGGTCTGTGACGCCAAGTCCATTGGCTGCGTTACGGCCGGTAACGGAGCTCATGACCGAAAACCACTTGACTCAGTCTAAAAATTTTCGTTAGGCGCGCCTTACTTGAACGCTGCGTCTTGTCGGTGGAGGGGCAGTTTGGAAAGTTTGGCGGGGTGTTTTCAATACCACAAACTGACTTCCAGGGTCTTTTGCTGCTCGAAAACCAAATCTTCCATATAGCAAAAGAAGACGTGCGTCGTTGTTGGTGTGACTGCCTCCATCTATTTCTCTTCCCTTCTTCCCTCTTTGAGTAATATACAAATATTCACCCGCTCAAGATGGTCGCCAAGCTCGAGGAGGTCGCCGCGCCTCACAGCACCTTCGACGTGAGTTGACCGATTGATACCTGCCCGAAGAAACACCAAGCGCTAACTCCGACTGCCATCTAAGACCATCTTGGTGCTCGACTTTGGTAGCCAGACCAGCCATCTCATCCTGAGACGTCTGCGCTCCCTCAATGTCTACGCTGAGATGCTGCCCTGCACCACCAAGCTGGCCGAGCTGAGCTGGAAGCCCGTCGGTATCATCCTCAGTGGAGGTCCCTCTTCCGTCTACGACGAGGTTTCGCCCCACGTCGATCCTGCTATTTTCGACCTGGGCGTCCCGATTCTTGGAATCTGCTACGGATGCCAGGAGCTCGCTTGGCGCATCAACGACAAGAACGTCCAGCGCGGCGAGGCCCGTGAGTATGGTGAGACTGACCTCACCATTCTCAAGGTCGACGGCCAGGACCACGTCAACCGCCTCTTTGAGGGCCTGGGAGAGACCATGCACGTCTTCATGAGCCATTTCGATAAGCTCGTCCACCTGCCCGAGGGTTTCGTTACCATTGCCAGCACCAAGAACACGGCTTACGCTGGCATCGCCCACAAGGAGAAGCCCATTTTCGGAATCCAGTTCCACCCCGAGATCTACCACACCCACCGCGGCACTGAGGTCCTGGACAACTTTGCCACCAAGATTTGCAAGGCCAGCAACAACTGGAAGATGGAGAACTTCATCGAGAAGGAGATTATCCGCATCCGCAACCTGGTTGGCGAGAACGCCCAGGTCATTGGTGCCGTTTCTGGAGGCGTCGACAGCACTGTCGCAGCTCGTCTCATGAAGGAGGCCATTGGCGACCGCTTCCACGCAATCCTGGTGGACACTGGCTTGATGCGTCTCAACGAGTGTGCGCAGGTCAAGGAGTCGCTGTCGCAACATCTCAACATCAACCTCACCATTGTCGACGGCGGAGAGCTGTTCCTTGGCCGCCTTGCCGGGGTGACCGAGCCCGAGGCCAAGCGCAAGATCATTGGCGAGACCTTTATCGACCTGTTCGAAAAGGAGGCCATCCGGATCGAGGAGGAGGCCAAGCACACCGACCGTGCTGGAAAGGTCGAGTGGTTCCTTCAGGGCACCCTTTACCCCGATTTGATCGAGTCTCTCAGCTGGAAGGGTCCTTCCGCCACCATCAAGTCCCACCATAACGTTGGTGGTCTGCCTGCCCGCATGATGAACGGCCAGGGTCTCAAGTTGATCGAGCCCCTCAGAGAGCTCTTCAAGGACGAGGTCCGCGAGTTTGGTCGTCAGCTTGGCATCCACGAGGAGCTCATCATGCGTCACCCCTTCCCCGGTCCTGGCATCGGCATCAGAGTGATTGGTGACTTGACGCCGGAGCGTGTCGAGATTGTCAGGAAGGCTGACAACATCTTCATCTCCATGATTCGGGAGGCTGGTGTCTACAATGAGGTATGATTTCTCAGAAATTATTGACAGGAATTGACCACTGACTCTGCGCAAACAGATGTCCCAGGCTTATGCCGCTCTTGACACCAACAGAGGTAAGTGACGCAGTGCCAATCTCATCATGCCATGCCTGTAGCATGCACTATGACATTCGGATGGTGAGATACCTGTTCTTGAGCATTACTGACTTGTCATCTTCCTGTAGCTGTTGGAGTCATGGGAGACAGCCGTGTCTATGGTAAGTCAAACCAAACAGCATCTACCAATATCCACGAAACTGACATTGTCCTTTAGGATTCATCATCATCCTCCGCGCCGTTACCAGTACTGACTTTATGAGCGCCGAGCCCTACGAGTTTGACTTTAAGCTGATGAAGGCGATTGCACGAAGAATTGTAAACGAGGTTGACGGAGTATCGAGAGTGGTGTATGATGTCACCAGCAAGCCTCCTGGTATGTTCCCAAGTTCGAGGTACCCTTTGTAAGTGTAGACAACTAATACAAAGCAGGAACTATTGAGCTGGAGTAAATGGATTGACATTTGAGAGGAAGATATAAAACGAGTTGCTCATATTGTCTTGTGACAACGATTTAAATGGATATAGATGTTCTGGATGGATTGATATTCCCACACCGGCCGATAGAGGAAAATAAAAGTCAACCAAGAACACGGGGAGAAGTCTGAGCTGTTCCCACCGAGCTGCAAAGAGATGTGCCAAAGAGCTATCTGATATACCCAAAGCAGCGGAACTGCGTGGGCTCGCAAGGTCACCGTCCGCGTCAGAGCGACAGATATTCATAGAAGCAGGAAGAATTGATATTCGAAGAGACTGATGATAGTGCTTCAGATAAAGACTACTGACGCCCACTGATCATTCTGATCTTGTGCCGAGAAACGACTATACACCAACCTCGTCATTCATTCGCCTGACTTGTTCATCGTATGTATTCTTGTGACCTACTGTATAATCTCTGTAGGCGAGGTATTTTCTCGCCCTAAAATCGTCGGCGAACTCTTATCTTAGCTGGACCCCATTCCCCAATGCACACGAACCACTGCATCTCCAATCTCGTCGCCGACCATGGAAACCAAGCTCGGTCTCTCTCTTTGCTACAATATATACCGCATTAACAACACAATCTTCAACAACAAATCATCACGTGATGCCCCATGGCGCAATTGGTTAGCGCGTCAGACTGTTATTCCATCTTTGGGACGTCAATCTGGAGGCTCTGAGTTCGACCCTCAGTGGGGCAGCATCTTTTTGCATTTTTTACATTATTGCCGGTGCATTATTATTATTTTTTATATCACTTGCAAACAATACTTCTTCCGTTTGACCGGACTCTGGACCATTTGGTCTCGGCCATTGTAACGCTTAGATATATTGGCGGCGGCTTTTGAGAACGTTGCTTGTTTGATTATCTGTATTGAGCTACTTAGGTATTTTCTCTGTAACATTGATGACCATTACCGGCCGCTCTTCTAGGTAGGTATGCAGCGGGACACCTGAGCTTCACTCTCCAGGCTGAATGGACTGCTGTATATTGATCTCCTTCGCATATACTTGATACCCTCTCGCTCATCAAGAATCTTGGTCGTTCCCCTCCCTCGTGCATATGTGCAATTCTCTGGATCCTTATTCTAACGCACACCCACTGCTCCGCCGGCATGCCAAAAGCTTACGTACTCGCAATCAAAATCCCAGCGCAAGACTTTCTATTCCAGGTGGGGCAATCCGTACCTGACTCACTAGTTCCGCCCTCCGCCGCCCCCACTCAACGCACATCTCAGCAAAATATCCTCATGCGACATTCGATAAGGTAAGGAATAAGTCGGAGCCATCCAACAACAACCAATAGCAGGTCTTGTGGTCTAGTGGTATGATTCGCGCTTAGGGAACACCCTAAACATTATTTGCGCGAGGCCCCGTGTTCGATCCACGGCAAGACCCTTTCTTTTGTTTTTTTGTCGTTTTCCTCAGGAAGATCGCGGACTTTTTTTTTTGATTGCCGCCAACAGCGATCGATGTCCGTCTGCTTTGGCACAAAGCCGTGTGTTTTCTTTTTGCAACGTCGGTGGACTTCAATCACCTGTTCAGTATTCTCGCAGATTTTCACATGATCACAATCAGAAGAGCATGTCACGATCGTCATTGGGTTGTTGGGGCGAAGAGCCAGGGGCGTTCTCGACGCAAGTTGATCCTGCCGCCAGACTGGTGTACGGAGTAATGTCGTTTCCAAAACCTAGAGTCCCGCTGAATTCGTGGCCACAATAGTGGTGATTTCCGATTTTGACATTGCAGTTTGGCCATATGTCCTCGGATGTTCTGTCGATTCAATTGGTACCTGCTCTGTATGTGACTGCCCGCATCCTCTTACCGACTTATTTTCGCCTCATGACATGACGCCCGCCACACTCTGTTTGCTTCTACACACTTATCCATAACCAATCATAGTATGCGATTGTGACCTGTTAGGCCAGCACATCATGAAAACCAGTGTGTCGTGACCACAATGCTTCGCTATTCAGCTTGCATCAGCATTTCTTCGTCCAATCTCACTCACCTATACTACTCGGAATGCTGGTTGCAGTACGCATCACACCGACGCGGTAGCCTTACTGCCTACTGTGTTTCGTGGCTTTGAATATCTGGGGTCGCAACATACACAAAATGGGGACACTTGGTGACCATTTGCACCGCCGTACTTCCAAGATCTCCCTGATTCCAAATCCTGCATCCGATAGAGGGGTCTTTTCAGCTGGTCTCGACCAGAAAGCCGGACGTGAGTGGACCGACCCTTCCAGGTCATATTTGCCTGCTTCCAGCCTTGGGCCCCATCACCAATCCAATCTCGATAATCGTGTTATCTCATCCCGCACCATCGCTAGTAGAAGATTTCTGTCCTCGGGATTACCCTCTTCGTTACATCACATCCACATGTTCTGATTGAAAAGTCGGACTTACTAGACTCCGTCTGATTTTTAAGTCGGGCTGAGAACTGTGGAATGCCGCACCCAATATCCCATCTCCCAGAAGATACATACCTGATACAATGCCGCGATGTACAACATCTATCAAATAATCAGCCTCATCATGTTGCCGAGTACCAACGCAACTCTGATGTTACATCATGGAATTGCCAGTTATGAGTGAACAGTTTCTGAAAGACAAAAGGTGCTCGTGCCTGACAAAATGTTTAAATGGAATCGAGTGACGGTTCAAGTTTTCCACAGCTTTTCCGCTGCCCCGTTCTTTGAGATGTGCGCCAAACTGGCCACTATATCATCATGCGCAGATGGAGGGTCTCGTTCTGGGTCGGTATGGGATGGGATGTGGCTTAGCTACCTACCTACACACGTAGCTACCCCCGCCTTCACACTTTGGGCAACACAACAGGAAATACAGCCCAGCTTCAGCTACCCCAATGCATCTATGATGTTCAAGTTACCAGTTGGCCACCCTGCTTTGGCTACCAGCCAGGCTATAACTTATAAGAGTTTACTATATCTCGAACCATAAATTTTGATTAAGAGTCGCGCAGCCTTATCAAGTACGTATCGGATGCTTACTCAGGAATGACAGCAGTCGACTGGACATAAGGCATCTTTCCTTTATTGGTCATCTGTAACATTGCTGGTTGACCGTTTGCCACAGCCTTCTGGTCGTTCGGCCTTGAACAACTGGACTGTGGGCAAGAGTAGGAAGTCAAGTGGTTGGAAGAAGCTCCGGTAGTGCTGTTGAGAAACTTGCACCTAGTAGGAGTTGTAATGAGGCCTTCCTTTTGCTTGCCATTCCAATTTATGCTGGTGGACGTCGCCGTAGACTTCGCTGGACTCATGCGAAGTATCTATCAATATAGTAGATCACTTAGTATAGATACTACCCCAAAACGCAGGCATAAGTCAACTAGGTATGAACTTGACATGATTTATGCATATAAGCATCTTGCAATTCCAAGCAAACCACGTTAAAATATTATATAAAGATGATTTCCGCAACAGTTATTTGATTCTGGATAATGCGTTGTCTACCTCGTTTTCCACACTTGCCCTACGTGTCGCCAGCCTGTCTCCGGAAGCCGAGGGCTGATACATCATCGCTGCCGCCAAGTCTCCAGCATCATTCTTGGTCTTGACATACGCGAGGACTTCAATATGTCGTGGTGCACAAGGCGGGAGGTTTCTCGTTATCGCCACCGACGTTTTCTGGGGCATTTCACTGGCATGCCGCCATTTAGCTTTCAGGTCATTATCCCATGAGGCTGACGATGTATGAAGCATAAATGAGACGGAGACACCGACCTATAGCAAAGAGATGCTGTACTGTGTTGATTCATTATGATGGAAGGCTTTCTATGTCGGTAGGTACATTGTCAGCTTGGCTGAAAACAAGTACTTTGCCCACCGCTACGTTGATTCAGTGAGACGTACCGTACATTGGTGGGATCTGAATTCGGAAGTTCTCGCCGTGAAGCCTGAATATTATAATAAAGATCAAAGAAATTAAAGGTCACTTTATATGTATAGGTCTCATAATTGTAGAAGGCTCTCAGAGGGGCCTCCTCTCTATATACCGCTGACACGTAATATAACATTTTCAAATCGGTTTCCCGCTCAATGTCAGGTCGAAATGACAGAGAAAAAGAAAACAAAAGGATTGAAAATAGAATGATCGCAACTCGGCATTTATGTCGTTCTTCCAAAATGTACCTTTGTCCTGGAACCACTCAGGAATATTAAAGATTTTCACCGAGAACCAAATGCACAACAATCGCCCAAAACAGCAAGGCGCGAGCTCGACCACATGATTGCACGCAGACACAATGACGCTGCCGTTCCCCGACTCGTTACCCCATCTGCAGCCGACGCCAACCAGCTGTTTGCATAAATGTGGAATAAATGACCGGTCAACATGCGAGCTGGTTCATTCGTGAGTGCATCGCTTACATGTAAGGTACTCAGGTCCTCATTACGACCACATCTGGAGTACTATACATTGTTTGGAAGATCTGCAGCGCATTGCGAACCAATGGCCTTATCACTAATCATTGCAACATGTTCAAAAGTCTTCACCATCAACTTGGCAGCAGATCTGTTTCAGATCCTGAACTGCAGCCTGAGCCGGCTCGACCATGAATTGCTAAGATACACGCGACAACCATCTCCACCTACCCCGGCCTGCTCGATCCGACAGATGCTCTGCACGTAAGTCTTGTCGAGGAACATATATGCCGATCTGTCCAACCATGTCCGTGGTTTCCCAGATAGGTATTCGATTGAAAATGATATGACGGCGCCTTCAATCAGATGCAGCACCTATTCCTTGCTCAGCCTAAGAGGTAGCCCCCGCGTGGGATGCAGCTGAAAACATAGTACGATTTTCTGATTCGCGGTCAAATTTTCATCTTTGATCACCAATGATTGGCTAGATTTGAATCTTCTTGCATCGCTGAGGTACCTTTGATTTTGAGAGCACGGTCAATCATAAAGGCTGCGCACTGCGTAGAGCCTCATGGTTTACGTGGCACCTCAATTGCCATTTGATGGCGATCTTGCCTGATGATTATTGAAACCAGAAAATGCCGATTAGGACTCAGAATAGTTGCCATGAAAATCCAGGTCAGTTTCAAAAGTACCGTTCGGAAGCTCTCGATGGTAGGCTGTCGCTACAAGAGGTCGTTAAAGGTGTCATTGTTATTGGGAGGTTGAGCGCCTGCTCAGAAATTGTCGTGATTTGGGAGCCCGTGTTGGCCAGTGAAGCATCCAGCTACGTGATCTCAAGCATGCCTAAAGTTTTTGCAATCTTTGAGATGACAGCAGGGTGAGGAGGAGGACCTCCGTTATAGTTACCTAAGCTCAAACCGTTTAGATATGGTGGCTTGGTGTCTGACTCGCCGTACCGCTGTCACTCTTCAGTAGTGGCCGCAGTGCGAGTCAGCCCATCCGGATAGTGGCAGTCGTTGGGATTTAGCACGAAGGTTACACACGAATGCCATCTAGAGAATCTTGCATGTGCAAAATCCAACTGTCGCAGTCAGCTGTCAAAGTATTGGCAGTGCCACATAAGTTCGATCGGTCTGTGTCCATTCCATCCTACGAATACGCTACCGTGCTATAGATCTTGGCATATACTCCTCCACGAGTACCACACGGATGACCTCTTCCTTTTGCCCAGCACTGTAATCCCGCGTGGTGTTATCTTATCTGATCAATCTCACCCGCTCACAACTTATTCGCTTGTATAGGCGAGACTCTTTATCATGGCACAATTTGTCATTTGATCACGTTTACAACTGCCAAGACCTGCCCTTTCTAGTTTTTCCCGTGCCGAGGCTGGAGTAGCAAATCGCCATTGATTTATCCGGCATTGCAGGTTCAAGACAAACAAATGTGATTGTTGTGTGTGTCGCGCAATCAGTTGGCTGCTCTAGTTTGCGCATGCTGAGCAGGTATGGTAAGGCAAGCTATACTATTAGAGAAGAAACAGTATGTCGTTTGAACTGTTCAGTATAAAACTTCGTGGTTGTAGGTAAATGGAAACATATTCTTCCATCTTCACCGTCCCTAGAACATCGTGATTGCTCGGTACCCCACTTCTATCCGAAACACGATCTGCCAAGTCGCCATCTAGATACATACTCCGCCCCCAGAAACCCGGGATAGCATGCGAGTGAGATACCGGGAACGTGAAGATCAGGGGTCGCCTGCGCTTGTGGGCTGTCGCGAGGAAAATTTCGGATTCTTTCAAGGGTTGCGGCGCTCGGAGAGACGTGGGATTGGCGGGACCGGCATGGCCTCCAGCCTTTTAGAGAGATACAGATCGGAAAGATGCTTGCGGACCAACGGGGGTCGCGGCTCATTAGTGGGACGAAAACTTCGGGGGGAGTCACAAACAAGCAAAAAAAGTGCGTGAATTTGTTTGTCCTGTGTGTAGGTTGTTTTTCGGCAAAGGAAACAAGCTGCCTGGTTGAGGGGGTGGTTTATAAAACCCTATGATGGTGGCCACCACCTCAGAAGATAGAGACGGAAAAAATAAGAGCAAGGACCTGCAAAGAGTTGCCGCTCCATTAACAGATTACCGTACAGATCCCATCTAGATCGCCCATAGATCTGTGTCGTTTCTACCCGCCTGAACCCTGCGTCGATCGCCGTGTTCGCCATGAAACTGGAATACTCCCCCGCGAACGAGCCCAGAGAGGCCAACGCGGCCGGCGTCCTGGTCGTCCCCGGCGGCGGCTACGGCTACGTCACGTACGATAAGGAAGGCGTCTCGCCAGCAAAGTGGCTCAACGAGCGAGGCATCGATGCTTGGATTCTGAAGTACACCACGGCCCAGGAGATGGCGGCGCCCATCTATCCGGTGCCGATGCAAGAGGCTCAAGAGGCCGTGAAGAGGATTCGGCTCGAGTGGCAGCCCCGCACGCTGGGGATCTGGGGTTGGAGCGCTGGCGGCCACCTCAGCGCCATCACAGCCACAGAGGGCGGAAGCGCCCCCAACCAGCAGCGTCTGGACTTTGCGATCCTCGCGTATCCCGTCATCTCGATGGACCCGGGCGTCGCCCACCTCGGGTCCCTCCACAACCTGCTGGGCCACAAGCCCGACGAGGAGCTTCGGCGGTCCATGTGCGCCGAGACCCGCGTCACCAAGGACACGCCTCCCGTCTTCCTCTTCCACACGGCCAACGACGGCAACGTGCCCGTGCAGAACTCGCTCTCCTTCGCGGCGGCCATGGCTAAACACGGGCGCCCTTTTCATCTGACCATCCTGCCCGACGGGCCGCACGGCGTGGGAATGGCGTTGGATGATCCCCAGCGGACTTGGACCGGTGAGCTCGAACGCTGGCTCAAGACTGTCACTTGTGCTGGCGCGCCAAGAAGTGAAGCTTGATTTTTGTGGTGTTTCTTGTACTACATGCCGTATTCACGTCTAAGATAGATACATACACGTGCGTACCATGCTTCATTCCAGCCCAGGAACGGTGTCACCTGGACCTATGCAGTGTGAGAGCATGTGTCGGCGTTACCGTTGGGAAAGTTCAAACGGGCAGTGGTGCTGATGCTGGATGCGGCTGCTGATGGGTCGGTCATATAAACCGTTGGAGAACCTTGGAAGAGATGCGACAGCGGGCGATCAAGATTACAGCGAGGGTTTTTTGCAACGTACGATTCATCGCGGTTCGTCGGCGGCTCAGCTCTGTCAATGCCGGGGTGGGCAGTGTACTTCCGGCTGGGCTGCATACTTCCGTACCTGATCTAAGTGATTTTAGTTAGACACATCTTCTGGCGGCGTCTCAATTGTGACCTAGCTTCCTGCCAAAATGTCACAGCGCCAAACCAAACGACCATATCAGCGCTATTGAGGCACATTGATGTCATGTCGCGACGGTGCCCTAATACAAATGCGGTCTTGGAACGGCATTTGTCTAGGTGAATAAATATGAAATGCACGTGCTGAATTCCTGATGCGATTGTTGTAGTTTTGGTATCTTGCAAGTTGATACCAGAGGAAGAGAGAGAGAGAAACACACGATGGTGTCGAGTGGCAGGTCTTGACAAATACCTACCATTGCATGCAAGGAACCAACCCGGGTGATTCGGCATCTGGTTCCATCGGGATTCAACGTGTTCCATCTCTCTTTCCATCTCATCCCATCTCGATCAATCCCATCGCCTGGAATGCGGCGACAAGCAAGAATAAGAGATATCGAAACCCAAGCCGAGAAATAGAAGGGCCTCGCCAGTGCTGACTACGAGCCGCCTATATATCTGATGCGGAGAGATTGTGAGTCGCCTGCCGCAGGCTTGGACATGTCCAGGTTACCATGGGGTGCCCTATGGCAGTCTAGAACGGGGGGCGACGGGGTCTAGAACGTGCCCTGACCAACAGCCTGGAGCTAAAGTCAAGTCGCAGACTCGCAGCCCAGCATGCTTAGGGCGTCGCCGAACCGAGCGCATGGGTGGGTGGCAAAGCTGGGAGACAGCCAGAAGACATGGCATACTCACCCTAATACCCGCCTACACATGTGCGTATCGTCCAGCTAGGGCAGAGACACGCAGAGCTAGCCGGCTTGTGGGCTCTCCCTCCCTCCCCATACCTGCGCTGGGCTTGCTGCTGGCCTGCTGTTTTGGGCCTCCGCTGACCACTCACAGGGTGCGCTGGCCTTGGACTGCTTCGGCGCCCAGCCCGTCCCCATAGGTGCCCCAGACATCCTTGCCGCCCCCTGCTCTTGGCCATGCTTTTGCACCACGCCTCTGACCATGGGCCTCTGACCATGGCATTGCCAAAGTCTGGCCCTGGCCTCTTTCGGATCGGACAATCTGGGCCTGGGCGTTGTGGCCGCTCGACTGATCGTCCTCCCGTCTTTTTCTATTATATCGGAATTTCTCCCGAACGAGCGTAGCGATTCTCATTGACTGGCCATGTCGTGTCCTATCATCGTATCATCCTCCTCCACTCGAAATCATCCCAGGGCAAGACGGCTACTTCCACCCATCCGCTGGTGACTTAGACCACTCACTGCTGCTTGCGCAACCGACTGCGCGCAACGTGAAGGTCTGTCTGTGACTCGACAGTCGGCAGTGGACTTTGGGTTGTTATATCCAACGGGGAAAGACTGACGTCTGGTCGGGCTCTTTTTCCACCATGTCCCAAATGCCTCAGTATCGCCTGATCCAGCCGGCGCATAGGGGTCATTCCGCCTCGGCATCTGCATCCCCCGTGGCGGAACCCAGCAAGAGATCCGACAAGCAGCGCAACAACCAGGCCTGCAACGAGTGCCGTCGGTCCAGAATCAAAGTATGTGGTCAACGTCTCACGCCCTGCCTCCTGGATACGTACTAACGCGGCCTGCCCCGTAAGTGTGATGGGGGTCGTCCCGGTTGCTCGACCTGCCGTACCAAGAACAGAAGCTGCACATATGTCGGCTCCTCGGGAGAGACGAGGATAGAGGCTACCAAGAACCGTCTTGAGCTGCTCGAGAAAGTTCTCGGCTCTCTGCAGTCGGCCTCGTCTGACCAGGCGGCCCAGATACTGAGCGATCTCAGATCGACTCAGGATTTGACTTCCGTCCTGGGCCGGATCCCCGCCGATGGCGCTTCGCAGTCGTCGACGCCCAGCCACGGTTCCATGGATATGGCACAGTCTCCGGATGGCATCGCGTCGCCGGGGTTTAGTCAAGCCATCAACCCTTCCGCCGTGTCCACGCCTACCCACACTGCGCCTTACGCTGCCTCCGAAGGGCGAATCACTCCCCCGGCCCGCTCGACCCGGTCATCATCGCTGGTATTTCCAGGCTCGTGTGTCATCACTCCGCCCAAGGCCGAAGATGTGTCTGTCGCCGTAACCGGATTCTTCCAGAGCAGTGGGGCATTGTTTCAAGTCTTCAGCGAAGCGCAGGCCAGCAAACTCTTCGATGCCGTCTACGGTCAGCCAGACGGGCATATGCGTGCTTCTTCCCCGGAATTATGCTGCATCATGTCCATTGCCGCCGTTGGGGCTCAGTACGGGCATGGCAGCTCTGAGGCGCATACCGACACAGCCTATTACGATATTGCCAAGCACTACTTTGACGACATTGTTCACCAAGGAGGGTTGGATGCTATCAAGGTGTGCATCTTGTTGTCCATGTACAACATTTTCGAAAAATCCACAGTTGCGCTTGCCTATATAGGTATGTCTTTACTCTTCACTTATACGACAAGTCCGAGGCATACTGACGTTGTCGTACAGAGGTCGGCCTGAGCATGTCGAGACAGTTTCAAATGGTGTTGGAGCAACGAAAGCGACCGGACCCACAGATCGCCACCTCGACTGAGAGCAAGCACATCTGGAGGACTCTGACATTCCTGTCCAGGTGAGTGACTGTAACACGATAGACTTGATTGACCTTGAAGATACTAATCTTGCGCAGTTGGCTTACATCTACACTCGGCTATGTCTCCGGCAATGATATAATGGTGAACGGGCATATCCCTGTATGTCCCTCTACTTCTCGTCTTGTCCCACTCATGTTTACTTACTCTGGCTAGGTCGGGCTTGCATCGGACTCAAACGATGTCATTGAAAGTAAGTCGGACCCTCAGACAACCCCATTCACCAGCGCTGACAGTGTGTAGTCGTTCAAGCAGAAATGACGAATATTGCCGTCTTGAAATCAAAGATTTTACGGATGCACCTTGCATTCAAGGATCTTACCATGTTGTCGGTCAAGTCCATCTTACAAGACTTGCAGGTAGGTCTCATTCCTGTCTCTTCCGTGCATTCCAATGTCGCTTTCTCGATCCTGTTGTTGCAAAAAAAAAAGTGATCAAGAGACTGCGAATGGAAACTTACTAATACGGCTTTGACGGGTAGACATGGTATGCAAGGTTGCCGGCTCAAATCAGACTCGACTACGACCAGCGCGACTCTCTCACACCTTTGACAAAATGGAGCATCTATCATGTCCACCTCCTCTACCTAGGGGCAAACATTATCTTGTACCGTCGCATGTCGTCTCAGCTTATGGAGACGCGCCACTATGGCGTGGGCCATGGCGTCTTGCACACGCCCTTGGAAAAGTTGTATAGCGATCACGGAGGACAGGCAGTGCTGTCGGCAAAAAGCTCTGCCCAGATGCTGTTCGACATGCTCCAAGAGATGGGCATCTTCAAGCGCTGCTGGCTCGTCATGTAAGTTTACCAGCTTGGCAAGGCTGGACCAGGCCTAGCTAACTTGTTCGACAGTTTCCAGTCGTATACTTCATGCTTGATTATACTGCACTCTGCTACACAAAAGATGCTTCACGGCTGGAGCCCGGCTACATGGAAGGACGACTTGACCAAGGCCGATCTCTGCTTGCAGGTATTACAGTACTGCGCTTCGGCCGACTCGACTGCACATCGGTTTTATACCGAGCTCAAGGAATTCCACGACTACATTGCTGGCCAGAGCAGAGCTTCGCCAGATGCCAGGTTCCCATGGTCGCATCAGTCGAGCGTTACAGACGAACCACAAGACTCGTCTTATTTGATCAGAACCCCATCGAATGCCGCCCCTGACCACCTCGAAGTATCCTCTCGACTTCTGGTCAAGCTTTGTCAACCATTCGGCAGCCCCGAGCAACAAGGCACCGGTATCGAAGACGTCAAGCAGCGCTGGCGTGACGAGCCTACGCATACACGAGCCCTCCACTCTCTGATGATGGCCAGACTTGACTGGGACTTGGAGTCACGCCAATCCTTTCGGTGGGATCCGAAGAAATCGGTCAGCAGCGCCGGTACTCCCATAAGTGGATTTGGCGAACCGGTCGTGTCGAGGGCCGGTGACGTGCTCAGTATCATCCAACAAGTCGCGCCCGGTACAGCCAATATGGAGGGACGGTTTCTTGGTAGCGTTCAGCCCAGCGGTTGGAAGAATCCGCAAACAACGCTCCGCGGCGTGGCATCGGACGTGCCCAAGTACCCACAGACGACTGGCCCGCAAGTGACAGTCCAGGAAATGGTGATTGATTGAATGGCGATCTTGTTTTGGGATATGTTTTGATTTGCACTGCATTGCATATTGGGGTTTTGGGGAAAAGCGAGCGCTTTTTTGATTTTTGAAACGCATTTGTACGGTCGTTTGGAAAGATGTCCACATTCCGGCACCACTTACAACACTGAAAGTGATCATGATACCCCCAAATGACAAGCTAGTTGTCATTCATATACAGTATATACAATCATATACAGTATATACAATCATATACAACTTGTCACCTCTAAAAATCGTGACCTGGTATATGGTAAGAATTGCGGGGAACACCACCCAAGATCACTAACACAGGCACCTTGGTCGAATGGCTGATACTATCTCTTCACCAGCTATGAAATCAATAGACGACAGAAATCAGAAGCCATATTTTGTCTTCACCTAATCACGCAGCACCATCGTAAACTTTCACCACCGAGTGGGCTGGGATGATGATGTTCTATATCTTTCCTTCCAATTTGCTCACCGCTTACTCATGTGGGCATAATTTATGGTTCATCGGCATGTCAAAATGGCGTAGCACAACGCACTGGCAGCTAGTTTTCTCGAATCGCGAATGCCTATCGTGATAGAACAGTCCGAGGATTACTGCCACAAAGCTTGGTGTTGCGTTCCTAGCCAATAAAAAGTGCCCGTTCGAGGAATACTAGGATCCCGAGCGGGCCGTTTTGCTCATTCCGATATTTGACTGTATACTTCCTTTATAGCAATCATTCCCACATCTTTGCAAATATTATCGAAAAAGCCTCGCATTAATGATGGGGCAAAGATTCCAAAAAGCATGGGCAATCAGCCAGAGTCATGCAGGGTGCACCAGACATCCCAAGAGCGGAAAGTCGACATCATCTCGCACATAAATTCTGACCACTCAGGGATGTCTGTACCCTGGTACCCCATACTCGGTCGCCCGGGAAGCCTGTCCCAGGTCAGAGCATGGCGAGGTTGATGAATATTCGTCAATTGTCCATACTTATTGTGAGCCCAGCTAGCCTACCGCCGCGAGCCCCAGAATGCGCGAATTTTGCGTACCTGGCGTCATGCGTCGCGCTGGCTTGAGTGGTTGTACGCTCTATCATCATCAGACCGGTGTGAGTGCGCAACTGAAAAGTACGTATGGGATGTTGGAAGGATACGGTACATATGCTTGCATCACGCCTCGCGCGGGGCCAGCTTGTGTCCCGGATACGGAAAGACCACGGGCATGTGGGGAAAGATGCGATCAGCCTGTCCATCAGTGAGCCACTTGAGCTCGTTGTTGTCTATGTTCGGTGCCTGCCAGTCATTATAAATGTCTTGGTACGCTGCGCTCATCGAGGTTGGGTGGGCTCATGCATGCAAGCTGCAGCTTGAACGGAACAACAATGAGGATGCAAGAGCTTGCCGGCTTGCCCATGTACTCTATAGGCACTCGAAAGTATCTCCGAAGAAAAAAGGAGGACGAACGCCACCACAATTCAGTAGGTAGCCCAGGTATTCGTCCGGTCTACGTACAATGGATTACTCGCACCTGTACTACATATGCAGACACATCAGCCCCCTGGTCCAGACATATATAACATGTGAGCTATGGAGGGGCCACCTATTTTCGGCAGGCATCCTGCCTTAGAGAGACATGCCCATCAGTACGAAGTACTTTCCCCAATGTATACTTGTACCGCGGGGCGCATTTGCTGCAAACCCAACCTACGATTACCGGGACGGGGTCTGATTGGCTGCCATGGCACATCCCAGGCCCTCACCTTTTTCATACATATGATCAGAGCGAACGAACGGACGGTACTTGGTGGCCATACTGCCGCCAAGAAATATTCCTTTCTTCTTTGCTTTTTCTGCTGTTCAAAGATGAAAGTCCCTCTGTGCGTTATTTGTGTATTTAAACACCTATATATCTCCTTCTAACTTGCTCCATCATACTCATATACTGAGCATGAACTCGACTCGGAGCAAGCAGCTTATACATCTTTTTTGCCTCAAGCCGACAAGCCTCTGTCATCTTATATTGCATCCAAAGACCTACCATAGAACCATTCGAGTGGCGTAGGTTTACATGCTTTGCCCATTTCGATTTGTGCTCATATGGAGCATTAACACTGTATAGTTATTGCAGAATCCTACCGCCATCATGAGCCAGAACAGTACAGCTTCTCTATCCTATGGGTGTGCTTACCTATTCCTCCAATATGCCTTTCCTGATCAATTCGTATCATATAATGAACCGATGACTAATAGTTGTTGCATCAGCGAAAACCCCCCAAAACCTTCGCTATCCATTGCCCGTTCCCTCCCAGATGCGACATCACGTCAAGCCGAAGTTCGAACCTATATCGAAAATAAAAGTGACGCCGCGGATCTCGCAGCAGCGATCGCATACCGGTCTGAGGCATCTGGCGAGAGAATTGCTGCTCGTGCGGCACGCGTACAGGATGATGTCAAGAAGGCATCAGCCCGATTGGGAGAGTAGCCAATTTGGCGACGATTGTTGCTCGCGGATCTAAGAGGAGCAACGATATAATCAGAAACAGACTTCTTGGATCTGCTAAGGCAATCAGAAACATCTCATCATATATGTATCACTTGTCTTTGTGACGTAGTTATCATCGACGATCGTGTTGACTATTACTTTACTTAGAATACAGGATGCTTGATGTCTTTGCGCTCGTATGATGTGTTCAAGCTTTCCCTTCATGTGTTTGTTCTTGTAATACTGTTGGTGCGTTTGCTTGCAGCGCGACTTGAAACTCACGTATTCGGCCATATTCTGCTTTTGCGGCTGGTCCATAGTCTGTATTGAAACGGCAGAAATCTGTGCATAAAATCCAAGCGAGGCTGAGATGAACATCTGAGAGCCTTACGTTAAATCATTGACGTAGCGAATGAGACGACACAAAGGCAGGCCGCTTTTCTCAAATCAACGCAACCAAAGAGATTGCAGCCTTATGCTGACGCCGACCTATTAGGTGGCAAGTAGGCCAGGCCATTGCACCATCATTTCGAGGGTGCTGAACCCTGATCTGACACTCATTGGCCCCTGAATGATCGCACTTTTCAACTGAACAGAAAACAATTCTTGCATGAAATACTGTTGTCAACACCAAAAATACTGATCGGGCACGCCCACGAGCTTCTCAACGCATGTAACTGTGCCCTTTCAAATTCATGGTGCGGATTGCGCAATACTAGGTATCCATGATCGTCTCTGAACCCATTCATCATCTACAACGCAAAATCTCAACATCGAATGTGCTGATAAGAGATTTCTAAAACTGTGTGTCTCGTCATCAATCATGGTATTCAGTGCCGCCAAGCAAAGATGTTTGAAATGAATGAAAGCAAGACCATGTGCCGATCGCTCCCAAGATAAATAATCACACGCGTTGTCATGGATTCAGAAATCATGAAGCATGGCAAAATGCACGCGATGAGGGCCACCGGCGGTAAATATTGAGGCTGTTGACAGAACGCCCGCACAGATGATCAGCCAGACTTTGGGCAAGCACTCGACACGTAGGACTTCGAAGGCCACGGTGTGTGATGGGCGACGACTTCGGGTGATGTCACGGAATCACATCAATGGCACTTGGGAGGGTATCGAACGAAGAAAAGGCTTTCCCGGTGCTTGAGGGTGTGGCAATAACGGCTTCGGCAAAGCTGCTGCTAAGATAACGATGCAGGAGGTCGGATTGCCGGATTACCACTCATTCTAGAAGCAGTACGGCTGAAATTCTAGGCAAGAAAAAAAGTGTAGGCGGTGCGTTGTGCAGTATCGAGGCAGGCCTGCGACGCAGCGGCTCCGAGCATCGCGTCATTGCGATTGCGTTTTCGGAATGCACACAAAGTTGACGTCCTTATGAATTGGATCAGCCGTGTCGGTACTCGTAATCTGTTGAGTGAATAGGTTCGCTGTGCACTACATGCTTCAGGCGACTTCTGATTCCATCACAGTAAGAAGCTTTATTGCGATTTTAAAGCCGCGAGAGGGTATGCGTTGCCTAGCTGATAGGCAAAGTCCAAATTCGGGGGCAATCCCACGGCAACATTGAGCACATGTAAAGAAACACATACTCAGAAATTGCCTTGTGGCGAGCTTGAGGTCAATTACGATACCATCAGGCTACCAGGAATTCCGAAACGTGATGGAGAGCTTCACTGCAGTCTTAGAATGTTGAAAAGATCGAACTGCCTGGTCATTGCTTGGTCATGGACCAACTTTACAATATGTACCGAACAGATGCAAACGGTTGCCTTCTTTCGCAAGCCGCGTGGGGAACATGGCGGACCGGTTCGCATACACCTAGGTAGGGGTATATATAGAGCGCACAAGACCTCCAATGTGGCTTGAAGACAATTAAGGCAACCGTCAGCCTTTTGAGGCATGGCCCTGTTCAAATTGCCTGACAAAAGATCTGGGTATGCCTCGCAGTCCTGGCGGCTGTATCCACAATTAATTGGCGAGTAAAAGTCCAGATGCCGTACCGAAATCTCGACACCTCGCATGGGACTAATATTTGCACTTTCCCCATCATCCATATTGTCCGGTGTCTTCTTTTTCAAGTGAGAACGAAGAAGCCTGTGGATGATGAATATCTTCAAGGTGTCATTTACCTACCCACTATCGCACGCTGCGTACAAAACAGGAAGCAATCAGCATGTCGTTCTTTCAAATAATGCATGGAGTTGGTTGTCGCGTACCTGTGTTGATAGCCAACACCAGCAGGTTTCGATTGATGACAGTCTCATTTGTTTATTTGGAGAATATCGCGGCAGGGCACGTTTTCCCTGGGATGGATAACAGATCCACACATTTTGATCATATTTATGAGCGTGACTGCAATAAGATGAGGTACAGGCCTGTCGACCCGACATAGTCGCCCGGTGTAGCCAAATGCGACTCTGGAATTTTCTTGCTCGCAACAATGTACGCGCTGAAGTTCTGTTCGGAATTTGAGGCTATGTCAAGATACATGTTGCGCCACAGAGCCTAGATGCTTGAATAATGTGCTCGACTAGGCCTGGTTGAAATTGAATAGTCGGGCCTCTCCGCAGCGGTCATTCCCCGTCGGGCAGCAAAGAGTGAGAGAGATGTTGGGGAAAGGGAGCACTGAGGCAGGGGTGATTCACTGCGCCTCACGGTGTAGCCACTTCGCTTCTAGTCGTGAGGCGCACCTCGCTACTCGAACTTCTAACTCTTCTTTACAATGCACTGATAAACTCGTTCTTACTGACGCTTCAAAAGTCATGCAATGATGCAGCAAGGGGCCATGGAACATGGCTGCGAATATAAACCATCTAGCGGCTGGTATGTTGATGTGCTGGGTCGGTAGTCATAAATACTATATTAATTCTTGAGATCAACGATTGCCATGAGATGGAAGCAAAAGCCTCAGCTCGACCCGAGAGTAGAACTTTTTCGGTGCGGAGATGAATTTGACTGTAGTATTGACTATCCGAGGTCGAATCATACGCACAAAGAACTTCATCCCAAAACAAAGCGCATTGGCTGTTTGTCTTTATGCGGTCCTACACTACCGAAAGCTATAGGATCACATCTGCGTCAGCATTGTGCTGGAATACAAATTTTGGACTACCATTGTCTTTCGAGGTTGCCTTATTGATATTATGGAGTGTGTATTTTTTTTTTTTAGAATTTGGCGGGGTGTTGCAAGTATCAAGCTGGAAGCTGGGGCGGTAATGATAGATGGCGAACCAGGCAAACCAGCAGGCACAAAGCCTCAAATAAGGCAACCAAGTACCAATACAGGGGAACAATGCGGCTCTGAAGCTGCGCTAGACTACAGTAGATCCACACTGGATAATCGCAGCCAATGGCAAGTGAGCCAGGCCTGAACACGTCTGGGTTTGATTCCCAAAATGGACATCTCTGAGAAAGTAATAGAGGGTCGTTGGCATTTTGTATGACGAGACTGCTTCTAATACTTCTTTTCATCACCGGTGTACCACGGTATTTGACAAGATGGACAAATTCCAGCATGCGATACCTTTAATATTATATATATGACTGTCCGCACTTTTTTGTCATGATGATCCCAACACAGAACAAGGGTTGAATACTCAGCAGGCCAGGTGGTCAATATCACAATCATTCATTTGTATTTTGAGTTAATCCAACTGTCAAGTTAGACTCTTACAAGTCCTTCCCCCGATATACCTTCTTGGTAGGTCATCCCTCCTTGTGCTCTTTGACACATGTCTGGGTCGGCACTATACTGTTCATTATCAAAGTGCTGACTTGAGACATCAGACTGCCCTCGCCATGAGTCAGAACACCACCCAGTCTCTCTCCTACGGGTGAGCTACCTCTGCGATTCCTCCAACACATATAGATGGGTCGTTCTTGTGACCAGCAGCCAGGAGACTGACACATGCCGACACAGAGATAACCCACCAAAGCCCGCACTGGCAATGGCAACGAGCCTCCCGCCTTCTCGAACTCGTCAAGCCGAAGTCCGAACCTATATCGAGAACAAGAATGACGCTGGGGACCTGGCAATATCCATTGCTCACCAGTCGGAGGCAGAGAGAACCGCTGCCCGGGACGCACGTATAAACGAGTGCATCGTTGAGGCATCGTCTAGGTTGGGGTGATACCCATCCCAAAGTAGACGAGTATTCTCGCCAGGATGGGCCATCCCGCTCACTTGTGAGGGATACCATTTGTGTATCTTCACAAATGAAAAGTCCAAGAGTGATCGCCGTACTGTATTGAGACAGGTGGCGGTGGAAGCAGGTCAAGACTCCAGCCACAATCCTGGCTCAGCCTAATACAGTCATCCATCACATCCCAGATCTATACCGACCACCTTTACTCTTGACCCCATCTTCAATGGAATGTTTGAACTCTTGTCCCACCGAGAACTTCAACGGCTTCATCTTCTTGCCCTTGTATGATTCCGCGCAGCTGGGTCTTTGACGAGTTGTGCAGGTATGGTCCAACTGTTCAGGCACTCGCCCCCAGACTCGGATCCCGTGATGGATGTTGCTTTTCCAGCAACCTCAGTTACCAACCATCCCTACCCACCCATGATATATTGTATAATGTGGCTGCCGGATGATAGTCACGTCATACCTTCTGGGTAACGCATGCCCTTTCACCAGCGGGGGTCGAGTGTAGAAAAGTCCGCCCACTTCTTCAGCGGAAACAGGGATGGTATACAGCTTCAATGGAGCTCGCATCAATGACAATGGCGTCCCATGGGTCTCAACGCGTCGTTCGCTGGATCGACCCTCATGGTTTGCGTACAGGACGGCTGAATCAACGAGCCAGACAGGACAGCATCGAGTCGGTATCCGTACGTATTGCCAGGTAGGACGTAGCAGATGAACCTCCTGTCCAATTGTTGCTACCAATATATGACCGAGTAGGGTGAGTGAGTGGACATATTGATTGCGATGCGGTCGTCGAACTGAGTAAGAAATATGGAAACGCGTGAGAAAGGTGATGCTTAAGTTCAACCTGGTGGGGGGCTCAGTGAGTTGGGGATACGGGGTAATAAACCGTCCAGGTCCTCGGTCTAGGTGCCCGTCCCCTGCATTGGTGCTTGAGTATGCTGGCGAGGCTGGATCAACCAACTCGCATATAACCCCGCACCAATTGATATTGACTGCATGGATACAACGCCAGTGACATCATTGAATTGTTCGAATCTCGCTTTTTCGCATTCTTTCAGCTGCAAATATATATTGGTTTTGAGGATGTCGCTACCAGAAACCCGGCCAGTGCAGCCTGGGAATTGGGGCGGCGGGGGAACTAGCAAGTTGCAACCCTGTAAAGTGAGTTCACACGTGCAGCGAATGGTAGCCAGGATAGGCCAAGGGAATTCCGAGGAGCAATTGATTCTGTTGAAATAATTCCGCTCGCTTCAAAGTCACCATGTCCGATCCTTCGCATCGCCAAGAAAGAATATAATAGAGCGTCTGCCCGGTCTTTTGATGAGCTGAATCCCATCTTCTTTTGGCATCCAGGACAATTATAGTCTTGGCGACTTGGCAGTAGAAAGCTCCACAGCGACTATAGACGACAATGAAGTCCGCACGCATCGCGACCGTGGGCCTGCTGGCCACCGTAGCTGGGGCGAGTCCCGCGTCTTCCGTGGTCGGCGTGCCAACATCGGACGTCTATCCCCCAGAAAGCAGTACGTCCTATGATCATATACTCACCCCTTGACTTTTCAGAGCTCCCAATTGACGAACGATTAGCCTCTGCCGACCCCAGCCTCTTCCCGCCGGAGTCGGTAGTGGGATTCCCCGGCATCACGCAGACGGGCGTTGAGCCTGCGGCCATTGCGACAGCCAAAGCCTACCCCTACAACTCGGGACCTGCCAATGCCTTTCCTCTGGTCTCTCCCGAGCCTCACGGCGAGGACCAGTCGTCGACATTTGACATCAAGAAGTACTGGGGCAACCTGTCGCCCTGGTATTCTCTATCCTCTGCCGACTATGGTCTCCCCGACGCCAGCCCGCAGCTTCCGGACGGGTGTGAGATCGTGCAGGTGCACTTGCTTTACCGCCATGGCGCGAGATACCCCACGAGCGGTGCCGCGCCAGCAACGTTTGCGCAGAAGCTGCACAATGCCACCAGCACCGGCTTCAACGTGACTGGCGACTTGGAGTTCTTGTCGGACTGGACGTACAAGCTTGGGGCTGAGCTGCTGACACCATTCGGCAGAAGTCAGCTCTACATGCTCGGAGTGCAGTATCGCCAGCTCTACGGAGAGCTCCTCAACAACTTCACCGAGACCAACACGATCCCCGTGTTCCGCACGCAGTCGCAGGACCGCATGGTCAAGACGGCCGAGAACTTTGCCGCCGGATTTTTCGGCGTGCCTGAGTATGTAGACCAGGTCAACATTGAGATCCTCGTCGAGACCCCAGGCGTCAACAACTCGGGCGCTCCGTACGAGATCTGCACCAACTCCAATGTGGGATCCCGAGGCGGCATCGGCTCGACAGTCGCATCGGCCTTTGCAAAGAATGCATTCAATGCCACGCTGGCTCGTCTTAACTCGCAGGTGTCTGGATTGAACTTCACTCCCACGGACGCGATTGCGATGCTACAGCTTTGCTCGTATGAGACGCACGCGTTGGGGTACTCTGCATTTTGTGATCTGTTTACACAGGAAGATTTCCTCAACTACGAGTACTACTACGACTTGGTGAGTCGTCCTCAGTGAGTCAGGGTGCGGCCCAGAGCCTAATTGAATGCAGTCATTTTACTACAACAACGGTCCCGGCTCTCCCGTCTCGGCAGCTCAGGGGAAGGGCTACCTCCAGGAGTTCGTCGGCCGCTTCACCCACAGTTTCCCCGACGCCGCATCAGCGCTCAATGAGACATTTGACAATAGCTCGACCTATTTTCCGCTGAACCAGTCCATCTATGCCGACGCGACCCACGAGGTCGTCGTGCTCGACACCCTGGTGGCCTTCAACCTGACGTCTTTGTTCAAGGGGCCTCCGCTTGCGCTCACTGGGAACGAGAAGCAGAACAGCTTTGTGGCCAGCAAGATTGTGCCCTTCGCTACTCATTTCACTACACAGGTACTCGAGTGCCCGGCATACAGCCCTACGAAGCAGATCAGGTTCCTTGTGTAAGTCGATGCGCATCATTGAGATCATGATGACTGATGTCACTGACATTGACACTGACACTCTATTAGCAATGACGCCGTCGTTCCCATCTCCGACTCTTACGATGGCTGCAGCGACGATTTGAATGGATTGTGCTCATTTGACACTGTTGTGTCCGTTCTCCAGAAGCGCATCGACGAGATTGATTTCGAGTACGACTGCTTTGCCAATTACACAGCCACGGCTGGCAATGACTACAACGGCAGGGCGCCCGGAGAGACAACAGCGACTGAGTTGTGATGATCCTCTACTATAATGTTTAAAGCTCATACTATTTGGTAAACTAATCAATAATTCCGTGTGCCCTATTTTGATCAATATATTACCGAGTCGTCTGGCTCTCCTTGATTGTATCTGATATAGTCCATCACCAATCTCGCTTTTGAAGTGTGGGCTGCCAATTCATTCCCAGTCAATTGGGTTGCCAGCCGTTTTGCAAAGATTGCAACTCCTTTTCTTCAATGTCAAACCGTGCTCTCTTGGACCAGTCAAACGGTTCTGAGAGGGTGCCCATCGATGTAGAGTGGCCTGGGCGCGAGATTAAGGTTATACTTTCGGCACCAAATAACGGGTTGTCCAACCTATTGACGCACTCGGAATAGTTAGAAGAACAAATACGTCGCTCACTGCCTCAAAAAGGATCTAGCCAAGGAAACCAAGCCGCATATGCCAAGACACAGAGGCGGCTGAAACGCGTTTGCTCAAAAGAGGTTCAGCTTGTTCAATGCTCTGCCGTGAGGGAAGATTTGAATTTCTGCCCCTGCATCGATTTCCCGCTCAAGTCGATTTGAGCTGCAGGAACCAAGCGACTGGTCTGCACGTTGTTGCTTCCCTAGACGATGGGACGCGTCATTTCTCATTGTTCAGAACTGTCCGAACAATGGCATCTCGATTGACGAGCTGCAAAATATCTCGTCTTTTCGACTGGAAAGGCCTCAGCAAAAGCCATCATGGTGCTTTTCATGACGTGAGACAGCATCAATGTCTGCCCCTCATAGTGAAATACTTCTTTTGCCCACCTTGTGAGTGTCCGTGAAGATCAAGAGGCAACTTTCGACTGACTCTAAACCTGTAAATTGGTCGATCCGCGGAACGGGATATCAAGGAGGATCGACCGTTGTATTGACGGGCGAAAAGCGGCCCAGTCGGCCCAGTCCTCATTCAAGGTTGGGGGCCATCTAAGGCATGGCCACCTGGTAAACATGACGAGAGGTATATAATCATTTCGTGCTGCCCCCCAAGCAGTGAATTTTTCCTATGTGATTCTTTGTTCCAGTGATCCATTGTCATTCGTTCATTCGTTCTTTTCTTTCAAAGCCAACCAGATCCTACTACTGTCCTTTGCTTGTAATTCGCCGACACATCCTGCCCACCTGAAGCCCCTCCCATCTAGTCGTCCCAGAAAAAAAGAGAAGAAAACAAAGTCAAAATGTACACCAAGCAGACTCTCGCTGTCGCCGCCACCTTCGCCGCCGCGGCGTCGGCGACGGCCAACTTCCTGCCCATCGCGCGCCGGGACTTCGTCGAGGCACGCGTGACGGGCTCGGGCGACGACTCGTGCTCGTCGGCTCTGGGCCAGATCCTGCCCATCTACACCGAGATCCCGTACCCGCCCCAGGAGCTCCTGACGGTGCAGGTGCCCACGGACCCGTGCGTGACGCCCGACATCACCGGCTCCCTGGCCGCCGAGTACACGTCGTACACGTCCAAGGTCCTCGGCTGGTACAGCCAGCACAGCGCCGAGCTCATCAGCGCCCTGACCGGCTGCTCCCAGCTCGCCGGCTACGCCACCGAGCTCCCCGTCTGCTCCACCCAGGCCGCCGCCTATCCCACCGCCACCAAGGCCGCCCCCGAGGAGACCGGCTACTCTTCGTCCGGCTCTGGCTCCTCGGGCTCTGATTCTGGCTCCGGATCTGGAGGAGAGTCATACGGTTCCGGCTCCGAGGAGACCTCCGCCGCTTACTCTGCCGGCGGCGCCGAGGAGACCTCTGCTGCCTACTCCGCTGGTGGTGCTGAGGAGACTTCCGCCGCCTATTCTGCCGGAGGTGCCGAGGAGACCTCTGCCTACAATGCAGGCGGCGCTGACGAGACGTCCGCTGGGTACTCTGCCGAGGAGACCTCGTCGGCCTACTCCGCCGGCGGCTCGGGAGCCGAGCCCTCCGTCACCGGCTTCGGCTACAGCAGCAGCACCGCCACCAAGAGCGCCGAGGCCACGTACGCCACGGCCGCCGCCGCTCGCGAGACTGGCTTCGCCGCTGGCATCATTGCCGCTGCCGGTCTGGCTGCCGCCATTGTTGTTTTGTAATCGGCCTAGACGCGCATTACAGTTTGTCGCACTCCAACATTGTCACTCTTCTGTACTTACACCAGGACAGTGGGCAATGGGGGCTTGATGGGCTCGTCGGTGGTTGACACATACAACTTAATCTCTCTGAACGGAATTTCTGGGCATGGTCGAGGAATGGCTCAGAGCTTTGTGATAATAGAAAAACAAAAACTTGGCGCAAACTCTGGATATAGAAAGTTCTACTAATTACAACGTCAATACATGATTTCTTTCTGTATGGTAATCTTTTGTGTCAGATTTCATCTTGAAGCTCCGAGGGTAGTCTGAGACTCAGACCCTGACTCGATCTAAACTGTGCCTGGTGATGGTACCTAGGAATACTGTGTCATTTTAGCTTTCTATTTCGCTCGTGATTGCCTGGCCCATCTCTTGTTCGAAGAACGGGTCCAAAATTCACTGGGCCTGTGCAAACGCTTCTCGTCCGACATGAAAAATGTTCAGGGTCACCACAACCCCATCGCAAGTCCAAGTCGATCTTCTCAGGAAGCAGTCCCCGACGACTGCGAAATCCAGTCCCGAAGTAGGACGTCCTCATGAGAGACTCTTCTCGTAGACCCGGTACTCGCACGCGCCCCGGAGCAGAGGCGCGAGCTGGGGGTAGTCGTCCTGGAAGACGCCGAGCTTGACCATGGCGTAGCCCATGCGCTCGTACCACGCCTGCAGCCTCTTCTTAAAGGCGTGCTCGACGCCGCCCCGCGGCACCAGGAGCTCCAGGCGCATCGTCTCCAGGCCCAGGGCGCCGCGGCAGTGCGACTCGGCAAACGCCACCATGTCCCGGCCCAGCCCCCCGCCGCGGTACGCCGGGTCGACGGCGAACATGCCTAGCTCGCCCGTTTTGCCGTCGGATAGGGTCTGGATCCTCATGCAGCCGACGGCTTCTTCTCCTCGTGGTGAAGACGCGAGGTAGGCGACGGCCAGCTGCCCGGCGCGCACAATGTCGGCCATCTCCTCGGCGCTCACGCGCTGGTACCCGTCGACGAAGATGTCGCCCTCGGTCTCGCCGTAGACGAGATTGACGACGCCGCGCAGGTGCTCCACCAGCGCGGCGTTCTCGGCGGCCGCGGGCGGCGCCATCCGGACGAAGATATCCGACTTCGGCTTCCTCAGGGCCGATCCCGGCGACGGTGTCGCTGTGGACGCCGGGACCGTGATTTCGGATATGATCTCCGCTGCGGTGTGAGGGCTTGTCGACATTGCTCGTGTAGACACTATCGATTGCTTACTGGATTGTGACAGATGAGAAGTCCAGGAAAGAAGAAAGGTTTTGTGCTGCGCCTCTTTTTCCCACGATGATGGGCATGTGCATGCAAGGGAGTAATCACTTTCGAGTGGGTCTTGCTGACTTCCATCATATACCATTGCGAATTGGCGCTAGACTTCTGGTAGCACAACCTAAATACCTACACAAGAACATTACTTTGGCGGGTATGTCAGGGCCAGAAACTACAGCGTTTCATACTCTAGCAGCACGGCGCCCGCGTATGAATGTCTCTTTCCACTAGTGAAAAGGTCATCCATATCGTGAGAATGAATATATCTACCCAAAGGCAATTCCGTGCGATCGTCTGCACGAAAACCGTGGACCAGGACAGTGAAAGCAGAGGTATAAAATTGATATTCGACCATCATTTCATTTTGAAATGTTCGCTGTGAAACTCCTCCGCTTATTATGCGCCGCATTTTGTCATCTGTTGTTACTGGCTCTTCAGAGATCATGAGTCCTGGTCAAAATGAGTATGCATATAAAATGTACTGACCCGTGACTGAGAAGTCTGACATGAGAAGACTATACCTACTCTGCAATGATGATTATTCGCAAGTTTTGGTGCTTGATTGACGGGGAATGATTATACAGAAGTTGTGGCTCGGCTTGGAGCGAGAACCCCCGCGAACAAGGTTGACTGACTATCAAGTATTCATGATCATGAACTATGTGCTCGTATCACATAACCTCAAAGTTTGTGGCCCTGCATTTATTTTTCAAGAACAACACGAGGTTAGGTTTTGGTGCTGCAGATGATAGTAGTAATGCAAGGTGCTCAGAGCTCTCTTCTATTCTTGGTCGTGCCTAGAAATCCGCTTCGGTCTTGGCAAGATCTCATTTTCCCCACAGCAACGCCGAGATGATTGATGAAAACTGGACCTGTGCGAAGAGGTGCCGGTTTGGTATCTGGCGCCAGGGGAGAGCCGATGGGTTTTCTGGACGAGGATCAGCATTCTTGCCAAGACTTCTGCTGGATTGCGATACGGAAATCTGAGCGAAGCAAAGCAATGTTGCAGGGGGTCGCGTAATCAAGCAGCTGCTGCTCCTGGCAGCATGGGTGCCGAAAGAAGCAAAGATGTTGCGGCCTACATACACCAACATTGCATCCCGTCCCTGAATCTCACATCCCAACGTTTTCCCCTGCCGACCTCTGGCAAAATCGCCAGTCTGGGAGCGTGCGTTTCTAAAGGAGACCCAGCAACCATCGCAACCCTTTTGCGACCGCAGGGCGCTCACTCGGAGGCAACATGAGGCTCTTTCAGAACAGGTACCTGATATTCGGTGCCACCGCCCTGATCGTCTTGTTTCTATTCTCGACATTGGAACCCCGGCGGCGGTCGTACTCGTGCAAAACCCTATCGTCGTGCCTGTGGAGCCCGCAGCACCGCTATGCGCACGCGACGACGCCGTCCGAGCCGGTGCTGGTGTACAGTAGCCGGACGCTGAGCGACGGGGTCGAGTACTTTGAGCGCAGGATGCTCGACGCCGAGCCCGAGACGCTGGTCCTCGTCCTCAACAAGGACCGGTCCTCGTGGAGCCACGACTTCCGGTCGACGGAGCGCTCCATCTACGACTTTCTGGACCTGCTGGTCTCGACCGGGCTGGACTTCACCACGGTCACGCTGGGCTTCATGACGACTTCGCTGGATGAGTTTGCCGAGATGAAGAAGGCCTCGGCCGAGCTGCCGTTTGCGCGGATCGTCTTGTTCTACCAGCAGGACGACGGCCCAAAGTTTGCCTACCAGGAGAGGCACAACCCAGTCGTGCAGCGCGAGCGCCGCGCTTGGATTGCCCAATTGAGGAATTACCTGACGCTTCGGGTCCTGGATGATGAGAAGCACATTTTCTGGGTCGACGCCGACGTGGTAGAGTTCTCGAGCGGCATTCTACAAACTATGCTGTCGCACACAGAAGGGCGGGAAGACGTCGGGGTTCTGACGGCGCGATGCCAGCAGCATTTGATCGCGAGCTACGACAAGAATGCCTGGGTGATTGACCGGGAAAAAGCGCAGCTTCTCGGTCCGGTGGACGACGAGGCGCGGCAGAACGTGTTGCAGGAGCTGGTGGGATCGAGGCGCTATGCGGACGAGCTCATCAAGGACACGAACGACACGGAATTGATACCTCTGGACAGCACAGGAGGAACGCTGTTGTACATCCGGTCGGACCTGGTGAGGAGGGGCCTTCTCTTCCCGACGTATAACGTTGTCGGGTCGACCTGGAGCCAGGAGGGCTGGATCGGCATCGAGACCGAGGGCTTGTGCTACGCTGCTTCGCATATGAAAGGGGGCGGCTGCTTTGTGCTCGGTGGTGATCATCATATTCGGCACGCTGATTGGGGCTGATCAGACGACAATATAGGGCGAGCTCGGCTCTGATATGATTGGTTCAAATACAAAACTACATATCTGGATCCTTGATAAAGCATTGATAATGCACAACATACGACTGTACCTCCAGTACTAAATATGATCTTGCACAGTCTAATCGAACAGACGCCCCGTCGATAAACATAGGGAGCCGAAGCCGAAGCCGAAGCCGCACAACGTCAACCCAGCACGAACATCACGTCGAAATATCAAATTTATCGTGTTGCGATACGTGATACACGGTTCGGATCGAATGACTCACATGTATATTTCTCTGGGAGCATGTGGCTATAAAGGACTGAGATCTGATGGTTCTCTCATACAGACACTCTGCAGAGCACTCAGCATACTGCTATTCAGACCTCTGCAAACGTCGATGCTTTCATAGCACACGTGTACATCATGACGATCAAACAAAACATTATAAACTCCATCGACGCTGGGAAACATGTCCAGCTGCGCATGCTCCAGGCCCTCGTGCGAGCAGCATCACCCAACCCGCCCGGCGAAACGACCGCAGCCGCCGCGGTGCTGACAGACTATCTATCCAGCAAGGGCATCGCTTACGAGGTGATCTCGCCCCAGCGCGACCAGCCCAACATCGTCGGCGAGTTTCAAGGGGGAGCCGGCCCCGGCCCGCGGGTCGTCCTGAACGGCCACCTCGACGTCTTCCCGGTCGACCCCGGCGCGGGCGGCTGGGAGCGGGACCCATTCTCCGGGGATGTGGCCGATGGGCGCATCCACGGGCGGGGCGTCGTCGACATGAAGAGCGGCACGGCGTCCCTCGCCGTGGCGTACGCGCACCTCTACGCGCAGCGGGAGCACCTCCGGGGAAGTGTTGCCTTCTGCGCCGTCTCGGACGAGGAGACGGGCGGCGCGTGGGGCACCAAGTACCTCCTCCAGCAGGACAGGGCCCGGTGGGGCGGCGATGTGATGCTCGGCGCCGAACCGACGGGGAGCACCATCAGGTTCTCGGAGAAGGGCACGCTGAGACTGACCGGCACCGTCAGAACCAAGGGGGGTCATGGTGCTTATACAAATCTCAGGTCAGTAGAAAAACGTGTCAAATACACTACCTGGTCTAACCCATACGACAGCAAGGGCGCTATACGCACTTCCGCGAGCTACCTAGCCGAAGTGATCGAGGCCGTCGAGTCCATGGAAGTCCACGCGCCGCCCGACATCGAGCGCCACATGACCGACCCGGAGGTCCTGAAAGCCGTCGACCGGGCCATGGGACCCGGCACGTCCACGGTCATCGGGCGCCCGACCGTCAACGTCGGTACCATCAGGGGCGGCCTCAAGGTGAACGTGATTCCGGACGTCTGCGTCTTCGAGCTGGACATCCGGCTGCCCATCGGCCTCGCCGCCGACGCGGTCCTGGACGTCCTGCACTCCGTCGCCGGGCACTTCGACGAGGCCGCGGTGGAGATTGAAGTACAGAGCGCGGCGAGCAATCCGAGCAGTTTCTCGACAATCGACCACCCCGTCATCGCGTGTATTGCCAGCAATGCGCAGGAGATTGTGCCCGATTGTCCTGCGAGCCTCGTCCCCTCGATGGGTGCCACGGACTGCAAGCACTATCGGTATGCCGGCATCCCTGCTTATGTATACGGGTGTAGTCCGTACAGCAGTAAGTAGTTCCAGTCACGTTCCTATCTTGATACTTTTCTAATCTTGTATCGTGTGCTTAATCAGTGGCTGCGGTCAACGAGTCTGCTTCGATCAGCGAGTTCGAACAGGTCACGAAAGTGCTGGCAGGCGCTGTCTGGGATTTTCTACACGATGAGAAGTGAGGAAAGATGGAGTAATGTTACAAACGATACAATAGGAGTTATCGAAGGCGACTACTGAAGCCGAGAAGCCAAGTACAAGCTCGCCTCACGTAATTCCTTGATTCCAGTTGGTTTACACGGAATAGCCCGGTCGCGTCCATCATTGGCTGATGGACTGGTATACATGGCTCAAACATCAAGTTGAAAAACTCGACAGACAGAACTCTTTGCAGAACTTCCTGCTATGAGTTACCGAGGCATGTCATCAATAGCACGATCGTAGCGTCTCGGAGCAATCAATATACTACTGCGCAATACAAGCTTCAAAGTGGAGCCGAGACCGTACACCCATGGGCGATGTCGACCTTTAGCGAACTTATAATTACTGGCGGGCTCGGGGCAGCGTCATTCGTGTATATTGGATGCTATCTCTGAAACGTTGGCGAGTTGCTTCGTACGCGGCTCATGCAGATACAGATTACATATGAAGAAGCCTTGCTCCCTCCCCCATGGACTCTGCGCCTCGGGCCTGCAATCGCCGACTAAGAACCCTGGCCGGCCATGTGGGAGGTGGGGCCGCTTTCCAGCGTTTGGCGATTCTGGCCCGGGAATCTTTGCCCCCAAAGTGAGATAAGATGGCATGAGAAGCAGAGCCGCCTGATCTTTGGAAGGGGTCAGAAACAGGGAGAGGCTACGGCACAGAGGGATCGGAATGGCGAATTCTGGGGGGGCCGGCTGCGGGGTGTGGAATCTGGACGGCAAGGTTTCAGAATATACTGTCGCGTCAGCAAGCATCCTGATGGATGATAGCAATGGCATGAAAGCTGTCTCTGGCGCGAGCCTGTACACGCTATCGTGTAGCCGGTAGTCTGAGACAGAAAGGTGTTGTCGATATGCATGCTGGGAGTGAGGGGATGGGATGGAGGCATGTCGGTGGGAGTCTGAGCGATGAGAGTCCATCCGTCCATGAGTCGCATTTGGGCAAACTTTAATATAGAGCGAAGAAGAGCTTCCCCAGGCTCTGGGACGGGCGTGGTAGTCATGGAAGCGAGGTCGCACCGAACCCGTGGGATCTTTTTGATATTGCCGAGTATGACCTGCCTGCCGAAATCCGGCGGGCGTTTGATACGAAGAGGGCAGCATGGGATGAGGGGATGGGATTCCCTCCCAAACCGGTGACTGGTAATGTAACCTGTTCGCGCGCGTGATGGTGTGTTGAAACTTCAAAGCGCTGGCAGTTGAGTTTGACAGAACATTCTCCGCATTCCTTTCTTCCCGTCAAGGATGGGAGGAGCGTCATATCGTATGACTGCGAGGTCTTGTCGTGGATAGCGTAGCAAAGCACGGCAACAAGCAGCAGCAAGGACCGTCCGGCCTCGAATCGCCGGCTAGACTCTAGAGGGTCCCGGGCAGAGAGCTCAGTTACGATGTGATGCACCCGCAAGGCCACGGTACGCGCAAAGAGCGGTTCCAGGTGCACAGATATAGGTAGATCGGGTGATTGGGTCGGGTCTTGCCAGAGGGAGAAGGGAATCCTTGCCCATCACCCGCATCAGGCCCATGGTTCCTCTTCCGGCTTCTCGGGAATTGCTGCTTCTTCAGTCAGTGGATTTGGAGATGGCCGAGCTGGCAAGGATTTCGAGATGGAGGTGTTCATGTCGGGGGAGGGAGAGTGGGCGGGCCGCTAGCCTAGATCCTTCAGAGGTCTAAAGGGCACAAGCATCAATGATCACCAAGACAAGAAACAAAGGCCACCCAGTAGCCAGCTGAGTGAGGGTTTGGTTTGGGTGGCATGTAATGTACGGAGATAACCATGTACCAGATTGTTAGATCCAGGAGGAGTATCTAGTGGTTGTGGTTCTGTTTTGCGATCAGGTCGTGATTGGTGCAAGCCAACCGCTGGACTGGAATTGGAGGAAATAGAGTGCACATGTCAACTGTGGTATGCCCAATGTAACAAAGCCAAAACTGGTCCATTCGATCTTACTGGCAGAGAAGAGACGTTTGGCGCGCACGAGCCTCTTGCTCCTTTTTAGGCATTTTCTGGGGGCTATTTTCATTTTTGGGGGATTGGGGACCTCTTCTTCCTTCTTCATCATATCTTTCACTCAGGATGATCCTCTGAATCAGAAGTGGGTTGGGGGTTACGTCAACGTAGAGGACGACATGCGCCCACGATGAACGTCAATCCTCTGTCTGGTGGCTCTCGGTCAGATCTTGACTCGGTTGGCAAGTTGGCAGAAGCCAAGTGTAGTCAAGAGTCGACGACAATTGGTGTGAGCTCCAATTAACTGCCCGGGTTGGATTGGATCACGACTGAAGATCCTATTGTAACTCGGCCCAGTTCAAATAACACGGCCAGGATCTTAGGGGATCCCCACCAACCATCAAAGCATTGCGGCGGCAGCAAGGAAATCAATTCAGGATTCAAGAGACCCCGTGCGTCTCCTTCGCTGTAGGAACGCTGGGCTGATTGGCAACGAAAGCCGGCAGATATCGTGCGTGCGTACTGTGCGAGAGCGATTTTGATAGAAGCCATCAAGTTTCGTAACAACTAGCGATCCATCATGTGAGCAATGTTTGTTTGCCTAGAAAGAAAAGGAGAAGTCAAGTCCCCAGAGTAATAGTAGTGCGTAGCAGCAAAACAAGAAGTGCGTGCTCTGCTCTGACTGGCGATTCATCGTCAGTGTCAACACCAGTGATGAAGCTGGAAATCAAACACCAGTCGACAACATGGCAAAGGGGCGGGCTATGGACTAGAGAAAAGAAAGCGTGCACGGAGGCTGACATGAACTTTCTCTTCCTATTGCTCCCTCGTCTCGTCTGAAGTGATTCTACTGTGACAAGGTCGGAAAAGACCCTCTCATATCTCTCCATCCGTCACCTGTCAGGTCGGCAACGAGCGTGTACTGTATATATCATGGGTAGGCAGATACTGGATAACAACACCGAGGGAAGGCACCATTCTCTCGAAATATTCCTTTGATGGGAGTCTGTAATTTACCCCGACCCTTCCCGACCCAGACATTTTCACCATGCCCAATCTCGCATCTTTCTAGATGGCTTCCATTCGACGGGATCATCACCAGAGGAAGGCGAGCTAATGCCAGGTGCTAATCTGCAGACAGCAGCCCGGGTGGGTTGCTATATTGGCGCCCCCACAAAATCATTCCCTAGCAGCTCTGGGTGCCCCCCTAGAAGGTAACGTCAACTGGGTTAATAAGATAGAGCGCCAAGAGGGGGCCCCTCCTTGATGCCGCCGCTGGCTGGCTGCTCGTTGCCTTGCGTGTGTGCTGTTCCAAGGTGGCATAGCATCCTGGGCAGGCCTTAATAGTGCACTGAGCAAGTGCGCTATGGAAACCGTAGTGCACCTACAACCAGAGGCCCCTACATTGTACCTTGGCAATCCATCAAAAGAAGAACTTCAGAGAGCGTCGGGCCCCGCCAGCCAAATAGCAACATTGAAGAGCTCCATGCCGTGGCAGCCACTCGGATGTCAGCATTCGCGATTCAAGTTGTTCTAGCAGGGGGAAGACGGATACCCAGTGCATTTCAAGTCTGTAGTACTGCATGCTTTTAGACGCCTGCAGTCTTTCACCCCCTGCCTACTATTTTTTTTTTCTGCTGTGAAGGGGCCCCCCCAGGCACTATTCTAGTTAGGCTAGGTACGGTTAACTGTTCTTAATTACCCTGCTCCACATACTGTACAGTACCTCTCAACTGCCATCGCAAAACCCCCCCGCCACAAGATACCCCCCGGCCCTCTGGGACCTCGCTCAGTTTCCACGCCCGTTTCCACGAACCCAACCTCTTTTCGTGACAGCTTGGATCTCTCTCTTTGCTGTTCCTGTCTGGCGACTGACTACCACCACCTCTTCTCTCACACAATCCTTCTGGTTCTCTTTTCCAATCACACTACATCTACGGATTTCTCACTAACGTCGTCCGCCGCCTTGCGCCGTTTCTCTCTAGATCGGATTCCATCACTCTTGTTCGACGGGACATTCCATCCAAACCGCGCCATCTGCGACACGAAGCTTATCGAGTCCTGTCTCGCTAGGAACCATCCGCCAAACCAAACCAAACCAAACCCAGACCAGCGACCAAAGCAGACAGGCCCCCCGACCCAGTTCAGTTGACCTTGCTTTCAATTCAGGGCGTCCCCACTCAAACCGTCCTCCCTTCTCAACCATTCAACCTTGCGTGTTGTGATTGAATTGTGACCCGGCCTCTTCTTCCTCTCCGCGGCAACAGAAGCACGTCAATTCGCCCTGCGCAACTTCTCTCGTCTACGCTCGAGCCGACCAGACTGTCGATTAATTCCCGTCTGCCACTACGCTCCCATTTCCAGAGTCGTCATTCTCGTCTCGTAACTTCCATCATCAATTGACGCAGTTCAATTCAAATCATTCACAATGGCCTCCAAGGTACGTCCAGCTCTTTTACCCCCTTATTAAAGAAGCATCGTGCAAAGGCACCACCATGCTTTCTCTGCACAGCGCCCGCTGTTTATCGTCTGTCCAAGCGACCCCGACAACAGTCGCGCGCTGCTACCGTCCTTTGTCACCACCAGTTGCTAACTCAAATGTCTTCGCCAGTTCCTAAGAGAGTACAAGCTCGTCGTTGTCGGCGGTGGTGGTGTCGGTAAATCTTGTTTGACGATCCAGCTCATCCAAAGCCACTTCGTAGACGAGTATGATCCTACCATTGAAGGTACGTTGGCAACCCCTCTGGCGTCCCTCTTCTAGTGTCGCGATTACCTGTTGTCGCCTTCCCTCCCCATGCAGCCAAGCTGTCACAAGTGCTAACGTCGTCGGCGACTTCAGATTCATACCGCAAGCAGTGTGTCATTGACGAAGAGGTCGCTTTGCTCGATGTCCTCGATACCGCCGGTCAGGAGGAGTACTCGGCCATGCGAGAGCAGTACATGCGCACCGGCGAGGGTTTCCTGCTCGCCTATTCCATCACTAGCCGCCAAAGTTTCGAGGAAATCACCACATTCCAGCAACAGATTCTCCGTGTGAAGGACAAGGATTACTTCCCCATGGTCGTCGTCGGTAACAAGTGCGATCTGGAGAGCGAGCGTGAGGTTTCGAGACAAGGTGAGTCACAACAACAAGATCCCATGCAGCAAGACTAGATCCTGACCATGATGCTTCTTGCAGAGGGTGAGAACTTGGCCAAGTCATTCGGCTGCAAGTTCATTGAGACGTCCGCCAAGTCGCGCATCAACGTCGACAAGGCCTTCTACGACATTGTCCGCGAGATCCGTCGTTACAACCGTGAGATGCAAGGCTACTCGACTGGCAGCGGCGGCAACGGCGGTGGCAACGGCCCCTCCGGCAAGATGGAGATGAGCGAGGGCGAGTCGGAAGCCGGCTGCTGCTCCAAGTGCATCATGATGTAATCTGGCCACCCACGACTACGTTTTGAACGCGAATAGAACGATGACTGGCGGCGACGGGATGTTTCTCCTATCAAGCCACCCCAGGCTGCCTCCGAATAATCACCCACCTTGGGGGCCAGCCACTGGAGTACAAGGCAGTGGAATTCTGTCTTTTTCTTGTCTTCAAATACCCGATATAAAATACGAGGACGCAGCAAACTTGACAAAAATAAGGCCTGGCTCTCCGTCAGGGAAGCAATCCCGTCTGCTGGACTGAGATGAGTTGCATGGTTAATGGAGTCCGGTAACCTTGATCATTCTTGGGGGGTGTATCTCATGCTCGCCGGCATTTGCAAAAAGGGAAAAAGGGGGGGATATACACATCGATCGTTTGTTTTTGTTGGCCTTGCTGCCGCGCATTGGTCTCCCTTGGGATCGCCGCTGCCCGGCAAGAAAAGATACCATAGTCTTCGCGGACCTCTGCCAGATGTTGCACCTTTTTCATTTTTTGCAGTTACGGACTTTTTTTTTTTACACTCATGTTGAGACGGATCGTTTTTTGTTTTTCCCTTCTGGCGGAGGGATCATGAGGGGGCCACCTATGGCGAATGATCTCTTCCGACATGGTCATGAATGACTGGTAATGCTGATCGCCAACCCTTTTTCTAGTTTTTCCCGAGTTTTTCTTCACTTCTCTTGTTGGCAGTGGTTCGTTGTTGAGCTATAAAATTCCCCTTGTCTAGTCAGGCGTTCGGATCATGATATCAATACGAAGGAAAATTCTCAACTCGCTTGTGTGCAAAACATGTGATCTGCTACCTTACGTTTTCAAGATCATGGTACGCCGGAAAGAATCCGTATTCATCCCAGCCAGCTCACCATGGCTTTCCAATACAACGGGGACGTCACATTTCCTCTTATGCGCGTCCATCTACCGACGCTGCTACAGCAAGCAATACCAGCCAAATCATATGCTTGTGAGATCAGATGACGAACCTCATAGGAGCCCATGTTCCGCACCAATACCGAGTCGACGGGTTCGTCCAGGGTCTATCCAGGTAGATTGATATGCCGCAGCCCAGGCGGCCGGGTTTTAGAGCACACGCTCTCTGCCGCTGCCAAGTGCAAATATCTACTATATCAGAAACGATGACTGTAAGTTGTTTTCCGAGGCGCGACCCTGCAGAGCTGTACTGCTGACGGTCTTGCATTGCTGAAATCGACATTGCCTACAACGGGACCACGCAGTCTAGTGATTACCAAAAAGTTTTGAGCGTGAGAGATCGCGATCAAGGCACGAGCTCTTAAGCTTAAGAAGGGCGTGAAACAACGGCCTCGGAATTGGCTAATGCCACGGACCACGAATCATCTCCGAAGAAGACGTAGGAAAAAAAAGAAGCTCGGGCCAAAAATGCTCGAGTACGGTGAGAGAGAGCAAAGAGAGTCGTGACAAGAGCAAGCCGACTGGACTTGTTAGATCAGATGATGGAGCATTGAATAAGGGCAGCCTCGTTAACGCGCGGCAAAGACTCCCTTCTCTCTCTCTGTATAGCGGACCCGAGGAATATTTTGGCGGCTGAGAGAGTGCACAGCAGGAGGGGAACTCGGGATCGGAATTCATCAGACGAAAAGACGCACAGGAAATCCATTTCGGGCCAATCAGACTCGGCGGCATAGCTGCATGGCGTAAATCAATTCTTTCCGATTCTGTGCATCTCTTACTGTGTGCTTGCCCACGTTACCGTTGCAGCTGGGAAGCGTTTCTAATAATAGCAGAGGGTTTCCGCATTCGCAAGTATTGTACTGTACGCATGTATGCACATGTACGTGCAGTGCCAAGTTGGCAAATAGGTTGGCAAGTACATCGTAGTGCTTATCGACCGTCTATACTTTACCTTTATGCCAATCATTGATCGACAACGACTTGATTTATCGTATACTTGTTCGCTCTGCACCTGAGAATATTGAAGGTTCAAGTTCGGTACAACACCTTTTCTTGCTTAGAACGTGCCTGCCGATCACATATCGTAACCCTTAGCAGCTCTTTGCCGTCCCGATAAACCAAGTTGAACCTTCAAGGTTGGGTTTCCGCCAGGCCAGGGTTTCGCTTTATTTTTCTTTCTAGAACGGTTCCGTCTCCCCCCTTCTATCAGATTGGCGCGGGGGAAGACAGAGACTAGTGAATACCGGCGCGCGCTGAAAGGGGGCTCGGTCTCATCCTGTTTTTCAGAAATGCCATGGTCTGGAAAAGCGGAAAGACGAAAAATCCTGTTTCCCAAAAGGAGCCATTTTTTCATAGTCAGGGACCGGTAATATTTGGTGGCTGTCTCCCGCTTCAATCTCCATGCTGCTCTTTCTTCGTCTCCTGGAAAGGCCTCTGGTGTTCGTATCATCAGTGCCCTTTACTACACCAGACAGGACTACACATGTTTTGTCATTGACATCATTACTTGCATGTTCATAGATAAGTGGCAGACCACCCCAGGATTGGGGACAAGATTTGATGCTACTGAAGGCGTGGCGCCATCATTCGGAGCCAGACTTTTCCGGAAACACGGGGCACCCTCCGTCTGTTTGACCGCTTTCGCCATGGGAAAAATAGAAGACGAAAGAGGTCTAATAAGATAATTGCCCCCAGGACCTGTCGGCCGTAGGGCTGTTCAGCGTGCCTCGTGGTAGGCCGGTAGCTTAGAATGTCCTGACAGATCTCGCCGGGCCACCTTTCTGGAAGGGAGACCTCTCTAGACTATTGCGGCGCTGTCAAAGTTTGTCTCGCACTCGGGACGTAGGTGGTGCCAAGAGCATCTACCAGAGCTGAAAGCTTACGTGATCTGTTTGTGTTTCCAGATATGATAATACGTGCAGTAGACAGGTGCTTGATGAGGAATAATATCGACAAGCTATGGATGGATGTTTCTGATACCAATCACTTCTCCGATCTGCTGACCGATACCATCCAGCAGCTCACTGCACCCGAAGGCCAGGACCTCCACAACGCCGCATTAGGCAATGGGGAGACTAGAAAGTATCGAGATCCCATGCGGACCAGCAACCCAAGTCGGATGGGTCCAGCAACAAAACGATCTCACATGCGATTGTTCTTTCGGTCGCGGGATTCTTGCCAGTAAGAGAGTTGCCGCCACTCATAGGTAGAGCTCTTGACCCGTAGATACATGCCCAGGGAGGATGCATCGAAGCCCATTACATTCTCATTTCATCTTCAGCCCTGTTTGCGACTCGATACATGCACTTGCGTAAGCATCTTCTTAATTGCGGTACTTGTCATTAATTATTATGGGCACAGCGCAACCAAGTCCGTGCCGTGCCTGTGCCGGGCGGCCGACGTTGGCTGCCATGTATGAAGCATTTGTTGTGATTATTTCCCAACTGCCAAGTCAGCCTCGTCGGGGATCCGCACGTATTTATTTTTTGCGGCTCCAGAATTGTACAAGCGGTGAGGTGTTGTTTCCATTTATCTACCCTCTCCGCCGGCCAGGGGTGAACCCGGCGTCTCCGTTCGTCTGAAAGAGAGAAAAAGACAGATGCGCCAGCATGGTGCCCGTGCCATGGACGGGAGTCCCACGCCGTCGTCCAAGGCAAACGCCGAAGAATTGTGGACTCCCGCGGACAGTCATCCAGACGTCATGAGGGTTTCTCGTGGGCAAACGCACAGTGTCCGTTATTGTATGAGACTTGGTGAAAAGACAACGTGGACGGGTCATCTTGTAACGCAGGGGTCCAAGGTGTCACGACAGAGTGCTCATGCACGATAACAGCCGCAAAATAACGTGCCGCCTCTGCATTCTCGAAAACGATGCGCAGTATTTCGTGTTGGGGAAAAGAAGTCCGATCAATCAAGTGCTTCTGGTACGCTCGTCACAGTCTTGCAGCACATTCCCGTCCATCAGATCTATCCGCGCACAATATTGATACCGTGACAACTTCGCTGCGGTCGGACCCGGGCTGCACAATAGTCAATATTTGGAGGCTTGAAATATGGCTTTTCTTTCAGATTCGTATTCCTGCCGTCTTTGGACCATGTCAGCTGCCACAATTTGAAGCCATGCTCTTAACATTAACTAAGAACGCGGACGTCTAGAATTCGCAGTGATCTGGACAATGAGTTCGGATCTTGGAAATGTGAGCATTGACTCATGTTGAATAATATGAGAGGATTTGAACCATTTCGGTGCAGCCGAAGAGTTTGGAAAACTCCTAGCCCCGGCCCCTGAGCTTCAAGCTGCCAATGTCAATCAATTAAAAACAGACGGCATGTGAGAAATACATATTTTCTTTCCTTCTCCACAGAATATAGAATTCGACTGAAGCTTTCTATAAAGTAGTATGTAATATGCAGTGATGTTGATCATGTCTCGTGATATTCATTTCTGGCGGCGTTGATCTTCCAGAATGTAAAATGCCTATTTACCCAAGAACCCGCCCAGATAGTCCTTCTTGCCCAGCGGAACGCCCTTTGCCCTCAAGATTGAGTAGGCAGTCGTGAGATGAAAGTAGAGGTTAGGCAGCGCATGATTGAGCTCCATCTCCTGCAAAGTAATCGTGTGCTCCTGCATCCGGAAACGTCTAAAGTTCGACAAGTTAGCCTTTCTGCGTTGGGCGCGGCGAATTTGAATTACGATACTCACATATTAACCTCTGTACCTTCTCTGCCCTTTACTTTGCCCGCGTCGAAAGCCTTCAATATCTCCCTCGTGTCCTCAATGTGCTTCTGCAAGTCGGCGAAAGTCTCGGGCTCGTCCTTGAGCGCCGTCGGCTCCTCGCCGGCCAGACGGCCGAGGTTGTTGCGCACGACCTGGCTTACCATTGTGACCTGGAAGACCAGAGGGTTCTGGTCCTCGACGATCCGTGCCTGTACGAGCGAGTCGACGTCGGTGCCCTTTTCCTCGGCATCTTCCTTTGCTCTTGTCAAAATGTGGGCAAACACATCTAGCCCTTTGGCAAAGGTCGGCACGACGACGTCTGCGAGGTTGAGAGTTGCCATAATTGCAAATGCCTTCTTTAGTGTTCCGGGTGGAAGGGAAAAGGGTATACGGTGATGATCGTGGAGGCTAAGCGACTGCCTCAGAGGACAATATTTATGTGATACTTTATAGTCGCGAGCAAGGTGAACCGTTCTTTCGGTCAGTTGCTTTGCCTCGTTCACGCAGCCGTCGGTTCAGGGCTTGGCGGCGGATAAGCGAAGCGACAGCGAGTTCCAAAGTGCACCAATGGGTGGACCTGATTACCCCCAGCTGAGCTGAAAGTCTGGTGCATATCGTCAGATCATGCTTGAATATGCAAGGGACTTGTAGTATAGCAAGCGATTTGAGCGCTCAATTCGGGTAATAAAAAGTGGGAACCATTATATATTTGCGGCGATGCCTGCTTTTACACCCTGGGTTACCTATCAACACATCGGACTTGCTCATGTGACGGCTGACTTTGCTCATATTTCAGATCTAGGACTTTTCTTCTTCTTTCTGAGCCGCATCTGCGTCTCATCTGCCACGCGACCCTGCTGTATCACCTTGGCACGAGGCTGGGACCGGACAGAGCCAAAGTTGGACTTTTCAATTGTTTGCGCTTACCTACTTGCATGATCACCTGTCTGTGTCTCCAAGGCTGCGCGAAAAGATACCCGACCGGCTTTCCCCTCATGACTTATCAATTGGGATGCTCTGTCTGCAATACTAATATGTGCCCTTGAGCTCTTCACCATGGATACGACGAATGCTGATTAGACTTGACTGTGGCATTTAGACCAGCGAAATTCAATGACTTTGGGATTACAAAGAATTGTGATCAACACCCAGTGTGCGTCTCCAAGTCTCTAAGTTTACCTAGATCAGCCAACACCGAATATGCAATCGGCAAGTGGGTTACTTCCCGTGCCGATATCGCCACGTTGACGGATAGGCAATATTTGGAGGACTCGCATGGGGCCGAGACATGGCAGATGCAATACGCCCAACCTGCATCCATCCGGTTAAACCTAGGCATGCTTTGGTACTCTGTACAGTAGACTTGAGAGGTATAACGACGAGCGGGGCTTGCCTCTGCTCCTACGTGGAGATGGACTGCGCAACCAATCAGAAGAATTTATTTTGGCTATACCTCATACACCGTGCATATTGCTCATCGCATAGCTCGAATCGTCAGTATTGTTCAGTGGCAGAGAAGCATACTTGAGGAAGTTGTCTGTTGCGAACATGGCATGCGTCATATTCATTGCTCGCAATAGAAAATTCTACAATCAACATCCGTCCAATCTCGATGCGGCCACTTGATATCAGCTTCAATTACAACTGAATATAACAATTTACAGATCAAGAAAATGGCACACCTAGAGGCGCGCAAACATGTCTCTCCCGACTCGGGATTTCCCATCAATCTGCACCCCAACTTCTCAGAGAAGATCAAGAGCCACATCCCTCCAGAAGAGCCCCGAAAGGAGATCTTCCCGGACAAGGACCGGGCTTCATTTGCAGATCCAAAGAAGAAGGCCCTATTCGCTGCTGCCAAGCGGACGGACCTCACAGAGTCTATCGGCACCGTCCTGGAAAACGTGCAGCTGTCCGAGCTGAACCCGACACAACTCGACGAGCTGGCGCTCCTGGTCAACGAGCGCGGCGTCGTCTTCTTCCGGGACCAGGACCTGACGACGGAGCGGCAGGTCGAGCTCTTCGAGCACTACGGCGTGCTGGACCGGCACCCGGCGCAGAAGGACGTCCGGCACGTCGTGATCCGGGGCAGCCGCGAGGACCACCGCGAGGTGGCCAAGTACACGCCGTGGCCGTCGGGCGACTTCCACGCCGACACGTCGTTCGAGGTCAACCCGCCCTCGTACTCGATGCTGCGCATGGAGGAGCACCCGGCGGTCGGCGGCGACACGGCCTGGGTGTCGGCGTACGGGCTGTACGACGCCCTGAGCCCGGCCATGCGGCGGTTTGCCGACGGCCTACACGCCGTGCACACCTCGCGGCTGCAGTACGATACCATCCTCGACCTGTGGGGGACGGGCCCGAACCGCGCCCCCGTCGACTCGCACCACCCGGCCGTCCGCACGCACCCCGTCACGGGACTCAAGGCTCTCAACGTCAACCCGGGCTTCGTCACGGCCTTTGCCGAGCTCCACAAGGCCGAGTCCGACAAGCTCCTCGACTTTTTTCAATATCACATCCACTCGGCCGACGACCACTACGTCCGCTGGAAGTGGGCCGTGGGCAGCGTCGCCATGTGGGATAACAGGTGAGTTTCGACGAGAGATTTCATGAAATATCGCCACTTGGATGTATAAAAGAGCTGACAGGAACCTTAGATGCGTCGTGCACCGTGTCATCCCGGGGAGATATGAAGGAAACCGAAGGGGAATCCGGACGACCGTCTTCGGCGAGAAACGTGAGTTCATCCATGCAAGAAAAAGAAACAGGCAAAATTGAAGTCGCTGACTTTGCAACAGCCTACCTTGATCCTGCAAGCGAAAGTCGTTACGAAAGAGAGGATCGACTGAAGCAGGAAGCTCAAGCACGAGAAGCTCAGGTCGAGTCAAAAGATTCTGGTGTCGATACACCGGCATAAGCAGTGCAAGAGGGATTCCAGACTATGGATGGTGAGAGAAAGCATTCCCAAACACGCACGGGTGTAAAGCAACGTGCAGATATACTCGAAGCTTGAAGTACAGATTGTGGGACTGATGGCAAAGCTTTGAGCAAAATCTAAGTCAATTATCTATTATTACATTCATGATCCCGTAGTCTATCTAAACAAACCGAGAGCTCGAGCCACGATTTGCCCGTAAACCAAAACTCTTCTACGACTCAGTCGCCAGGTAGGCACAAGAGCCTCCGTTGGCCCCGATCAGGGGGTTACACAGGCAGCGAATGCGCTCGCCTTCAAAGGAATTATCGAGGTCGATGCAGGGCACCGTGTCGGCCGTGACCTGGCCGAGAATTTTGCCCTCGCACGGCCCGCCGTCGCTGGCCTTGCCCGAAAACAGGTACCAGTTGGTGCCGGCCTGGTATACCGAGTGCGAAGAGTCGTCCATGGTGACCTCGTGCAGGTCGAAGGCGTGGTGTCCGTAGTTCAGGTCGCCGGAGCTATGAAGAGTGTCAGCATGTTGGACCATTCCCAAGGCCGGGCATTCGAAGATGGGATTTCATCAAGGCGGAAAGGACTCACCAGTCCGAAGACGTGTACTCGTTTGCCTTGGGAAGAGCAGCCGAGACCAAAGTCGCGCCGCAGGTGAGGAGGGCGAGGGCGGTGGTAGTGGGCTGCATTTGACTTGGATAATTTGTTTATGAACCTTTTCAAACGAATTGCAAGACGTAGTGTGCTGTGCAGGTGGCTGATATGTTGGAGCTGTTGAGGACTGATGAGTTTCTGAGACAGAAAGTATGCCCTTCAAGGCAGATTGGCCTTGGTCTATATACAATCTGTTCTAGAGTCCAGCCAGTCTGATATCTGATATCTCGGGTATTCTTGACATGCCGTAGGATCCTTCAGATGCCGCAGGATTCGGGGCGCGAGCCGGGCAGCGGGCCGTGCGGGAGATCAACGTTCATGGCCATCGTTTGACTGCAATAGTTTGCGATCCTTCTGTATCAAAAGTTGGGAACAGAACGGGTTTGCCGTCTACTTCAGAAGACTCGAAGAACGGAACAGAAGTCTTTTGTTCAAAATTCTGATCAAGGACCAAGTTCGCGTATCAAGTAGTCAGGCATACTATTATCGGCAGCACGTTAAGTGGTAGATCAAGCCAACGCTTTCTTTTTCATTTATGGATAAATCTTATATGATTCATTAGGCCAAAGTTGAGTATGATTACTGTTGGCCCTACGGTGATCGTTTGAAGTCCTATATTCGACTCTGGTGATGGCCTTGAAGCCACGATGTGTTCCTTGAAGTTTAGCTCAAGTAATTGCAGTGGATTTCACAGTGGACTACGCAGTGGACTGACAGGGGTCGAGAAGTGGACGAGGAATCAAATGCTTCCGGGTCATTGTATCTCGTGTTTGTAGGAAGGAAGGCTTGGCTTCTACAGTCAAAATCCTTTCCGGTTGTTGCTCAGCCCTGCAAGTGTAGGTCTAATGCAAATCAAATAAAACTTTAAGCATACTTCCACTTTGTATGGTATTGCTGGTGCTGCTGATCATCGGAGATTGCAAAAGATCCAGCAGCTTTCGACGCCTTGTATATGTTGCGAAGTATCACTACGTTCTATGAGATGCAACGCTGGACCCAGGTCTGCTCAATTTGGAGCATAAGCATGCAGTCGGTTCAGTGAGGCTTGCGGTAAAAGTTATGCGTAGGACAAGATTCAGATCCTATAATGCCACTTCTGCAACGAATCCCGTGGTTTATTTACCGCTGGAATATGATGTGTATTAAATATCAAAAGTGAATTAATAAGTGCTACTTATATATGTACGAAAGTGCCTATTATTATGGAAAAGGGAACATATTCCTTACTAGCAAAAATTAATATAACAGGTTCAAAATAAGGATCAATAAGTTAAGCAAAAAATATGCTCGAATGGCAAAAGAAAGTGTTGATGAGAGTGGGATTCGAACCCACGCCAATTACTTGACTACGATTTGAACTCAGACAGAAACCTGAACGTAGCGCCTTAGACCGCTCGGCCATCTCACCATGATTGGATGGTAAACTGTGTTTAACAGGCATTGATATTGTGTGTCGACAGAAAGTGGGTTTGTGGGTGCTTCTAGGGCAAAAACCGCTGCTGGGTGCTGGGAAGGGTGGGTTCTATCGATTGTGGGGCTTCGCGGTCGCTGCCAACACACTGGAGTCTGTATACTCGCATCTTTGTCGTAAAGCTGGAAGTTTTGTAGTTGTCAAATACGCCAGACTAAACTCACTATATATAAGTACAAAATAAGGGCTTAGCAGAATAGGAAGATTTGTCATCTACCCGAAATAAGACTACATTAAGGTAAGGAGGTACGTCGTAAACTTTGCCCGCAAAGTTTCTAGAAGGCAACATGGTCGGGCAGTCGTTATTGGTGATCACCGGCGAAAGAGATTGCAAATGCCGAGTCAACTTAATATGCTCGAAACAAATTGGTTTGGATGCATCTCATAAAATGTCCACCTTGATGATTTCTTGTCCGAGACAGTCTGGTCTGCTTTCAAAATAGTGGTACCTGTATTTAGCTCCTCGCTACACGTATGCTCGAAAAGATGCAAAAATGCTACATATTCCCTTGGATTCCGGTTCTTTATTGCTGCTTCCGAGTAAGAGGGGAAAATAACCAGCCATAACGGATTGGCAACAGGCAAAAAGAGAATGATCCGAGGCGGGCTCGATCCGCCGACCTTCAGTGTGTTAGACTGACGTGATAACCAACTACACCATCGGACCCATACTGAACTTGATCGTCGCCGACCGAGTTGCCTGTTGATGAAAATTGTCCAGCAAACAGTTCTTATGACTTGAAAATCGAGTCGAGTTATTGTTGCAAAGATCTGGTTGTAGTATTTGCTATAGTATATAAGTCGCGGTTTATAAAACATGGTTTTGACCTGATTCTAAATCCCATGCAACTAGCAGGACAAAATAAACTTTGATGCACAAACGTCTCGTGGTTTTCTATCAAGAATGGTCTGCGGGATACAGGCGCGGCGTGCCATGACTGATCCTGGACACAAATCTATACAGCGAATGAGTATGGCGGAATTGGTATCTCTCTATGAAAATCAAATGTTCAACGCTGGTCGCTTACTCATCCTTCGGCCTCCATTATTCTATTGCCCTGGTTATTCTCGTCAAAGTGCTTTCCCCTTCTATGTGCAATCCCCATCTCTGTCATTCATATAAATCATCCACAAACCCAAGCATCTCCCTCCTCTTATCACAGACGCGAGCAAACTCGAGCAGCAGCCGCCAGACGTAGAGCAGCATATCCTCGCGGCGGAGAACTTTGGCCGCCCACTCGGCGCCGGCCTCCGCAATAGCGCGAGCGGCTCTATCGCCCTCGCCGCCGCCGTCGACGAAAAAGTCCAACACCCCATACATATCCTGCAGTGTATTGTCCAGGGGCACAAAGTGGCGCCAGGCAACGAGCCGGGCGTCGTGCCACTCGGCGTACAGCGTCGCCTTGAGCGGCAGGCTCGTCGACAGCAGCAGCGCGCGCCACCTCGCGCTGAAGCTGTTGCCGTCCACGTCGGGCGCTATCTTGTATCCGTACTGCGCCGCCATGGGCACCTTGTCGACCTCGCGGAAGAAGGGCCGCGCGTACCCGCAGTCCGAGTGCCGCGGCCAGCACGACAGGCCCGTGAACCCGGCGTCGCTGTGCTTTTGGAGCCACGCGCCCAGGGTCCCGCTGCGCTGTCTGCGCACGTCGTACTTGGCGAGAGGCGGCATTTCAAATGTGGACGCCCGCGTACGGGACTTTTCCATGGCGGACACGGTCGTCCCGTTGAGCATCTGGACGAGGCGGTGCCGGTGGAAATGAGACCAATTGTCCTTCTTGTTCTTCCCGCCCGATGCGACGCCGCGCCAGATGATTCCGTCCTTCTTCCGATCCCACCGAGGACCATGCTCCTCGCCTCCGGAGTAGAGAACATTGTCGGTCAAATACATGGCTCCGGGAATAACGATATCGTTGTTCCCTAGAAGCTTTGATCCGCTGAATAGTGGGATCAGCTCCGTCGACGTGGACATGCTCAGGGGCTCGACCAGACTGCCGTGCAGTCCTCGGAGATGCGGCTGTGTGCACGGGTCCATCGACGCCGTGAAATTGCGCACGTATCCCCGGTGAGCGAACTCGGGGTCCCAATCCTGCGGGAAGACGGGCGGCTGCTCGAAATCCGTCATGGCGGCGACGTCCCGAGACGGCGCATCGGGAGGGCACGTGGCGCGGTACATGTCCCAATACCTCGCGTAGCTCGCGTTCCTCCACACCGGATCGTACGGCTCTGCATCGTCCCAGACTTCCGCGGACCCCGAGAAATTTCTGACCACCTCGTTCCCGGGCGGCAGCGAGCGCATGACACGCTCCGTCAGGACATACCCGTCGATCTGCCCCCACGGCACGAGCAGCCGCGACTCATCCATGTAGTTGACAGGCATGTCCACATCGGGCAGAAACGGCGCCGACTCGTTGATTAGGGCGGCCCAGAGCTTCAGCCACGGCACCCGCCCCTTGGTGTTGCCCACGGGGTACGCCTGGCCGCCGCGCACCCGCACGACGTGGTGCCACGAGGCGGCGCGCCGGGCGAGGACGCGCGGGTCCAGGGCCCAGTACGGCGTCAGGTCGTCGTAGATGCGGTCGAAGAAGGCCTCGGGGACGACGGCATCGTGGTCCGCGGCGTACCGCATCCACGCGTCAAAGCCCGGGGGAGGATGACGGCCGCGTCGCTCGCGGTACCGCTGGGCGGCGGTGGCCAGGTCCCGAGTGTCAGCGGCCAAGAGGGCCTCTTGTGTTAGGTGGGTGCGGGCCATGAGTTCCTCGATCGGGTGCTTGTCGCCCGGCGCAGACGGCCCCGAGTCCGGCTCCGGGCCGCTGCTCCAGGCATAGTCGTGCAACTGCGCATAATAACGCGCGGCTATATCATCGGTATTGCCGAAGAGCAGGATTCCAGACAGGGCCGTGGAGAGGAGCACGGCGATGGCGACGCAACGCAGCAAGAGTGTCCACCGAAGCGAGGACAATGATGTTTCCACACGCAAAGTCCAGCCGTTGCGCCACGACGACGATGTGGAGACGGCCATGTCTCCCCGGCGCGCGACTAAGACCTATTATTCGTCTACGTATAGTCGATCGTCCACAACTACAAAGCATTCCTCTCCGTCACGACAGTCGGGTCGCGACCGAGGCGAGCGGAGACGTGAGAGGACTTTGCGACATGGCGAACCGAAGGCAATGTGGATGCATCAGTTGGCAATCTTTTCCTGCTCTTATCGATCGCAAACCGTACGATACTGGACTAGCCCGAAACTCGGGTATCCACGAGCTGAAGCTCTATCCTCCCAAAGTAGAATGGACGAGTTCGTGTCAATCTGCATACTGTCGGATTGCGGCGCGACTATTAAGCTATCCGGCAAGCGGCGCAATGGAGTCGCGTATGTACCCAAATGGACACTGGACAACGTTCATGTGGCCGCGTACGAAGTACTTCGTAGGCATGTTCCTTTTCGAACTACGCGGACAGCAAGTCGCTGGTGCTTTGTACAGTCTCTTCAACGACAGACTGTCATGTTCCTCGAATATTTTCCCTGCTCTTAAAGCGAGCGACGCTTCGCAGCCATGCCATGACACGTCAAAATGGCTGCTGTCATTGACAAGTGAACAAACGCAGGGACCTGACAGCAAACGCAGGGGGCCATATTGACCCGCCACTCCGCTATCGAAGGCTTCTATCCAAGACCCCTGCGCCCTGCGAAGTCGCTGACTGGGATGCTGGGTTCCGATCTGCTGCACCCAGGACGCCCATCTGCCCTATCGGGTCTGGAGTCTAAGCCGAAGGTCTCTGTTGATGTCTTTTTCAGGAAGAAACTGAAGATGCTCCAAGCAGAAGTGATTCCAAGAAAGTATACCGTCACGTAGTATGTTTCCGTTAGAACAGCTGCCAATTCTCAGTCGCTGACGCCAAAGCCGCGCCGGGCCAGAAACGATTGCATATAAACAGCCTTCGGCTATACAGCAGCGAGCTAGTCGCAGATAGCTCACCTGTCTCCGTAGACGTATTGCAACGTAATTTCAGCGACGTTTGCCTCCCGGATAGCCTGACGAGAGCACCGCTAACCCGTGCTTGGTAACCAAGGTGAACCCCCTCGAACAAAACTCTCCAGTCTTCGGAAGAAAGGGCGCCAGCCAAAAGAAAAACGAGCATTGGAAATCTTGATCTTGCAGAGGTTCCAGAACCCAGAGACCCGGGAAGCACACACCCCTGGGCCCTGGCTTTATGCACGTTGGAGTGGGGATCTGGACCTGCATATTTTAGCTGCATTGGTAGCAACTCTTTTTTTTTTTTCCTTTTCTTTTCACGCCCCGAAAGTCGACCGCCACCCACTTGCCCCTAATCCTCGGGCTCAACCTTGATACGGCCCGTCCAACCGTCTTTGCCATGGTTCAACCTAGATGCCGTGGCATTTCGACGGTTATAACCCAGGCGCTGTCAGTTTGGTCTTGTTGGGTGTGGCAACTGCAGTGGCCGGCAGGCAATGGAAAGGTTAAGTGGTGGGCCGTGAATCGAGTCCAGCCGTTCATCTTTGGAATGAACGAGAAATACAGCGAGAGTGATGACTTTCAAAATACACCTCAAGATTGTCTTCCGTGTGAAAGAATTGAATAAATAATGATACAAGCAATCTGTGGTATCTAATAGGCTATCATATACATCATTCATAAAGTACAAGAAAGTGTTGTACTGGACATTATAACGCTTCCAACATCTGTAAAATCTTCAAGCTTTTCCCTGTGCACAATGGCAGTAGAAACTCAATCATTTCGAGGCCCCAAATGGTAGTGACCTGAAAATCAAAGATTGACTCTTGCCCGCCCTGACAACATGCATAATCATGAGGTCGGGCTGATGACCAACACAACCCAGTCAATCTGGCCCTTTGCATCTCGCAGAGGCGTCCAGTGACTCCAGAACCGCTCATGCTTGGACTGTTTCGCAAACTTCTTTTCCTCGTTATCCCCGCGGAGGCTCTGCAGGTCGAGAGCAGTTGGTCGGTGGCCGTTGCTTGCTCCGGTGCTCGCCCTTCTCTTGCGACCCCTCTCGAGAAGCAATTCGAGGCTGATCGTCTCGCACTGGTCCACACTCTCCCGGACAGAAGACTTGAAGCTCTTGGACACGGATGGGGAGCGAGCCTGCTCTGAGAGGAGATGGAAGATGTCCTCTTGAGCTATATCCGAGGGCAGAGAGAGCAGCTCGAGCACAGCCTCGTTGTAAAAGGACACCATCAGCTTGGAGCTGTGCTTCTTTTTGGCGCTCGGCGTTGTTTGTCTCTGGCCTGATGATCCCCCGCTACTGATGCAGCGTAGCACCATGAAATACGAGTATGGAGTTGGATAGACTGGTGACTTGACCCGCGAAACAAATCTTTGTGATGAGAACTGCGATGTCTTGGACTTTTTGCTGCCTGATCCCAATGCTGAATCGTAAATCTCGGGAATCGGTGGCGGCGATGGGGGAGAGGGAGCCGGGGTCTTCTTGGTGAAGGTGGAAAACCAGTTTCGTGATGTTCCAGCGTCCCTCGAGCCTCGTCTACCGTGAGCTACACTGTTCTTCCTTGATCGGCGTCCCTCCTTTGGAGTCTCTCTGCCCGAGAAATGGTCGCTTCGTGGTGTTGATCCGTCGGAGGAATCGGCATCTGTGATTATAGGCTGGCCGCCATTCAATACCCGCAGCAAATCTCTACGACTGTTCATACATTCGGAAACATTGACCTGGGCACCCAGCCAAAACTGCAGGACGCCATCTGCATCCTTGAGTGGCAAGAGGAACAGCAGGTTCCAGAATGGTTCTCCATTCTTGTGGTGATTCAAGACGAGCTCAACACATTCTCTCTGGTCTCGCATGGCGATTTGCATCCGCCGTACTGCTTCGGGGTCCGTAAAAGGTCCCTGGAGGAACGCGCAGTTCTGTCCAACCGCCTCGGCCGCCAGATAGCCCGTCATCTCTTCGAAGCTTTCCGAGACGCCTACCACGGCGTGCTGTGGGTCGGATGCGTCTGTCATGCTAAAACATGATCCCAGCCCTGGATAGTCCAGCTGGGTGTCATCGTCGGAACCGTCGCTGGCTAGTTCTAAGGCTGTGCAACCAACCAACTGGCGCTTCACGAAACCAGGGAACAGATCCTGGGCGAGCTCGTTTTCGACATGAGACCTCGACTCAAAGAAGACATTCTCCAGGCTGGGGATGATGGAATGGGCGATGCGCTTGATGTCGGCGTTCAGAGGTCGAGATACCATGTGGGGCAGGTTCAATGGCGTAGATGCCCCAATGGACGTATACTGTGTCGATATCGAGGTGAGAACCGAGGTCATCTCATTCAGCGCCGTGTTATACTCCCTAATCTGTGGGTTTGTGTAAGCTAGCTGCCATTGCCCAATGCTGCCTTTTTACTGGCAGGGATATAGAGTTTGAACCCACTTTCAAGAGGAAGTCCACACTCTCTTCGTTGCCCGATTCTTCTGAGTACTGAATGAGATGACGGATGATGGACGGGTTCTCCATGGCCATTTGAAAGGCATCCTTTCCCAGGAGATCCATAAACGGGAGCGCCGAGTTCAAGCCAGGCGATTGCGGCCCCATACTCGAGCGCGAGCCCGGCCGGGTACTCCGCGGCGAGAGAATGTGATCGATGTTCTGGTGGGAGTGCTCGGCGATGGAATTGGTGAAAGTGGTCTTCCGGGGCGAGGAGTAGTCCGTATACTGGCTAAGGGCCGTGTCATTGGTGTGCATTCTGAGACCAGAGTTGCTGCGCAGGCGTAACGACAGCCGATCCGGCCGTGGCGGAGGACCCCGCGGTGTCGGCGGCGGCGAGAGCACCCTTGGTATAGACGGTACATTGTCCACGTAGTTGTAGTTGGTAGGTAACAAAGGAGTGCTCATGCGGCGAAAGTCTGGCTCGCTGCCCCTCGAGCGGGACAAGTCCTTGGCCGTTGAAGTTCGCGACATTTGTGTCTTACCTGAGCGGCATGTACCTGGATAGAGACAAGTTTGGGTCGAAGTGGGCTGCTATGGCTGGGCGTCGTGATGATGGTTGGGAGCTACTACCGCCGCTCTGGTTACAATTACAATATACAATGACTTAATTTACTTTTGAGAAAAAAGAACGATGCTTCTCGAGAGAACGAATGACGAAGTGAATGAAATATGAGATATGAATCAAGCAAGGGAGGAGGTTGTCGACAACGGTCAAAGCAACATGACGAGGATTCCCCCAGCTCGGCTTGGGCGTTTTCGAGGCGGCCAGTAAGGCGACGGGATGGGATCAGAAAGAAAGTACTGTAATGCTGCGAACCAAGGTATGTAGATTAGAATAGAGGGAGGTCTTTCTGGATAAGAGGGAGATCCAAGATGGGAGTCTAGTGTTTGACAGCCGGGCCAGAGAGTCCAGACGGGACAAGACAAGTCAAGGCATCCTTTCCTTTGCTCCCATAGCCCAGGCTCTTACCCAGCCCAACACAACACCAGAGGGGGGGTCCCCACTGGCTCGAGCGGTGACGATTCATGGACTACGTGAGTTAGTGCCCGCGCTGAATGAAGGAGCTGACTCGACTGGGCATATTGGCGATACAGATTGACTCGAGCGAACGCTAAGATGAGGTGGTGGACCTGGGATAGGCCGCATCGGGAGACCGCTGTCGGTTCGCTAGTCTTTTGAGCCCTTGATTGTACATAGAAAAGTCAGGTGGGCACATGGGAAGAAAGGTAAGGTTAGGTATGATTATGACATGAGCCACATCGAGCTGGCTGTAGCTGGCTGGGTGGCAGGTAGCAGGTAGCAAGTAGCCCATGGCCTCCCGTCAGTTCCCACCGATCATGACGATCACGTCAAGCTTCGGTGGGCATCGGGACCGGACTTGCTAACTAATGGCTGGGCCAGAAGTCTTCGCCCGAGGCGACTGGACGATAGTGGTAGCGACTACGCACATTCAAGCCACGCTCATAGTCATGGTATGTAGCATCGCGGCCCAAGTGCATGAAGACACCACAAACGGAAGATGCCGCAATCTATGCGCCAAGGTCGCCGGCTACCAGATTGCGCTGATCGCGGGCAGATCTTTGCAGTGCTCTGCGGCCTGTAATAATCTGACAGCTCGCCGGTCTGATGGAGTTTTGAGTGATTGAAGTACCGAGACATTGATGATGGCAATTCCGCTTGGGGGGATCTCTCATACAGCACCGACAAACGAGCGGCGACGAGAATGGATGGAATGGATGTTCTGTCATTTCTTCGTTTGTCATCCTTCCGGTGATTGATTCCGATTGCTCAGACTGGAGCGCAAGTCGTCCCGCTGAAAAAATGGAAGTCAGGGGAGAGTTCCATGCATCCATCAGCATTCTGGGGACCCATTTTACCCATTTGGTCCAACTGCCCCGCTGGGGAGGGACTGGGCTCACGGCTGATTGGCAGCGCCAGCGGCCGGGGCGGCGCATCATCTAGGCACCTTTGGTCCCTGTAATTGTTCAGTAATACGGTAATTGGGCCCTTTCCCAACTGAGGAGATGGTTCTCACTCGGCCGCTGTTGGAAATTGCATATAACCCCAAAGAGGTAATGCAGCGACGAAAGCAGTACACGTTGACTTCCCAAGAAGGAGAGGCTGGAGGCACCGTCCACAACGCCATTGCAACAGATTGAGGCAGAGGCAATGCTCCGTCGTGGGTGGCATCAATGGGCAGCCAGCCAGCAGAGTAGGGAGGGAGGGAGCAACGACGGCGACCCGAAAAGAAAAATAAAGACAATTTGTTACTTCCCCACGTCGGGAACGGAAAGACGGGAGAATGTGGCCCCCTTCGACGCACAGGCTTCCAACATCTCTGTTTGCTTTGGGCATGGCGCAGGGAGCGGGGAGAAGGAGGAAGGACTGGGACTGGATGCAGGTACCAGAAAGACTCCGTATCGCCAAGTTGCTTTCCACTTCGTTGGGAAGTTTTTTACATTGGACGCCGCACAACGTGGATCTTTCTCCGAGGAACCCTGTCGTTGCCGCGTACGTGATCCTGGAAGAAGTTGACACGGGATGGATGGTCATGTTCTTTGAATGTTGGTCGATGCTACGTACTTGGCATGTAGGTAGGTAGACCGTAACCTGACAGAGGTGATATGGACCGACAGCAATAACCTTGGTGATCATTGTGCTTGGTTGCAAACGATAGCCGTGTTGTCATTTATGTCTTTTATTGCAACGGTCGGTCGACGTTGAGAATCCATTCCGCTACGAGACCTAATGAGGGTGAGTTGGTCTGAACCAATTTACATAGGAGGTCGCTATACTTCGTACAGACGTACAAACAAGAGTATACGAATACGTGGTATATACACCCAGCCCGAGGACTCCGTAATAAAGCAAGGGATGCACAATTCCGACCTCCTATACAATAGTCATGTTTGCACCATTTCCATATTAATTTCATATATTATAATCATCCCGAATGATCCATCGAACCATCTTTATATATTTATGACCTCGTTTCTAAAATTTTGTCCAACAAACGGTTAAATCTATTGGCCAAAGGGTCTTCTCCGGCCAATCCCAAAGTCGGAGCCTGGGTAAGATACCCACACAAAAAAGCTGGTTTCACCGCCATGGTACCGGGAACCAAATGCTTGCAATTTCTAGAAAGACTAGAACACACACTCCAAAGCTTGCATATAATATGGAACCTCCCTACCCCACGGCCGTTTATCGTCAGGGACTTCGGGCCCATGCCGCCATTTGTCTTCGAAACTTGAAACTCCCCTGGCAACGATGACACGGGCTTCATTTCTTCGCTTCGTGGTTCGCTACAGCACCCTCGTTCGTTTGTCGGCGTGATTTGCGTATCATCTCCTCGTTTTTCTCGTGCCTCCACTCACAGCTTTCGGCGAACTCGCAAAAGCCACACTTGTATGCTTCCTCGATCGGTACGCCCTCTGGCTTTCTCTTGCCTAGCCACCAGCTGAGATCCAGCTTGAGATAGTTCGTGAGAGCCTCGGCGTCTGTCGGAAAGCAGTGGTCGCCAATGATGCGCCCGTCATCTCTGTGCCGATATACGACTACCACTAGATCTCCTAGAGTATCGGCTCCTTGGGGAAATGTCTCGCGCAATTCCGCCTCCACCAAGGGTATGAGTTGTTGGATAGTCCGATACCGTATCAAGTCAGGTGGCGGCGACGTTTCCATGTCGCCAAAGCTTGGCGATGGCCCGGGCTGATTGTCACGGGGATTTTGTAAGGGTATTCCAAGAGCGTCCTCGCCTGGTTCCACCTCATCAAACACTTCGTCATGTAAGCTGCCGATCTGCGCCATGAAGGCGTCGGAAAAGCGCACGTCCGGCTGTAGCCCGTATCGAGCTATGATGCTGGAGAAGTCTAGTCGCCCGGCACCCATCTCGCCAAGCAGACGGTGATAGAGGAAAAGCTGGACCCTCGAGGGTCGCAGAGCGGCCCCAGAAGGTAATCTAGTGCTGCCGCGGGTCTTGACATCAGTGAGGTATATCCTCCTCTTGTGCGGGTCGAAGTATTCCGTGATGGAAGATTGCTTCCCGACGAATTCTGAAGCCGCGCCCTGTGACGACTGACTCTGGCTGAGTTCCTCTTCGAAGCCAAGATTGGGGCTTGTATAGCTGAGCTCATCGATGACCCCGTTGATGGCTTGACCTTCCACGAACCCCCAAACCTCGAGTTCCCGCGTGAGACCAGTATCGCGCAGCGTCCGTAAGCCCTGAATGAAGTTCCACAAACGGAGGGCAAATGCCTCCTCCTTGCGACTGACGTTGATTTTGACAGTGGTGTGTACTTGGTCCTCCAATGTTTGGTGGACCTTGGAACCACCTTTCATTGCGGTAGTCTTCCTCTTTCTCCCTCCGGGAAGTAGAGTAAGCGTGTACCAGTATTGCAGCTCGCACCATGCACCCGACGAGATATCGGTCACGGTGAGCGGTTTCTTGGGGAACGAGCGGAAGCGTTCAATGGGCGATCTCTTGTCCTCTTCTGGCCTCTTTTCCCCATCGTCTGACTGCTGAAACTTGGATGACTGTGCTTCGTTACCAAGATTCAACAGGGCACGGCTCACTAGACGCTTTGGTCAATCAGTTTTGCTCGATGTCAGTGATATGCTGACTTACAGTCCGGGTACTCGATGCCGTCCATTGCGACCGAGCTGAAACCCATTGCCGCGCCTTCAGCATTCGAAGGCCTCCGACGGCCGCGACGCCAATGGCGCCCGGCAGGTATCGCGGCCTGCCCATGCCAGCTGAGGCCAGCACGAACGCTGTTGGTTGATGCATCTTGATTTGGCGGATGCACAAGAGCGTCTGGAAGACCAACCGAGATGCTGGCTGTGACTGCTGAATTCTGTGCGCTTTCGAGTAGCTGTATCACGATGCCTTCCTCCTCGAGTGTAAAGTCCGAGCCATAGTCACTTTCCGGGGCCTTTGGGTGATCTGTGGCACTAGACTTGGTCGCCATTAGAACGAGTCGACCCGCGGCATCCCGCACCAGCCAGGGCAATTATAGTCGATGGATGGCGGAAAAAGAAAAAGAAAAATCAGCAATCGAAGACGTCTCTGAGTTGGTTAGGCCGAGTCATGATGTATATATCCATGGATGACGGCACGCGTCTGCTGAGCAACAACAAGACTCAATTGGTTGTTGCCACGCTGCGGCCTAGACGCTCCTCCCCCAGTGTAGATTAACGCGTTTTGAAGGTGCCGCGCCATCACGTGGCCACTGTATTTCGTTCCCCTCCACTGCTCCTTCCAATGACACAACGACCATTCTAAGCAGCGTATCGCAACACCATAAACGGGCAGGTGCGCCACCTGGGCGGCGTAACACGATCCTTCCTCTCGCGATGAACAAGCGCATACGTGGAAATGGCAACGCCTCTCAATGGAAACCAATCAGCACTACAAATTTTGAACACCTCAGCATCAAATGGAGCCCATACAGCACATACAGCACCGACTTACATTACCTAAAAGTCATACCTTGCAGGCGATTGTTGGTAACAATGTATCATCATCACTGCCATTGAACTCGTATTCACTCCCACAAACTCATCAACATGTCATCTTGCTCGTGGTATTGATCAGCGCCTTTCTCAACTGTTCGTGGTCGACTCCTCGTGGATGATTGCTGCCCACCTGGTTCGCGCTCTGCTGCTTTATCCTGGTGCCTGCTATTTACTGGCGCCGGCGCTGGGTGGTTTTGGTGGTCTGCCTATCACCTGCCCCACCATGACCGTGGCTGAGATGGGATCAATGCAATTCATGCAAACTGGTCGCATCAACACAAGGCAGCAACCATGTACTAATCCATAGCTCTTCGCTTCTCTCCATTGTATGATTCTTGTATCATTTAGTAAAGAAACAATTGTGGAAACCATGGACGCTCAATCATTACAGGAGAGAAAGCGCCGGCCAGCGCCAGAGCCGCTCTTTCATACCACTTACAAGAACAATAATGCAGCAAGAGTACGCAAAGACCGCGAAACACGGCAAGAGGCGAGATCGAGCCTAAACGATTTGCCGGCCGAGATCCACCTCTTGATCTCCAAGCAGCTCACATACCCAGACGCCCTCTCCCTCAAGCACACGAGTCGTTACTTCTACTCGCTGGTCGACACCGGGATCGAGCTGAAAGTGATCTGGCTTATGGAGAGGAGAAGCCTCCACCTCGAGTGCCCCAACGACAGGCGTTGCGATCTAGGTAGCGACCTCAAGTTTTGCAGAGGAAGTGTCAGGTATGTTTGGAACGGCGAAGGAACCATTAACCGCCACTCTCAGCTCACGACCTCTATAGGCTTCTCATGCAACGTCGCCGCGAGCACATGGAGTGCGAATCTCGGCCAGGACTCGGTTGTCTGGTATTTGGGACGCAAATTTGTGTAAATAAGCCTCAGATGACCAGGCGATGGGCCAAACGGTTGCGGGCACAACTGACCATCGAGGCTTGGTGGATATTGCTGGCTATCATGCCAGTCGTGCTCGCGTGGTTCTATGTAATAGATCTGCTGCGATAAGCCGAGTTCAGCACTGTATATACGATCATATTCTCTAATGTTTTGTTCGAATTGCAACCTTCCGGAAAGAAGTTTTATCAAATCTGATGGTATACATGTATATCTGAGTTGTCTTCAGCGTGTACGGCATTAGCTGAACACTGCCCATCCCTACACCCATATACACAATGATCATGAAACTGTTTTTCAAAGCCCAAACCACTCCTCACTGGCGGTCAAGTTGGCCGGGACGCTATGTCCGACTCCCTGGGCGTAGATTCCCTGGACATTGGGCCCAAAATCATCAGTCGTGTACTGGCTCTGCGGATAATTCTTGCGCTCGCTTGTCGGGGTCTGACTGACGCCGAACACGCCGGTCCACTGCTTCAGGGTCTCCTGGTAATTCTGCGGCGCGAGGGTGGTATCGGCGCTGCCGTGCCAGAACTGCACCCGGGGCCGCGGCCCGTCGTACGACGGGTACATGTTGAGAACCACATTCTTCCACTGGTCTGAGGAGTCCTTGACCTGGCCGCCCGAGCACGAGTTGTTCCACTGGTCGACGCCGCCCGAGGCGCTGACGAAGCAGCCCGCCGGCACGCCCGAGTACAGCGACACGGCGCCGATGAGCTCCGGGTACGTGGCCGCGAGGACGTTGGACATCATGGCGCCCGAGCTGCCGCCCGTCACGTAGACGCGCGCCGGGTCCGCCTTGTACTTGTCCAGCGCGTAGAGGATCATGTTGGCGATGGCCTGCGAGTCGCCCCCGCCCAGGTGCGACAGCGACTGCTTCGACGACACGTCCCAGCACGTCCCCGAGTTGGGCGACGACGGCCACACCGTGATGTAGCCCTTCTTGTCGGAGCCCTGCTTCCACGGGATCTTGCTGTTGGAGAAGTACGACTGCGCCGTCGATTGGCACGAGTGAATGACCACGACGAGGGGCGGGTTGGTCACCACTTTGTCGGGGACATACACCCACCTATAAATTATCAGAGATGGATTTTTTGCATTGGAGTCGTTGAGTAGTCACAAGTCTCACTTACATCTGTGCCTTGGATGTAGCATTATTGTTGTAGTTGGAGACTTGCGTCAGCGAAGCTGCTGATGCACACGAGGCCAGAAGACCTGCTAGCCATCCAGAGTAAAGCATGATGAGAAGAATGAAGTCAGAGGAAGGAAATAATACAAGCTGAGGTGAACGTAGACCGACAATCCAGAACAACCCGAGCCAAGACTTTATAGTATTACCACCATGGTTTATTACTTCCCCGCTCCCAGGTTCGGGCAACTTTTATGTCCGCGAGATCGCCATAACTGAAGCATTCTTATTCTAGCTGGGGGCCGGCTAAATTGTGCGATCTTGGTAGAAATATGGAATTGCTGTGCTGATTGGTTGTCGGCTATTCACTTATATAAGTCTCGGAAGGTCTTGGCTGACAATGTACTGATTGAGAAGATACCTTGTTGATTGAGTCTGGTGAATGCAGGTATTAGAATCACAAGGGCTGTGTTCCAGAGAGACCTTCGTGTGCAGAATTTGATGACTTTGCCTGCGACATGGCCTTCCTGGCGACAGCGTTAGATATGGGAACGAGAGTTGGTGTGGATGGGGAGCTTTTGCGTGAATAGGAAAATACCATTGACTTTCTTGATATAAAAAACGCTCACAGGAACGATTCACTTGATCCCCAGGTCCATATCGAATCCATGGAAATGGTTACGGTTAATCCCATCTCGCAAGCTTCGCAAGCTTCTTTCCAACCTCGACCAAGCTTTCAGTACGGTCGCGTTTGGTTTCCAGGGTCTGAACCCGACCTCGCGCAAATTCCAATTTCTCGCTCACTTTTTCGAGCTCCTCTCATATCCGGAAAAAATTGCTCGAAGTGACCGTACCCAGGCTCCTGAAAGCGTGCTGCATCTCGCCGTGATGAGCTACCGAGGTTGCTTGGCACTTTGGATTGCTTTCAGAGCGCTCTACAGAACAAAATTCGGTGTCGGTGTAAGCTAACCCCATTCCCATAGACCAATTTATTATCGTGTCTGACCAATAGAAAGGATGGTTTTCAAATGCTGCTTACTATCATCATCGGCGATCACACAATTGAACCCGAGAATAGCATCGTGGTCCAATCAACCCTGGCTGCCAAGCTCGAGGATTTGTTCAGCCGCACAACCTTACGGAAAAGTGCCAACATCCTTGACATTAAAGAACCATATTTCACCCCTAGGATGATACCTACTTGATGTTACTTACTTGAAAGGCTTCAAAATCCAAGTCTCATACATCTATATGCCCGCGCGCTTCCTCAATTGTGACTAGTCTTGCGATGTCTGATCCCTTGGAAGCCCAAGCCATACCGCTACTACCTACCAGTGCGGATACAATGCAACAAAGCGACGATGAGCAACCACATGAGCCTTCGGTTGGACCATTACATCATAACCCACACGCGACGGAACATGTAGAGCTAGGGAGCGTAAGACGGTCGTCTACGGACGGCGAAGAGTCACAAAGCCTCCTGAGGGGCGACCAAACCGAAATCAGGCACGACTCACTACCCCGAGTGTAGGAAACCCAGAAAGTCGCTGACTCAATCAAGGTCCGGTCGCTTCGCATGCAAGGACATCCTAAAGCGATACATCCCAGAACTCGATCCGGCACACCCTCGCGCCGTGACGCTTCGGGTCAGAATGGCAAAGCGATCCACAATGTTGACAATACAGTTATCTGTGGCCGCGCTTGTCGTCATTACCAATCTGGTCTTGATAATTGTGCTCCCTTCGAAATACCCACTGGATCTGCGCGGCGTAGGTACCTTCTTCTACGGGAACTGTGGAACTGTAAGCACCGTGAACAGTGCTTTGCATGCCGCACTCAACATCGTGTCCGCACTCTTTCTGGGCGCGGGTAATTACTGTATGCAAATACTGGCAGCACCATCTCGAGCAGAAATCGACAAGGCCTACACATCAGGGAATTTCCTGGAGATTGGAGTCCCCAGTCTTAAAAATCTACGACATATCCAAAGACGAAGGGCCATGATATGGGTCGCGGTCGGCGTATTCTCGATTTTGTTACATTTCTTGTGAGTACTGGTATGATTATTCGTCCATCTGAGTTTGAGCTAAAATCATGGAATCCCAGTTGGAATTCAGCCATTTTCACCTCGACTCCTATAGTGGCAATCCCACGGGCTACAGTCACAAGCGACGACTTGACATCGCCCGATATTTGGCGCACTGCCGATCCACTGGGACATCTACACGGATGGAGAGAATCTGACGAGGTCGGTGAGGCATTTCATAACAAGTCTCCAATCTATGCGCTGCAAGATAGGGCGGCGAACATGGTACGACTCAGCCCGGCGCAATGCGCAGAGCGCTACATCAGTCCGACACCAGTGACCACAAGCCTCATCATTGTCGCGCGGAATACTACCTACCAACAAAATAACGCATCCTCGCTACTGGATGGTTGGATCTCGGCATGGGACCCGTGGGCAGAGTCAACTGGCTGGATCTGTGCCGCATTCTTGACGAATAATGAACTCTGCGATCGACCATCGGTCGAAAGATTCGCTGCTCGCTGGAAGGTTGTTGTTCCAGGAAGTGTGGTCGTAGACGTGGACCATTGCTTGGTAGGAGAAGAGGGCAACAATGAAGAGAGATGCGCACTACATTATAGTGCCCATATTCTGGGCATCGTGGGCGTGTGTACTCTCATGGAAAGCATCCTGGTTCTATTGGTCTGGTTCCTGCATAGGCGTGACAGTCCATCCAAAGAATCTTGGAGTAACCGGACAATGGTCACCATAGGAGACGCTATACAAAGTTATCTGGAGCGACCCGCTGCTGAGCTAGATAATACTGACCGTGGTGAGCCTGACATGTCCTCGACTAAGTCGGGATTCGTCGTTCCTATGAAGAGTGTTTGGAGGACCCAGAAAGCCGTGTCTTGGATCCGAGCGGTCAGCCCATCAGATTGGATCATGTCATACATCATGTGAGTTGCAAATAATAGAAGTTGATGACCTGCCCACCGCTAACAATATCAGTTTCTTCATCGGCATCGCCGTTCCTACTACTTCTGTTGCATCCTCGCTTGTACGCCTAGCCAGGATGGGCGCCGATCTGAGTCTACAGGCTATCTGGCAGCAGGGTTTCAAGGTGCTTCCAGCAACAATCTCACGAGACCTGGGACCTGTACATGCAACCGGGACTGGAACTACGGCAACCTTACTCGGACACGTGCTTATTGCCAACAGTCCTCAGTTCTTACTGAGTTCTTTATACCTTCTTTACAATAACATTGTTACGAGGCAAGCGGTAGCTGACGAATTGCTGGGATTCCTGCGCGACGATGGCAAAAAGCCGTTGCGAGTCTCATCTCCTATTGGCATGCAAAGATCTTCGTACTTCCTTTCCCTGCCATGGAGATACTCTGTGCCACTCTTGGCTTTCTCAACCACAACGCACTGGTTGATCTCTCAGAGCATATTCCTCGTGCAGTCAAGCGCTTTCGAACCTGGACTTGGCAACAAGCGCTTGCCAATCTACGATTTCTCCGCAAGGGGATATTCTCCTCTGGGCTGCATCTTGGTGCTTCCTCTGGCATCTCTGATTGTGCTGTTACTCCCGGTATATTCAGCCTTGAGAAAGTACTCGGACATCCTGCCCCATTTACAGCGTATGGGCAGTAACAGCAGTGCTCTCCGGGTATTATGCCAGCGCCATACTGATGATTGCGACGCACATTTATTCCCCGTCAGCTTGGGCATCATTCAAACTGGACAGAGCATACGAGAGGGCTACGATGGCATATTTGTGTTCTCAACTGACATTAACATTGATTTGGCACTAGAACCTGGAAAGGTTTACCTTTTGCCGGTTGTTGTTGTTGGAAATGATGTGGGCTTCTGGGGGCGTATTCAAGGACTGATGGGAACTTTGAGAGCAATTTTTCATAAATTCAGGCACCACATCTTTTTCCGCCGAACCAGTACCCAAGACACCCAAATTGCCCTATCGTCAGACATTCGATCATAGATACTATATATCCAGGTGTGCTATGGCGCATTGATGAATACTACTCGAAGCGATAATCCAACTGCTTCTAACATCCGAATTGTAGTTTTGCCCGAATTCCCGAGGTTACTGCAGAATCTTAATGTACACCCCGACTGTTGACGGGGCTCAACAGCACACGGGTTCTCGGATAAATTCTGGAGCCACAACCAGAGCCCGAGCTTGAGGGCTACTAAATCATCAGGTTTTCGTATCTGTGGGTTTAAAAGAGAGTATTGCGAGTCGGGCGCTCTGCTTTTTCAATGTCTCGTCTCTTTTAGTCTATGGGCAGGCAGAGTGATATTTCTATTCATTTCTAAGGGACGCGAATTATGAGACTTTATTGTGTTTTTTTTTTCCCAAGGCGGCCAAGTCCGCTAGTTAACATGAAAAATAGACAGTGACGAAGAATTGGCATTTCTGGCGTTGATTTAGTTCTAGAGCCCGGTTTGTGATATTACTAGCTTGAGTGCCACAACACGGCGTATGTAGAGCATTACGAAGCAGTCTTCGTAGCCTTGGTTCTCAACTTCATCATCAAGAATACCAGAACATACGAGCTGATGCAAAAGAGGGCGGTGATTCCGACCTGCGCGAAAAGGTTAGCATGCCAACTCATTACAACTCATGTTTTTCCACAACTTACATCTCTCCATCCATAGTATCGCTTGTTGATGTTCAGCGTCCTCAGATAATCAGCCCCAGAACTGTACGGGCAGTACTGACAAGACGACGTCGACGACGAGTCGACAACATAGCCAGCTTCGGTGGACAGGAAGTCGGCCATATACTCGCCGCACGTTGCGTTAGACGGCAGCGGGATCGTGGTGAGCTCCGAGTGTTTGCACTGGACCACGACATCCCAGACGACGGGCTCGAGCAGCCCGCCGATCAGGTAGTTGAAGGGGTCGAGGTAGTACAGCCAGTACCGCCAGAACGGCTGGATATACGAGTACGGCACGACCACGCCGCAGAAGTTGACCAGGGCTGCGCCGATGATGATGGGGTTGGCCAGGGCGGCGAAGAAGTCGTTGGGACTGTAAGCGGCAATGGCCTGGACGGAATGTTAGTTGCTGGGCAATTCCAATGAATTCAGAGAAAGACTTACTTGGCCAATCGATGTATAAAGAAACTCATAGACTAGCAGCCCATTAGCTTACAGTAATCAGATTCAGAGATAGAGATACTTACGTAGCATCTGGAGGTAGACCTGTCCCGACGCACTCGCCTTGACGGGGAATCCAACAGTGAAATACCAGCATGCAAAGTACAACGTTCCACAGACGATCAATACCGGAATCTCGGACACAAGCTGAGCAGTGACGAACGCCAGCCACGTGTACGTCTTGGCCTTCTTCTCGCGCGTCTCGAAAAGATCGCGGTTGGCGATGAACATGGGCTGCAGCTGGTTGATGCATCCGGGCGCCACAAACACAAAGTTGAAGACGGCCATGAGCCGCAGCTGCAGGTCGAACGAGCCGTCGCCGATCATCCAAAAGGTGAAGCCGCCGAACAGGGCGTTGGAGATGTGCAGGCCCATCTTGTTCCAAACGTAGTCGGGGTTGCGCCAGAGCGCGACCACCTGGCGCTTGGTGACCAGCTGTATTTGGTACGCGAGCGGCGCGGCAAAGTCTCGCTCGTCTTCTTCCGAAGCAGCGGTCGGGGTCTTGTTCGTCTGCGCTTGCTCTTGGCGGTTCATTTCCTCCAGCTCCGCCAGCGATTGTTTCTTCTCTTCCGACTCCAGCCACAGCTGCGGCCAGTCGGTCTCGGTGCCGAACCTGCCCTGCACCACGTCGACGACGTGCTCGGCGGGATTGGCATCTAGAGGGCACGGGATGCCTCTCTGAGCAAAATAGTCGACGACTGTAGACGAATCCTCGCCGATGGGCCCAAAGTACGTCGTTCTGCCCCCCTTGGCCAGCAGGAGGAGCACGTCAAACGCGTTGAACAGAGCCGCCGATGGCTGGTGGATGGTGGCGATGATGGTCTGTCCCGACGCGGCGAGTTTTTGCATGAACCTGCAAATGTTGAAGGCAGACTGGCCGTCGAGACCGGAAGTCGGCTCATCGAGGAACAGCAGAGACGGCTTGGCGACGAGCTCGGTGGCGATAGTCAACCGTTTGCGCTGCTCAATTGACAATCCGGAACCGGTAGCTGTCACTCAATGTTAGAATTGTTTTAGGCCTCTTTTGCGTAATACTTACTGCCAACAAGAGCGTGCTGCAACGGTGTGAGCTCTAACAGGTCCATGATACGCTCTACATATTCGATCTTCTCAATATCAGGTATCTCATGCTTCTGACGCAGTCTCGCCGAGAAGATGAGAGCCTCCCGGACGGTAGCCGTCGCCTCGTGGACGTCGTTTTGTTCACAGTAGCCAGTCATGCGCTGGAAGCTGATGCCCTGCGGCTGTCCGTTGACCATGATGCTTCCCTCGATCCGGCCGCTGTCTTTACGCTGCGCGAGGACATCCATTAGGGTCGTCTTGCCGGCGCCCGAACTGCCCATAAGAGCGACAAGCTGGCCTGGCTTCACGAAGCCTGAGACGTCTTGAAGCAGCTGCTTCTCGCTGCCCATGTGGTGGACAAAGTAGTTGATGTTCTTGAAGGTGAAGACCGTCTTGTCGATGGACACCTCGGGTGCACCTCCGGAAGACGACGCCGAGCTGGCCTGCTTTTCGCTGTCCTTGAGCATCTCGGTCTCCCTGTTCCGGCTCCGCCGATCGAACCGGATCTTGGAGCCCGCGTCGGAGTGGGTGCGGATCTCGGCGCCGAGTGATGCCAGTGCGGCGAAGAAGATCCAGAAACCAATATTGATGCCCACATTTCGCCATATATGACTAGTATATATGCTATATTCGGAGCTCAAGAGAGCCGCGCCGTCGATTCTCGAGGAACCCGTCTCTGTGCCTGCCGTAGTACAGCCGCGAAACGACGAGTCTGCGTAAGCGGCGCCGTAGGGAACGTACTGCGGCTCGACGCAGCCCATGATGCGATCGGCCATATCGCTCGCCACGGCGGCCTCAAAGGCATATGTCGCGGGATTGATCCAGGAGATCCATCGGAACCAGACGTGCATCTGAGGGACCGGGATGAGATAGCCTGCATCAACGTTAGACTTTTACCACCATAAGATACATATACCATAAGTCGAGAACGTACCTGCATAAATCATCATGACCATTGTGCACCAACCGCTGATTTGAGAAGCTATGCCGAAATGAATAGACCACGCCCCTATCATCCTGAAGAAAGACGTAAATGATAGTATTGTGACCAGGTAGATGAACCACTGCGTGAAAAACTTGCTCCCGCTCATTTGAAAATCAACCATGAAGTAGAAGATGATCTCAAACAGAGACAGGGTGGTGACCACGAGCGGGATGTCGGTGATGGCGCAAGCGACCATGTGCGCCGCCGGCCTCGCAAAGCCGAGTCGCTTGTGCCGAGAGATGATGGGGCGACCCTTGAACGACGCCACGGTCTCGGACATGGAGTTGAGGCAGAAGAAGAGCAGAGGGAAGAACAGAGCGCCAAAGCGCATGAAGACGGAGTCGCTGTCGTTCGAGAGGTCGTAGAAGAGACTTCCGGTAACGAGACTCATGATCAGTGCGGACCCGATCTTCAAGCAGTTGGACCATCTGTCTCCCCAAATGATGCGGAATTGTCTGTTCCCACGTCAGTCTTTGGGTATAGCCGAGGTAGTTGAATTGTTGGTCCTGTCGTAAAGGCTTACCTGACTGTACATTGAATCACCTGTTTGGCGAACGAGACTTGATAGGGGCTGCTTTCGCGTGACAGCAAAGGTAGAGAGCGGTTCTTTTCGCCGTCGCGCGCTGCCTTCAGATTTGCCACCTCCCGGGACAGAGCGTCATCTTTCTTGGCAGCAATTTCCGACAGCATCCTGGAGTAGAGAGGGCTCCGTTTGTACGCATCCTCAAACTCGGCTGCGGAGCTAGGCACGCTGTTTTCGTGGCCCGCGGCGACTCTCCTCTCCGTGTGAACAGCGACAGAGGTGAGAAAGTCAGCAACATTGGCTCCGGGGGCACAGACGAAGCCCATATCCTCAAAATACGACTTTGCCTCGCCCGCCGGGCCGTAGTAGATCTCTCTTCCTTCTGCGAGAACCAGCACCTTGTCGAACTGCTTGAATATTCCGTTGCCCGCCTGGTAGAGCGTCGCGACGATGGTGCGCTGGTTCTCGTCGGCGGCTTTGCGCAGGACGCGGGCGAAGTCGAGGGCGTTGCTTGCGTCTAGGCCGCGGGTTGAGTTGTCCCAGCATTGCAAGGGTGCCTTGATGTCCACGCAATTAGATTTCATCGACCATATGAAGTAAGGATCCGGGTGGGAGGGCCTACTTGTGTGGCTAGAACCTCGGCCAGGGAGACTCGCTTTCTTTCGCCGCCGGATACACCTCGAACGAATTCATCGCCGACGATAGTATCCTTGGTGTGACCGATACCCAGTGCATCCAATGTTGATTCTGTAAGTTGAGTCTTGTATACATGAGGGTGTTCGCCGTCCGGTATTCCTTTGGGCAGCTTCGTTCCGGCCACAAAGTCTATCGTTTCGGAGACTTTCATCGTTGGGAAGTGCATGTCATCTGCACAATTGTGATTAATACTTGGGTGAATCAGAGAGCTGGCACTTGAAGTTGACATACCTTCGGTGTTCATGACAATATTTTGACGATACTGCCTAGCTTCTTTCGGGCCCATGTTGCCATAGGTGACGTTGCCGTGCACGCTGCTAAAGTCTTCTCGTTGGTTCGAAATGACTTTCAACAAAGATGTACAGCCCGAGCCTGGTCTACCTAAGACAAGCAACTATAGGAATATTAGTTGACAGTCATAGAAGAACAAGAAGCCACGCATACCGTTTCTCCAGGAGACACCTGTCCAGTGATCCCTTGGAGAATTTTCTATATCAAGGTCAGCTTCAAGCTTTGCTTCACTCTATGGTTTTCGAGAAATGACATACCCTTTTGGATTTGTTCGACGTGCCAAAGGATAGACAATCTCTAACGACAGACAGACACGTCGATCCAAAGTCTTCACCGAGACCATCGACTTCAACTGCCACATCCTTGAATGTCACTGTCAATTTCTTCAGCGTTTCTGCGGCCGTCGCGGCGATGCCGTTGCGTGCCTTGTGCAAATCATCATTGCTGTCAGAGGGCGATTGGGAAGACATGATGAGCTTGCCTATCAAAGCCCGCTGGATCATGGACAATTCAAGAAATTATCGATATAAATGATGGTGCTACACAAAAGTTCTTATAAGTCAAGTCGGAGCTAGCGGGTGCTGCCCTGTCTGTGCTAATCAATCCCGGGATAGGGTCACGATTCATCATCACAGTCACTCAACAATCATCCAGAGAGATGATCAGCGTACGCATTCAAATGCCGAAGCATCTCGGTCTCCGCGACTTCGCGTTCCTCGCAAGAGTATCAATCTGGTAGTCTAAAGGGACGGAAATACGGATGCAGAGTATAGAGACAATTCCACTTTTTGTTGCCTCGCACGTCCAAGGGCGATTACCGGATATACGGCTATCGTGGCTTCTGTGTACCCACAGCCACCGATTTCGCATGGTCGCTAGAATCCATCGGTCTAGCGCGGCGCCCACGCACTTCGGCACTACAGAAGCCCCCTAAGTCCACCTGGGCAGTGATTCACAACTTCAGCGCCTGTCAAGTTGAGCTCGGTGGTGGAAACCCCTCTTACTCCGTACATCCATCCTCATTCTCTTCATTTCGACCAGCGCAACCACAATGCAGAACGGAGTTGAGAGGATATCCAAGGCTTGCGACCCGTGTCGGACGCGGAAGATTAGGTGCAATGGACAAGAACCATGTCATCACTGCCAAAAAAAGCCGTCGACTTGCGTTTATCGCGTCCGCAACAGGATCAGGGCCCGGAAATCTGTCCAGCCAAAGGATTCTGCACCAGACAGTCATGTCGCGACACCTCAACAGCCACTGTCTAGTTCTGCTATCCTGTCTCCGAGGTCTGCCATTTTGTCCCCGGGACCTGCCATTGTGAGAGAAGCGGCGAAAGATACCCAACGCGACAGCAGTAAGGACGCGCCGCAGAAAGTGTACTCCGGAGTAATGGCCAGCCACTCTATTTCCGGCGAGTCGATAGGACCTGGGGGAAACTCGCAACTGTTCTACGGCCCCTCCTCGAACTTTGCCTTCTTGCAGCAATTGCACCGCAGCCTGCTGTTCTCTCATGGAACCGGCCGCGCCGGTGATCGCAATGTTCAGGAAGGCAGCGCAGGTCTAGATATGTTCATGCAACGATCAATCTTTTTCGGGATACCATCACAAGTAGACATGCTACTACTGTACCAGTCCTTCTCCACCCCATTGGTTGATGTACTCCCGCTTGCCGAAGCTCAGACCTACCTGGAATACTTCAAGGCTGCTTCGTATCATCTATTGCCCTTCTACACTATACCCGAGCTAGATCAGCTCCTTCATCAACTCTATGGAGACGAACCAGAGACACCCGGAAGTCTTCAAACCAAGGGGCTCATTCTGTCCATGATTGCCAATGGAGCGCTCCAAACAAGCCGTACCGCCCTGGCGGAGACTCTGTTCGCCCGAGCAAAGTTTCAGATGACCCTGTTCGAAGACACGGTCACGGTGAGTATGATTCAGTATTCACTTATTGCGGCAGACTACCAGCTTCACATGGGAAGGCCAAACTCGGCCTATCTCCATCTTGGCAATGCATGTAGACAAGCCTTTGCAATGGGATTACACAAGGAGCCCCCGCAGTCCAGTGTCCGGCCGGACAGTCTGGAAATGCAGCGTACGACAATGTGGTGCCTTTATTTCCACGAGAGGTGTGTACAGCCTCGATCGCCCCCTTTTCTCTTCCCTTCACAAGTGCAGATGTACTGATTCTCAAATTCAGTTGGCACGCATTGTCACTCGGAAGGAAAAGCGCTATCAAATACTCGGACATCGGCCGACCGTTTCCTTCGGCTCAGACATTGGTAGTCGACCTGAGTAGACTTGCTCATATCGCCGAGCAAGGTGCCGAAGCAATCTATGGTCGGCGTTACGACTCCTTGCGTCAGCTGTATCATGCAGCCGAGTCAATCCATGGTCAGCTCAAGCAGGTTTCCGAGCTGATAGGCATTGGCTCTGCGCCGCAGAAGAGCCTCAGCGACCCTGTGGCCTTGCAACAATTACACAACAGTGCGTCCTTGATATTATCAGCCTCCAGGTCTCGTTACTAACGTCTCTATCTAGTATACTATCACACCATTATACTCACGTTTAGACCATTCATAATCGCCGGTGCAGCCTACAATCCCGAAGGGGTTCAACCGCTTGGAGAACAGATGTGGCTCCGCCAAGCATGCCGCTCTGCCGTCGACGCCGCACAAGATTTGATCATGTTCAGCTGTACCAAAATCCGAACAGTTCCCACGTGCAAGGTGAGTCACTCCTCCTTTCTGCCGAACCCTTGAACGCGGGCTCACAGACTGTAGGCGCTACGTTTCAACGCATTCTTCCTTGAGTCAAGTTGTGCAGTGCTACTGTACGACATGCTTTGGCATCCTTCCAAGCACGAATGCCACTTGGAGTACATACAAATGACTCTCAATTGCCTGGAGAGCATGGTCCATGAGGAACCAATCGTGACTGCACGGGAGTCTATCCATCAGATCTTGTGCGCTGTGGAGAGCATGATCTCGAAACGATCAAACATGTCGACACCAGTCGATGCCGCTTCCAGCCTACTGCACTTCCCCAACGTTCAATTCCCACCCTCTGTGTCTGCAGAGTCACCATTAGCAGAGCAGCTCATCCACTTTAGCGATGCTATGGGTATTGGGAATCGGGATATGCAGCCACCAATGATGAATGCAGGAACCGGAGACCCGATGCAGACGAGCACCAATCCCGAGCTCAACGTATTCACGACTGATCTGCACAGCTTCTTTCCCTGTGATATAGAGACACCAGCGAGTTCCTAGATAGACTGACATGGTCAATGAGCCGGAATGGGTTTGATGGAATTACTGGCCCTAGCCTTTATTGTAATCACCATATTCAGATTCCTGTGTGGCCACTTGAAAACACTGTCTTTCAGACAGGCAATTGTTTGCGATCATGACCATCTATGGAACGTTATCTCTGGTAGCCACTTTTAGCATATTTGAGTCATAATGGGTACCAGGAAAATGATTGAGCCTGTCCTCGGATATACACTGACGTCTTCTCCTATTAATGTCTCGGAATAAACTAGGTATCCAGATATCAAACAGATCGGAGTAAGGCTGTTTGTTCATAAAGTTGGAGGGGTGGGGCGCGGACCGCGCACTAAAACAGTCGGGACGGACGGCTCTGGACTGGAAATCCGACACATGCAGGATTCGAACGTATAAAAAAATTCGAACGGTAGGTCTGCTGAACATGACTACCTTAATTGGCGATGATGGGATCTCAAAAAGGCTGAATACTTGCTTTACCATCTAAATCTCGTGGATCTCAACCGAATATACTCGCAATTGGACTCGCCAGACTGTTGTTCAATGCATGGAAGATGCGGCTTTGGAACAACATGGTGGCCTGCGATTTCAAGGTTAGGTACCTACCTAGGTAGACATCAGGCGTATTGAAGTCTGAAAAAATTTCTGAGTATGGGGTTTGAATGTCGCTTAAAAATAGAAAGAGGGTATTAATGAATTGCCGTCGAATACTGGTAAGAAGTGATTTATTCTACTTTGCATGCCTATCGAGAATCGATATACCTGTTCGACCCCCGAGTCTCCACCAGATGCCTACAGCTCCACTAAAAACTCACAGCTTCAGATTTCAGCACCCGATCAGCGCTCTGCATCTACGAACAACTTCACCCTTCTCTTCGGGGTACTGACCAATATCGCCGATGGCCGATATCAAGTTGGGCGATGAGCCTACGCGGCACGCAGATTGTTGTCTCAGCCTGTCCACGACGCTGCTCAACGTACTGACCTCGATCATAAACCGACGCGTCGGCTCAGACGCGCCCGGCGCAGACTCTGAGCACCTCGTCCTCTCGGTCGGCAGCGGATCGGGTCTACTCGAGGCGTTGCTTCTGCAGAAATGGACCGCCGACCCGAGGGACGACGTCTCTTCGGGTCTGTTCATTGAGGGCGTCGAAGTCCAGCAACAGTCCGGCAAGCCGTCGCTGCTGAATAAGTATCTGCCCGAGCAGCACCACTCCGCGGTCAAGGGCACGTGGGACCTGTCGCCCCGTGCCGCAGACGCGGCGGTTCTAACGTTCGTCTATCCCCGCAGCCCGGAGCTGGTGAGGCGGTATCTGGACGAGGCAACGACGCAGGCGCGGGGCCGGCTTGGGCTCGCCATCTGGCTGGGGCCCAAGTGTGACTGGGCCGACTTCGAGGGCGCTTTTACTGGGTATTCCGGATCGGATATGCGCGTGGTGCCCGACAATGAGAGTGGGTTGTTTGAGTATGAGATGATTGCTGTCCTCGAGAAGCAGGCTGGACTGGAGCCTTGATCATTGTCTCGGCTCAAACGTTTCGCTGTCAACACCGACGTCCATCTGTATGGCTCGATGCTCGAACAACACCGGAGAGCATGACTGGATCTGCGGATTTCTCAGTAGCCCTCTTCTCAGGGTTGCACCAATCCGGTGTGGCGAATCCCGTCTATCTTTCACCTCGGCCGCGATCGTCGAACTCTTCCTGTTAACACGAAGGCTGCAAACCATACGAATGAAAGATTCGGGGTCTATTTAGAGCCCGTCGACCCGAGAGCCTCTGATACCTGCGGCATCTCGAAAGATGAGAAGACCTATACCAAGCGCACGTATCATGGCAATGTCTTGGCTTCTTGGCAGATAAGTTTTGCTAGGCCTCGGTTCTCGGATGCTACTAAGCAGAGGTCACATACTCAGTTATAGAAGCCCCGCTTTCTCTTATGGTCATCACACTTCGCCTTAGCATACTGATGGCTACGACCACGAGTCTTCCTTGATAAGTATGCGACTCCCTCTTGACCAGGTGGTCAATAATGCAGATCAATTATGGATCATAATCATCTGCCACGATGAGCAAAACCACGGCACTACAAGATTCTGCAATCGCAGACAGCACCTCAGCAGACAGAGGCAAATGGGGCCAATACTATGCCCCCGTACTGGCACAATCTCCCGTCATCCAAAAGATTGTCGCTGAGAGCTGTTCCATGAATGGAGGCACCGCGGCCGTGCTTCTCCAAATCGCCAGCAGAGGCGTCGGGCTGGGCGTCGCGGCGCACAGCAGCTTCACAAAGCGGCCGGTCGAGCGAGCACGGCGCAGCATCGTCTACATCTACGCCATGGCCTTTGGCACGCCGGCCGAGCGGCGCCTCGTCACCGACGCCACGCACCGGGCCCACGCGCGCGTCAAGGGGTCCGGCTACGACGCCGACGACGTGGACCTGCAGCTGTGGGTCGCGGCCACGACCTACTGGTCGCTCGTCACCGGGTACGAGGAGACGTTCGGCAGGCTCGACGACGACACGGCCGAGCAGGCCTACAAGGAGTTCTCCGTCATGGCGACCGGGCTGCGCGTGCCTCCCGGCCGGTGGCCCAAGGACCGCCGGGGTTTTCAGGAGTACTGGGAGGAGACGATCGCGGAGCTCGACGTCACGCAGCCGGCCAAGGCGGTCGCCCAGGACGTCATTTATCCGGCGGGCCATCTTCCCTCGTGGGGTCTGTGGCTGTATGCCAAAGTGACGGGACCTTTGACCAGGATCGCGACTACGGAGCTGCTGCCCGAGAGGATTCGCAACGAGTTTGACATGCCGAGCACAGTTTACACTCGGACCATGTACGGGCTGTCTCGTGCACTGAACAGAATGCTGTATCCTTGGCTCCCGGAGGCCGTCAGGCACTTTCCTAAGAATTATTATATGCAAGACTTTAGGAGCCGTGTCGAGAGGGGAGCGAGGCTTTAGATTGGAGATGATGCGCAACTAGGGATACTATCTCAGGTCATTGTGCTTGCCCGTTCTACTCGCGTTCATGTGCTTGGAGATATGTAGTGTCAAGAAGTTCCGATTGAGGGGAGAGAGGTTTTAATAGGTCGGCTATGGTTCAAACGATGCAAAAAAAGAAAAAAGGAAAAAGTCCTTTGCAAAATTCACCCAGACATGCAGGACCTGAGCCCTGGACGAGATGCATACAGAAGCATCGCCCGAGCCTGGGCGGATTGACAGGACCGTACAGTTGTATGATGGTGAAAGCAGCTCTTGCAGTCAGAGCCATCGTACAGATGCAGAATCCACACTGTGCAGCTAAACAACAGCAATAATGGTAGTTCTTCTTTGAGAAGACAACATCCTATACTTGCCGTGTGATTGGACTTCGAATTTCCCCTTCAATTTCTCGCCAACAGGCCAATCGCCGACGTCACGTCCCGCGTACGCAGGCACTACCACGAACTGAAAAAGTCGCCTGTGACAAGGGGCCATGCGCGCGGCTCAGCTGAGAGGCCATCGGTGTAAGATGATTGGCCTCCGTGCGGGGGGCGGCTACACCAGGGCCCCCCCTAGCTCGCGGGTTTGGAAATCACGGCGAGAACTAACCGTGCGAATTGGGGGTGCGAGTGCGCGCCGTGTGTGACCCTCTCTGGGTGTCCTACATATCATGTCACCTATGTCTTGCGAAGGTGTCTGTAATAGGGAGGGCAATATGAGTCCTGCTGGGAGCGTTTGTTGGACAATTGTGCGCCGACCACAGGATATTATGGTAAATGGTTCCCTCCCTCTGGAAGCAGTAGCCTATTCGCTGGGGCTCGCCGTGCCGTTGTCGTGTGACTCGACCAGGCACAGGTTTTTTGAGTTTCAATTTCCAAGACAAGTGCTCTTGGTGGTGGCGCCCATGTTGATACATTCATAGTTAAAGAGAGGCCTGCTGCATCATGAAACGAATACGAATGGACTTTTTGCTGCTCCATCAAGTCTTCTTTGCCAATCGAGATTCAGGTACACGCTACGATGAAAACACCATATATATCCATCACCATTCTCTCCCTCCTCCTATCCGCCCTAGGCCAGCCTCCGCCGCCTGCTCCGGGCCCCGTCGCCGCCGTCCAGCCGCGGCAGGACCCCAACCCCGTCAACCTGCTCCTGGCCCTGGTCCTGCAGCTCTTCCCCATCAGCGTGCTGGTGCAGGACATGGGCGGCCTGGTCATGGACGCCGAGACGACCTTTGCCGAGATCGCGGGCTTCGCCACGACCGAGAACAACCTCTTGGATTTTTCGTCCTGCGCCGACGTCGTCGTCGTCTTTGCCCGCGGAACCTCGGAGCCCGGCAACGTCGGGTCGCTGGTCGGCCCGCCGTTCTTCGCGGAGCTGCGCCGGCGCCTCTCGGCCCGGGGCATGTCGCTCGCCGTGCAGGGTGTTGATGACTATGCCGCCGACGTCGAAGGTTTTCTCGAGGGCGGGGATGCCAAGGGTAGCCAGAGAATGTGAGTCTGTCCTCCCCTTCTACTTTTTGAGGTCGACATTGTTGCTTGCGGCCAAGTTCTGGGGAGACTGATCATCTGTTGTGGAAACTATAGGGCGAGCCTGATCACCCAGGCTCAAAAGCAGTGTCCATCTTCGAAGGTGATCATGTCTGGATATTCTCAAGGAGGCCAGGTCGTGCACAGCGCTGCCAAATCCTTGCCGTCAACCGCAATGAGCGCTCTGACTTCCATTGTGATCTTTGGCGACCCGGGTAAGTTGACAGAGAGTTCTCTAGTCCATGATGAATATTGGCGGGCTGATTGTGATCAAAAAGACGAGGGCTACCCAATCCAGGGAGCAGATGCCAGCAAAGTCCTGACCATTTGCCACACCGCGGATAATATCTGTGCTCATGGAGACTGGATCCATGTGCCTCATTTGACGTACCTTATTGATGCACCAGCAGCTGCAGATTTTGTAATGGATCGTATCTAAGTTTTCGAGAAGAATGTTTGCTTATTTACACGCACACGCTTCGTTTAGTGCGTGGCTTCCTATACGAAACTGCTATTTGTGGTTGGCTATGCCATACCTTACTCCCTCAGGTTCGCCTGCCGGAAGCTCCCAAAGGCAATACAGAAATGATACACGACTTCTGGTCGACAATTATATATGATTCATGAATAGAAGGAAATATTTTTCGAACAGACCACCAGGGTTCCGAATTCTGCTTAGGCGCCTACCTTTCGCGGACTCTTTGGGCTGTCCATGGAGCCGTACGCCGAGTCTGACACGTCCGATGAGTAAAGAAAGCATCCACTAGATGTTTCGGCGAAGATGTTTCCGTTGTTGCAATTCATATTTGAATCACAGAGAAAGCTCTCGAAATCGAAATCTTCGAACGCGGGCATATCGAACTGGAAAAGCTCGGGTTGCACATCCACCTGCGCCAGCGAAGTTTCGGGCTTCTTTTGCTTGTCGGACCACTGCTCCGTAATCTGTTTGAACCTTCCCTTGACGATCTCCACGAGGCTTTCTCGGGTCTCGTCGGCAAATTGTTCGAATCGGTCTTCGAGGTCATTTCGTACACCTGCCAAGAGTTCTTCCTCAAGGAACTTCATACCATCTTGGCTATAGCTTGGCACACGATTTGTATCTTCGTATTCGTAATCTTATTGACAGTTCAGCAACTGCATTGTCACTACAAAAGATGTATACTCACAAGGAGAAGGAATAACAGTGGCCTTTGGAAATATGGTGAGATAGACCTCTTTCCACCGCTCAGGGTCATCCGCCTTTCCTACTGGTTTCTTACGCAGCTTGAAGTATTGCGACTCGGTGATACCGTCCGTGGACTTGTCCTGGGAAACTTTACATGGTACATCTGCGCGTTGATGCTCCTCAAGCTGGTCACTGCCTGAGAATATTTCGCAACACCTGTTGCATTTGTTGTCCGGCTGCCTGTGAGCTCGGTAGATATGCTCCCTGTATCTCCGTTAGCTAATGGGCAGTTCAATCTATCATCAGAGCAGGCCACCAACTTTAGTCTGGAGATGGACGTATAGCCAGGGCCCGTACAAGCCTGGCGATCTTTGTACTTTGTCGGGTCGCGTTTGAAAAATGGACAAGCAAGTTTCATGGCCGGAGAAGATGAAAGTCTGGTTCTCTTCCCCCCTCGCTTATCCTGGTCGTTGCCATCACGGCCCGGATCGGATTCATCAAAGCTGCCTCGATCCAAGGCGCGCTTCTGCCGAGCTGGTTTCTGCGGCGTGCCGGCGTTGCTACCGGTGGATGAGGATGAGTGACTGCTGTTGCAGCGCTGGGAAGAGTTCCCAGCGCCATGTGCGTGAGCCGTAACGTCAAGGGAATCTATACATCCTTCAAGCATTTCCATTAGCTTATTGATCTCTTCACGCTTTCGTCGAGCCAGGTAGGCGTCGATGAAGCTTTGGCTGGTGGATTGATTGCTGCCTCCGCGTGAAGTTTTGGCAAGCTTGGATTTCATTTCCAGTGAGTCTGGGGGCGAGGTCAAAACGAAGACCAAGGTCGTCGCGAGAGGATTTGCTGGGACCACGGGGATGATAGTACTATTGCTCAGACTATCATTCTTGGTCCCCGCTGGGTATTTGAAGAGGCAGGACGTGTCAAACTTGATCGGTCCTGCTTTCTGTAGATTTCGTCAGTCGTTGTAATGATCAGACCCATGGTGGCAGAGATGCTGGGCTTACGGTTGTGTGAGTGTATCTCGGCGTAGACTTTCCGAGTTTGCGAGTCTTTGTGGCTTTCACAAAAGACTTGCTTATCTCCCTCAACTTCGAGAAGTATGTAAACGGACTCTGACGTTGGTGATTTGCGTGTATGCTCAATCTGGGTTTGCCGTTCTGGAGTGCCCTGTATTCAGAAGGATTCGCCAGCAGGTTCATCGTTCTGTGAGCAATAGCACATGAATGTATTAAGCGCCCAGAAAAATATTACGATGCATGATGAAATTCTGTAGTTGGTTGCTGGCTTTTGATCGAAAGAAAGAATTGATTTTATGAACGACCTGTCTCGATTGATCTCTGCGAAACCCGAGGGTGAAGATCTGGGGAATCCTGGAATCATCTGGTGAGGCTGAGAATGAGGGGGGTTTAAATGCGCGATAAGATGCACGAACACGTATCAAAAGGCGTACCGGCCACTACACTCGCATTCGCGAGCAACGGCAGATGAGAAGAAGGCTTTGGCTCTCCAATCAAGTATGCAGTGAGGTTTTTGGGGGCCATTGATCTGGCTTTGGGTTGCCTTGATTCTGGTGGAGTCCAATGTCGTGAGATGGTTCGCATGGGCGACTGCATGCGGAGCAGGTAGCTTCAGGTGCGACCGAATCCTTTCCTCCTCGGCCGGGCGTATTTCAACTTCGCATATGAGAATGATATTGCTCAAAAGGGTGAAGCCGCCTGCTCAAGTGCTCACACCGTATCCGAAGTCGGGGTCTTGCTCTTGCTCGGCATGCTTTCCCAGGCAGGAGCCAATCGCAGCGAAACAACCATTTCAGTCAGCAGAAGTATATCGTTCCTCACCTTCCCCTCGCAGTGGTTTGATCATACATATGTCGATGGTGACGCTCGATCTGATACCAATCCGCAGCCATGGATGGGAATATAATGACGTCGACGACCTGTGATTAGACGAAGGGGCCGGATAACTTGCTCAGCTCCCATTCTGGCGAAATATTGGTGTCGATTACGGGCCCCACGTGTTGGAAGTGATATTGAGATCGAGACCGAGATTCGAGACCGAGCAACATGAGGACGTTTCTGGTGAGAAGTGAGCAAAGGAAAGGCACTTCCTGCGCTCGCGGACGGGGTCTATTTAAGTTCACATCAATCCCCAGACCCGCGCCTTCTATATATGGCATCAGTCAGCATGGCTCGTCGCTCCTGCCTGGAGTTCCGCTCTTTTGCATCCAAAATTCAACACAAATAAATCCAATGACAGCTAACAAAGAGAAAAGATTTGCTCCACTTGCGAGTATTCTGTCATGGCTGAAAGGCGAATCAAACAATATCGACACTATCGTTGGTCCAATCGTTCAGAACGACCCACGCATTGGGCAGCAAGGCATGCGACAAACGACAGACATGCAATCGTGGCCTGCATCTGGGCTAACGAGTGACCTGGGTCTATCAGTCTCATTCTATATCTGTATCGTGGTCGAATAACTGTTTTGCATCTCAAACATGATTGCCTTGTTGCCTAGGATGCTTGAATGCTCTCATCGTACGGCTTGACAGAAAATGCCGGGGTGACTTGGCCAGTCACGGTGTTCATGGTATTCCGCCGCTCCAGGTGGTGAAAGCGATGCAGCTGCTGGCGGACTTGTGGCGTACCAATTTGCAATTGCTCCAGGATCTCACTCACTGCAGTATAGAGGATCTCAATACTGCCGTCCTCGATCTTGACCGCGATGCCCAAAGCTCCATCTGCGCCCAGCCGGGCGGTATCGTCCGAGGCACGGATGCCGACGCCGTAACACCCGTCGGCCCCTAATTTCCCGATCAGTGATGATCCGTACGCTCTCATCAAGTCCGTACAGAATCTATCGTCCCCTCCGACATATTCGGGGTGGGCGGCCATTGCATTGAAGATGCGTGCCATGTACCCGCGGCGCTTGCTGGCAGTATCACGACTTCCGTCCGCAGCATCAGCGAAGCTCGCGTACGTGCCAGCCATGCAGCGCAGAGGGTACGCAGGTGCTGGTAAGTTACAACCATCGAGAGCCCACTGTACCACGTCGCTGCCGATGTTCGGGGCCGCCAGGTCACTCACGACCTCCTTCACCCTAAGCTGCATGGGATGATCCGGAAGATGGTAATCCTCGATGGGCGCACCCAGGGCCTTGGCACCAGCGATCATACCACAGTGCTTGCCGGAGCAGTTGTTGCATGCCGGACCCGGAACGAAGTCGCTCTTGATCCAGGCACGGTTGACCTTGTCCGAGAGCGCAGCGTGGCCGCCGCATCGCAGATCCTCCTCCCTCGCGCCAATTGCCTTCAGCATTTCGTAGGTCCGCTCGAGATGGCGGTCCTCGCAGCTGTGCGAGGCAGACATCAATGCTAAGTCGGCTTCATCTACGACGGGACGGTCAAAGGCACCCGTCTCCAAAATTGCTAGAGTCTGAGCAGGCTTTGCCGCCGATCGAGCTAGAGTGACCCGGTGCGGGTTGCCGACTGAGAACAAAAGCTTGCCCTTGGCGTCGACTACTGCTGCGTGCACCTGATGACGGTTTTCGATGACACCGCCACGGTCTACCACGATGCATTCGCGATGATGCATCTTAATATGGAATGTCGTCAAAAAGTCGATAGAAGTGTGAATGCGTGTAAGAGTGGTAGGAGTGGGAGTATACTGAGACCGCTAGGTTAGCGGCTGGGCTGACGGTCAAATTGAAGACTGATGGGTTTGGTTCTGTTGATTGACCAAAGATAGCAATTGCGCAGGTCGACACCGGGATAGCTCGTACCAAAGCAACAGATCACCCAAAAAGTGACCGAAGGGCGCAGGCTCCACGGAGCTCTTTGGACTTCTCGATTAGTCATAGTGATGCGCGATATGTGCTACCAACGTACCAACCGGCGAGTATACGGAGGGTCTTAATAGGCGTGATGATGAACTTTTTCACGAGAACAAAAACAACATAAAATATGATACCGTACTGCCTCTGAAGATCACTGCTATTTGCGTCTTATCTTGCAATATATGCCCAAAGTCTTGGCAAATTATCATCCTCTTGCCGGTAGCCATTTTATACTCAGCTCGGGTCTGCCGCTTCTTCGTGAACCTTAATGCTCCCTTACTTTGGACCACTTCCGATCACCACCTGGACTTTCCCCTGAACATGGCATTTAGGTTTGATTCATCAGCTTTACTTTGTTCTTATAATCAGAACCTCAATTGTCAGCTGAAACATGGCAGCGTCTGCCCGAGCCGTTTTCCAACTTGGTGAATTTGTTAAATACTGCTTGCTCCCTGCAATCCGCGCGCGGCATGATAACGATGCTCAAGCGGATTCCTGGACTGCAAATTCCCAATCGGACTCATTTTGAAAAACCGACTGACTTGAAAAAGTATGAAGCTACAAGCCGTACCGACGCTCTTACGATGCGCACTCTTCTCATCCGTTGTGGTGGCATCGGCAGATCTGCATAGGCACAGACCCCGTGCCAGGTATAGCTGCAGCAAGAATTCCGACTTTCCAGCAATCACTGGATCGCTTAGTCGACCGATTGGTGACAAGAATGCTGGTCTTGGTGCATATGGCGACCTAGAAGATGATGCCGACTTGGAAGAATATGCAGTCGTCAATGAATTGGACTTGGCAGAAGATGGTCCTCCTGGGGACGGCGGCGAGTACGCTCATGGGTATCCTTCTGGCAACAACGACGAGGCTCTTTTTGGGGGCAATTTCGATTTCGTTGTCCCCGATGGATATGATTCTGAAGCAGACCGACACGGCAGCTCTCACGGTGGCCATTACTTGCAAGGCGCGTCCTGGGGACAAGACGAATCTCTAAAGGATGATACATCAATCGTCGGTGGCAGCTCTTCTGATTCTCGGGTATCTCAGGAATATGGAAGCAGTCATGACACCCATGATATCTACGGGCAAGATACCTCCAGGTCTACCACCAGTACCAGCGACTTGTCAGCCTCGAACTTACCCACCAACTTGCCGGATGGGGGCTTCGAGACAACGACATCTGACACCTCTACTGGTACTGTTGGTATTAGTACTACAACTACCCCGAGCACCATTGTCATCAACCTTAGCACCACGAGCACTGGACCTCTTCCATCAGCGACGCAAACACTCTGTCCCGACAACAACATGCAATGTGTTTCTGGCTTCTTGATAGGCTGCGCCGCAGTCCCTAACCTGGTGGATGTCGGACCGAACGTCCCTAAACGGATAGGAAGTGTGATCAACCCCCAAATATGTCATCAGTCATGTGTTGAGGATCCGCTATGTATGGCCTGGGAAGACACCGAAGAGCCTCTTTTCTTTGACGGCGGTTGCTATCATCATTTTCGAGCGTTTGTGCTGAATTCGACTGAGCCGTTTCTAAGCTCTCTGGGAATCAACTCCTTTGGCATCAGGGGTCTCTGTGATCTTGCCTTTCCGGATTCAACGCTTACCACGGCTGCGACCACGGCTGCGACGACACCATTGACGTCAAGCCAGTCATTCACATCCACCGATAAAGTGACATCGCCGTCCACTAGTAGCAACCTCGTGACTATTCCGACGTCTGATACCAGTCTATGCCCGCAATTGGACGGGCAGTGTCTGAACAGCAACGTAATCAGATGTGATAGGGACCTCGACAAGGATGCAGACCCAGAACACTCAGACTATAGCTGCCTGAGCCCTCTGCCCGCCATTACTTCAGAGCGCGAGTGCCACGAAGCCTGCCTGCCCAATTTCGCCTGCATCGGCTGGAAAATGACACAGGTACTGACGGGAACAGGCGCGCCCGAGTGTTGCCACGTCGAGGGCTCCCTTGAACTGCGCAACCCTCTCCCGCAGCAACTGCCTCTTGCATCATTCCCAGAATACAAGTCGTACGGTCTGCGGTTCAGCTGCGACGACGGGCGCCAGAGCGAGGAACTTTGCCCCATGGCGGAAAATACTTGCTTGGACGACTTCCTGATCAAGTGCGACCGCTTCCTGTTCGACGATTTGACCCCGGCAACCGCGGATTTCACCTTTGACTGGCACGACGAGATCTTCTCGCAGCTGGGCTGCCACCAGGCCTGCGCGGAGGACGCGACCTGTACGGCGTGGGGAGGGTATAGCGAGCCGCTCGACTCGGGCGAGGGGGGCGGCGAGCTGTTTGACTGCTATCACGTACACGCGCCGGTGGTGCTGCAGTCGCCGCTGCCGGATTTCGTGAGGGAGCCGGATCCCGGCAGCGCTGCTCGCTACGGCGTCCGAGGTGCCTGTCCGTGAGCGGTAGGATCTGGCATAGGGGAGGCCGTGGAGATGGGCGCATTTCCCGCGGCATGATCGTGCTGTTTCGGGGTTCCAATAAGACCGTATACATGAACATTTGACAGCTGAAACACAATGATCTTACAAAGGTCCCCGTACCTAAGTTATATCGGCGAGATTATGCTTTTTCTCTTTTTTGACAATGCCAAAATAATTTTTTTAATCAAAAACCAGCATACAATAATTTCCAATTTTTTTTTTTTTTTTTTTTTTAAAAAAAAAATTTCCCTGAATTCATTTGAATTTTCTTTCTCAAGCGGAATTTGCGCTCTTTGGACAAGACATATTCTGTCGTCCATAGGGAGACTTTTGTAAGTATAGTATCATAAGTATGGTCTTCTGTCGGCATTGCTTTTGAAGAACCGATTTGTGAGCAGCGAATGCGTATCATGTTTGTGCAAAGGACAATGGTGGTTTCTCTTCAGGTTGTGCTGGTGATGTTTGTGAATGTTGTACGGTATTGAGCAGCTGGGCACGAGTCCAGAGGACAATTCGCCGAAGTTGGTCAGATTTGCCCAGTTGGGAAATTCCCTCAGTTATGCGAGCGAATTACAATAAAGGAGTACGGATACTTGGTACCCATATTAGAAAGCTTTGAGCAGCCCGGTGGTGTAAAGGTCCGACTTGTAAACGCCGATGGCTTTGATTGCGCTCAATGCGGTCCTTACTCAGCCCGGTCCCGGACCGTCCGGAAGAAGTCTTTTATCAAAGAGAGAGCAAGAGAAACACACGGGAGCGCCTGGAAGCTTGGCTTGGCTGGAGGACGCGGAACAAGGTGGAGTCACAGATCCGTGATACCCTGCAGACTGTGGCTGTCTGAGAATGTGTCTGCGTTTTGTATTCCGAACAGGATCTGGCGATCAATTTCAATGCATCAATGGCTGGGCTCGGCTGGGTCGGCGGCAGGTTGCAGGCAGGATGCAAGGTGGTATGAAGTAGAGACACTGTAATTCTCGCAGCCAAATGTGCTTATCCCGAATACTGTACCAGACAGACATGACGGCATGCGGTCTATTAAATGGAAATGCCTTATATAATACAATACAATTAGGTTATCTGCACTGGAGACGTCGAGCAGAGTAACACCGATCATGGACATGTTACTCAGCGCATTTTTATGGGACTGGCCAGTCTTTTCATTCAATTCTCTGGGCTCGTGGACATCAGATATCTCATTTTCAGCACGACGTCACCGTCATTGCGGGGCAGTTTCGGAGGAGCTTTGGGTACCTCTTCCCTAGCCCCTCATCCACTCGACACACCTTGTTGAGCTATCGTGAAGCGGCATTGGTAGAAGGGAAGCTCCTGATTCCTCATTCTGCTTTCTGTGTAATCTGTACTGTGCACCCCTCCAATTCGGTTCCATTAAATACTTCAAGGTCCCGCCGACAATCGCAATTGTTATCGTTTTGATCTGTTCCCATTCATCACTCACTGAGACTCTCAACTGGCAAAAGGTAAGTCAAACCAGCTTTGTTTCTTCAGTGGCTGCAGAAGCACATCCCCCACCACTGTATCCGTACCTTGCTTGCCTCTGTTATTATCGCCGACAGGCTGGAAGCTTTTACCCCGCCAGCCATCTCTGGCAATCCTGGAAAGACACGCGCCTCACGTTTTACTTTATGTAACACGAACAGCACGCATCCTCCCGCCTTTTCCTGCTTCATAAGCTCCAAGTCCCTTACCCAACCTCGAGCTTCTTGCATCTTCCATTTCACAAAACTCGAAAACCATTTCTTTCGGCGACGGACTCACTGACTGACTGCCATTTCAGCTTCGAGAGCCACCACTCACCCATTCTCTCTCTCGACACTCACTACCCGAAAGCTCCCCAATTCCAAAATGCCTCAACCGACCTCCCTTTCGGCCTGGCAGGACCTCGAGAGCCACTTCAAGACGGTCGGTAAGACCTTTGTCTTGAAGGAGGCCTTTGCTCAGGACCCCGAGCGCTACTCCAAGCTCTCCAAGACCTTCCACGACACCCCCTCCCAGACCGACATCCTCTTTGACTTCAGCAAGAACTTGGTCACCCCCGAGACCATTGACCTGCTTGTCAAGCTCGCCGAGCAGGCCGGCCTCGAGAAGAAGCGTGACGCCCTGTTCGCCGGCGAGAAGATCAACTTCACAGAAGACCGTGCCGTCTACCACCCCGCCCTGCGCAATGTCGGCGGCTGGGACATGAAGGTCAACGGCCAGGATGTCATGAACAACGAGGGCGGTGTCAACGAGGTCCTGAACCACATGAAAGAGTTCTCCGAGCAGGTCCGAAGCGGCGAGTGGAAGGGTTTCACCGGAAAGAAGCTCACCAACATTGTCAACATTGGTATCGGTGGCTCTGACCTGTAAGTTATGGTCTCTCAGCGCTCTCTGTCGAGTTTGTCATGCTCACATTGAAAAAATAGGGGCCCCGTCATGGTTACCGAGGCCTTGAAGTTCTACGGTGCCGACGACATGACTCTGCACTTTGTTTCCAACATTGACGGTACTCACATGGCCGAGGCTCTGAAGGCCTCCGACCCCGAGACCACTCTGTTCCTGGTTGCCTCAAAGACCTTCACCACTGCCGAGACGTGCACCAACGCCAACACTGCCAAGACCTGGTTCCTCGAGAAGACTGGCAACAAGGGCGAGATCGCCAAGCACTTTGTTGCTCTGTCCACCAACACCGAGGAGGTCACCAAGTTCGGTATCGACAGCAAGAACATGTTCGGCTTCGAGAGCTGGGTCGGTGGCCGATACTCTGTCTGGAGTGCCATTGGTCTGAGTGTCGCCCTCTACATTGGCTACGACAACTTCCACAAGTTCCTGGCTGGTGCCCACGAGATGGACAAGCACTTCCGCGAGACTCCTCTCAAGGACAACATTCCCGTTCTCGGTGGTCTGCTGAGTGTCTGGTACAGTGACTTCTTCGCTGCTCAGACGCACTTGGTCGCTCCGTAAGTCATTACACTCGCAGCATGTGCAAGCTATATATACTGACTGCATTTCCAGCTTCGACCAGTACCTCCACCGCTTCCCTGCCTACCTCCAGCAGCTGTCCATGGAGTCCAACGGCAAAACCATTACCTCGGACGGATCCCCGGCCAAGTACACCACCGGACCCATCCTGTTCGGCGAGCCCTGCACAAACGCTCAGCACTCCTTCTTTCAGCTTGTCCACCAGGGAACCAAGCTGATCCCCACCGACTTCATCTTGGCCGCCAAGTCTCACAACCCCATCACCGACAACCTCCACCAGAAGATGCTTGCATCCAACTACTTTGCTCAGGCCGAGGCCCTGATGATCGGCAAGACCGCCGACCAGGTCAAGGCTGAGGGAACTCCCGAGAACTTGGTGCCACACAAGGTCTTTATGGGCAACCGACCCACCACCTCGATTCTCGTTGGCGGCAGCATCGGCCCCGCCGAGCTTGGTGCTTTGATTGTCTACTACGAGCACCTCACCTTCACCGAGGGTGCCATCTGGGACATCAACTCCTTCGACCAGTGGGGTGTTGAGCTGGGCAAGGTTCTCGCCAAGAAGATTCTCAAGGAGCTCGACGAGCCCGGCAACGGCGAGGGACACGACGCCAGCACTGGCAGCTTGATCGGTGCTTTCAAGAAGTACGCTTCGCTATGACTAGATTCCGACAAGGACGATGTAATTGAAGGGAGAGCTAGACTGTGAGTCCTTGGGATGTCCACATCTGATTCAAGGACATCGCTCTGGCGTGTGCATTTGACTAGGTAGGGAGACAAAAACAGGGTTTGACGATTTATGACGATTGGTGTTTTTGACGTTCATCCCATAGCGTAATGGGAAATTACAGTACAAGGTAGATATTATACCAAATCCTCGAGCAGGCGAACTTTCTTTTTGACCATGCTCCTATTGACTATTTGTGACGCTGGTTCTTGTTGTGTTATCGGTAAGGCTAAGCGAGGCTAGTGCACCCGAAACCAAAATCACAATTACCTTGGGTGAAGGGCATATGGTCAAATGACTTGATGAACAAGATTTTAGCATTGCCCTATGATTCCAACCTACAACTACAAATTGGTTCCACTTTGGTATACTATACTTGCAAAAGTCTCCGTATCGACTACGGAATATGCTTTGTCCGAAGGTCGCAAATCTACCGCTTAAGAAAAAGAAATATTCGATTCGGATGAATCTTGGGAATATAAAATTATTTCCGAAATCTTTCAAACTATTTCTGCAAAATAATTTTATTTCATATAACGTAAAAGGAAAAAAAATGTGTCCTCGCCAATGCGACCTAGGTACGGAGACTCTTGTAAGATTATTGTAGCGATGAAGGTATCCATAGTAACAATACTATACCTTTATGCTTGGAAGTTGTTCGTGCCTTTGAATTCTTTATTTCATGTTTACTGGACTCGTATGGTTGACTCGGAGTAGTGATTGTTTGCTGAGGAAGCCATGATTCATTCCAAGCGGAATCATTCAAGATATCTTGTTTGGTAAACCAAAAGTTCCGATGTTGGTGCAAAGCCGGATACCGTCTGGCCTATGCCATGTTAATTCAGGTTCCCATCGACGCAAAGACCGTGGCCAGCTAGCCCTTGGACACGGAGATCTTTTCGCAAACTTACACATCCGCCAATGATACTCTGCAGCATTCGTGCCAATACACTCCAGGGGAAGACTCTGACATCACGTTCAATGTTCCTTGGCTTCGGGTTCGGAAACGCCATGATGAGTCGGAAGAAAGTCTCCGTGTCCGGGTCGTCGCGCTTCACTACCAGCGGCCCGAAGCCCTGCAATGTCTCGCGGAGCTGGTTCTTCTCTTCCACGCAGAAGCGCATCGGGGCCGCGAGCAGCCCCTCGAACAGCGCGACGACGTCGACGCTGGTGACGAACCAGTCGCCCCGTTCCGCCCAGTAGATGCAGCTGGCGCACAGGCTGTTCCCTGGATCCTCGCCCGCGGCGAGCGGGCGGGAGGACAGAAACTGCAGTGTCTGTTCCAGCCGTTGCGCAAAGACGACGACGCGCCGGCGCGCGTCGAGCTCGGCCGGCGTCCACTGGTCCGCCATGGAGGACAGGTCGTCGGGGATGAGCAGCGTCGACGCGGAGCCGGCGGCCGACTGTGGATCATGCGTCTGAGTCTGCCGAAACGTGCTGCCGTGGGGGGAGCTGGGTTTGCAGTAGAAGAGTTCGCTCGATCTCTTCGGTTTGTTGCAGGCCTCTAGGAGTGTCTGGACTTGGGCTGTCACTCCGAGGTGCTCGGTCGAGCCCGCGGATGTCAGCATGGACTCGAAGATTTCGCAGAGGTCGATGATGTTGGATGCTAGAGCATCTGCGAGAGCGGATGCCCCCTCGGTCTGGTTGAAATGGGCAGACATGGTGGAGAGAAGATGTGCAAGAGTTGGGATACGTGGATCAAGTGGTGATGAGGATGGTAAGTACTGGTTTCTCAGCTGTTGAAGAGGTTCTTATATAAAAATCGTATTACTATGGAACAGCCAATGAAGTAGTGCTGCCTAGCGAAGGGATAGTTGGTGCAGCAGATGTCTCTCAGGTCGAACGCCACGATTTTTGTTTGTTGTCCCTCGCTGTAGTGTGTGTCTGTGAGCTGAGATGTATCTCCAGAAAAGAAAGCGTGATATGCCGTGGTTGAATTGATAAAATAGATTTGCTTCTTGAAATGCACAATAAAAACAAAGAGTGTCCAATATATGCAAAATATCTCGTGCCATATGGTCTGTTTATATTGTACCGTGCTACGATAAATCCCAACTTGTGCTGGCGCCCCAATGTAAAAAGTATTATAACCACTTATTAAAAAGACCGCGAATGGCTCACGGTTGTTGGATTGAGCTTACAAAAGCTGATTACCAACTTGTGTGAAATTGTGCATTCCACAGGCAGATCACCGTGAGTTGACAGAGTTCGGATGCATCTCATATGTCTTCTGCTCAAGCCTAGTATCGCTATTGCACTGATGTAGTTTTCATCCAAAATCCTGGAAACTTAAACTGGTGTGGCCTCGAAGGACGAATGGATGTAGGACGCAGAGTCGCTACTATGAATATATAACATTGATTGTGCAACGCCTCTCTACCACAGCTTGCTCGAATCGATTCGTATTTCTTTCCAAGCTGGTTCTTCAATACCCAAATAATTCAAAGCCGGAATCATGTCAGCCATTTCCTGCTGCTGTTGGGCCAATGAGGATATCCCAGATGCTTCCAGCGATGTGTGTATAATCAATTATCATACTGTTGTAAAGGCTGATGATTAGTCTTCGTGGCAACAAAATCAAGAGTGAGTGGGGATTTCATACTAGTCCTCATCATCAATTTGACATGACAACAGACTGCACGAATACGGGACGGGATGCGTAAATAGCTCGAAATAAGTTCGTATTGCAACCAGTTTACCAAAGATGACTTGCTTGTATGTTCAAGTTAGGTGGTTGTGGGGAAATGAACACTGCAAACCAATTGATAGCTGCCCCTACTCGGTACTCCGTACAAGCTTCAAGCTCGTATTATTGTTGGCGAGGCACAGCAGGCGGCCAGAAGATACACCGTGGCAGTGAGTTTATTCCCGGGAACGACGCGTGATTCGATCCTGTTGGATCCGGAATCTGAGTAAGGAACCCCCACTCTCCCCAGAAATGCAACCTCATGTTCTGAGCTTTATGAAAATGTGTTGACAAGAGATGATTGAGGCCTAAAGCACGTGTAACTATTTGATTCGAGTCATCAAACATGATCCTTTCGGTCCTTCAGAATCGTGTGCACTGCTAGTAGAGACGGTTCCTGAAAAACTCTTGGCAATTGACGTCACGTTGAATAGCAAATCGGTCTTGTTTATTCACAAGTCAAAATCCCGCGAAAGACGCAAACCATCCAGCTGGGCCCTGCATATTTCTGACATATGCAAAGAGCGCGCGCTTCCGCTGCAACTTGCGGATCTTTGCCTATCGCCATCCGCATGATAGATTCATCCGGCAATCAGCAATCCGTTTTCTGAGCCGCCATCTTGCCATTGCGTTCCTGATGCCGGGGCTCTTTTCCTTTTCGGCGGGCAAACCCGTTGCTAAACCGTGTTGAGTATGACTCGTGCGCCGTTACCAAGAGGTCAGGGGTGCTTATCGCAGGTTTGTGGATATTTTGCTATGGATCAATTTGGTCGACTCCACAAAACGGCGATGGCGATGATCACCCCTTGTCCACAGTTGCCTCCGGGGGTTGGAGCCCGGCCGGGGTTGACAGGTCTTTGAAAAAGGAACGTGCCCCTACCTACTACCTACAATTCTTGGCCGGGGTCCTTCTTGTTTTGATACACTCTTGCTGCGGTGGTCGTTTTGGAGTCAGTAATTCGCTGTTGTCGTCGTCGCTGTTATTGCTGTTGTCAAGGTCGCGTCTGAGCTGCACTCTAAGAAGTCGTGGTATTCTCCGGACATAAAGAAGTTCAGAGCTTTATACTCCTCATCGGCAAGGATTCCCTTCATAATGCCTTCTTCGAGATCCTTGGTGGGCGCGGCCGTGCTCCTGGGCGCCTCCGCAGTCAATGCCCAGATGAGCACAACCACCTGCGCCGAAGTGCACATCTTTTTGGCAAAGGGCAACAACGAGCCCTACCCGGGCCGACAGGGCAAGCTGGTCACAGCCATCTGTGACGGCCTCGCGTCGTGCGACTACGAGGATATCGTCATGGACAACATGATCGACGATGAGTACTGCGGTGCTGTTTATCAGGGAGCGACCAACGGCTACAGCCAAATCAATGACTACAACTCGAGGTGTCCCGACGCCAAACTCGTCCTCAGCGGTTACAGTCAGGGTGGTCATGTCGCGAGTGATATTCTCGGAGGTGGAGGCGGCACGTTCTATAATGGCTGCACCGAGGATACGACGCCACAGCTGAGCGCGGACAGTGATGCCGGAAAGATGAGTAAGTCACTATATATTGACTATCATTTCCAAAACGAATTATTACTAACACAAATCAATCGTATAGTCAAGGCAGCTCTCACATTCGGCAACGTCCGGCACACGGGCAACCAGCCATACAACTACGAGTCGGGCTCGGCCGACGATGGCTACTTCCCGCGAGACTCTGCCATGCAGGCCCTGCTGGACACATACGAAGGCGTCTGGCGGGACTACTGCGTCAGCGGCGACCCCATCTGCGCGCAGGGCGATACCGTCGCCGACCACCTGTCGTACTTTGACGTCTTTACCGACTCCGCCGCCGACTATGTCAAGGGTCTGGTCGATGCGGAGACGTGCGACGACTGTACGACATCCGTGAGCGTCGGCACTGCCACCGGCTCTGCATCCGCGTCTGCTTCCGCTACTGGGACTGCCTCGGCCACGGGCACGACCCTGCAGACGGCATCTCCCACGAGCGGCGCGACGACCACGACTACTCTGCCCGAGGCCACCGCCTCGACGACGGAGAACCTCTCGTCTACGCCCACGGCCTCGGCGACGGCCTCGGCGTCGAGCACCGGCAGCAGTGGATCGACTACCAACTCAGAGTCGATGAGCATCTTCAGCCTGGTCATTGCAGCAGGCTTTGCCTTTTTCCTCGTATAATGGAAGGACTTTGCTTTCCGACACTTGGTTTAGAATACGAGCATAGATATATGGGAATGCATCATGATGGCGTTTAGGGACATGGTCAAGGGAAAACAAGATAAACCTTAATATTCATCACAAATTGCGTCACATTGCGCGAAAATACTGCAACATCATTTCATTTGCTCGTGAGAACAGAACCAGGGGAAGATTAAAATGCTTGCATGATCTGACTGCAAGAACTTGCTATTTGCTGTCAGAAATCAATGTCAGACTAAATAAAGACACATGCAATTCATCTACTTGACTCATGACGGAGTCGCAGTTGGGTATAAGTAGCGCTCCAAATTCTCTCCATCACTGACATGTTGAATACTCCTTCTACATACTGATCGTCCACATATAAAACATACCAACAGCTCCATACACTCCACTGGGGAATCTCTTGAAGTATAGCCTTCTGATGGCAGTCATCAGGGCTCAAGGTCGTGAAGTCCTTTTACAAGGTCTAACACCCATGCACCGCTGCACGGCGATGATGTATTTGACGCTACTCAACTACACATAGGCAACACCGTCGTTGACCGTCGATTCAACTTCCCGGGTGATTAGAACACATCGTCTAGCAACTTACAGTATGCGATAACCTACGAGTGACTACGCCTGTTTATCAATTGACAGCTCATTATGTAATCAGAATAAGAAATTATTTCGTGAGAGTATTCGTATATTTGGAGCTACATCGTACATCTTTGCGCTCACTAAAAGGCAAGTTTACAGGCGAGCCAACAGACAAACTGGGTATCAAAACTAGAAGACAGGAATATCAATCAAGCGACATAAGAGTCCGCTTCAATATGGAAAACGACCTTACGGCGTTGTCCACTGCGAGACGGATGGCGCCGCCACATGAGCGTTGAAAAGTCGTGTTGCGAAGTTTATAGGTGACCCCTAATGTGGAGGATTCAATTCAGAGGCGAGCTTCATCTCCGACAGAATATCACGGACGCTTGTGTTCGGGAGTCTCTGGTATCTCCATGGCCAGATCCCGTGTCTTTGTATCATTGGAGTCGTCGAGTGGCATCGTTCCCGAAAGCCGACGACGTGCTGTGTACAGGGAGTCTACTGGAAGCGAAAGGCGCTGTTCGCCCCAAAACGGACTTGTTCTTGCTCATGGGAGTGTCAGCCCGGGAAGGCTTTGCCGGTGAGAACGGTATGGCCGACGTCGCAGTAAAGTTATGACCGCGGAACGGGGCCGGTGTGTCTACCGTATTCGGAGTCATCCATTTTGTGGGCGCTGTTTGGGGCACGGCCTGGGGTTCTGGACCTTCGGGCTGATACGGGATGAAGAGAGGAGAATCATGTGAGACCTCTACACTTGGCGGCTCACGGGCAGGCGTGACTGGTACATCAGTAGACGAGGTTTCTGGCATATCGAATGCAACCTCTGTCGGGTTGTTTTCCTTCTGAGGTGTGGCCAGCAAATGTTGGGGATCTTCCATAGTTGGGGTAGAGTCCATGTCGCGAGAATCAGAGCTGGGGACTTGATTCTCTTCAGGAGGAGACTTCATCGGCGCATCGTCCATCTGTGGCAGGCTGTGCTGTGCCGTTGCCACGTCGGGCTCCGCCACAGGTGCGGGAGGATCCTCGTGGACTGGCGTCGCAGTTGCTGATTCTCTCTCCTTAGCAGCCTTCTCTCGCGCCTGTTTCATCTCCTTTGTCACAACATTAATCTTGATTTTCTTCATGCCACTAGTGATGTTGTTGATATCATTTCCAGAATCAGGTGTAGCATTAGATGATGCTCTGGCGGGCTCTGTGGATGAGGAAGCAGCTCTTTCTTGGTTGTCCGATTTCCGGGCTGGGCTAGATGGTTTACTGGCTTGTGCAGATGATCGACTGGCAGCCAAGCCTTTGCCCTTGACGTCTTTCTTTGGAGCCCTGGGAGCGGCAGGTTTTGTTTTCCTCGCACTGGCACCCACAGACTTGGTGCTATCTTTTCGATTTACTGCGGGTCGTATCTTGGGATTGGATAGTGGTCCGGTAGAGGTCCTCATGCTGAGAGATGTGTCCGGGCGATCTGTCTGCGCGGTTCCGGGACGGTCCAAGACATCGAGCGAGTGTTCGCTTGCTGGCCCGTACGGAACAGATGTATCGGTAGTCATGGTGCTTATAGCAGACGATGCACTCAATCTGCGACTGTGCTGACGACTATGTGTTGATCCTGTGGGATTCGGGAGACCACGTGCAGAAGCCTAAGTAACATTAGTTTCGCGAGACGTCAGTATTATCGAGCTGAAAGTGCTCACCTTGTCAGTAGCAAGAATTGCAGCACCTCCGACTGTCCTCCTTCGGTGCTTGTTAGGATCCTCAGGTTCGATGTATGAGACAGGCTTGCGTTCGCGGCCGCTCTTCCGTAGGGCAGGTACACTGAACCCATCATTGGGCTGATCGCTAGGACTTGTGGATGACCTCAACTTTTCGCGCTCCTTTTCTTCCTTGGACTGTTTCTGCTCTCTCTTGATGCGAGTCTCCTCTGACTTCAGGGCGTCCCACGTGATACTGTCAACGTGACCACCAACAGGAATGAGAAGTCTGCTTAGTTCCAGAGTTGCTGTAGGCCAGTACACCATAGGAGGCGGAGGGGTAGGTGCTCGGTAGATGACTCGTGTCTCAGCATCAGCATTGGATAAGCCCGACACTGTGCGACGAATCTTGGCAAGCTCTGTGACTTTTGCATTCGAAGATTGCGTGGGCGAACAGTACGTTGGAATAGGACCTTCACGAACTGGAAGACGCTGCGGCTTCTGGACAATCCGAGAAGCGTCCAGGCGGTCCAGCTCGGACACGCTCCACCAAGAAGACTCATACGGAAACCCAGCAGTCTTACTCCTGGGATCAGACGAGTCGACCGAGGAAATGGTGCTTCGCCGGCCGAGAGGGCTCGCGCTTACGCTGATGCGACGACTTCCAGTACGACTGTGACCATTGACCGCGTCGTCCTTGGCACGCACATCACCACCGGCAAGGCCACTGATATGAGCCAGGACGCCTGACGATAGAGCACGATCGCTGTAGCCACCCTCGAGGCAGCTTACGATCCGACCATCCACGGCGAGGCCCTCTTCGAATGACATTTTGACGACATCACGACTGATTCGAGCATAGAACTCAGTAGGTACATTAACTTTGTGACGCTGCATGCCAGGTGATTCGAACTCGCTGGCATCGAAGCCGGCAGAGAAGAAGATGGCAGCCCTGGGCTCCTGACCAGCAGCTCTGCATTTCTCCGTCTCGCGGCGGAGGAAAGCCCGCGCCTTTTCCAGCACGATTATGATTCGGGTTCGGTACTGAAACCAGAAGTCGGGGTGATCCTTCCACTGCTGCAAGTGTACATTCCATATTGTCTGAGAAAAGGCATCTTCGATACAGAGACTGGCTTTCTTAACGGCCTCCAGGTCGCCTTGCTCACAGGGATATGATTGAATGTCGTGGAGACTGAAGTAGCCAATACTGCTCTTCTTCCACTGGGCAGCGTTACCCTTTGACCAATGTTTGCGTTGGTTATACTCCCACGCAATGTCTTGAGAGCCATCTCCATGGTGAAGGTCAAAGTCGATGATAGCTGCATGCGTCAGACCATGATTTAAGAATCCATGCATGATTCCAACGTGCACGTTGTTCAGCCAGCAGAAGCCGTGAGGAAAGCTGGTATCACAATGATGACCAGGTGGTCGCACAGCCACAAACACTCTCTTGGTGGCAGAGCCCGAGAAGACGGCGTCGACTGCGTCGCATGTCGCACCCAGGGCACCTTCGAATGCTGAGAGTGACTCGGGCGAAAGATAGAGATCTCCCTTATGAAACGGCTCTGGAGCTTTCGCGCCATGTCCTCGGTCAATGTCGGGGCGTTGGATTTCAAGACTGCCAGCCTGCAATTTCGATTCCGCAGCACCACAAAGCATTGCCAGTTCCTCCATCCACTTTGCGCCGTGTACATTAGTGACCGCTGGGGAGTTAAGGGCGAGTTTGCGATCCGTTTTGCGTATGTCGAAAGGCACCTGCAGTGTACTTGGATCTAGATCGGCGTCGATCGGAACCTTTCCATCCTGGTGTCTTTCGCCCAGTCGCACATAAGCCATGGCGACACCCGTGTAGACAGCCTGCAATCTTTCCGGGCGCTCAACAATGGTGGCAAGATTGCCCTTGCCGGCAAAGGGTCTTTGGTACCTGTGGTTGTAGCAAGCATCTTGTAGTATGACGAGTGTCTCTGTTGCCGGGTCGGGGTTGGAGGTATGGTGAGTGTCAAGCTCGCGCATAAAATACTCGCGAGCAACATCAGCTTCTGTTTTGCTGAACCTCGCATGATCTTCGACAAAATGCTGGTTGCTTCCGTTTCCGCCGAGTTTGGCGAGGATGGGCGAGTTGAGCGCTGTGCTCGATCTCCGTGATGGTGCGCGGCTAGCCGAACCGCCATTGGCCGACCGCAGCGAGATCGTGGATGATTTGCGCCCAAGCGTGGGAGTGCCCGATCGCGAAGGTATTTGCTCGTGCGAGGGAGGGAGCGAGCGTTTCGCAGGACTCTTGGATGCTGAGCTGCGGCGCTGCGAAGGCGTCGAGATGGTCAAGTGGTCGAGTCGCGAGAGGGTGCGTGCCGGGTTGGGTGACGTCGAGGAAGCTCGAGAAGGGGACCTCGTGTCATTAGGGGCTGAGAGCGAGAGCTGGTTTAGGGAGCGAAGCAGCTCAGCATCCGCGCCGGTATTCATGGGGTTCGCCGGTAAGGAGGTTTCGTCGCTGGGCAGGTCGGCCGGCGCCTGCTGCCCGTCACCATACCCGCCGGGGGCAGCCATGGTGCATCAGGTTCCAGGGTCTGGCTTCCTGGTGGACTGTTGATATTGGTTGCTTAGTGGTGATGTCCAAGGAAGAAGACCTGTAGGCCCTCCAAATATCGAAACAGTAATCGCGTGGTCGCTCAGGTGCAGTCTGGCGAACATAGAAGTGGAAAGTGAGTGGCAGGGTTGTCGGGGTGAAGCTATTCGCGATAACAAACAACACATGCAGCCAATACGGGCAACAAATTAATTACAGAGGCTGGCGCGACGCGTTGGGTCTCCAGGGGCCCACCCCCACTATCTTAAAGAATGCGCCTGTGACGTGGTTCATGTTGGGTACCACGGGCACCTGCAAATAGCGCTTGTATCCTCTACGCTTTCCCGCTACCCTTGGGTACCTGCTCTCAGATATTACAGCGAGATTGTTGCCCCTCACTCGAATCAAACAATGGACAACTAATATGAAATATTGATTGTGTAAGATTCAAATGACATAATCACTCACTTCTCCTATTTTTCCTCGGTCTACACAGTAAAGTACGCGCTTCGTCGAACATTCAGCATTCCCGATGTTTGAACGAGTTTATAATCATCTGCTATCGCCGGCCTCGGGCGAAGTCGCGGGGCGCATCCGTAAGTAAATCGCCGCTTGAATGCAGTATTGATTGTTTGGTTTGCAGAGATTTGCTCCCTATACCCTATACTATTTCTCTCATTTCTTTTTCTCTTCTTGTAATTGTTATGTAGAAAATCGGACAAAAGTCGTTTGTGGAAATAGCATAAGAGATCTAAATATATATATGCCTTTCTCAGATTTCGTCTTAATGTTTGGATAAAAAGACCGGGTATACTTCGTATGGAGACTCATTGCTAGTATCGTATACTGCACAAAGTCCGGTGGATAGAGCCTCGGCCAAGTCCCGGTAGTCGATCCGGTCAGTTACATAGACGAAATGATGTACGTACGCGCGCCTATGAGAACAGTATTGGCGACAACTGATTCCAGCTTTGCCATGGATTTTAGGACCGCTTCAGATCGCAATGCCTTGGCAGCTCAGTCGTAGTTAACATATGCACCATTGCAGCGTCGAGCTTAAATAGGACCAGATGTCGACAGGAAACAACCATATGTTACCTGTCGGCATTGTACATCACGATTATCTACTTGTTGTACTTGGTGTTTATCAATTCTGAATTCCTGAGATGTATCTACTCAAAATTTTTCTCATTTTCAATGCCTCTCTCATTGGGGCCACCTACGGGGCGATCAGTTTTCAACATCCAGGAGCCTTACACACGACCGCTGATATCGCACGGGTGAAGCAGCGAGTGGCAGCAGGGGAGCAGCCGTGGACCAGAGCCTATGAGCACCTCGCCAATAGCACTCTGGCCCAAACCACCTGGACTCCCAAGCCGCACGCCGTCTTGACCCGCGGCTCCAATGCCACCTTCAGCCCAAACCAGACTTATACCGATGCATATAGGGACGCTCACTCTTCCTACCAATTAACATGGAGATACCTCCTGACTGGTAATAACTCGTATGCTGACCGCGCGGCCCTGATTCTGGACAGCTGGTCTTCGACGCTGCAGACAATCAACGGAACAGAAGATCTCTATCTGGCCGCCGGTCTCTACGGGTACCAGTTTGCCAATGCGGCCGAGCTCTTGCGTATCTATCCAGGCTGGCCTCAAGAAAATCAGACGGCCTTTGGAAAGATGCTCAACGACGTATTTGCCGTGTTCAATCGAGACTTCCTGGTCAACCATAACAACAAACGAAACTTTTACTACGCCAACTGGGATCTCTGTAATATTGCTTCGCTCATGTCCATCGGCATCTACAATGACAACCGGACAATGTACGACTACGCCGTGAACTACTTCAAGAACGGACTGCCTGGAGGCGTGGTCGCCAACGGGGCGCTTCCGTTCTACTCGATCGCAAACTTTACCGAGGAGGGCTCCAATAAGACGCTGATGGAAGGTTAAGAATCCGGTCGAGACCAGGGACACGCTGGGCTCTCGACCGTGTTGAGCGGAGTCGTGGCACAGCTTGGCTTCAACCAAGGCATTGATCTCTTCGATGTCTTTGGTCGTGAGATTCTGCATGGGTAAGATTTTGTCATCGAGTCCGATTTGGATCTACAAATACTAACTAGTCGACGAAGTTCCGAGTATTTCAGCAAGTATAATGTCGGGCACGATGTACCATACACCTCGTACATCAGCTGGGAAGGCAACTTGAGCGTCATAGCTGAGAAGGCACGCTACAGCGTCAGACCGGGAATGGAGCTCATTTATTCGCATTATGCAGAGCTCAAGGGACTGAATGCGTCTTGGTCCCAGCGGTTTCGGGATTATGTGAATGAAAATATTACGGCGAATGTTGAAGGCGGCGGCGGAGACTTTGGGCCTAATTCGGGAGGATTTGATGCGTTTGGGCATGGAACACTTCTGTACCGTTTGACGCCAGAGGAAAAGTTGCACTAGGTAGACTTATGGATTTTCGAAAGTATTACGAGTTCCGAGCTGTGTTCTTCTTCGTGTCTAATAGAGAATACTATTCCGCCAACTGCCATGAGTCGTAAAAATACCTTCGAGTCCAATGCAAGTAAGCAACGATCGTACGTGACATACAATTATTTGTTTAGCACAAGTCATTAAGTCGAAAACAAAAAAAAGGCTATTTGGAAGCATCCAGTGAGCGATTCGCTTTATGGAAGAACAAGAATATACACTAGACACTAGACCCAATAAATCGCAATCCTTTGACGTGCTCGTTGACAAATACTGGAACAAAATCTTCCACCATATACCAGTGAGGCTTCTTCATCTCTGCGCAGATAACCGTATCTCCAATCTTGAGGTTCTCAAACTTCACATTGTCAATAGAATTGTTCTCATCGTACCCCAGAATTTGGGACGGATTGACCGTTTCCGATTCGGCAAGATTGAGCGAAATGTCCTTGAACGTGACATTTCGAATCCCCCGACCAGGCGCCGTCGTCCACATGGCATTCTGCATCACTCGCAGGTTGAACAATTGGCCCTTGGTGATCTTCTCCACCCGGACATTCTCCACGTGGATGTCGCAGAAGAGGTTTCTGTCCGCGGCGTTGATGGCGATGCAGCCCTGGTACCACAACTGGTTCTCCTCGTGGTCCAGTATGTCAATGTTGCTGATCGTGACGTTCCTCGTTGTTTCTGGCTGCGCGGGGTTGCCGTGTGTTCCCATATTTATTGCATGCGCTATGTCGGGAAGCAGAACACAATTTCTGATGGTGATGTTCTCAGAGTCTCCGTACCAGTCCCAGCGGTGGGAGTACAAGGCGATGGTGTCGTCCGAGTTCCGCAGAAAGCAGTTCTCTATGACGACGTCCGATGAGCAGAAGAAATCGATGCCATCCCCATTTCCCGCAGAAGAAAAGGATCGGTGCCCGTTGACGTGAATGTTCTTGCATTCTCCCGCCGAGAGACTGAATCCATTGGCGCCGAGCGACGTCACCTTCTCCACGACGATACCGTGTGATTGACTCATATGAATGGCACCGCCCAGCTCTCGATGTTTGTATCCTCCTTGCGGGCTGAAAATGAACCCGTGACCGCGGACTGAACTGTTCGATACTCCAATGAAATACAGTCGGAAAGTGATGAAAGCGCCACTTGCAAGATACACGGTCGTGTTCGACGGCACGTATAAGTTGACGCCATCAGTGGCCTTGGCAGCCGCCGCTCCATTGTTCAAGCCAGGTCCAAAATACCAAACGCCATCACCATCGCCTGTTGGTTGATCTGAATCAATGCCGTTGACCAGCACATGCAAAGCTTGATATTTGTCTCCGTTCAATTCCAGCATGACATCGCGTGGCTCGAGTAGAATGAAAGACACAGTATCGCCCTGCACGACAGTATCTATGGCCCGCGACAAAGGGCGAATCCTTGCTGTGGTTATCGTGTCGCGCGTGTAGCGTGCTCTAATCTCAACTGGCGCTCCCATATCGAACGAGGCAATCGAGACGGTGTGACGATGAAAGACACTTGCCTGTGGATTCGGCTTTGCAACTTCCGCGGCGTAAGTTGGTACTTTCGTCCATGATTGATCCGGCTCAGTCGATTGGGCGAGGAGCCTCACTTCGACTAGAAAACTATCGTCGGTTGCGATATCTGGCGTAAGGTCTGGGATGCGAAGCTCTGAGGCCAATGCCATGATTGCTTTCGTATAGACTATCGAGGAGGGAAGCACAACGGCCAGATGTGGTCTCCAAGACTTGATCCTGAGAAGAACGGTCGTGAAAATGCTGTCTGAGTACTGAAAGTCATTTCATTCCGATATAAACAACGGGTGTTTGGTGCTTCGACCGGAAGGAGAAGACTGGGTAACACCCCGGAGGATTTGCCGGTAGTTGTTCCGCCTTCCTATACCGAGATGATAGCCACGTAGCCAGTTCGCTGATAACGACAATGTGTACACATGCAGTAGAGATTTCATATTTATAAAGACAGTTCCGTCGAAAAAAACAACCACATTTGAATCTGGATATTTCACTATCGAAAACCGCGTCATCTTGATGTTCATAATTCACAACCAACGCAAAATTAACTCGAGATACAATCCTTTATGACAAAATGTGAGAAAGAATTCGAAGAAAACCACCAACTCCTTTCAAATGTCATATATAACGGAGATTTTCGACCTTGCGTTGAATTCCGGCTTCGGCACCGGAACAATTCGACCTCTCATCTGCTTCTTGATAATTGCCAGCCGCCGGAGATAAGCGAACAAAGACTCGTGAGGTTGTCGTTCAAAGTCTGCATTGAGCCTCAATTGGATCCTTGTTGAACACCAGGAGAGGCGCGCTCTTGCATTTGTTGAATCTTCGACCACTCCGTGAGAATCAGAAGTGGCCTCCAGTTTTCCTTGATCCTGGAAACGCTTGACCAGCAGCCAATCAATCACCCTCTGCGGCGTGACTTCGGCCATTACCGCACTCGTGAATCCTTGCTTCCCCGTATAGAAGATGGAGGCATTGCGTCGCACAAGGAACTTGACAGACTCTATCCGGTTCATCGCGGCAGCGGCCATCAGAGCCGACCCGTACGGGCTGCCTTCGAAGTCGATATCGGCCTCCATCTCGAAACAATGGTCCATGACTCCAATGGCATCGGTGCAGGTTGCCAGACAAAGAGGACTCCAACCTCGCTTTGGTTGTAGGTTCGAAACCCGCTTGAGCTCGTCCATTCCAAATCTTCGAAGGTAATGCTTCCAGTGCTGGTTGATGCAAGATGCTTCTTCGATTGGCTCGCCCATCATGTGCCAAGGAAATGGAGCAGTCTCTGCCATCTGAATCGAGCTGTTCAGTACCAAGGCAGCCGTGTCTGAATTGCACATAGCAGCAAACATCATGCTGCATTTACTTTCATCCCTGACATTCAAATTTTGGCCACTGCTCATTATGACAACAAGCGCTTTTGGATGTAATACCGGTGCCAAAGAAAAAGATTCATTGATAGAACGATTGGAAGACATTCGTAGAATCTGAGTAGCGATTTCCCTTTGAGTCTTGACCGAGTGGCCAAGATAATGCAACCAAGTACTCGAAGGTGGTAAGGTCGGCGTCGCTCCCTGTCTCAGGAGGTAATCTGCGTATTGAGCACGTATGAGTAAGTGAACGTTTCTCAAATCTCTGGAGCATTTCAAGGCGGAATAAAAAAAAAAAAAACAGCTCCTATTTGAAGCATTATGAGCTTTTCGAAGCCGTCTTCAACCAAGTCCGATAATTCACGGATGATCCAATGAGATCCGGAGGCTTACCTGCAATGGCCCCTGGTGCGTTACAGTATTGCAAAGGGGTTAGTCTGGCGCGATCTTGCGCATTAACATCCGCCCCAGCCTCCACGAGCTGCATCACAGCTTTGAAGTTGGTCACAAGGACGGCTTGGTGTAAAGGCATCATACCACCATAGTTGTTGATCAAACTACTTATGACACTGCCGGGGTTACAACCCAGAAATCGACTCAAAACAAACGTTAGCATTCCCGACAAAACCTCCCTTTTGGTGTGACTCACGCATAGTCTGCTTCATTCTCACAGACATGTTTGATTATAATCGGCAGAGCCTCCACGTTTCCGGATTTGAGACATCCCAACAGCATTCCACGAGAAACAGTCTCTGAGGCCTCTTGCAAGCACGAGTCCAACATCTTAGGCAAGAAGCCATTCAGATGTGGACGGCGAATTGCTTCCGAAAGTATGAAAACTGAGCCATGTCGTGAACATGATTGCTTGCAGACGGATGCCGATTTCTCCAGAAAGAGTTGAACCAAGTCAAGGCGACTTGGGGAGCTTCTGTAGATGGACAGTAACAACGGTGAGCATCCACCACACCCAGGGAGAGAGATATCCACAGGACACCCCTCGTCCATGATCTGGGTGCACAATTGCACGTCTGCCTGCATTATGGCAGGCTCCAATGCTTTTCTCCAGTACGTGTTCCGGGCGCCTTGGGCAAGTACACTGGTTTCTCGGACATCTGTATCTGCCGCATCATACCTAGCCAGGAGCTCGATGATCTCGTCGAGGTCGAATTTTCTTGCGTACATCATCGGAGTCATCCCAAAGACATCCTTTCTTACCAGTGGTCTTCTTCCCAATAGTCTTTGTATGCCTAATTTGTTCTTTTTTTGGACGGCAACATGCAAAGGTGTGCTTCCATCGGCAGCCACTTGGTCAATATCAAGCCCTTGGTCAATGAGATAGTCAATCATTCGCGCGCTAGTGTCGAAAGCGGCGAAATGCAAGCAGCTAAATCCATCTTCAGATGTGTCGTGGACATTTTTGATGAGATTGTTGTCCACAAAAAAGTCGAAACAGTCTGTTTGGCCAGTCACGGAAGCTAGGTGCAATGAGTTGAGCCCTCGAAAGACTCTAGCCGAGCCATTCCGTCGGTCAAACAATGTACAGCGTCGTTTCCAGTCAAATAGGGTTGAAGTCTCCGTGATATGCAGCAACAGATTCTGCAGAAAGGTTTCTGCCCCCCACAGACTCGCTGTATGTGCAGCATCCCATCCACTCGATGTTGGAAGAGCAGGATCAGCACCTAGTGTGAGCAGGATCTGCGCCGACTTGATTGATTGGTTTGAAGGCTTCTCGAGGGCGGCATTTAGTGGCGTTGTACGGAGCCGGGAATTTCGAGAAAATATGTTGACGTCGGCGCCTCGTTTGACCAGCTCAGGTAACAACCATTCCGTATCAACGGCTGTGGCCGTACAGATCGTGTGCAGTATAGTGCTACCCGCAGCATTAGGTCTGTTGATCTTCTTGTTGTCGACTCGATCCAAAATAACTTTCATTATGCTGACGGCAAATTCACTCTTCCTGAACATTCCAGTCTTGAAAGATTCGCATGCTGTTTCCAAAATGTATTTCCCGTCAATCTCATGGTGTACATCCAAGCCACTTTCCAGGAAAGGCTGAAGGAGCGCAAGCCTGTCTTTCAGCCCTGAGTACTGAAAGTCGGAAACGAGCCGGCAGCAAAAGCCGATTGCTTCAGATGAGGTGGGTGACAAGGGCTCACTGTAGCGTAACAACGCTCGGATGACCTCAACATCCATGTCCGCCACCCTCAGATGCACTGCCTCGGTCCATCTTCGGAGACAGACTTCGAATGCAAGCTTTCCGTCCGCGTAATCATTCAAACTCCTTGGAAACAATGCATGTAGGACCTCAAGTGTCTCCAAATTCATGTAAGGGCTCAGTAAGTGGAACGGTCGACCATCGGCGCAAGGAGGGTGGCGAGGAAAGTCAATGTGAACCAAGGTTCGAAGAGCCTCAAGACTGTTCGTCAGTACCGCTTGATCCCAAATGCATTCCTGATCATGACAACAACCCAGTTGTGTAGGATAATGCTTTAGCATCAAAATCGCTATCCTCTGGTTCCTCGACTCAAGTGCTAGACCAATCGCAGTCTGGCCTTGATGGTCTACCACGCTCACCAATTCCTGAAACTTAGGAACAAGTTTTCCAATGAATGCTCCAACCTTTATGGAAAGGGTGTCATCGTTCGTAGTGGTTCGATGATATGCAAGAGCATGGAGAACAGTCCGTCCGTCGTAATCCAATCTTCCCAGATCACACCCAGCGTCGATGGTGTAGTTCAAAATGTTCCAAGACCCATTCATTGCAGCAATATGCACGGTATTTTGACCACGATGGTTTGTGATTTCATGCAAGTTGAGGCGGGCGTCTTGCTCGCAGCCTCTCAGAGCTTCCATGTCGTCATCCTCGATGTATCGAATGGCTGTCTCAACCAATGCTTCATCTGATAGGGTGATATCAGAAGGCAGCAGGGAGGTGTTCGCAGTAAAACTTCGTCGATTCATGATTGCCATATTCCAGGTCAACGTGCAAAACCTGTGACCCCATTCTGTTTTGTGGATGCCGAGCTCATCCAGACACTTCACGAAGTTCAGGAACTCATCCCCATAGTCTTCGTCGTAATTTCTCATTGAGTTTTCCCCGATCCACGCTTGACGGGCGATGGAGATATCTTCCGAGCACAGCCGCCACCCGTTTTCAACAAGTAGTCTGAGCTGTGAAAAGTCATATCTCAAGATGACAGAGTCACATGCTAATCGCATCAGCTTGCGATCATGGAAGCTCTCAGAAAATGCTGATAAAGTTTCTCCACGCATTGCAAGTTCACTTGCTAATGAATGTGAAAATCGATATATGTAATAATCACCAGCCGAATCTGGACCCTCATCCTCGATTATGTCTGCGAGTGCAAAGACTCCTGCGATTGAGAACTCAAGCAGAGAGCCAGTTGGAACTCTAGAGCTTATTGGAGCTCCAAGATCCAGAAGCCAGGTACCAACTTCAACCAGGTCTAGGGCTGCAGCCATATGGAGGGTCGAGAATCCCGAGTCGAGCACGCGATCGCCTGCCCACTCCATCTCAGATTCATCTGAAATGAGACTTTCGCAGAAGTGGATCGCCCAATTCAAGTATGGGTTTGACTTCTCCGGATGCAGCATCAACTTTTGCAGCTCAAGTAGCTCTGTCGAAGACTCTGACTGTTCCTGTTGAATATCATGCACAAATCTTGGCCATGAAATAGCTGCGAGTCTGTATAGTCCCGATAAACCCTCGTCTTTTATGAGAATCCCCAAACCGAGTTCCGGATCCAGTGACGGCTTGTGATCAAAGTTCTTCAATTGAAGAAATCGGAGATACTGGCAAGCTATAGCATCGCTCATACTGCTTTCGGAAAGATGGTAAGGCCTTAAATCAGGTCTTTCCAGCAGGCATGAGTTCTCAAGGTACTCGCGGACGCTGAAGTGCGCGAATTCGAAACGCAAGCCGTCGGCCGATTTGCGCAGAAAGCTGGAGCACGCTCGTGCAATTTCGTGTTCTGTCACAATCGATGAGTCGTTCCACTTTGTCCCCGATTCCTCAGGAACGGAAACAGCTTGACACAGCTGTTTGATAGGCAACTGAAGCCAAGCCTCTTTCAAAGCAATGAATTGAAGGCTTAATCGAACGAGTCTTTGCACGCTGTGACGTTTCTTGTTAACTCGGTCCAGTATCCGCTCATAAGTCTGAGGAAGAGTCCGGGGCAGTTCGTAAAGTGCGGCCCGGCGTTCCGTGTCCGTAACGCATTCACCCAAAGCATCAAGTTGACATGCAACCCAGCGGAACCTAAGATTAGTTAGCAATGGTTTATATAGCTAGTATACATACCCTCGCTCAGGACTTACATTCCTTGGGCACCAGAAATAAGCCTTGATAGTATTTCATCTTTCAGTGCCGCGTCGCTGATCCTTAATCGCCCCTGCTCGATGCGCTTGTCGAGCTCTGCTCCGACATACAGACTTATATCTTCTGCATGAGCAGCAATCGGAATCTGATCAAATTGGTCTTGGAATTTGTCCCGGATGACTTCTTCATCACGACTGAAAAACGCTGACGACATGTTTGGAATATCTCGAGCCAGGTCCGAGAGTACTTTGCAAACTTGTTCTGTGTCGTCACCACATTCATCGAGACCATCAACAACAAGAAATATTCTGTCGTCAAATTCCTCGGACTCATCGATGATGACTTCGTAAAGATCATCTGCATCCGGAGTGTGTCGTATCCCCAGACGAGGCTTGATCTTGTCGTGGTATTTCTGCAATTTAAGAAAAGCAGCTTCGTTCTGCTGGGCCAATTGTACCGCTATTGCTCCCAGGATGTTCAGGATATTCCATGTCTGTTGATTCTTGTAGTCGCAGAAGAAGAACCCTACGCCGATATTTGGGGCTGTGGTGGCTTGCTGTATAGCTTCTTGAATAGCAGCACCAGCTAGGATAGTTTTTCCAGCGCCAGGAATGCCGCTAAGCCAGATATTTGAGCCAATATCTGATACCCAAGTACGAAAGCGCAAAGATTCTGTAAGCCAAACACCCGTCCCAGGATGCCTCAACTTCAAGCTTGATTGAAGATTCGGACCTGGATCGGTAGGCATGAAGAAATTGAGCATGCGCTCTCGTTCGGCATCCAGCTGAATTTGTCGAAGGACTTGAAGATTTTCGATGCCATCATGCATCTTGGCCAGTTTCCGCTCGGATTCGCTCACTTTGCCCAAGCAATCCACCAGGGCGGAGAGGGAGGCGGCATCACAGGCGAGGCTTAATGTGGCTTTATGCCGAGAGAGCTCGCTGATAAGCTCTTCTGTCTTGGATTTGCGGAAGGGCCATCTGAGAGTTTCGATCTTGCTCGATATCGACTTTTGTTTGTCAATCGCTTCCCTGATCTTTGTTGTCTCTTTAAGGATCTCGTTTAATACGTTTTTGCAGGCAGAGACATGTTCGAGCCGCAATATTACAGTGGACTCTGCCTTGTCCTGCTCAAAGGCTTCGGCTAGAACCTTCACGCCCTGGAGGATGGAGTTTAGAGACTGAAGCTCCTTACTCAGGGCTTTGACAAAGTCTTTCGCGTCTTTGACAGACCGAATGTATTGGTGAACGCCGCGAAAGGCAGCCCCGGCAAGAGATAACAGACCGGCGATACCGGAAGCAACGGACAATGGATCAGCCATGGTATGGAAGCCCGATCGATATGATTTTCGAATGCCAGAATGACGAAGATCGAGAGCTAGAAACGGAATGAAGTATTGAGGCTCTGATTTCGAGGGGGAAGGAGAGTTTACTGAGTTTTTACCCCGCCTTTGAATTCGAGGCTGTGAAATGCAGGATACTGCTTTCAAGCACTGCAGTCGAGAAAGATCACCAATCAGAAGAATTCTGTGTGGCTGAGTCTACGGAACCGACCTTTTTGTCCCACGGCGAAGAGCTGCCATCCGCCTCTCTCCAGACTGTTTCATATACGGGGTTAATACAGTTCATTTGAAAAGCACCGTGGCGACCCTTCAGCTCCTTATATTCCCTCGATGAGCAACCACATCGAAAACATGGATACTGTAGTATAGATGCTTTGGTTGTGACTCTATTCAAACTACCGTTTCACAGGTACAGGTAGCAGCGTGGCTGAGACGGGCAAAACGAAAAGAGGCTCGGCCTATGCGTGTTACTCGAGAAGGCAGTGTAAGGAGAACATCTACCTATTCAGCCTCACGAAGAAAGCCTAGGGGTAAAAGACTGACAAGGCTTTCTGAAGTAATACTGAGCTGACCCAGCAGCAATTAGGTCACGGCGAGAAGCTCAGAGCCATTTTCTCAAGGCCTTTGATCAGACACACTGAGTAATTCATAGATCTGGACAAGCATGAAATCGATCGCAGCCCATCTTGTCGTCGATCCGATCGCGAGCCTTGGAGTGTTGATGATATTGGCTGTCTATAGCAGACATTCTCGGCATTTTTTTTCATTACAAATTAAGATGATAACTTTCCAACGATTTAAAAATGACACAGGCCAAACTCACTTCTGCAATGTACGTGAAATATGCGTTTCTCGATTGCGTTCCTCGATTATCCCAGTTTCCTGCCCAAATTGAAACTGTATGTGGAATAAGATACCTACCTATCCACTACATAATAGCGGCGAGTCAAGGTACCTAACCGACCCCACTGCGCCGGCAACGGAGGCGATCCAGGCCAGTCCTGCGGGGACTATTTTGGATTGTTAAGCAGAAAACGTTCCTGACATTCCCGTTTCTTATCATATTAGATCATCGACGCCACATCCCAAGTACAAACAAATACAAGAGCAACTTCTTTAAAAACATCCCAAACAAAACACCTGCGCAGACTCACACAGTCCCAGTACACTCCAACCTCGAGCAACTATTGCGCACATCAATCGCAGCCCGCCGATAGCCCCGCAAACACCAGCGAACGAACCCCCGCCACCATGGCGCCCTCGCTGGAAGAGCCCGAAGCCGTCCAGGACGTGCTGTCGAACCCCTTGAAAGCGAAGCCACAACTCGTCGCCCCAGAACCAGAGCACTGCCCAGGCCCCGAATCAGAAACAGCAGGCAAGGCCGACAACTGCGCGGGCTGCCCGAACCAGGCGATATGCGCCTCGGCGCCCAAGGGCCCGGACCCGGACATACCGCTCATCTCGGCGCGGCTGTCGGGCATCAAGCACAAGATCCTGGTACTGTCGGGCAAGGGCGGCGTGGGCAAGAGCACGTTCACGAGCCTGCTGGGGCACGCGTTCGCGGCGCGCGAGGAGAGCAACGTCGGCATCATGGACACGGACATCTGCGGGCCCTCGATCCCCAAGATGATGGGCGTCGAGAGCGAGACCATCCACGTCTCCGGCACCGGCTGGAGCCCCGTCTGGGTCACCGACAACCTCGGCGTCATGAGCATACAGTTCATGCTGCCCAACCGCGACGACGCCATCATCTGGCGCGGCCCCAAGAAGAACGGGCTGATCAAACAGTTTTTAAAGGACGTCGAGTGGGGAGATTTGGATTACCTCCTCGTCGACACGCCACCGGGAACGAGTGATGAACATTTGAGCGTCAATACCTTCCTCAAGGAGAGTGGCATTGATGGTGCAGTCATGGTCACGACGCCACAAGAGGTTGCTCTTTTGGACGTACGGAAAGAAATCGATTTTTGCAAAAAGGCAGGCATCCGCGTGCTCGGCCTGGTCGAAAATATGAGCGGATTCGTGTGTCCCAACTGCACGCACGAGAGTCAAATATTCAGAGCAACTACGGGCGGAGGCGCTGCATTAGCAGCAGAGATGGGTATTCCTTTCCTGGGCGAGGTACCGTTAGATCCGAGGATAGGAAGGGCTTGCGACTATGGAGAGAGCTTCTTCGAGGCCTTCCCAGAAAGTCCTGCCTGTAAAGCTCTGAAGAGGGTTGTACGAGGGCTAGGAGAACAATTGGGAGTAGACCCAGAGCACGTCCTACCAGACGAATGATTTGCGAGAATTGCAATATCATACGACGTATAATGAATCATGATGCATCTATCTTTCGCGCTTCATATGAACCCATGGGCTTCTTGACCACTGCATTCCGTGTTTCTTGGCTTAGTTTTCAGATCCTAGCTGCTTGGGCAGGTCTTCCAGATCTTCCACGCTGTCGATGTCGATAACCTTGCCAACCTCGGCCGTGTTTCGCATCAGCTCCTTTGCGCCGGCGTATAACATGCGCAGCTCGGCGTTCGCCGTGATAGGGAGATAGTAGAGCATGACGTAGGGAACCGACAGGCGACCAGAGGGCTGGATTGGACGGACATTAGCATTTGCGACAGGGTTTCCTCTGGAATATGGCCACGTACCAAGGTCAAAGGATAGCTGAGCAGAACAAATCTTGGCGAGTGGTCTGGGAGGTCGTCTCCAATCTCTTCCAAGGACTTGTATACTACCTTGTCCTCGTCTTGCTTGATCTCTTTCGTCTTCTTGTCGATCGTGTCTAAATAATGACGTCTCTGAATCAGCGTCCGTAGATCGTGCGCATATCGTGTACTCGGTATTCAATCGGCGAGGACGTGGGCGTACGTACATATGACGGCTTGAGGATCGTTGGATCTCGAAGTTCCCAGACGAAACTTGCGCAGGTGGTCTTTGGTCTCCTGGGAGAAAGTGAATAGTCTCGCTTCGGAGCTCTTTAGGGAATTTATTAGCGAGATAGCCAGAGGGGAAGGACGCGAGGTCGCAAGCGCACCATGATGACTAGAGGAGGGGCGGAGAGTTGAGCGAACGGTTCAGCAAACTTTGAAAGAGATGCAAGTGTGTGAGGCTCAATTAGGACAGTTGCGTATATAATGTAGGAAATACAGGCAGGTATGAAGACGGAGGTTGATCAACCATCAGGATCCCTTTCTGCATTAGATCACAACCCCTCCATGATGGATCCCCATGGCGGGGACCTCCAGAGGTGGCGCCGTGGCAGCTCCTAACGCGGAGTGCCCAATTCTCCACCTCCGGCCATGGGTCGATCTACCATAGGGAAATCTAACGACATCATCACTTAAAACGCCCAAGCAGTAGAAGTGTTCAGGCCGGAAGAGAAAGACGTTCTTTCTTTTAGATCTGATTTTGTTTTTTTCTGCTGCCTAATTTCTGCCTCGAGCCTTCCCTCGAAGATTACTGCCCTAGATTCCTTTATCCACCAAGGATTTACTTTCATCTCCCGCGACTTTTGTCTGCTATCTGACCAATTGAACTTATGATCTCACGCATCGCCCAGGTCGCACGCCATCTCTCCAGACCCCGTCCCAATTTCGTGCACAACTCTGCCTTTTCGGCTTCAGCAGGCGGCCTGTTGTCATCCAGAATCATGGCTTCTCCAGATGAGCGCCAGTCGCGCACGATTCACACTGCCGCGTGTTTAATCATTGGCGATGAGGTCCTCGGAGGAAAGGTGCGTGATCCGCTCGACTAGCCTCTGGGTGGTCTTCCGACATGCAATTATTTTAGCAACTGCTAACACAAAATACAGACTGTCGATGTAGGACAAGCCCGGAAAAGTCAATCTCTATAAGCACACGAAAGTTGACACTGATGAACTAGACAAACTCGGCATACTTTGCAAAATGGTGTTTTAACCTGGGAATTGTGAGCCTTTCTCATCCCGGCCAAACATCCTACCGCTGACACTTATATATAGAATCTGAAACGAGTCGAGGTGATAGAAGATGATGAAGCCGAGATTATCGAAGCTGTCCGTAGGATGAGCGATCGTTATGACTTTGTGGTTACCAGGTATCTATTTGACCTCGCACAAGTACTACCGAGGCAATCGCTAACTCTTGTACAGCGGCGGAATTGGACCCACGTAAGACAAAAACACTGCCATATACATGGTATTTCCACACGAGACACTTACACTTTAGCAGTCACGACGATATCACATACGAGTCCATCGCCAAAGCCTTTGGCCTCAAGCTCGTTTTGCACGATGAGGCCTACAAGCGCATGGTCAAGCTGAGCAAGCCGCGCAAGTCGGAGCCCAACTTCAGCTGGGACGTCGACTCGCCCGCCAAGACCGCACGTCTGCGCATGGTACAGCTGCCCATTGACGAGTCTCGCGACCTCTCCAAGCAGGCCGTCTTCCCACAGGAGGAGCTTTGGGTCCCGGTGTCGATTGTGAATGGAAACATCCACATTCTTCCCGGCGTTCCCAGGCTTTGTGAGTCACTTGTGCCCATTTACACTAGGCAGCAGTACACTAACACCCGACTCCACAGTCGAGAGTCTTCTAGAGGGTCTGAAGCCGTCCATCGTCAGCCGCCTCGCGGATCCCGAGGGCAAGGGCACCACGAGGATAATATTCTCGACGCCCATGGCCGAGAGCGCCGTGGCCGGCTATCTGACCGAGCTGGCCGCCAAGGTCGCGCCTAAGGGGGTCAAGGTCGGCAGCTACCCGCGTTGGGGAAAGCAGAACAACTCGGTGACCTTGGTTGGCCGGGACAAGGAGTATCTCGAGAGCCTTGTTGACGAAGTCGAGAAGAACGTCCAGGGCAAGCGAGTCTTGGTCGAGGGCGAGGATGACCAGGCCGAGAAGACTTCCTGATAAGCTGAGTGTGGACACGGACCGTGTACAGATATTAGTCTTACCAGCACGAGCGTATACAATTTACATTTGCTAGATTTGACTACTTGGAAATATGATCATGCCGGGAAGGTAAGATGTCCTTGCTCTCAAACATCAAACTCCATGATAGTCTCGGAGTGGAGCTTCGGCGATACCTTACACTTTGGCTAGCTCGGCGGTAGTAACATAATAGCCGAACTAAAGCACCGGCAGATCGTCGCGGGTCCGGGAAATCCACTTACATGCGCACAATCCGAGCCCCCGAGGAAGCCTTGACTTCCTGTCTTCCCGGATTTCGTGGCTGCAAACGAACTGCGATCGAAGGATTATAATTGTCGTCGCATCTGTTCGCTCATTTCTAAGACTACAGTTTAACTGCTATTCATATCAACATGCCGCCCCCGAATTTCAATACACTGCCCGAAGGCCGCCAGACGCTCGTCTACCACACCGTCGGTGACCATAATGTCAAATTCGACTATTACCTGCCTCCGGGCGCCACGGATTCGCTTCCCGTCGTGATACACTGGCACGGCGGTGGTATGACGGCCGGCTCGCGCCGCGACGACTTTCCTCGCTGGCTCTACGGTGACTATACTTCTGCCGGCCATATTACCAAAGCTTCACGATTTTGATAATCCATGCCAGACCGGTGCCAGAAGAAGGGCTACATCTTCGTCTCCCCAGACTACCGCCTCTGCCACCCCACCACGGCTCTGGACATGATCGAAGACGCCAAGGCGCTCCTGCAGTTCCTGACTGCAGAGACCTTCGCGAGCGCCGCCCTGCCGGCGGGCTCCAGCGTCGACGCCCGGCGCATCGCCGTGGCCGGGTCCTCGGCGGGCGCTTACCAGGCGCGCGCGGCGTGCGTCTACGGCAACCCCAAGCCCGCGGTGCTCATGACGGCCTACGGCCTCGGCGGCGACCTGCTCCTGGACCACTGGGCGCGCCCGCGGCCGCCGACGTCGCTGGCGCAGATGGTCGACCTGACCAAAGTGCCCGCGCTGCTGGCGGACCGGACCGTCGTGAGCTGCGACGCGGCGCCGCCGGACGTCTCGGTGCCCATCACGGAGCGCTTCGCGCTGACGGTGCGCTGGGAGATCGACGGGACCATGCTGGACGGCATCTTCGGGCGTCCGGGGCTGGGCGAGAAGCTGCGCGCCGTCGAGTACGGCCAGAGGGAGGCACGGCTGCCCGAGGACTTGCGGCCCGGGTTCCTGCAGCTCTGCGTCGACGGGGATTACCCGCCGTCCGTGTTCGTGCACGGCACCGCGGACGAGGTCGTGCCCGACGTCGAGAGCAAGCTCCATTACAAGCAATTGCAGGAGCTCGGGATCCGGACCGAGCTGCTCTTGGTCGAAGGCGCGGGGCACGGGCTCGTTGAGTTCAAGCCGGACGGGATCAGTCTGCGTCCGGATGGTCTCGAGGCTTATGGAAAGTCGTTTGACTTTATAGTTAGCGTTTTTGAGGGGCGGTGAGTTTTCGTATCTAGCGTGCTCTCGAACATTTCATCGTCGTAGTATCGATATAGCGGCAATCGAAATGAATTTACACAATTGTCGTTCTGTATCGACTATAATGACTCGTCTGAGGAGTCGGGATGGTTTCAAAATCGCATCGCTGTCCCTTGTTCAGGAAGCTTTATGATCCCATAGGATATATCAGTCTCTGGGTCCAAAGAGGATGGGATATGGATATCATTGCTACTAGGAGACGAAGGTGTGGACTTGGAGGGAGAAAAATAAAAGAAAACTGAGAGAAGACCATCAGCTTATGCTCTTCAAAACCCCCGGCTGAATCTTTTCAAGCCGATTGCACATTGTCTCCCAGACACGCATGGCTTTCTCATCGTCCAGGGCGATTGGTGCATATTGCTGCACTTGGCCCGCTCGCAAGTACAATCCATTGGTACTCTTATCTGCCGAAGCAGCTTGCACCACCAGTCGAGAGCCCTCTTCTGCGGTACGCGCAAACATGGCCTGAAAGATCTTGAAGATCACTCTGGCGGCACCAGTCAATCCGTCGACCAAGCCAGTCTTGCAGAAGCAAGGATCCATTGAGTTCACCACGATTGGGTAACGACTGTTCTTCTCGGCTGGTTCGATGGCGGCGCACAGTTTTATGGCTGCCCAAAGCTGGAGCAACTTTGAGAGATTGTACCTGCAAAGTCGCATAATTGTCAGCTGTATCACTTGTGGTAGAAGAAGAAGCACAAGAGCGGCATGACCTACTGGTTGTGATGATCAAATTGTGCCTCGTCCTTGAACCATTCGAACACATCATCGCCGTGGTTCGCTGGGTATTTCGCAATGTCATACAAGGCCGATCCAACAAAAGTCATGTGCGGCGAGGTCTCGTACTTCTGAGCCGTCTCTCGCAGCTTTGGGATCAGCTGTATGGCGAGAAGAAATGTTCCGATCACGTTGATGCCGAGAGTGCTTTCAGTGCCGTGGACCTGCTTGTGGCGGCTCGCGCCAACCCCCGCGTTGTTGATGAGCACGTCCAGCCGAGGCAGCGATGCCGCTCGATCCACAAACTTCTTGACCGACGCTGCAGAAGCGAGATCGAGCTCCCAGACCTCAATGGTCTTGGAGTCGCATTTGATGGTGCCCTCGATTTCCGATTTGGCTTCGTCGCCTCGAGCTTTGCTGCGGCAGGCAAAGATCACCTTGTCGGCCCCGAGCCGGACGATGTGCTTGACTATCTCTTTGCCCAACCCACCGTTGGCGCCAGTGACGATGACGGTCTTGGATTTAAAAGAAGACGTGGGCTGGGGTATCTTGAGAATCATTTGAGTGTGAAGGAAGTTTGCTAACGAAGGCATGTTGAATAGGATTTGGTTTTTATGGTTATATTACTATTTTCGCTGAAGCAGATACATATGTGAATTCAAGATGTGGATGCCATCAATGCTTGGCCTTATATATGTTCTTTGAAGATGTGCTATCATGGAGTTAATAGTCAAATAAATAAGTCCATGGATATCGGGCACGATTGTACGAATCCTGTTAACGATAATTGGGCGCAGCAAGATGATGTGATGCGGTTGCCTGATAGTATCTATGTATGTCAATTTGGTGGCGTACTCTTTAAGAATAGAGTCTTTAAATAGAACAAGCAAATATCCATGAAAAAACTTGGCGTGCTATCTAGTCCCATCTACTCAACAGTGTTGTCTTGACTATAGCCGTAGTGGGATTATAGTTCTGACTGTTCGTCATCTCCGCGGACTTAAGACGAAAGTGGGGACCAACGGAATCTCTTGCTCACGGTTCTTGCACGAGATTCTGCATACCCGACATCTTTTCCCTCCGTGGACTTATTCCAGCGCCATATAACTTGTGAGTCAAGTATGCAGTCTCAGGGGACAAGCCTGCCCACCCGGGTAGTCAAGCCGAATCAACGTTCGCATCGGCGAAACCGCGTTCCTCTATCCTGTGACCCATGTCGCACTAGGAAGTGAGTCCCTCTAGATCCGGCCAGCCGACCATATTCCGCTTGGTGGCACAACACATCACAACATGATCTAATATAATAAGGCTGAAATGCAATCGGGAGACTCCTTGCCAGAATTGTGTCGCACGGAATCAGCAAGACTCGTGCAAATTTCGCGGTCCAAAGAATGCAGCCCCTTCTGCCGGAACTGGCAGTACGACGGCTGGAGATGGGATGCGGCAGCGTATTGACCACTTGGAAGACCTAGTCAAAGGACTCATCAGCGAGCAGCAGCAAACGAAGAACCTGGAAAACGGGGCTGTCATTACACCACAGAGCCCTGAGGTTGATACACATACTGACCAGTCTTCTACATCTGATGATGGTCGGGATACTGCCGGTGCTGGGAAGACAGTGATAGACGGTAATCATTCTGTGTACCTCGGCGACAACGACTGGTATACTGTGCTGCAAGAGGTAAAGCTCATGATCATGTGGCAAGTCCACGACTAACATGTCCATAACAGATTAAAGAGCTCAAAAATACTTGGACGCAAGAGCAGGAGTCTGAGAGTCATGATAGTCCGGATTGTAACCTCTCATACACGGTCGATGGGTCTAGTCTTTTGTTCAACCAGGTCAAGCCCATAGAACGATTGGAGATTCTCGCGTCTTTGCCACCCAAGTCCGAGACCGATCGAATGATTGCCAAGTTCTTCGATCGCCAGAACTTTCCAATCAATATCCCACGTGAGCAACACACCTACATCATGCCTTGACTCATGACACTGATCTAATTATTATTTTAGCAATACTTCATGAAGAGACATTCATGAACGAGGTATAACATCCTTCACTGTCTGAAGGAAGCCAGTTGACTAATAATGTTCCAGTATAATGAGCATTGGAGAGATCCCACAAAGACTGGCTTCATATGGCTTGGTCTTTTATTCTCCATGCTTGGCATCAATATGCTTGCCTATGACCAGTACGGCGAACCTTCCGAGTACCACGGCATGGCGGAATCGCTCTTCCAGCTCTACCGCATGCGCACGGCGCAATGTCTCTTGAGCGGCGACATCGCCAAGTGTCTACCCTACACGGTGGAAACCCTCCGCTTCAACGCCACCGCCGAGCTCAGCCGCAAGGAGGACAACCGCCGGGGCCTGTGGATTATGACGGGCGTCATCATCCGCACCGCCATCAACATGGGCTACCACAGGGAGCCCTCGCGGTCCTCGGGGTTCTCGGTCCTCCAGGCGGAATATCGGCGGCGCATCTGGAGCTCCGTGAAGACCATGGACGCCATGTCATCGTTTCTCGGCGGCTTCCCGCCCACCGCCACGGCCATCTACTCGGACACGCAGGAGCCGAGCAACCTGCACGACTGGGAGCTGACGCCAGACGCGACCTCGCTGCCGCCCTCGCGGCCGCTGGAGGAGTCGACGTCGACCACGTATCTCATCGCCAAGGGCCGGCTCTGCGGGGCGCTCGGGCGTGTGGCAGAGTTCAACAGTGCCGCGAGCCAGGGGTCATACGATACCATACTCGAGATCGACCAGCTCCTATACGAGAGGTTTCATACCTTCCCGAGCTATATGATGTCGCCGCCTCTTCACTACAATAGCACGACGAGCAATAACCGAGTCGACTTTTACCGGTTGAACCTCATCAGCATGTATCACAAGGGCATGTGTACGCTCCATCGGAGATTCATGGCGAAAGCGAGAGTCGACGATCGCTTCAGGTTCTCGCAGGAGCGATGCATCTCGTCGGCGCTGTCGCTGCTGGGGCTTCAGGACATTCTGAGCCCGGCTCTGTACGAGATATCCCAGGTGAGGCAGATGCTAACGCTCGCGGCAATGATCTTGATCCTGGAGCTGGAGTTGAGGCGCAAGATACCAAAGGCGGCGGAGTCGACAAGCAGCGAGTATCTGTTAGAGGCACTGGAGAAGTCAAGCAGCTCTTGGGGAGAAGCCGCGGGGATATGTGAGGATGCAAGGAAATCACACCGCTTCCTGGTCGATCTACTGTCGAGTATACCGCATGACGCTGCAAGTCTCGGAATATCTGCGCAGACGGCGCCGACTCAGGAAACAGCCAAGAATCCAGGATACAGCCCTCGGTTCGACGCCTTCACCGAGGGGCTTTCCTTTGGAGATGACTTGGCGAATATTGATTTTGATTGGGTAAGTCGCATCACCCCTTTCTTTCCTTCCCTTTCAGAGTGTTGGATCCGGGATACTGACAAATGCAGACTATGTGGGATACTTTTATCGAAAATGGCCACGAGCTCGGGGTATAATTATTGGGCTGGGTCGAGAAACATTGATAATGTTTTTGTACGGAGTAGCTCGACCATACAAATTATGTGAGATTTCTCAAGAGAAAAACATACCTCCGGTATCTGTACTTGTCGCATTTTGGGTGACAGTGGGCTTGCATCGTGAAGCTGGTAGGGAGATGTACAACGTCAGGTGATTTTGCCAAAGATTTCTAATTTTCATCCGATTGCGCAGAATATTTCAATATTTCCTTTTAGGACGTTCTTTTTCGATCGGCTCTTGTTCATCTGATAGTGGTCGCATAGCGCATGTCTGTGCGGCAGCCACCTTGGGGTTTGGCAGGTTGACAGATCCTTGTCAACCCCCGGATGCGCTAAAGCAAGCCCGCTGAACCCAAAATCGCGGGTCCGCGGACGCGCCATGATTGGTTCTAAATCCCCTGAAAGTCAACAATGCCAGGACCTTGTCAAAGCTGCCGCCAAATCCACCACTTCGAACTCGGCATGCTCTTACCAGCTCGAGTGCGACCTGGCACCAACAAGTCCTTCTCTGAAGCTGTCGAAGCTGTCGAAGCCTGCTGAACCCTTTTACTGATACGGAGGCACCCAGCGCTCATAAGATGCCACCATGTCGACTCAACAGGCAAACTCAGGCCTCGGGCGCACCCGAACTCTTCGTGTACCTGGCAGACCGCCCTTGAGCGGCGCTCAGCCAGCAGCGGGCGCAACTGCACCGAGCACCGCAAACCATGTCTTACTCTTTCTCACAAACCTGCGACTCCTAGACCTCGACCAGGAAAGAGACTGGCCCGGCATCTCTCAGGCTACCTTCTCGACCAAGGATGCGGCTGGCGGGCTCAAGAATAGGATACAATCTGTCGAGTGGGCGCTCTACCAGCTGTTCGTGCTCTGGGACGGGGAGGAAGCGCGCAATAAGCTGAAGCCTTTCTACCCGCCGCTTGACCAAGTCCAGTCGATCAACCTGCGGGCGGCCCTGCTGCGATGTCTCGAGCAGGTGAAACGCAATGGATTCCTTGGGCGAGACGCCGTCTTGCGCAAGACCATGCTCGACGAGTGCAAAGGCGAGCGGTTCGAAGAAGTACTAGCAGTGTTCTCGTCCGCAGTCTTGAAGAAGCTGGTCGCCGAAAGGGCCCTCAACGCCGGTCACGAATACCGCCCCGCGATCTCGGAAAAGATAGCGCTCGAGAACTATGGATACTCGGCCGAGCGAACTCAGATCAATGCGCTTCTACTGGCCCACAAGGTTTCCCTGCGCAAGACATTGGAGGACAAGGTGGCGGCTCGCAAGAAGTACCAGGACTTTGAGGAGCTGGTCGCATCAGAGCAACAGAAGCTGGCAAGAAGAAAGGCAGAGCTCAAGGCCACGGCCGAGTCCAAGGCACACCCGAATGTGTCCGACACTCTGTTGACGCAGACTCGCCAGATGATCAAGACCAATTGGACTGGCAGCGATCAATGGGCGGACACCATCCTTCGCAATGATACCGGGCTCAACCAAGGAGGCCTGCTAGCCTCTGACTTTGACCAAGTGTGGTCTGGAGTTCAAGCCGGCCAGCTGGCGGACATGGAGAGCAACAGTACTGGCCTGCTGGAGAAATTGGATCAAAGAGTCAATCTGCAGCGGTCTCGACTTGAGAAATGGCAGAATTTCCGCCAGCGACTATTTGGAGATCAAGCACAAAAGATTGTGGACCGAAAGGCACAGGCCAGTGACAAGGTACAGCGCGTCGACCTTGGTTTCAATGCACACAAGAATTTGCAACCATCAACTCATGTTGCCGAGCTGCAACCCTCAGATGGCCCCCAAGAGTATACACAACTGCTTGAGTCTCTGCGCGCCGAGCTACAAACGATTCGAAAGCCTCAAATTCCCGACTTTGCCAAGCTGGCAGGCACACAAGCTGGCAATGAGTCCTCCGATCTCCTGGCACCGTCTACTCATGCTGCCGAACCGATTTCCGATCTTAGTGAGTGGGAAGACGAAGCAGAAGAGATCAAGCCTGCAGAAAAGACCATAGCTCCAGTCAACACCAAAGTCCTGGGGCGCACAAACAGCCAACTTGATCGCCCAAGGGCACTCAGGAGACCCATGGCCCGTCAGCGCTCTTCAGATAGTGATTCTACGCAAGCATCATCCGACTCGATGCGCCCAAGTGCTCAATACGCGATACGAACCAGGCCATCAACAACTAGTAACGGAAGCAATGGTTCCCTTGCTGCCAATGGCAGTGTGCCGAGCGAATCCGTCGAACAAAAGGTTTTGGTCCACCCTGAGCAAAAGATCTTGACTGATGCACCCAATGCTCCACTCGAAGCTGACGAGCGGGAATCCGAGTCCGATGCAACACAGCCACCATCTTCCGGATCAGTTTCGCCAACACAAGCCACTGCTGATCAGATTCTTGCGTCCATGTCCAATGCATCGCCGTCGCCCACCAAGAAGCAGCGTCACACGCTCTCGCTCGCAGAACGGACACGCATGTCCATGTCTAGAACGAGCTCATTTGAACCAGATGATGACGATATGAACCCGCATATGCTCTCGCCAAGTCTAGCCAAGAGCAACCGAAAGTTTGGGATACAAAGCCCCGCGATCGCTGAGCCCAGCAACGGAGAGGAGTATGAAGACCTCGTAGCTCGCACTCGCCGGTCCATGGCTGGGTTCGAAGCAGCAAAGCAGAAAGCTCAGTTAGAACGAAGGCGGTCACAGAGACAGAGCAAAATGATCCAACCACGGAAAGACGGCTATTTCCCCAAGGTTGATGAAGAAGGCATGGACGCTTCTGTTATGGAGGAGCTTTTGGAAGCACAACACCAGGACCCGGAGGCTGTCTTTAAAAGCCGGCCGAAGATGAGAACAAGCCCAGTGCCAAGTCCAAGTCCATGGGATGATGGACTTGATGATTGCTTTTAAGCCAACTCTTCCGGAGATATGATGGTCTTTGAAGAATAGCATGGATGCTTCTACCATGACCGCTGCCCGCCATCTGGCTAGACATAGAGTAGTAGATATGTGCCGGTTATAACACATCATCTTGGAATCGCGTGTGCTGAGTTTATTTTGTGCCTGTCAATGGGATACACTCTACCTGCCTGGTAATGCATACCATTCCTACGTACAGCGAATAACTTCGAACATGGACGGAGAAACTTTACACTGCATACACGCAGTAATGTACTCCGTACCTGACAGACTTACCTTACGTACAGAGATCAATCCCCCCAACCCACATCCAGGTGTCACCCCTCCATTCGACGTCACAGGTACCTTTTACCCCACCAACCACTAAAGTTCAACTTGCACTCAACGCGTATCTGTGCTGTAGAATCACGCGTTCCGTGATTTCTTATTCGACCATTGACGCTGGCCATTGAATCCAAATCAATCCCTTTTGCCAACTTCTCAACCCAGTCGATCCATCAATTGCCTCACACTTATTAATCTGCCCAACATGGATTTCATGACCCAACAATTCCAGGTTAGTAGTACTCAGCGCTGTCTCTTCCTTTCCTGGCATGTCTTTCTAGATGCGCCGGAAATGGCTTTCTCCACTGTTCATTTCGAGATCTTCAACACCTCGGGATGCTCTAGGGCAACCCAAAAAGAAGAATGACTGACATAGTTTCTTCCATAGCACCCTACGCCGAAGGAGGCCTTCAAGATTGCTCGTCTGCACGCCGAGCTGCTCCGAGGTCTCTTCAACAACCCACAGTACATCTACCTGGAGCCGCCGACAGCGCAGCGCTACCCGACAGACACCAAGAAGACGCACCCGGCCCTGCTCATGGTCTCGGACTTTGTGCAGACGACCTACATCAACTTTGTCCTGCCATTCCTGCCCAAGGACGCCTCGCGCAAGACCAAGGAGATCGCCAACCCGTGGGCGTACGCCGACGACTCGTCGGTCTGGGAGTGGACCTGGGACGAGGAGAAGGACGAGCTCAAGGACAAGGACGGCAAGGTCCAGAAGTTCCCGCAGCTGAGCGCCGCCCGCGGCATGGAGCTCCGGGGCGACATCTGGTCGCGGTCCTTCATGGCCGGCAAGTGCATCTGCGAGAACGGCACCGACCCCAAGGCCAGGCTCATGATAGGAGGCAAGAGCTTCGACTTTGGGGAAAAGGTCCGGAAGTTGATCACTGAGCTGCAGGAGATCTAAGAGCATCTATCTTTGGGACGGGGAAAACAAGGGACAGGATATCACCTTTGACATGACGAATTGGCCACTCTAGATGGAGGGTACTAGATGTGCATTACGAGGACATGACGAAAAGAATGGCAAGCTTTGACACTATTTGGACGCAAATCCGGCTCAAGAATTCAGTGATCGATTCCGATTCGATGGCTATACTGTATTCCTGTGGATGAAGGAACATGTACGCTGCGAGAACAGGAACTTTAACAAACTCGGCTCATGATACGGTCCCACTTTGACAGGGGACTGGATGGCGTGCTCGCTTCAGCTTCAATTCGGCTGGCTGGGCAATTCCCTTTGTGTTCGGCTTGTATCTTTGGTCCTTCGCATCGGCATCAGTTATACCTGCCCAGGCGATCTTTTTTCTGAGGCCCGTAACACTACTGACATATACGAATCGCTTGACAAAGTCCTAGAGGCCAACTATACTTACATCCCACTATAACCGCGGACAACCAGAGAATGGCCCCCAAGCTCTTATATAAGAACGCCCTATCGTCGGCCGACGACGTCAAGACCTGGGTGGCAGAAGGTCCCGTCAAGTCGACTACAGGCCCCGACGGCTCGCTCGAGCTGACGTCGGCGGGCGGCTGGGACGACCACTTCACCTTCTGGTGTCCGGAGGTATTCCCGGACCGGGTCCGCATCACCTGGGACTTCGCGCCCATCCAAGAGCCCGGGCTGGCGATGCTCTTCTTCGGGGCCTCTTCACTACAGGGTGGGAGTATCTTTGACGACGGCGTGACGGCCCGGACCGGCGCGTACCCGCAGTACCACTCCAGCGACATCCGCACACTGCACGTGTCGTACTTCCGGCGGCGCTGGGAGGACGAGAGGGCCTTTCACACGTGTAACCTCCGCAAGAGCCCGGGGTTCCATCTCGTGGCGCAGGGCGCCGATCCACTGCCGCCCGTTGCAGATGCCAAAGGCGCCTTTTACAAGATCGAGGTCGTCAAGGACGGTGGGCATGTGAAGTTTGGCATCGAGGGTTTGCCGTTATTCAGTTGGATCGACGATGGGGAGACGGGCCCGGTTGTGGGAGGGGGGCGGATCGGGTTCAGGCAGATGGCGCCGTTGGTCGCGAGGTATAGGAATTTGGAGGTATATTCTCTGGACGAGGAGTAAGGGCCTCGAGATGCAAGACTTACTTCGGCACTTTGTGATTGAAATGCGAGCTTGAGGGCGTAAAATATTACCAGTGTCTACGAAGGATAAAGGTAATCCACGACATGATGAGACAAAACATACATCATGTTCCACACTGATGGAAGACCATTTCAAAGTCACTGTATTGGAATGGCATGCTTAGTTGTTGTGTTTTAATTCATGAATTGCCGGAAAAAAAAAAGATCAAAAAAAAAAAGCACAGCAAAAAGCAAAATTTCCCTTCACCACTCCTCCTCCTCCTCCTTTTTGACGCCCAGGAGGGCGGAAACGGTCTTCTTCAGCTCGGCGACCTCCTCCTCGAGGCTGGCCACGCGTTTCTTGAGCTCCTCGACCTTCTCGTCCTTATTATTTTTATCAGTTTGTCAGCACAGTCATTCTTGATAGCGGAAGGGACAAGAAGAGTACTTACGGCGGTCAGGGCGGCTGGGGCAGGGGCGGGAGCGTCGTCGTCCTCCTTGACGGCAGGCTATGCTACGATCAGTACGTTTGACCATCATGATAGATTCGTAGTGCTTACAAGGGAAGCTTCGGCGGCGGCCTTGATCTGTGTCAGCTTAATATGACACAGTGGGATGGAGGGCTCGTCGATGAACATACAATGGCGGCAGCAGCCAGCGCCTCTCTCTCGCGCCGTCTTCTCCTCTTCTCGCTAGTTTTCTTCAACTGTTCAGTTTGCGAACATATAGAAATATTGCTAAGTCTACACACCAGGGGAATGCCTGCCTTGCGCTTGGCGGCGGCGATCTTGCGCTGTACCGGATCCTAAAATCAAACATTAATTGAGGTACATACCAAAGCAATGAGGAACTTACGGTGTAGTAAGGGGCCATCATGAAAGTGACTTTGACTGTAAAGTAGGTTAATACTCAATAACAGCGTGGATGGGTCGAAAGGATGGCAGTCTCGCTTACTTGCGGATGGTGAAGTGAGGAGGGAAGAGAAAGAAATCGATGCCACAAATGAACGCCCTCGATTAGATATGGACATGTTCTACGCGTGTTTGGCGCGTCCTATCCTAATACATTAGGGCAACCACCTACAGACTCTGAAACTCGACTTGACTTTTCGACCTCTGGTAGGTGGACTAGGGAACAGTGCTGTGGTTGATCGCGACTTCCCTCCTATCACCTGGCCACTTTCCAACATGAAGTGGCGGTCTGGTAGGTAGAAGTTGATTGATCCTACGTTCTCCTTCTTCCAATTTTGACATGGAAATGAGCTGAACATACCGCGACAGGAATTTACAGAGAACCAGGGCATTTCATGGTTTCATAAGTCACAAGTATTGGGCATCTTCACCGAGCATTCTAGTCCAATCATGCTGTTGGCGGTCTGTGTGCATCCCAGAACGACCAGCACACCTCGTGACCACTTCCATGCGTGCGGATCTGGAAACATTCCCCTGACTCGAGGAAGTCTGAATCTCATACTAGCAGGACCATGTAGACTATAGAAATGACACTGGTCCCACGTGATGGAGAGGCGACGCAGTGTTGACCATCGAGGCTGCAGTGAAGAGCGTAATGAATCGTGTCCTGTAGTGCTCAATGGAGTGGAGATCCATCAACTTGTTGAATAGGTACAATTAAAACAACTCAATGGAATTCGGTATTCTCGTGGCATTCATGTTGCTTTGCACCAAATGCATGGTACGATGTTCTGCAAGGAAGGCACGAGTCCGCCCGCGGTCCAGATCATACACAGACACTCGAAAAGAAAGGCACGCTGTGTTCCTTCCCCGCTGGTGTGCTCTTCTCTCACTTCTCCCTATGGATTTTGTCTGATGTGTCTCGCGTCCCTTGAATGATATTACAACTCAGCATTCACCGGTTGTTTCATCTATACTTCGCAGCCAGACGTGAGTCCTCTCGAAAGGCCGCTTACCATCTACAAGCCTTTCGTTGACTCCACCCACGTAGACAACTGGACACGGCCTAAAAGACGCCAATTCCCCTGCTGTCGTCCCAGCTGCCATTGAGGAGGTAGCAGTCCCTGACATCCCCCTCTCTCTTCAGTTCACTGCAAGTGCCCTTAGACCCTCAGCTTTGACCGATAGCACGCTGATAAAGTGAATATAAAGGACGAGGAGAAGAAAGAGCTGAAGAAGCGCGAGCTCAAGGAGGCCGCCGCTGCGGTCGAGGCCACAATCGAGCGTTTAGAGGTAAGATAATGACCTTGTATAACTAAGAGGCTATCCATTTTGCTGACAGCCAAATAGGCAACAATTCCTTGGGCTCGTGTTGTTGTTCGTCTTGCCGGCGCTCCCGCCGTCACCATCGCCGTCACCACCGCCGTTGCCGCGCCAGCTCTCGCCGCGGACGTTGCCTCCCTGGCAGCAAGCGCTCCGGTGGTCAGCTCCTCCGTGGGAAGAAGGGGGAACAGGAGGAAGAAGATACGGAGAACAAAAAGAAGAAGGAGTAGAAGGGAGGCAGGTGGTCTGCCTTGGGTTCTCCCCTGGATTGCAAGAACAATGGACGAAACTGCGGACGTTATGAAGGCAATAGAATCAAATGTTCTCAGCCTACTTCCTGGACAAGGCTGGGACTGCGATACTCGGTTGTAAAACACTCATGTGTAACAAGACTAGTCTGTAATACTTGACTATTATACATGTGTGCTTAAGCTTTGCATCGTCTCTACCTAATAGGCCGAATAAAATCGTAGACGCATTATTCACCAACATGATTTGAGCCGGCTTGATACAATGATCTATACAGTAATACAAGCACCTTTGATCTTTGTCCAAGCATTTCAGACGAACTTTGGAGGATACACAAGAATTTCCGGAACGAGTTTCGCGCTATTCTTATAGACGATTCTCATCCGATTTCTGATAGAAACGAGAAAAGGAAAGAGACCAGGTAGGTAGGCAGCGGGTCCGCGCCCTGGTCCACGAGGTCCTGCTTTCCAGGTATCTTTAGTGATATAGGCTTTCTGGTCTTGGTTTGGAGGAAGTGACCACCCGTGGTGGGAAGCCAGAGGAGAAGGAAGTGGCCACCCGTGATGGAAGACTACGAGAAGGAGTGAGTGTTAAAGGAAAATCCCGGAAAAGGGGAGCTCTCCCAAATAGCTTCCCTGACACAACCTCAATACATCTTTCTGATCTTCGGGAACTTCCCATACATCCACACACCAACCTGTGATCCTTTTCTCGCCCATTCTCAGAGAATATGCATCTGCTTTATTCAGGGACATCATTACGGAGTAGTCTATGAAAGCCCGCTCCGCCGCCACTACAAGAACTTCTTCCCCGCGACCAAGACCACCACCACCAATCGCCACGACACTTGGCAAGGTAGATCTCGTGCTTGGGCTACCTTCGCCGGTGTAGCAATCCTCGTGGCTACATTGGCTCTAGGTATTCAGATGTACCACGAGGCCATTGGCGAGTTCTTAACCAAGGTCCTTCGGTCCATGGCTGGGAGCTTCGTGCTCAAATCAACGCTCGACTCAATTTTGCGGTGCCGATATCTCACGCCGCCAGCAGCGAGAGCAAACAGCAGGCCCAACGATTCAAATCTTCAATTACTATATAAACGCCCCCAACCATAGCCACAACGTCACAAACACCGACAACAGAACAAACAACGACAACAGAACCACCACCACTACCACTACCACCACTACCAGCAGCAACACTAACGTCAGAAAGACAATCAATCGCCAAGAGACTTGGCAAGGCCAGTCTCGTGCCTGGGCCACTATTGTTGGAGTCGCCATTATGGTTGCTGCATTGGCCGTTGGCGTCCATACATACAGCGAGGCAATTGGTGATTTCTTTACCAAGTCAATTCGGTATATAGCAGGCACTTACGTCATCAAGACTACCCTTGATTCCATCATTGGCACTCTGGCCAACTTCTGGGGCCGCCAGTAGCTGCTATCGCGAGGTCTTGCAGTATTAGGAAGGGCGGATCTAAATGAAGGCAGATTGTGGGTAATACCTGGACTATACGGGGAGACATCTCTCAGTTCACCCACCCCAGAGAGAGAACAAGCTGAGGATAAAACGAGAACATAATCAAAAGAAATTCAGACGATTTTTTCAGCTCATCTTTTGACAGATTATGCTACAGTGTACTTCATAGAAATGAAGCAAGAGTACGAGGTACAGATACAATGTTTGTTATTCCCAGGCTGTGTACTGTACACGTACAGAGTACAAGGGCAGAGCCGTAATTCTCCGACGCTAGAGATACCTAACCTAGCGCTATTTGCCCTATTCCCGAGGCCGCCCCCAGATCTGATCTGGCTCGGCTCTGCGCATCGGCACGTTACAGATTTGTCATATCCGAGAAAGTCATAACCTGCCGCCGATCATCGCACGCCATATACTTGGTTGACTTGGACAGCATCCACGCTGAGCGGGCCGTTTGTCGCTACAATGATATCCAGATAACCCACGACTACCCATCCAGCATGCTGGTCACCAACGTTCAGATCGCCATGCGGCGAAGCCTCAACCCGATACGGGCGACCAAGCCTCAGCGGCGCTTCCAATCGACGGGCTCGGGCCCAAACGCGAAGAAGACCGACAATCCTCCCAAGACCGACGACCACTCTGCTTCGATTGCGCCCGGCGCTCCTTCAATTCCGCCCAATGCGCCGACGACCACTCTCAAGATATGGCAGCGGCTGGGGCCCCTGACGAAGGCGGCGGACGCCTTCACCAGGGCCAACAAGAAGCGGCCGTGGGTCACGCAGGTCTGCAGCTCGCTGGTCATCTACCTCATCGCGGACCTCAACGCCCAGCGCATCGGCGGCAAGGAGTACGACCCCGTGCGGACGCGCAACATGCTCATCACGGGCGCCTGCTTCTCGATCCCCGGATACGAATGGTTTAAGGCCTTGGGGGGATGGTTTACCTTTCGGTCCAAGGCCCTCTCAGTTGCGACGAGGGTACTCTTCAACCAGTTCACCTTTGCGCCCCTGATCAACATCTACTTCTTCACCATGCAGGCGGTACTGACAGGCGCCGACCCTGTGCAGCGCGTCCTCGAAAAGGGCCCTGAGACGTGGATGAACAGTTGGATCGTCTGGCCCTCAGTCATCGCCTTCAACCTCGCCTACGTGCCCATCCAGTTCCGCGGCATCGTCGCCGGCTGCGTTAGCGTCTGCTGGCAGACGTACCTGAGCATTCAGAATAAGAAGGCCGAGCTGCTGGAACAGGCCAAGCAAAAAGCCGCAGATGTCGAAAAAGTCGAAGTGCAAACAATGGCAGCAGTGGCGTAGGGATGCGACAAATATGGGGTAGTAAGGACTGCAAGCATAGCGACGGGTTGTTCTTCGTTTGGATTTTGAAGGTCATATAGACTTGGGGCGCAACGCATCATCTTTCCTAGAGTTACACTGCTAATAGACAAAAAGAAACCATGAACTATATAAATACCTAGCCTTCGCAGTCATTGTGTCTTTAGCGTCAGGGGGGCATAGTTCCGCTCGGAAATGTAGCAATGGATTTCTACCTTGGCTCAAATGACTATGCCGTCTCCAAGTCTTGGAGATCTCAACTCACCGGATCTCAGGGCTCAAGATTCTCAGCGACTGTGCCAGTCAGCTATCTCGCTGCGTTGATTTATCGATCAGGTTAGACGGATTATTGGGTCGTCATGGCCATTCTTTGTTGGAATGAGTTTGATATCAGTCGTTTCTTGGGGAACGAGCTATGTACCAATTGATGAGAAGCACAGAAATATAAGAATACAGGGGACCAAGATAAAATATCATATCATGGTCGGATGAAGAGGTTCCTGCTTACGCCCCACTACAATTGCGACATAGAGGCCTCGTATCCGATTCCTGCCAATCACGGCACGGGACGACGCGTTACAGGCAAGCTGAGGCTTAGCGAGTCTCTACTTCTTCTCGCCAACGAGTCTGTATGAGAGACGGGAAAGCTCACGACGGCGTTTCCCTGTGCCCTAGGCGTTGAATTTTCGGTTAGACGACCATTCTCTTCGGCGTCCTTTCCATTGACTGCTACGCAATGTGGAGGAGAGACACCATGACGGTGGTACAGCATTTCACGGTCGTAGACGAGATCCAGCTCGTTCTACTGATCTCTGCTGTTGCCTTCTTGGCGTTCGCACCATGGAGCATCCATACACTGCGCAAAGCGCCCGCAAAGATTGCATCAAATATTCTGGGAACGGCCAAGGCAGTGAGTGGTGTGCCTGTCTTAGAAGCGGTGAAACTTATGTAACTCTAGTTCTCATCCATATTGCTGCCTCTGGTTTACCTTGCTCGGTTGATCGAATTCGCGGGCTGGCCTGGCCCGCCAGGTTTTGTGAACTCGTCAACCCCTTTCGCTGCAGTGATCGCCGCGGTAGTCTACTGCATGTTATCACCACTAGAGCACAAGCGTTCTGTCAGACCTTCAACGCCCATCATCTTGTTCCTGACGGCGAATCTGCTTGGTGAAACCGCCAGATGGGTCCTCGCTGACCGCCATCCGGACCTGACTATTATTGGCCGGAGCATCAAACTCGCGATTGTCGTCAATCTTTTGCTACTTTTCTTGGAGAGCACCGAAAAATCTGGGATGCTGCTGGACTCTGCGGCGGTACGGTCGCCCGAGGACACGGCCGGTGTTCTCAGCAGAACTTTCTTTTGGTGGATTAATGCGAGACTCACCCGAGGGTATCATGAGAAATTAGAGGTCAAGACTCTCCCAGATCTTGATGAAAAGTTGGCCTCGACTTCCCTCCGCTCCGCGGCTCTGCACAATTGGGAACAGAGGAGTAGGCCTTTCTCTAGTTATCACAACCATGAGAGCAACTTGCTGACCCCCGAATCAGAAAAGCCAGAGTCCTTGATGACTCTGCCAAGGGCCTTGTTAAGAACACTCCTGCGGCCATTTCTGGGTGCCATATTACCGCGACTGTTTCTTACTGTCTTCAAATACTCCCAGCCTTTGCTCATCAGGCAGGCCATCCGCTTCCTGGTGAACTCACACTCGAAGGTCGGACTGGGGTCCGAGGAAGGGTCAAATATCATCATGGCTTCCATCGTAGTGTATACTGGGCTAGCTGTTGGTCATCCCGGCCGTGTTTGCGCCCAAGCCAACTAACAAATATCACAGATCTCAACAGCTGTTTACCAAAGGCGCCTCAATCGCTTGCAGGTCATGACGCGAGGAGTCCTCATTAGCCTTATTCACCATAAGACGCTCCACGCAGGCTCCGACGCTCTAAACGAGGGCAAGGTTGTCACGCTCATGAGTAACGATGTCGACAATCTCAGTGATGTAGGAGAAATGTTCCATCAGACGTGGGCCCAAATTCTAGAGGTTACCATCGGCATCATCCTGCTGGCTAGCGAGGTCGGCTGGTTATGGCCTCTTCCTTTAGTCTTTATATTCTGTAAGTTGGCATTTGCAAGTTGCTTGTCTGTATGCTGACGCTCGTATAGTCTGCTCTCGTGTAAGCAGATTTGTCGCAAGGAACTTGAGGGCTCGACAGGGCGCATGGAACTCTGCGACGCAGAGTCGCATCTCGATGACCAGCACCGTTCTTGCGGCAATCAAGAACATCAAGATCATGGGTTTGCAGCGAGGCATGATCGCATACATCGAAGATCTCCGCCAGGCCGAGATGAAATCTGCGGGCAGTGTCCGATGGATGAACCTCGCATATGTTGCGTCCGCGAATGCCCTAGGAATCTTTACGCCCGCGATTACACTGTTCATGTACGCTGTAATTGCGCAGCTCCAGGGTGTTGGGTTGGACATCGAGACGGCTTTTACGACGACCGCAATTCTGGGAATGGTCACTCATCCCGCAAATATGGTCATGACCATTGTGCCCAAGGTCATTGCCGAGTTTTCCAGCTTTGAGCGCATCCAGAAGTTTCTTTTGGAGCCAGACCTCGACGACCCGAGAACAGAAGCTGTGGCCACCAGAGCAGAACTCATCGAGACGGACGGAATGTCGAATACCGCCATCTCCTTCCAAAATGTCACAGTCGTCAGCGCTACTTCCAAGATCTTGCTACAGGACATCACCTTTACGATGGCCTCGGGAGGCTTTTTTATCTGTGCAGGGCCTACCGCTTCCGGGAAATCTACTCTAGCGAAATGCATACTTGGCGAATCCAACATGAGCCAGGGTGAGGTATGTGTTTCGTCCAAGAGTATTGCGTACTGTGCTCAGTCGACATGGCTTCCAAACACTACGATTAGGGATGCCATAACCTGCTTCTCAAGAGCTGCCTCAGATGATCAGGATGAAGAATGGTATGCAGAGGTTTTGCGAGTCTGCTGTCTACAAGAAGACCTGAAGGCAATGTCTCAAGGAGACCAGACCTCTATAGGATCAAGAGGCATGAATCTTTCTGGTGGCCAAAGGCAACGTGTCGTAAGTCAATCTTTGCCAGAGGTGGGCCTCAGAACTAACATACCAAGGCCCTTGCCCGCGCTCTTTATGTGCGGCCCGAGATATTGCTCCTTGATGATGTATTGAGTGGACTTGATGGAAGTACTGAAAAAGAAATCATGGATAATTTGATCGGACCTGACGGCTTTGTTCGCAAGCATAAAATCAGCCTGTTTCTTATTACCAACGCTGGTAGGTGCTTTGCAGCACTTGCATTGATTCATGGCTGCTAACGTCCAGAAAACCAGCACAACACTTTCGGCTGGCTGACCGCGTTCTGATTTTGGAGAACTTCAAGATCAAAGAACAAGGAAGCTGGAATGAGCTCAAGGGAAAGCAGGAAGAAATCGAAAAGATCATTACCAGTAAAGAACGAGAGTCCAACCATGGCGACCAGATTATACCGGAGTCGAAACTGCCAAAGACTGACACATCAACGACCAAGTCCAAATCTGATGAGACCCGGTCGAATGGAGACAGTGCACTTTATGGTGAGATTGTTGACGCGTTGAGATCATTCGCAGCTAATGTTTTCAAGGATATTTTGTGAAATCTGCTGGCTATGGAAACTTCGCATTCATGGCCATCTGTGTTGCCCTTTATGCCGTATGCCTCACATTCCCCCAATACTGGCTAAAACTTTGGACGGAGTCCCGGACTCATGTAGTCTGGTTCTACGCGACCGGGTACATTCTTTTCACACTCGGCGCGTGGATCACCACGGTCAGTGGCGTTTGGTAAGTTCCACGTGTGTATATCATCCACTTGTTCAGCGGCTTATCCCAACAGGGCGACGTCGTTGAAAATGGCTCCGCGCTCGGGCTTGCAACTCCATTCGCGACTATTGGACACAGTCTTGCTGTGAGTGTCCCCCCAGCTAGAGACGAACTTGATCGTTACTGATAAGAAAAGGGCCCCTCTATCCTTCTTCTCCAAGACACCAACAGGCGAAATATTGAACAGGTAAACAGCCTTCATGCTGTGAACTCGGTATTCGGACATTGACACTGCACAGATTCAGCCAAGACATACAACTGATCGATAAACAAGTCGGGACAGCAATGTCTGCGCTATGGATTCGTGAGTCTACGAGCCTCCATCACCATCAAGAATACGAACCATGGGTCTCAGCTGACTTGTCAGAAATCTGCAAACTCACCGTTCAGGTTGTGTTGCTATTCATTGCCTCGTCAAACATGGCAGTCACTTTACCAATTTCTGCCATGGTTGTCTACGTTGTTCAGAAGGTTTATCTCCGCACATCACGGCAACTGCGGCATCTCGAGCTAGAGTCCCGATCTTCCGTCTTTCAGGACTTTTTAGAAACGGTAAATATCGATCTTGTAACTGGTTCCGACATCACATCTAACGATGGCTGCAGGTCGAGGGCGTCACGACGATCCGAGCGTTTCAAGCCCAAGAACAAGCTGAGATTGGCCATCTGGAATATCTGGACTTTTCGCAACGCCCCTTCTATCTGTTGTTCTGCCTTCAGCGATGGCTAAATATCGTGCTCGATCTGTTAGTCGCCGCGACTGCCGCCGGCATCATCACGATTGCGGTGACCAAGCAAGGCACAACAAGTGGTGCTGAAATTGGTCTTGCGCTCAACATGGTCCTGGTTGCCAACACTACTTTGCTGGCTCTTATACGATCATGGACCAATCTTGAAATCTCCCTTGGCGCCATATCTCGCCTAAAATCTCTGGAGGAAGAAGTTGCTCCAGAGGATAAGGATGCCGATGTGCCTGACCCTTACGTCTCCCTCCCGTGGCCCAAGCCGGGCGCAGTAGAGCTAGTCAGTGTCAATGCTGCATACAAGTCAGTACTCAAGTGCTCATCTTGTATAATCCGTCTTGATTGCTAATCAGACTATGATAATAGCCCCGATGCAATTGCGTTGCGGAACGTTTCTCTAAAAGTCGAGCCCGGGCAACTGACAGTGCTTTGCGGGCGCACTGGAAGGTGAGTGCCTGGATGTTCATCGGCCAAAGAAGCTGTGATACTGACTGCTTGGTGTAGGGGAAAAAGCTCAGTCCTCTTATCTCTACTAAAGATGATAGATATACAGTCCGGCTCCTTGACCATTCACGGTCTGAACATTCAACACGCGCCGACTTCCATGGTCAGAGAAAGGTTCTTCGTGGCAATTCCTCAAGATGCGACGGTATTTCAACAAGCGAGCCTGCGCTTCAACCTCGATCCCTCTCAAGCTCTTAGTGACAATACAATCGTAGACGCTCTAGGCAAGGTTGGGCTTCTGGAGCACTTCCGCGTACCCGAAAATGACGAGCGGGCCGCACCGCAACCGTGTGGGGACGATGGAGAACAAGGCGCCTCCGATGCCTGGCCCGGCGGCAAAATGCTGCTCGACCAAAACATATCGGGCCTGGCGGCTATATCAGCTGGCCAAGCGCAGCTCTTCTCGCTTGCGCGTGCCCTTCTCCAGGTGCACAGCCTCGAGGAAGATGGGTTCAAACCGATCATACTACTCGATGAGGCCACGTCGTCTCTAGATCTAGATACAGAGAGATTAATGCTTTCAGTCATTCATGAAGAGTTCACGCTGAAGGGTTACACTGTCATCATGGTGGCACATAGACTTGGAGCTATCAAGGCAATTATGCGGGAAGGAGTAGATCAGATGATCGAGATGTGACGGCGACGCCTCGATACCTGGCTTTGGAGACGGAATATTCCTGTATTCAATATCCAAAAGAAGAAGTGCGGCGGGCTTCGCTAGGTTGCAATATCACTATTTGCATTTACCTATGTTTTCTTTTGCTTAACTACCCGTCACCAGGTGCTGGCACCAGCACTACAAGCCTCACTGCTTTACGGTACTAATATTGCCTACGGCATGCACTATTCTATATATCATTGGTGCGATCCACCAGCAATCCGGAGACTGCTGTGCAGTACTATCACGGTTACATTTCCGTGCTCCAAGACCATGCGGTACACCACCACGTGGCGGGGAACCAATAATGGGCTTTCCTTGACAAGAAGTTACCATTTCCGGCCTTCCAACGGATGCTGGGACTAATATAGAAAGGTCCCTGTTCCTGCATATTGCGGGGTCGCTTAATGTGCTGCTCAGCTGATGGCTGTCCTCGCTCATTCCCGAACTTCAGGCTGATCTTGTCCCTATACTATGCTGTATATTTGGGTCTGAGTTTCAACGTTCATAGGCCGGCAATTATAAGCACAGGCATAGCTTCGTATTCGAGTCGGACTGAGAAAAAGTCCCGAAATATAGGTAAGAACGGAGCGTCCGTTATATGTGATTCATACAAATAATCCTAGGTAGTTTGCCGACTCACTTTCGTATTTCTGTGCTTCGAGGACCGTGACTTGCCGGTGCATTTGATTCACTCATCACCATTCCTCCAGCGACCTCACAAACTTCAACATGAGGTTTCTGGCACTAGCAATCGCGAGTGGAACGGCACTTGCTCTTGGCGACGGCGAACCGAAGCCAGGCCCGGATGGGAAATACACCATTTCTACACCAAGCATAAAAGCCCAGGTATGAAATAGCAAATGATATTCGCCGATGTTCGACAGTGGTGTATTGACTATCTGAAAAGTTTATACCATACGGAGCTACCCTCACGAATCTATTCGTCAAGGATAAATCTGACGACGACATTGATGTAGTCTTAGGGTACGATGTCTTGGACTATTATGGTATGACTGTCGTCGGACTGCCATAAGACTTCATCTACTGACCTTGACACAGCAAAGGACCCAGGTCACCCAGTCTACAATTCCATCCCGGGACGATACGTCAACCGGATCGGCCACGGTCATTACAGCATCGATAACGTCACGTACACCACGGAGCTCAACGATGGAAACAATACGCTTCACAGTGGCACCAACAACTGGTCTTACCGCACCTGGAACGTGACCGACATGTCGGATACTTCCATCACCTTTTCCATCATGGACGCGTCCAACTCCTCGCTCGGCATGCTGGGCCGCGTGGATGCCTCGGTGACATACAGCGTGGATAAGAGTACCTGGAAGATCAGCATGAAGGCAAACTCACCCGACAGGAAGACTCGTAAGATCGGACTTTTTCTCCGCTTTCGAACTTCAATTTCCGCTCGTTGGTTCCCGCAAGCTAACAAAATATCACTCGTCTAGCCCTCATGCTCACTCAACACACCTACTTCAACCTCGACGCCTACCGGGACCCGTCGACCGACAAGGTATGGGATCACACACTGCATCTGCCATACTCGTCGCGGTACCTCGAGGCCGATCAGGGCGCTCTCCCCACCGGCAAGATCTTGACGGCGGCCAAGGGCAGCATCAACGACTTTGCGAGCGTGCCGAATCTGACTCTGGGTCACGCACGCGATCAGCCGGGCTTTGAAGGGAATTGTGGAGCGGACGGTGCTGTAAGTATTATTCTCAGCTCTGTTCAAGCAATCTGGGACGACGTGGCATGAACAGGCGAGCTTCATGTCTACTGGCTGAGCGACCCGTGGCCGACCATAGTAACGCCCACCCTGTGAACCACACACGCATCGTCTGAAACACCCAATGGGCAACCACCGGGCATTTTCCCAGTTGTCCAGGAGGCCGGGGAGACTACTTAATTGCCAATGAGCCTGTTTCCATCACCAGAAGCTGAGGGATGATGGCAGGCACCATGTGCCCGAGTTGGCAGAGCGCGAGGTTTCCGAACCAATGACCACGACAACTCTGCCCCGGCAGCAAGACAGACTAAGGACCGACGTTCGACCCCCGTAGCCCCTCGGGTCGATTTCCGGTCCTAACTGTTTTGTCTTTTTTCTTCTTCTTCCCTTTTATCTCTAGTTTCTCTCTCTTTTCTCTTTTTTCTTCCAATCTTTTTTTCCCTCTTGGTTTCTTTTCAACTGACTTCCCCCCAGTGCGAAGGCTACAACGGCTACTGGCTCATCGACCGCCCCGCCAACACCTCTTCGCGCGACGCCGTCGTCGCCACCCTCGCGAGCCCCTTCTCGGGCGTCCGCGCCGACCTGCGGACCGACCAGGCCGGCGTCGTCGTCTACTCGTGCAACTGGTTCGACGGGACGGCGGCGCTCAAGCGGACGCAGGGCCTGCGCGACCGGCACACGGTCGGGCGCAGCTCGTGCGTCGCGCTCGAGGCGCAGGACTGGGTCGACGGGATCAATCAGTAAGTCCTGCTTTTTGTTTCTACCTTCCTTCTTCTTTTAACTTCGTAGGCGAATAGATGCAAAAGTAGGACAAGAGTTGAGCTGACTGCGATGCGTTATAGTCCGGAGTGGAATCGTACCGAGGCCCAGATTACGGGTCCCGGTAAGAATTATACGTGGGAAAGCTCTTGGACTTTCGGAACCATGGGTTAGGGAGAATGGAAATGACATGCTTCGCCGCATCGATATTGATATCAACAGTCATACAATAAAGGATTTCTCCCTTGTATTTATGATCCGTAGTACGATCTTTTGCTTTACCGCGTTCCGAATGAATTATTACGGAGCGGAACAATGCATGTTTCAAATCGGAGAGGAAGTGATTCTCTAGTAAGACAAGCATGGCGAAAGAGTAATGTAATGATCTAATTGAACTATATACAAGAATGAAGATCAAGAATGCGCTTCAATGCGCTTCGGTTTCACAAACACTGAGAGAAGGTCAGCGAAGAACTCGTACGGAATGATCCCAAGGCAAGACTTACTTGTGAGTAGTAGTCATTCTGTTTCTGACAGGTGGAACCGGCCGCGCACTGGAAGCTGCCCGTGTATTGGATTCCGCCACATTGGCCGTACTTTGCCACAGCGGTTGCGGGTGTCAGCGCAAGAATCTTTTCCGCGGCCCGCTCGGCTATCACCACAATGTATGCCGAAGGGTTGGTGGTGACGTGGCCCGGGAAGATACTGGCATCAACGACAAACAGGTTATCTGTACCGTAGACCTGGGCGTTGAGGTCGACGACAGCCGAACCGCCATTTCTTCCGTCATCGGATCCGATCTTGCTGGTACCTGCCACTTGTGTTAGAATCTTTTTCGAGAATATCAGCAATTTCACTTACCAATCCAGTGGTTGGCACGTCTGTTGGAGTACGAGACGATCATCTAGAAGATCTATTAGCGACACGTCCACGCACGGATGCAAGTTATCGACTCACGTTGTTCACAAAGTCTTCGACGGATTCGTCTGCAGTCGGGTATTCCCATGTCAAGTTCTGGACATTGGCCAGAGCCGCCTTCAGGTTCTTGATACCTTGGATGACGGCGGCGACATCATTCGCGTCGTTGAGGTAAGGAAGCGTGGAGACGACAGTGCTGAGGCCCGATGTGATTGTCATGCGTCCTCGAGATGTAGCGCCACGGCCCAGGTATTGACTCATGGTCATTGCGTTGACACTATCGACACCGTCGCTCGCCTCAACTCGGGCTGTCCACTGAAGCTGCCGGACGATACCGTCTGCACCAGTAATCTCGTCCCAGAAGAGCGGGCCGATGTTGGGAGCTGCTTGAGCGAGTATACCAGAGCGTTGGTTGAGGTATAGAGTCTCATCGGCAGCTGGAGGGTCATCCCAGGCCTCATAGAAGTCATAGAAGACAACTGAAGGATGAGAGATCACCTGTTATTTCAATATTAATAACAAGTCATTTCTTGAAGAAAATGACACCACCAGAGAAGGAGCACGAACCGTATCGGTATTCACGTGATCATCCAGGTTATATCCCACCGGCAGATTAATCCATTGCGTTGAGTTAATCATGGTTGGCCCGTCGGTCGACCCTTGAACAATCGTGAGCTGGTCGGTAGGTCCGATTCCACCTGTATGCGTTAGTCAACACCACATCAAAGGCTGGAAAGACGAGCTTACTTCTCATGAGAATCTTTGCCGAGCCGAATGTACCAGCTGAGAGCACCACACGGCCAGACACGGATGTCACGTTGACGACTCCGTTGTACCCACCGCTCAGGAAGGGCTCAACCTCGATACCAGTGACATGTCCGCCACTTCGAATGACTCTCTTGACTGCAGTGTTCATCCACAAATCAAAGTTGGACCGCGCGTTGGCCGAGACGAGGTAGGTTGCCATTGGGCCACCTCTTTCTCCGTTGGAGAACATGAATTCACCACGAGCAAAGGTGTGGTTCTTGTCATCTGGATGATCATTGGCATGCGTGACATTTGTCCAGCCAGCAGCAGCGAGACCCCCGGCAATGACGTTGAATCCCTCCTGGTAATACAGCTTTCCGTCCTTGGATGGCACATCGGTGCCTGGAATACGCTGGAAGACACGGTTCGTGGCAGCCGTCATGTCGGAAGATTTCCACCCCGTGGGGAAGTTGTAATCCCAGTCTTCTGTCTTGGGCTTCCACCACAAACCGGCGTTTACGGCTGTTCCACCGCCAAGGACACACCCAGCCATCTGGTCAGTATCAGTACAAGCGATTCCGTTTGAGTCGACCCAGATCTCATTGCAGAGACCAGGCACGTCAAAACGTGTCAGATTGGTACCGTCCAGCCAGTCTGGCTTCATGGTACCTCCCCATCGCCCAGAAGAGGGTGGGCCCTTCTCGATGAGCAGGACCGACTTTCCAGCCTCGCTAAGCTTATCGGCTAGAGGAATGCCTCCTGCTCCAGCGCCGACGATGATGTAATCATACGTGGCTGTGGGAACTGGGACGCCCGTTGCTGTAGCTGTAGCAGTAGCCGTGGTTGTGGCAGTTGTTGTTGGAACTGCTGTGCAGCTTCCGGTGGGCGCAGCAGTAGCCGAAGCCGCCCAGGCAGAGTAAGACGCATTGGCAATGGTGGAATCGAATTGAGCGCCAAAGATGCTTTGGAAGTCGTGCTGGAGCATGACCACATTCGCAGGGCAGTCCGGATTTGAAGGCTGCGCGTAGGCCTCAGCCCATCCCAACACCATGTAACCAGCGCTAGTGGATACACTTCCGGTCGTGCCATCCTGATCCCACGAGAGACAGCCTTGGCAGCGGAAAATGAGCGTGTAGTGCGTTGAGTTGACTGTTGAGGAGATCTGCGACAGAGTTGCGTTGCCAGTGTATGGAGCCGGCTGGACATATCCGGTCGCCCACAGGAAGGTCGTATAGATTTCATCCTCGTACGGCCAGGCCATTAACAACAAGTTGTTGGTCATGGCGCCGCCCATGGATACACCACACCATCCCGTGTTTGTAGCATCTTGAGTTGCGCATTGCTTTGCCAGTCAGTACAGAAATGATTCAGAATAGTTTTAGTGGCGAGCATACCAGATATCCAACAAACTCATCTGCATTGACTGTCAAAGCATCCTCTGGTAGCGCCATGCCAAAGGTCATTCCGCCGGCGCTCGAGGCTACTGGTACCGGCCATGTGTCGAATGTGATGCCAGTCTCGGGGTCCGTGTAGACGACGGGCGTGGAGCTTTGAGCCAAGGCATGCTGGATGTCTGGAAATGGTCAGCCACAGTCACATGGACGAGTCTGGCACAACTTACTGAGGCCGGCTGCGAGCAGCGTGGCCCAGTAGCGGAAGCCCATCATGTCTCTCAGGTGGTGCTTCACCTCGGCCGCGTCACTTCGTAGAACTGAATGTGCCTGTTCCTGACAGAGGCGAACTGCACTATGCGGATCACGACCAGAGATATACTCGAACCCATGTCTTTGGCCGCAATAAGCTTTCGCGTGGCCATGCAAGCCTCAGGAGTGCCACCTGTGGGCCTACGAAGGCAGTGATGACTTTACAATCCATGGGAAGATCTCCCCATAGGAGGGATTTCATATACCCGCACAGATACAGCTGGTGCCAGGGCCGGCGCAGGGCCTGGCAGGCTCGGTACCAGCCGAAGCGCTGGAACTTGACGAATGAAGGAGATTGCGGAGGATGCGCGCCGGGGCTGGGCAGACGGACGCGGGTGAGGCGGACCGGGGATCTGGAGAGCCTGGGGCGTGGGACTTCATCTGTTCCACGCGAAGCCACAATAAGAGTGTAACGTCTGTCAAGATTCAGGGGTGGGAGGACGGCAGCCAACCGCAGTTCAGGCCCAAGGATCCGGGTGATCGCTTGTCTCGAAGGTCGTCTTGGCCCGGATGCCACTGATAGCAGGACGATGGACGAGACCGAGAGCGGTTTGGGAAGCACCCCTTGGCCATGATGACAAAAAAACTCAATGCAGTCGTCTTGTTGCCTTTCTCGTCCATGATCCGACGCATCGAGCTGACAAAGAGCCGAGTCAGGATTTCCAATGCATCATTAGAGATAGGATCAATCGCGAAGAATCCGCCAACGTGTTTGTTGGTTTGCGGTTTCCGAATCGGGCCATGGGGAACGAGACCTCCGTCTGATCCCGGACCGAAGCAGCGGGGCCTGTCGAGTCGACCATGCGTGCTTGCTTTGTCCGGAAGTCTTGAAATTAAAGGTGGGATGAAGAGAATGCGCAGTGTCACGAGCTGATGAGGCCCAGCAAGATAGGTAGGATAAAACCCTAGACGTGGGAAATGTTTCACGAAAATAAAGCCTCGTCAGTGACAATAAATCATGCTTCGAGTAGGTACTATATTATAGCGGGCTTGACATGGCTAGAAGCCTAGAAGACGGCTGTCGAGGTGGTCTGTGGGGTTCTGCTCCTTTGTGGCTAGTGCATCATGAGTGGCGTGACCCCCTTGGCTCTTCACCGTTGTTGCTGCCAGCTGCCTGTCGAAGTCCCGTCTTTGTACATTTACGGAAATTCATCACTTCTGAACCCATGCGATCAGTGTTGCACTCCCATCTCGTGGCCGATGCAACATCAAAAGTGAGACTATCGGATCTCGGCCAGCTTTGTACGGAGTCAGCTGAGAGACGCTCGATGGAGGCAGACCACCGGATGATACATGCCTCCGAGTGCGAACCGAACAACGAGTCACGATCTTGGTTGGGCAACATCGCCCACCTGATTGAATGCCACAGAGTTCAGGCTGTTCAACATGACGCGCCACTATCCCCTAGACCAGGATCTCGACTTCGAGAGGTATGAACATCGCCAACTCGAAGTTCGAGATATCCTTCTCAATCGTACTTGGGAGCTTCTCGTTGCTCCCATCAGCCCAGATCGCAATGGCGTACCTGTCGAACAAATTTGGGATGCAGCAGAGCCTTTGATAGATTTACGTTTCATGGTCAAAACCTTTGAGGACTTCAGTCTCGACAAATTCACACACAAGGACTATATTCCCTTGTCTCGCGCCAATGCAAAGGATGTTCTGGGTAGCTACGGGGAGCGGCCACAGGACAATGCCGACGTATACTTTCGCTATAGAGGTGAAGCCATCTCTGCCGCCCGCATGTTCCTCTTTCAGGTTACCGATCCAGACATCAGATACTTCTTCGAACAGCTGGGTCGGACTGTTTCAATAGAGAGAATCTACGCCCCGCGGTTGAGGGACCTGATCAAGGAGTACAAGAAGAGTGTCAGAGTGCAAGACGCTCATCCCCTCTTCTCGGTAGGCTTTCCCAAACTTGCGGGCAACAGTCTCTTGTCCCATACCAAGACGTTCCGTGCCAGTATTGTCAAAGAGGCTTCGAAAGATGAACAAGCGGCCTCAGGAACAGTTCGGACCACATCATTTTGGTCTCATGGGACCCCTGACCGTGCATCCAGTGTTCCGACGTATGGCAGTTGGACCTCTGCTTGCTATTTTCTTGGGGAGGAAAATTTCCTCGGCCACCGTCTTCCTCGTGGGCAGTACCATGGACACGACCTTATACGACTAGTCTTTGAATTCCCGTCTCGTCGTGTGTCGGAGCTGGACAAGTTCGTAAGGAGAAGGAGCCTAAGCCGAAGCCATATCAGAAATATGTTCAAGGATCCGCCACCGAGGCCGTCAGTCAAGACGGCTGCTGGATTCCATCCATGCTCGAACTGCGGCGACTTCGCTCACAAGTTCAAGAAGTGTCCGAATCCATGTGGACATTGTGGTAAGAAAACCCATCAGGCTGTCAAATGCCCCGTCAAGCCATCGAACCGCTGCAAGTGTATGTCATTCCCCGGTCATGCCGCAGCCGAGTGCCCTGAGCCGTGCAGTCGTCCATGTGGAAATCCATTCCCCTTTCGTCATAACAAGCACCAAAATGCAATGTCGTGCACTTCCCGCTGCTGCATGTGCGGCATCAAGGGCCATTCGGGCAAGCAGTGCGGGTTCAAGAGATGCCAGTGTGGGAAGCAACATCTCACCCAAGGATGTCGGTGGAAGGTGGAATGTCCTGCCGCCAGATGTGACAGGTACCTTTGCAACTTGCACTGTGCCGGCTGCGGCAAGAAGAGAGACAGGCAATTCCCTTTTACAGGCGGAAGATGTCAAGAATGTCTGGAGGATTGCGAACCCGTCAGACCGCGGGCGTGAGAGAAGTGCTGTATGTTGTGTAACATATTATTTGATACATGTGTATGAACCTGCTCACATGCTCCAGCAGTCAACACACGATCCAATCACGAAGGCTATGCTGATGACTCTACCTCCATCTGTACATCGTGCTCTATACACTGATGTCCGTTCATCTACACGCGGCTTGGGTCTTGTTGGTCCTGTTTACGATCGGGAATATATCCTCTCAAAGCAGCCTTGACGCAAGGATACTGGTGGAGGAAGGTGGCCGTGGTCAGACGGCGACGCGATAATATGCTCGCGCTCTAATAGTTCTGACGCGGCCACTGGGCTAGGTTACCCTAAGGTAGCTGAGTGCTTTTTTGGACGTTGGTCACTTGCTTCCTGTATGTGGCTGTGGTGGCACTTTAACTTGCTCGATCGTGCTCAATGCCATGTTGCTATACTGCAAGTGAGTGGAGATGGCAATGCTGATCTGGAGCATCCCCACAACAACTGGCCAATGCCTGGACATCAAAGTCGAGGAACGGACTTGATCAAACCTCAAAAACAGTATACTGTTTGTCTCTGTTGACTGAATCTCGGTCGTCAGTACCGCATCATCCTTCATCACAGTTGGTTGTTGATTACGAAATTATCAAGATTGAAGCTGAACGAATGTGCCAATGTTAAATCCAGGAATGCCTCTGTAGATCATTTCGACAACGGGCGGCGACCCTATATGGCAGGCCATTGGTGGCTGCTGCACGGTATATTTTACCATAAACATACGAGGCGACGGATTCGGCTCTGCTCTTAGACAACAATATGCTCAAAGCTGCTCAAAAGAGTATGGCCAGAACCCAAAACGAGAGGACATATATGTTTCGCGTCTGGATGTTCAAGACTGAAAACCAAACGGTTGGGTCGGGGCGGTTCGAACGTGATCTGAACCTTGAACCATTTGGCATTTTCGTTACATTCCTTTTTGCCATCTGAACTACACGACTCGGCATGGCGCCAACAATGACGATGCCGATGGGCGGTTCGTCCCCCTCCCTGACGACCGATATGAACTCAATGTCGACCGGAGCCATGTCGACGACTTCTACCGGCATGGGCGACATGAACGACGGATCCATGGCGCCCATGGCCATGACCTTTTTCCTGTCCGCCAACACCCCGCTCTTCTTCCCGTCCTGGACCCCGTCGGATCCGTGGGGCCACGCGGCGACGTGTATCTTCCTGGTGCTGCTGGCCGTCATCATGCGCATCCTGCTGGCGTCGAAACCGATCCTCGAGGCCGCGGTCTGGAGGCCGCGGCGCGCTGCCGATGCCCACGAGATGCTCCCGTCCAATGACTGCTGCGACGAGGACCCGGACCGGATAAAGGAGCAGCAGTATCTGATCCAGAGCCGGGAGGAGGCCGGCGGCGGCGCGCTCCGGCGTGTGCTCCGGGAAGTTAAGAGCCGGTCCCACGGGCCGAGATTGGCGTCGCGTGGCTTGCGAGCACTGTTTGAGATGACGTTGGCTGTCATTGGTTATCTCCTGTAAGAGACGCCGACTTTTATCTGATCATCGGAATATGGGGACTGACATATCGTAACCAGAATGCTTGCCGTTATGACCATGAACATAGGCTATTTCATATCTGTTGTCGGTGGGATATTCTTGGGCACGTTTTTGCTGGGAGATTTAGCGACGAATAGTTCCTTGTACGAGGAGCACCACTGTTGAGATGATTCTTTTTGCATAGTTGCACAGCCCGCGGAAGCCATACTCGTCTTTTGAATTCGTTCTTATTCATATCAACCTTTATTTCCTTTTCAGTTGTGGCAAGGCAGTGATTCATCGTCGGCGTATCTATCTAGCTGTATTTTAATGATTCTCCTTACTTGTAGGTACTTACGTTGCATAGTAATTCTGCATTCTGTACGCGAGTTGCGCTGGTCCAGGGTTATAAACATTGGCAAATTGTATCTTTCTTTTTCTGATTTTTTTATTATTTGCGTGGTTGGAATTGGCTGCAGTCTATCGTATTCGTGGCAGTGGTGTACACATACTAGAATATCATGTAAAAAGAACAAGTCAACCCCAAGAGCGAGTTCTTTTGCAAGCTTAGGATCCCGCGGAAGCCTAAGATAGGATGCATGTGAGCGCAATTTTCACATTTTTCAATGTCTGAGGCTTGTTTACTATTGTTCACAGAATAGATAAAAGAACAATCCAAAGGTTTCAAAGAATTTTGCGGGTCGGTATGTACTTGTGTACAAAGAACTCACAGGGTCGGAGAGAGAACTCGTGACAATCGCGAACTCTACGTTTAGGGGGCCGATTTCGAAAATAACAATCCATTGTTAATGTACATTCTCACGCTTGTGAAGGGGTTTATGAGAAACAAAGGGCACATAAGGATTACCCCGAACAATGCCTTGTTTCTCTAGAAACAATGGTAAAGTAGTTGTCTGTCGCAAAACAATTGTTTATTCATATTCCGGTCAGTTGTCTATAAGTAGATGCCATGATAATCACAAGAATCAGTTATTCAAAACCTCAAAGCTGTCAACATCAGTACAACAACCAAAGCCTTCAACTTCAGTGCGACAACCACTCATACAGAACATTTACAGCTTACATAAACAACCTTCGCTTTCACAATGGCAGTAGTAGTAGCACCCAACGCCTTCCCGCCAGACGAGATCTGCAACTACACCAATGGTCCAGCTGAGTCGCCCGAACTCAAAAGAGGAATGAAATGCGAGGGCTGCTGGAAGAGGACGGTCAACCACCAGAGATGCAATGTGAGAAAGACTCACGGGTGCAGGGCGTGCGCCGACAATGGTATTCCCTGTGTCTTTCAAAACTGGGCTCTTCCGCCACACCCAGAACGCGAACCAAAACGGCAGAAGATGGATTACGCGGGATGGACGTGTTGTACCTCGTGTAGTGCCCACAAAGAATGCGACCGATCCTTTCCGTGCAGGCATTGCATCGACAGAGGGCAGCCCGAGTATTGCGATCGGACATCATTCAGAGGCCTCGTTTACCGCGAGGTCCAAGGTATCGACTTTTACGGGTACTGGATCAAGCTCGGCGCGGGCAGAGGCCCGATGGGAAGGGAAGACAGGGACCTGACTGGCCACTGGTCCGAATGGATCGTGCCGGACAACTACCACATCGAGTACGCCCTGTACAAGTACTGGAAGAACAACTGGCTCGACCACTGGAACGGCCCGATGCCGCTGACCTGGGGAACGCCCGAGATTCCCCGACCACAGGGGCGCATCTACATCGGCCCGCCCCCGGGTATAGCAGAGCCAGAGCCCTTGACCTGGTACCGCCCCTTGCACGCCCCTTCGGACCCCAAGTCCGGATACCCCAAGGGAGACCCGCTGCCGGCTGCTGGGCAGGAGGCCGCCAGGGCCGAGTGGCGTGCAGTAGCTCAACCTGCTCAGCCGGTCCCCAACAGACCGTGCCCGCTGTCGAGGGGTCACCTGTATGACGCCGCGCCTGCTGCTCCGGTAGCGGGTGCTTCGGCTGACGCTCAGCAGAGCGGCTATGCACCCGTTGATCCTGCTGCCGGTGCTGCTGGCGGCTATGCACCCGTTGATCCTGCTGCCGGTGCTGGGGGCGGCTACGTATATCCAGATCCTGCTGCCATGGGCGGTTACGGAGGTGCCGGGGCTGGTGGTGGTTATGGAGCTGCAGCGGGCGGTCTTGGTCTATATAGACCATTCCAGGCGGCTGATCCTAATCCAGCCGCAGGAGCAGCAGGAGGTGCAGGGTCGCACATAGCGAATCCCTTCACGGGCTATGGTCTCGGAGGCCCAGTTGGGCTGACAATGCCAGACCCTCGCAACAACAAGAGACCAGGCTCGCCGGAAAAGGAAAGGCCCGGTGTCAAGAAGCCAAAGCCCGCCGGCAACAACAGCGTCCGAGACGACCCCGTTTACCAGCTTCTCAACTGGAATGCAAACAACCAGAACAACGGTGATGTCGATATGATGGAGCAGGATGAGCTTCATCACAACGAAAACAATCCGGTTGTCCGGGCCGGGTCAAGCCCTCCTCACATGTACGGAGGAGCAGAACCGCCCCGGCGGGTCTATGATCTGGAACACGACAGAGATGTGCTGGCTCTCATGGACGCGGCATTGCCACAATCGGTATTTTCACCGGCCCAAGAGAAAAGCCCTACTCCTCTCCCGGAGATGCGGGACGCTGCTGGAAACATCCTGAGTCCGCTTTCTGCGCTGATAGCGAGCGGTCCGCCCCTGGATCCCAACAGCATGACGCCGTTCCTTGACATGCTCCCAAGAGACGTTCCAGGAGCGACTGGTCTGCCTCTTCCCCCGTTGGCACCGCGTGTGCTACCACAGCTGTTGGCAGGGAGACCCCCTACGACACCCGAAGAAGCGATCGTCCGGAACGAAGCTTTGTACAGACCACACGAGCCTCGTATGCGAGGACTATGGGATGCACAAACATTCAACAGAGACGTGGACTTCCGCAGCGTTGCGAGCCAGGGCTATCACGACATGATCGCCCGGGCGCTGAACCCGCGAGGTGAGCAGATCAGAGGCACCGCTGCCCCGGTCGCCCGTCCGGCCTCGCCGGGTCCGACCATACCCTTGTTCACGGGTCCCCGGGGCGAGATCCCGCACGACCACCCGTTCGAGCGGGCGGGTGGCAGGGGAGCCATGCCCAACATCCACAGGGTTCGCGCCTGGGGCGAGGACGCCGTGACCAGAGGCATCTCTGCGGGCCTCTGCGCGTGCAACCAGTACACGCACGGGATCTGCGAGTCCGAGGAGCACCACCCGGGCGTGCCGCACTACGTATGCGCCGACTGCGATAACAAGAGCCGCTCAGCCCTCAGGGCTCTGTTCCTGGAAGTCAACTTTATCAACAGGATCAAGGTGTACGCCTGCGCCCAGTGCACGACGGGCTTTATCCTCAACCCGATGTGCCTCCACGGCTCGGGCCAGGAGGTTTACGAGGCTGCCGTCGACGAGGACGCAGAATCCTACCCCTCGTACGACCCCAGAGTCATGAAGAACAATCACCGTACGGGCGAGGGCACCGTGATCCGAGGCGGCATTTACCCGGGAAACAGGTTCACCGGCTGCGCGTGTGCGGAGAAGTTGCTCGGGCGCCGGCTCTGCAACCCCCACCGCACGCAGGCGTGGATCGACTGCCTGGACCGCATGTACGACATGGCTTCGTACAAGGCCGGCAAGTTCGGGGAGGAGGACCTGTGCTGGTACTGCCTCGAGAACCCTCCCCTGAGGCCTGGACAGGACCAAGACTTGGCAGGGCTTGTTTGGGGCTGCATCATTTGCAGTGGCTACTGCGTCGGAATGAACCCCGCCGACCTTGTTGTGTACTCCGATCGCGACAACTACCCGCTCGTGGCGGATGCGCCTCCGGGAGAAAGGGTCAGACTATTGACGCCGGAGGAGGAAGCGGCGGAAGCGGCCGCAAACAACAACGAAGGTCTCGACGCAGACGGTGACGTGCCCATGAGCTGATCTCTCCGTGCTTCAGTCACACAGTAAGCTGGTAAGTATGCACGGGTATACATCTGAGGGGGGGAAAAATAGGTAAGTCATTGATTTATTGCATAAAACAGGTAAGTGATTATTTCAGGCAGTGCTGACCAATCCCTGATTTCCCCACGCGAGTCACAAGTGTTGAATTGATTCTGAGCATGTTAAGTCCACGATGAAAGCATATGACCGCATTCGGTGACTTGTGCATCTCAATGCTAGCGACAGACAAGGCTTCTTTGTTTAATACAATAGCCCCAAGCTAGTGCATGTGGATTGACTTTCTTTCATGTCCACTCTTGAACGCCACGGGTACACTACAAAGGAAGGCTCGGCAACCCCCAAGTTCAAACCTTCGCTTTCAGACCCTCTATGTCCATACAGGGCCTTTCGACCGTTCGATGGCAGCTTTGGTGGCCGTATCGATGTCTTCCTTGGGCAGACTCAATACGTTATTGATGGTACCCTTGGTCGTCTCAAAGTCACCGCAGCCATCAGCAAAGAAGACCCGGGTATACATCATCTTGGCAAAGCCAACCCGGGCGCCCTCTTTGATCTCTTTCAAGCCGTCAGAGTATCGTTTCTCGGCCGGCTCCTTCGTGATTGTCCAGTCGCTTTCCCGAGTTCCAGTGACTCGCAGAGTCGACTCTAGCATGTCCTTCTGACTGACTCTGAACGAGTTGACGTAGACGACCTGGTTTCTGAAGTTGTCCAGGCAGTCCTTCTTGTCTCCTTCCGCATGGATGGGTAAGCTCAAAAGGGCGGCTACAGCACGTCCCACCTGAGGCCATGTCGTCGTGCAGATCTTAGTTTCGCCTTCATCGAAAAAGGTCACTGCTCGATTCTGAAAGTCGAAGCCATAAGCTGGCTTAATCGCTAAGCTCCATTCATACCAGAAGCCAGTCGAGATAGATATGAATGAGCTCTTGCCCAACTCGTTGATGTCCTTGCGCGTTGCCACTACGACCATTATTATCTGACCCGTGATGACCAGCCACGTCATGTATATTATGCATACCTTTGGACTCAAACACAAAAACGTCCTTGACGAGCGCCTCATTGGCCGTGTCGGGAGACCACTCATTGGGGAGGATCCAGGGCACGCCTGCCTCGCCGGCGGCCTCGACGAGCAGCGTTTCGGTGCCCTTTGGAGTGTGGCCGCTCAGAGTGATGACGAGAGCATCATGGCCGCGCAACGCCTCGACCAGGGTCTCTCGACGGCTGTAGTCGACTCTCTTGACCGCGACGCTGTCTGGAAACTTACTTTCGCTGCCGACACGTGTGATAGCGGTGACTTGATGTTGGCCAGTCTTGAGCAGGGCTTCGGTCATGAAAGCACCGCTGTGGCCAGACGCCTATATAAATATTTCATTTAGTTTTTGGTACACACATTGTTGAGGATTTGGCTACGTTTCCCAGCTGTGACTTACGCCTACAATGGCCACCTTTTCTATGCGATTCGAGGCGGTCATGTTGAGGAGATATTCGCGAGGGTCGAGAATGATTTATAGAGAATGTTCAATAGTGATCGAGCTGTGTTCCATCTTCTTTCAAAGCCAACATCTGTAAGAAACGTCTTGCGAAACTTTATATGAGCTTGTCCATTGTGGCGTATAGCAATCGATGATGCTTTTCCCCGGGGACCGGGGTTAAGCAGTTTAGCTGCGGTCTTAATGCCTGTTACACCCGCTGGGGACACTATAGAGTGCCGGGTCGAAGTTCAGCCTCTGCGAACTGTAACTAATGCCAGCCACTAAATCATTGCTCGGGGTTTTATATTCAGCGAAAATAAACTCTTTGACTCCATTTTCAATATACGGAAAACATAACTCAACATCAAGTTTTATAGGAGTGTTATGGACACTTGGACTCAATCCGCTAAGATAGGAAAGCTGCCGCGCAAGGTGAAAGTGAGTATCTACCTTATACGATGTACATCGTACCTCGTAGTAGCCATTGCATGCATTCATAGCCCCGCTAGTATGGCACCCTCTACAACCAAGAGCCCCCGTATCGGGAACGCCAACTTCTGAGCATACGAGGGCAATTATGCATAAATGTCGAGCCATGCATGCAAACCTTCGAATGAATGGACCAGGGAGAAGCCGCCAATCGCCACCTGCATGTCGGTCACTACATGCAATGTAACGCCTATGCCACGATACCGCGTGCTATAGGCTGGAGGATCGTTGGCCGTGATGCAGACCCCTGCCACATCGGCCTGTGAAGCGTGCGTTTGCTGACTATACTTGCATGATGACTGCAGAAAGCCACGGCCAAGAGTGCTTGATTTTGGGTATAAGAAGACTCGGCAGGTACACATGAAGCAAGGTAATATGGTCATTCCTCCCGGGTTGTCACCATCTAGTCAAGCAAGAGGGCAGGCGGCATATCTTCGCCACGACCCTCAAGATGTTTCGTACATGGCTGCGCCTGTGTATATTCATATTGCCAAAGACTACTAGATCCATGTTTTATTATCCTAACCCACAAATATCTCTTCTTGAACACATTCTAGTTGACAATTGGGCGGAGTGGGCGTCAAATTTCAGCTCTGCGATTACGCCTTGTAACAACTATGTGACTGAGGTTGGCGAGCCTGCCCTGAATTCAGGAAGAACTTCTTCCGCTCAATGGATCAGGGTGGTTTTCCATGACTTCGTCACCGCCAATGTGACCGCAGGCACTGGCGGCGTCGATGCTTCCATCGGTTTCGAGACGTTTCGGGAGGAAAACAAGGGCAGTGCCTTCAACGATAGCTTCACGTTTTGGAGACCATTCGTCAATGAGTTTGTGTCAAGTACGAAAATTTATATTAACCCGTTATCAAGAAACAGGTGACGAGACTTGCTGACACCACTCTGATAACAGTGGCAGATCTTGTAGCCATCGGAACCGTCATGTCGGTCAACCTTTGTGGTGGCAAGTACATCCCCTTTCGCCCTGGGCGGGTCGATGCAGTCCAGGCAGATCCGACAACGGGCGTTCCAGAGCCGAGCACCAGTCTCGAGGAGACACTTGACGAATTCGAGAGAGCCGGGTTCAACATGGAGGACGCCATCGCACTGACCGCTTGTGGGCACACTATGGTAAGTTCATCGTTGCCAGTCTAGGACCGCAGCTAATCTAGCAAATGTGTCCAGGGCTCGGTTCACCACGGAGGGTTTCCAGAAGTCGTCGACGAATCTGCGGTCACACCTAACAACACAAACGGAGGCTCGAACTTCGACACCAGCCGGGCAGCCTTTGACGCGCGGGTCGTGCACGAGTATATCGACGGGACAGGGCAGCTGGGCGGTCCGCTGGTCTCGAGCTTCAACGACACGTCGCGTTCCGACCTGCGACTGTACGAGAGCGACGGCAATGCTACGATGCAGAATCTGTACGGCATGGGGGATGGTTTGGAGGACGTCTGTGTTGATCTTCTGGGACGCATGATCAACACTGTTCCGGCATCGTCTGTACTACTGGATCCTATCACCCCGTTTCGCGTGAAGCCGATCAATGTGACATGGGATTTTGACTCCAACGACAAGTTGGTACTGTCGGGAAAGATCAGAGTGAGCCCTTGAACTTGATTTCTACGGCCGAAATATCCCTGATTTTCTCTCTACTGACGACAGATCATACCAGGTCCTCGCGAATGATGTCAACGAGACCGATATCGTCACAATTGACATTGATGGAAAATCGAGAAAGGCAGATCTCGAGGCAGACAGGGGCGCCACGATCTTTGGTAGCACTGGCGAGGGAGAAGACTTGGTGTACGGCGAAACAAGCTACTATTCGTTCTCGGTACCAGGAGGAGACCTCAGAAATGCGACATCGCTTACGGTCGCGGTTGAAGGCGCAGAAGACGTCTTGATACCTATTTCCTCGGGGCCATTTATCGTGCCGAGTCTAACGACCTCCAACGGGCGACAAGTGAATTATACGATCGCCGTGTCTCAGAAAGCTACACCTCCTGCCACAGAACTGGCCATCAAAGTTGTGACACCTGTTCCACAGCCTTTGACACTAGGACCAATCCTCATCTCTGGGACTGCAGCTTTGGCAGCTCACTCCGACGTACGGGACGGATATGAGCTCTGGACTGGCACTTACGACGTCAGTCAGGCAACGACCGGATCGATTAGTCTGACGCTTCTGAAAGAAAATACTGCAGTAGATACCTTGCTACTCACTGGTGGCGTTGGAGGCTGGTGATATATACTCCTATCCTACTCAGAGCCCAGAAGGAGTTCAATGGGGTAAAATAAGACATGTCGACACATTGGCCGTCCCGCCGGCCATATTAACTGTACAATGTCTTTCTTTTGCAAATATCAAATGCCAAGTGGTTCAAGAAAACGGAATTTGTGATCAAACGATTTAATATATATTATTTAGAAGATTTGGAAAATCATTAAGATCACTCATTTCCCTTATTCTTTTGAAAAATCTGTGCAGAGTAGGTATGCTCTAGGCCCATGAAACTGGCAACACTTTCCAACGGCTTATATGATTTCAACTGGACTAAATCATCTCTAGAGTAACTCGTAGAAAAGAAAAGGTTGCCTTGCCTGTCTGGCGTCATCAAGAACCAGGGCGTACTGGCCAGTCACGGTGATTCAATCAGTGATTAGTATGTTGATAGTCTCGGACTTATCGGTCAGTCATTGCAAGTATTTGCTGAGAAAAATCTGCAACCGTTCGTATTTCTTCTCTCAAGTCACAACGAAAGCTCCCAAGACGGTGACCATCGGTCTCCGTGGTAGGCCAGGACGAGCGTCGGCCACGGTGGAGAGCGGCGCCATGAAGCCACTAAGTCGGGGCCGGTCAGCGGAGTCTAGTGCTTCAATGCCTAGACTCTAGCAGCGATGATCCCTAGAGGTCGATAGCCGGACGGCATCAGAAGTACACGGCGAGGATTCGAAATACAATGCATTTCGTTGGCCTGAAATGTCAATTGGGGGAACGAGTTTACAATAGCTTGAGTAAGTGAAAGCCAAAAGGACTTTCAAAGACACTATCATTGGCTAAGAAGCTGGCGAGTTTGGGCAGTCTTCAACCTTTGTATTACCCACTCACACAAATGCATGAACTGACCTCTTCATCAGCAAGTACATTTATTCCGTCGAACAATCCGATCAAGGCAGCCTCCCATTTTGTGCCAAATACAACCGATCTCTGTGCCACTGTGTTTTTCATTCAGTATATCAATTCCTTTGAAGAAAACGATTTTGGAGTGAACATACCTTTCCGCACGAGATGGGCTCATACAGAGGAGGGTGATCCTCGTCAATACAGGTCGGTACCACCTCGCAGACAGCTTCCGGGTTGAACCCCAGGAAGAACGGCATGGCATACCTCGATGTCTTTTGTCGATTGTATACTCTGTGCACCGTGGACCGAAACTTGTTGTTGGAAAGCCTCTGGAGAAAGTCCCCGACATTGACGACCAGAGTGCCCTCGATCGGCCGGGCGTCCAGCCACTCCCCGTCCAGGGACAGCACCTGGAGGCCGCCCGAGTTGTCCTGCCAGAGCAGCGTGAGGCACTGTATGTCCGTGTGCGAGCCGATGCCCACGTCGATGTCCGCACCCTCAGCCTCGGCCGCCTCGCCCGCGCCCGGGTAGTGGATGTGCACGGCGTCGGCCCCCGGCTGGCTCACGATGCCGTCGAAGAAATCTTCTTGGAGCTCCAGCGCCAACGCGATCAGGCGGATCAGCTTGCGGGCCAGCTGGAGGCGGCGCTGGTAGAACTCGACGAGGGCGGCCCGGAAGCCGTCTAGATGACTTGTCTCGTTCCAGATGAAATCTTCCAGGTCATCTGCAGCATGCGAGCTGGTAGTGCCGTGTAATGGGTCGTTGCGGGCATCATACCGCATGGAGAACGTCTCCTTGTTGTCTGCACCGTGTTAGGACTGAACTTGAGGTTTTTCCCGTGGAACATGTACCTTTTGTCTCCGTCTTGTTGATCTGAGTTTTGCCGACTCCGGTATATCCAACCGACTTTCCTGATATGCTGATTTTGACTTTTTCTTTCTCAGCAAGCGGCTGGTCGAAGAACTCTTTGACATGTGTCAGGGCTCCCTGGATCAGCTCCTGGGGGATGCCATGGTTGTGGATGTAGAAAAATCCAGTGTTCATGGCAGCATCTCTAATCTTGGCGGCGATGGCCTTCCTTGATTCGAGATCGCCATCAATGGCGCTCAAATCGATCCGTGGTATCTCCTCATCTGTCGCCGGGCGGGGCGGAGCAGTGCTAACTCTGCGAAACTCGGGCCCCTGGGGGGTAAGCAGCTCAACGGTGGTGTAAGTGACGGATCCCATCTTCAGCAATTTGTTTGCGAATTCTATAAAACGAAAAGCTCGGCGAAGTTACTACAGTTGCGACTGTATCATGCAGAATGTCGAGGGCCAGTCAGTCCGAGGGGATGGGGCCCATTATACAGCTCAGGTTGGCAATTGCGACAGATGCTAGTCTCATGAGCACTGCCAATCAGATCACTAGAGTCGGTGATTCACAGAGGCTAACAAAAAGCGGCGACAATTGGCGCTCGTCTGCTCCGTTGGAGATCTACGGTTTACCCGTACACATTCTGGACCTGACACAACTCAACGACCGAGATTTTGCCAGGTCCAGGCTGTCGGTACGGAGTCCAAACTTTGTTATCTTCTTGGCTAAGCGGAAGATAGTCCAGGTCAGCTTATGAAGTTGAGCTTTATCTTGAATCCCCGGCTATCGGTGGAGTGCCGCGTTGACGACGACCAGGGGTAATAAGTCGTCGGATGCGATAAGAAGGAAATGCAGACGAATTATGGTCAAGCCCAGATGCGCAGAGATATAGAGACAATTCCCAGTCAAGTGTGAAAATAAAATGGTACTCATGTTACAAACCATTTTGTCCAATCTGTGCAACTTCTGTCATCATGAACGCGATGCTCTCCCGGCTCCATGACCGGCTCCTAGTCAAGAACCGGGACCAAGACGGAAACCTCAGGCCGGTCAACGCTATCGATAATGATTCGATCCGGCCCACGCCCGTCAAGGACCGAACATGGACGCAGACGACCTACATCTGCTTTTGGTTCGCCGCCACGGCCAACGTCAACAGTCTCTACTCGGCCGCGACCGGGCAGTCTGTTGGCCTGAACATCTGGGAAGCTCTAGCCTGCCAGCTGGGAGGCCAGTTCCTTGCCGGTCTGCTCATGGCACTCAACGGACGTGCGGGAGCCGTCTATCGGATCCCTTATCCCGTGCTCTGCCGGTCCAGTTTCGGCACCTGGGGCGCCCTTTGGCCCACTTTCAATCGTGCCGTCATGTCGATTGTCTGGAATGGCGTGAATGCTGTACAGGGAGCTCAGTGTCTCTAGTAAGTCTTTCTAATACGATACCCCTTATTTCTTACTAATGAATGTCGTCAAAGCGTGCTGCTTCATGCCATATTCCCCTCGATTGCAGATATACCAGATCGGATGGGTTCGGCTTCCGCTTTGACCTCTGCCGGCATGATATGCTTCTTCGTATACTGGTTAGTGAAAACACAACAACCCAGGCATCGACATTGTGCTGATCTTTTCGCAGGCTCGTAAACTGTGCATTCTTGTTCATCCCCGTTCCGCGAATGAAGAATCTCGTGTACATCAAAGTCGTCGTCTTTTACGCCGCCGCCATCTCCCTTAAAGCGTGGACCATGACCCTGGGAGGCAGTTCCAAGGCAGCGCTGAACGAGCCCTCGGCCCTGCAGGGTTCGGAAAAGTCGTGGGCCATCGCCAAGTTCTTCTTTCTCGGTCTGGCCAGCTGCGGAACGTTTATATCCAACGCTGCGGACATGCAGCGGTATGCGCGCAAGCCCAACGACGTCGTGATGGGTCAGATCGTCAGCTTTCCCATTTCTAATATCGTGGGAGGTATCCTTGGAAACCTGATTGCTGCCGCCAGCAAGTCCATCTTTGGCGAGGTAAGTCGTGTTCAATTGCTGGAATCAACATTGTCTTTGCTGTACTTAACATGATTGCGTAGTTGGTATGGAATCCTGTAACGACTTTGGACATGCTGATGGAAGGTGATCGGTATACGCCAGGCAATCGCGCTGCTTGCGCTTTCATCTCACTCGCGTTTGTGTACTCGGCTGTCTTTTCAGCCATTTTTGAAAACTCGATTCGCTGCAACTTTGCGAGTACAAAGAAAGGCAGGTTGCTCATCATTTTAACAGAGCTGGAAATGACATTGCATCGCTGCTCCCGAAATACATCACCATCAAGCGAGGTTTCTTTATTTGTGCAGGTGAGAGCTCGCAGCCTATACAGCGCACCAAAGTCTTATTGTCACTAATCCAATCGGCTTACAGTGCTCTCATACGCCATCTGCCCCTGGTATCTCCTCTCCTCTGCCGCAGTCTTCATCAACTTCCTATCTTCGTACCAAATATTCCTCTCCGCCATCGCCGGCATATTGATCTGCGACTACTATATCCTACGCCGCGGCTTCCTCGACATTCCAGCGCTATATTCCCGCGAGAAGGGCAGCACATATGCCTACTGGCACGGCTGGAACTTTCGCGCCTTTGCCGTGTACCTGATCGCCATCGCGCCCAACTTTTACGGCTTCCTGAACCAGATGGGCGTGGAAGCTCCCGTGGGCGTCCAGAGGTTCTACTACGTTGCGTATCCCACCGGTCTCATCCTTGCTCTCCTGTCCTTTTACTTAGTCAATCGGGTGTTCCCTGAGAGAGGCGCGAGGCAGTTCTCCGGGTGGGCTGAACCTAAAGACTACGTCGATGTCCACGACGCGGCTGTTGCCGAGGGCGTGGTGGTCGAAGCGGTTGAGGCGAACGCGGAGCTTGCGAGGTATCTAGGTCTGGTCACGGATGGCAAGAGCCCATACGCGGAGAAGACTGACCATTAGTTGTTCTCCCCACAACTATATCGCGCTTGGCTGACAGTTAGCTACTGATATCTAGAAGATGGTGAATATTTCGGATGCCATGCATCATTTGGAGAATATTTTTAGGTGGCGATGGACTGATTGCTAACGATCCTTGGTTCCCAAATATGCGGTCAATTTTATCTTGGCCGTCCCATCTATCAAGCAAGTCTGCATACAAACGGAATTGGTCTTTTGGTATCGTAGTATACAATTGTGTACAAAATCATCTCCAAAGACTAGGTAGTATGGGGACCATGTGTTCTATATTTATGCCTTCATGCTGTCCTTGATCTCTCCCTTCATCCTGGTGATCGTGCCGGCACCTCCGTACACGAGACCAGTGTACACCATGGCCACGCTGGCACCGGCGTTCAGGATCTCCAGCGCTTGGCGGCCGTTTGTGATACCGCCGGTGGCAAAGATGACCTTCTGCTCGCCTCCTGCTTGGGGCGGGGAAGCTGGCTTGGCTGCTGCTGCCAAGTCGTCCTTGATCATGCCGGTAACGGTGCCCTCAATGCTGGCTATGCTCGAGCTCGACGCTTCTTCTTGAATGCTGTTGGAACTTGTCTCTGAAGGTGCGGCACTAGTGTAGCTGCGTCCGTCCAGCATCTTGCGGTACCGCCTGACGAGGTCAAGTGTACGCTCGAACATCATGGGTCCAGAGTAGCCACCAGTCTCGGCCAGGGTGGTTGCCTCCTGGGGAGTGATGGCAATATTGTGGGGCACAACGCCATTGCGGCGCTTCGTGGTGTTTCCTACAATGACACCATCGACTCCGCTCTCCCAGACGGCCTGGACGATACCCTCCATCTGGGCGTCTTCCTCCTCGTCGGGCGACACCTTGACCATGACCTTGGGGCTCGTCTTCCTCTGGACCTTCCTGGCCTCGTCGACCACGGCGCTTAGGATCCTGGTCAGCGGCTCGGCCGCCTGCAGATCCCTGAGTCCCGGGGTGTTCGGGCTGGACACGTTAACGACGAGGATGTCTGCGTAAGGTGCCAGCCTGCTCACACAGTATGTGTAATCCCTGGCAATGGCAGCCACATCCCCTTCCGGCGTATCCTTGTTCTTTGCAATCTGCACAGCCAACAGCTTTCCGTCCCACAGACTTCCCGGGGGTACGTTGGCACCACCATTCAGAACCTCGTCCTCGGTGAGCCCGACAGACTTGGCATACAGGCGGACGCGGTTCCGGAGGGTCATGGCCATGTGGTCGGCGCCGTGCGAGTTGAGACCATATCTGTTGATCAGGCCGTGGAGGCCCGGGAGGCGGAACATGCGCGGCTTTGCGTTACCAGGCTGTCCAAGAGGTGTGCACCCACCGACCTCGACGACAGCGGCACCAAGAGCAAACAGAGGATCCGGAACCTCGGCGTGTTTGTCCAGGCCAGCAGAGATACCGATCGGGTTCGATAGCGGGTAACCAAAGACGGAGAGCCCCAAGGAAGCATCGAGGGCCTTGCTCGTCGAGGAGCGTTCGCGCGGGTGGAGGTTGAGACCGTACAGCGTCTTCATGCTGGAGACGGCGACATTGTGTGCTTCTTCGGCATCGGGGTAGATGACGCGCAGAACCGGTGGGACCAGCCATTGGTGAAAAGAGGCGCGCGTATCTGTTCCGTAGATGTAGGCAATGTAGCCTCCGGCCCCGAGGAGAGCCGTCAGTAATATCGTCTTGGCCGTGGAGGCGCCGGGTGCTGTCGTGGTTGTGGTTGAGGCATGTCGTTTGCCGGACAGCAGCTGCTGGGGTCGAAGCTGCTGGTGACGGGGCAGCTGACGAGAGAGAATGAGAGAATTGATCGTCCTAGGGGCGACCTTGGACGTGCGAAGGGAAGACTTCATTGTGAGCGTCGCATAGTCTCGTGCCCGACACTCAATGGCAGGAAAGGCGCCAAGTTGTGGATGATGAAAGTCGCTCGGATCTAGAAATGCCTAGGTAATGTAGGTACTGTGACCGACACTGAAGACTTGGCTGGCGGAAAGTCGGATCCACCCTATGGGGTATGTAGTGTAGGGAGTGATGGCTGGGGTGCAGGTAGGCTTTGGTAGGTAATCTGTGGGAATTTATCGTGGGATGGGAGCGTGCACATTAATGTGGGTGAAATCGGAGGTGTGGGGCAGCTGTCAGCTGAAAAGCCGCGGCAGCTGGAAACGGCTCGGATATTCTAATTTCTATTATTACTCCGTATATATTTCTATCGTGACTTATACTTCTTCAAATTCGTCTTGAAAAATATTCGGATTTCACATTATCTACTTGAGGTACTTATGAGTGGGTATCTAATGTATTATCCTGGTATATAGGGTCTAAATGAGTAGCAAGTTCTTGTTGTACAATAGCCTTTTTGGCCGATTTATCTTCCCCATCTCCCGCATCTATAAATCTCATTCCCACATCCTACCATCACTCCTTCTTAGGTCCGTACCACCGCAACAACGATTCTTTTACTTCATCCCCATTGGGCTCTGCCTCAGTTGCCCACGACACTATACCATCAGGACGGACCAACAGAGCACGGAAGCCGAGCTCGTCCTGAGCGCGCTCGCGCACGTAATCGAGTCTATCGGACCGTCCTTGGCAGAGACTGCCCAGCTCCGAATCCTCATCGCCAAACTCGATCAGCAGGCCGTGTCCCGACCGCATCATCTCGCCCAGCCGCCCTGACCCGTTGAGGAAGTTGAAGTCGGGAACGCTGGATCCCACGATCGGGTGCACTTCTTTGTCGCCTCTTTGGCTCAGAGAATACTTTTGAAGCACACCCATGAAGCGCGCGGTCATCAGCGTGGTTCCTTGGGGAGTGGAGATCAGGTCCCTCATCAGCTCTGCGACTGCCTGGCTGTGAGGGTCCGGTTTCATAGTCTGAACCTGCGCCCGCGAATTTGCTGTGATGAACGCGCCGATGGGGTGTCTTTCGTGCTCGTACGAGTCGAGGAAGTCGTCCAGCAAGTCCGGGGACACCTGCCCTTGGACGGCGGCCGCCAGCTTCCAGCCCAAGTTCATGGCGTCGCCGATGCCGGCGTTCATGCCCTGGCCGCCCAGAGGCGAATGGATGTGAGCAGCATCACCGGCCAGGAAGATGCGGCCCTTGCGGTACGTCGCCGCCTGCATGGCGCGGTCCGTGTACGTCGACGCGAGGGTCATGTTGGTGACGCTGACGTCGTCGAAGCCGCAGACCTTGCGCAGGATCGCCTGGAAGCCCTCCCTGGTGACCTCCCTGGTGCGGTCAAAGTCGTCGGTCATGGGCGCCATGACGCCGACGTGGCCTGGCTGCACCTTGAGGTACAGCCCGGTCGGCGTCCGCGTGAAGCCGCGCTGCAGCCGCTCGTGGGGGTCGTCAATGTCGCACAGCACCGTCCAGCCCATGAGCTCGGCGTCGGTGCCGACGAAATCGAAGCCCGCGCTCTTGCGGACCTTGCTGCGTCCTCCGTCGCAGCCTACGAGGTACCTCCCCCGGAAAGACTTGTCGCCTGCGGCGTGCAGGACGACCTCCTCTGCGCCCTCGTCCTGTGATGTTCCCGTCACGTCGACGCCGCCGACGATCTCCACGCCGAGCTCCTTGGCGCGCTTGTACAAGGCGCTCACCATCTTCTCGAGCGAAGTGGGAGCGGGCGAAAAGCCGGGGCCCGGCAGCTTGTACTTGAAGTAGTCGGCTTTCCGGTCCACCTTGGCGGCGTCGAACATCATGCCGGCAAAGTGTCCCGAAAAGCCCGACTCGGCAAAGCTGAACGTCCGCTTGGCGAACATCTGCTCGCCGATGACCTGATCGAGGAGCCCCCGGCGGTCCAGGGCCTCTGCGGATAGGGTGTTGATGCCACGCATGCCTAGGGGCGATTTCTTCCATGGTGTGTCCACGTTGGACGGGTCTTCATCTCGCTCGACGACGAGGACTGAGATGTCGCCTGCTCGGCGCAGTTCGCAGGCAAGCAGCAGGCCGACTGGGCCAGCTCCAGCGATGAGGACGTCAAATATTTGGTCGCTCATGGTTTTTGTGCTTTTTGAAATTGGTGTTTGAATTGGTTCAGGAGACAAGGTTGTTTCTCGCCGATCTATATGTTGAGATTGGTAAAGTAGGATGGATTGATTAATGGTGTGTATTATGATATAATCAGATTCATCTTGCCAAGAAGAAAGTCAATGATATATATAGTCCATGAATGTTGGTATAATGCTATATTAGCCCCGGGTTTTGACAACGTGTATTTCGGTTTTTGATGGCGGTCGCCAAATTCGGACAAATACCACTCGGCCCCGATGGCAGCGATTCCGCCTGTCGGACGATAGCCAAGCCCGAATAGGGCCAAATAAGCCGCTGTAAGACGGAGCGACTCTAGTGCGGAACAGGTCACGATGCGCCCAAAGCCCACTGATTCGTATAGTAGGCGGCATTAGTGGGGAGCGTTCGGGGCCGGACCCGCGCTATAGCACCCGGATCGTCGTTGACAGTATGGTGATCATATGCTCATCTGTTTCTTGATTTATTTACAATATTGGCGGTCTATATTGGAAACAGGTGGAAATTACAATATGCATTCACTATCTTGTTGTCTGAAAGTCGCACGCAGCGCGCGGGTTGCCATGTATGACCGAGTTTATTCTTGGATTTTTGCGTCTAATCATGATTCATCTCATACAAGTCCCGCGAATACCACGTGCATCACTACAGACAATGATGTGATGAAAGCCCATGACAGTGGCACCGTCATCAATGATGCTGTATTGCTCGAAGCCATCGACGCACCACTCGTACCGGGGTTATTTCCTGTAGTTGCGCTTTGTGTTCCACTCGCATCCTCGGTCAGGCCCAGAGGTTGCCTCGAGCTCTCATCTTGCAGTGATGTGGTCTCTTGAGACGTGTTGATCGGGACGGTGATGAGTGTCGTATATACTGTGGCGTGAACAGTTGAACACAGCGTGGACGATTGGTTACTATAGCGAGGCGCATCGCTGAATGGTACTTGGTTTGGCGACCAGACACCACCGCTCACCCCTGTAGCATAGGGCGTACCGCCGCTGGGATATGTCAACGTTGCAACCAACGGGGCCCTGCCACATATCGTGCAGGTCGCCGTCGTTATTGAAAATCCGTACGGTATTGGCGTTGATGCGGCAAAGCTAGGCAGCGAGGACATGCCAACATAAGTCTCGATGACCGTATAAGGCTGATCGGACAGCCCTGTGGGACAGAAGACCGGAAAGGTCGTAGTGAACGTGCTAGTGGTCGTACATGTGGAACAGTCGCAGGCGTCGCATCGTGGCATGCTATAGGTCACAGTTTCTGGAGACAACTGTGCTGCTGAGCTCGTCTGCGCTTTCGACGTGTGTCCGTCTTCTGGCACCTCTACGCATTCGGTGACAACGGCTGTCATATACGATAGGACCTGGGCATTGCCGAAGCAGACATGTTGTATCAATGCTGAAAGAACACAATATTTGAGACGCATTATTCTGGCAAAAGAAAAGAAAATGCGTCTAATTATTTCAAAATGATGCTATGCAGAACCCGGATCGTCAGCATCGCACCGCCGCCGTGGCATCTCCCTTCATATTCTGCCATCTTCCATTGTTTATCATCTTCCATCCCGTGAACATCGCATGTGAGGAGTTGCATCAGTTGTTACTGGCAACACGGACGAAAACAGGTTGGGCATCTTGGGACCTCATCACTAGACGTACGAAGACGGAAGTCAAAAATGTAGTGTCTCAGGAATCATCTCATTGCCCAGCTGCCGCGGTGTTTCACAATTTGTGCATTTCGTAAGATGACTCACTCGGCGAGTAGAGTGGATACTGATAGCCATTTATTTGTTCCCAAGTTCTATTCTGCTCTATTGTTATTGCGGCCAACCTCCGCAGGTGGTTCCAAGTGCACAACGCTGTCATAATGGACAGTCGGGAAGCCAGAGAAAGTGGACGTCGCACAACGACTGGAATGCCGGATGCCCTTCCAACACTGTGAGTGTATGTAATTCTATATAATCCCCGGAATCTAAATTAGCGGATCCTGTACTTGAATATAACGGAATACTTCGTATCAAACGTAGCACCTGATATTCTGGCATCAGAGTTTGTTCCCCTTGCATGAAATCACTGTATAAAAAAGAAGTTTAGCGCCCGGCGCGATCGCCGCTGCACTGGACCCGCCCGGGGAAGTCGCCGCGGTGAATGAGACGTCATCGACAGACCTAATCTACAATGTGAAAGAGCCATGGAGTTTTGGCATTATTAATCAGTGAGGTTAAATCCGACCGCATGTATGATATTTAATCAGCCGTCGTCAAAATTGTTTGGTTTTAGCCCTTGATTGAAGACATTGAACCCCCAACAAGTGTACAGTACGCGAAATCAACAGCGCGCTAAATACGACCCCTCCATTCATCTGTACGGCAGCATCAACGCAGATGAACATGGCACTCAGCGGAAAAGTTGTGCTTCTTGTAAGTATCATGGACTTGAAGACAAGATTGTCCCATAGCGCTAACCCCAAAATCTAGACGGGAGCTTCCAGTATGTACCTGTGCTTGTTCTTTGTCCTCTCTGGGCATTGTTGAGACATGCCTCGAGTGCTGACCCATACTACGCAGTGGGCATTGGTGAGGCCATCGCCCATGCATTGGCAGGCCAAGGAGCAAAGTTGGCCCTTGTATCGCGGACAGAGGTAGGACACGCAGACATTATGTCGCTTCCATGGACAGAAACAGGCGTTTACTGACACATATGTCTCCAGTCTACTCTGAAGGAACTTGCGGAGAAGATACAATCACAGCACTCAGGCAGTAAAGTGAACTACTACCCGCTGGACATCGGAAATCATGAATCGGTCGACAAGGGAGTGGCACAAGCAGTAAAGGACTTGGGTCAGATCGATATCTTGATCAACAATGTTTGTCCAGTTCCGATGCAGAGAAAGATGAGGAGCGGAAATACTGACAAAACCAACCAGGCCGGCCTCGCACTGGGCACCCCGGCACGCTTTCCAGAGCTCAAGATATCCGACATTATCACTATGAACAACACCAACGTCAACGGCTACATGTTCGTCACGCACGCGGTGCTAAACCACTCGATGATGGCCCAGAGCGAGGGTACCATTCTCAACGTCACGTCGACGACGGCCCTCGAAGCTCCTCCGTTCCCGGGCGAGACAGTGTATCACGCGAACAAGGCACTGCAGGAGGCATTTACCAATGGTCTGCGAAACGAGCTGAGCGAGACCAACATCCGAATTCTAGCCCTGAGGCCAGGTGTTGTGGCTACGCATTTCCACACTCAGCGCGTCGGTTATGACAAGGACATGTATGACGGTTTCATGAAGGGATTCCAGTATGTTTCTATTGTGTCGATGCGTCTTGATGCCTTTTCTGCTTGCTGACCATTTATGGCAGACCGCTCGTGGCTGATGATATTGCCGAGGCTGCTGTGTTCATGCTGAGCCAGCCCTTGAACCGCTCTATCAAGGCACTGGATGTGGTGCCGACAGGTAAGTCTATCTTCGACCAGCATTTCTGGGACCGAAATTAATAGTTATACAAAGCACAACGATCGCTCAACGTGTTCGACAGAAAGTGGAATGAGCGGAATGGTGGCAGTCAAGAACATATGTAAATGGTTTCAGTGTCGTTCTGAGCAACAATTTCGGCGAATTGTGCAGAATAGCATTACCACCCAGAGTTGACAAAGAATGTGTCGTATTATGGAACTTGAGAGGAGCTCTTAGCCCTGCGTGCCAGGTAGAATAATAAACAATCGATGCTCGCATCACTGCTATTAGTACCTCGATTTTTCCGTTGATTCGCCATTCCCTCCAATCATATATCCACCACAGGGCTTTCCGAATATTGCTGTCATTCGGTCGATCTCTCCCATCGACCCACATGCCAAGTTGTCACAAAGGCATTCCAGCCATTCATTGATTCGCAGGACCACCATAACGGGGCACATCTTACTAACCATACCTTCTGCCTGCTGATTTCGTTCAGTGTGGTCGGAGTCGCCAAATGCAGTAAGACTCTGCGCACAACATGAGTATATTTGTTACGGCGACTGCAGCAACCTTTCACCGTCCAACACCACTACACACCACCATGTTACAAGATGCAATCAGGCTGTTAGCTGCATTCGGACATTGATATACTGGCGACCAAGTCAACTTGCGCGTGTCGATATTTAAGCACGGATCTCTTTTGTCGACGAAGAAGACCGGAATCGTGACCCAGAGTTCCGTGCTGACCAGGGAATCAAAACAGCCTCATTGCATATTCGCGTTTCCACCCGCATTTGTTAGCCCTCGACTGTCATCGCCTCATGAGTTCGTCTGGTTTGAAATTGCGTTCTCCGGGACGCGACGTCGTTCAAAGCCAAAATGACGATGATGAACAGCGACAGACGAATGACAGAGATACAACCTCGGTCTACCTGACAATATTCATATTCCGCGGCGAGCCCGATGTTTATTACAAACGCCATGTCTTGTCTTACTTTGAATCGTCGCAAGATCCGGATTTCCACGAGACCGTCCACGTTCAGCGCGACGATGAGACGAGCCCCTGGGTGGTAGACAATGACCACGAATTGAGGGACTGGGCACTGGATCCCTATTACATCGACCATGTCAATGCTGGGTCCGTCATAGTGAGTCGCGGCCGGGAGATGGACCTGGTCGATATTGCCAAGTCTATCTCCGTCGACAGTCGTGAACAAGACAGCGACTGGAATTGCCAAAGCTTCGTCTACGAAGTCCTGGCAGGACTTGTCAGGCGACAGTTCAAAACGGACGACTGGTATGATCGCATCGAGGCAGAATTCATGGAGAAATTGCTCGACGGTGCTGTTGGTTGAAGCGAAAAAAATAGAAATAAAAGAAACGTGGATACGTATTTCTTATAGTGCCAAGTACGAGCAAGATCACTACAACGCTGCCATTCGTACCGTCGCCGATGCGGAGAACGAATCTTATACAGCAATCCGCACGACTGTATTCCAGCGTGGGTATGCACGTTCGGCCTTGTGGCGCAGCAGGATTTTGCTTGCCATCAAATCGTACGACATCCCGACACATAAGCAACATGATATCTTGCCTTGCCAAATCCTGCGAAACAGGAATTTTGCTACAATCTTCTGATCTTTTCAGTCTTATAAATCCTGCGATGACTTTCGGCAGCCGAGTGTGTCTCGCCTTGGGCGGCCTAGGCGTCGCGTCAATCGTCGGATTGGCCAGCATCGTGGTGATCCTTCGCACGCCATGGCTAGAAAACCGCGCCGTCTACCAGCACCGTTTGAAACTCACGGAAGGAAAGGACGTGGAAAGGCCCGAACAGTTTGGTTTCGCGCGCAACCAGGTGTCGTCATTCTACATTGAGACCGACGATGGTGTCAGGCTCCACGCCTGGCATGTGTTGCCTCTGGCGCTGTACCAAAAACATTATAATGAACTGGTTCAGCGCAAGGATGTCCCGAATGGGTCAGAACAGTTTCCCCAAACTCTTAACTTTCGACTTCTCAAAGATGATCCGGAGAGTAGGCTGGTGATCCATACCCACGGGTCGTCTGGCGCTCTCACTGCTCATGCGCGGGCCGACACATACCGGTACATATCTGGACTGGCGCCGGGTAAGATTCATGTCCTGGCGTTTGATTATCGCGGCTTTGGCAACTCGACCGGCGGTCCCACAGAGGAAGGCGTGATGGCGGATGCGCAAAGTGTGTACAAGTGGGCAACGGAAGTGGCAAACATGCCTCCTGGGCGCATCGTGGTCTTCGGTCACTCCATGGGTGCCGGTCCCGCCATTTCCCTGGTGCGCGAGCTCAGTCGCCAGGACGTATCAGTCGCAGGACTCATCATCGCGGGGGCTTTCCCCAGCGTCGCAGAACTTCTATCAGAATACCGCATCTTTTGGCTGCACATGCTGCCCATCAAACGTTTTCCGCTCCTGGCATGTTTGCTCACGGGAGGCATGCGCAACAAATGGCCAAACAAGGATCGGCTGGTAGAAATCATCCAACGGAGCTCTCGCTATCATATTGAGATCTTCCACGCCGAAGATGATCCTATTGTGCCATGGTACTTCAGCAACGACTTCTTTAAGCATGCAGTTCTCGCTTCAAGTGATGAAAAAGTTAGCACGGAGGAGTTTGAGAACGAGAAAAACACCAAAAAGATCGATGTGGGCGAGGGAGGCTGGTTCATAGAGTGGCCGACGGTAAAGGGGCTTGTCCGACAGGAAGTGACCCGGTACGGCCTTCATGACAAGGTCATGGCTCATCCCCAAGTGGCCTTGGCGATATATGGAGCGTTCCAGAGTACAGACTCGAATTTCAACTTGTAAGTCGTTTGTTGTCACTAGAAAGGACCAGGGAGTCAATTCTATGCTTCGTCTTTTCGACGGCCTTTACAGTTTCAGCGGTACTTGGCGAGAAGACTTTATTACTTGTTTGAATTCGACCTGACGGAATGCGTGCGAAAACAATAGTTATAAGGTTACTCGAATGTTTCTGGAGAACAAATTAGGAATGGTGGACAAGGCAGACTGCCAGGTACCATGATACAGTATGCCTTGCCAACTGTTCCCACACTGGGGTTGCCTTTTGGGATTTGGTCCACGAATTTCAACCCTTGTCATGCGTCAGCGCGCAATTGCGCGCATCGTCCTCTGCGGGACTTGGAGGACCCTCAGCCCCATCCGTATGTCATATATGGGGACCATCCCGACATCAGCTGAAGATCGCGGACCCAGGACCTACCCACGACTCGAACTAATTGAGCTGACCACAGTCAAATTCGCAGCATTACATGAGAATACCATGGATACAAAGACGACAATACCTACCGCATCCGGGAAGCATGTGGAACAGCTGTCACAAGCATTGACACATTATGGGAATCATCAACCACCGCATCTGCGGCCAGATCCTGCGTTACATGCTCCAGATTCTTACCTACCACCGCCCGAAAACATAGAAAATCCATTCTTTCCGGCGTCGGGCTCTACAGGATCTACTGTGCTTCCCCTTCACAGTGTACATCAGCCAAGAATGACACAAAGTTATCCTACTGGCATGGATACGACTGGTCAGACAGCGCCACCGGGCATGAATCCCCGGGTAACAGCGACACTATGGGAAGACGAAGGCAGCTTATGCTTCCAGGTCGAGGCCAGGGGCATCCGCGTAGCCAGGAGGGAGGACAACCACATGATCAATGGTACCAACCTACTCAAAGTTGCTGGTATTACGAGAGACAGGCGAGATGGTATTTTGAAATCCGAGAGGGTCAGACACGTGGTCAAAAATGGCCCGGTGCATCTCAAAGGTGTCTGGATTCCATTTGAGAGGGCTCTGGATTTTGCCAACAAGGAAAAGATCACCGAGATGTTGTACCCCTTGTTCGTGCAAGATATTGGCACTCTTCTGTACCATCCAACGAACCAAACGAAAAGTAATCGGGGGATGGAAAATCCCGAGGGGCGCCCAGAAGCTCCCTCAGAATCAATGCCTCAGGTCAGCAATAGCGATCCAGCTTTGCTCGCCAGTCTGCGTGACCCAAAGCTGGAGCCCATCAAGGCTACTTCGATTGGAATTCTGGACGAATTTCCCTCCACTCCGGGCTCACTTGCCTCAGACATGGGTCAGCAGCACATGTATTTGACACAGATGCGGCTGGATTCCGATTCTAGCTTTACGGGTAACTCTCTAACTGCCTCATGGAGTGGTTCATTCAGACCCACTGGCGGCCTTGATCATTCTATGGCTCGACCATACCCGCAGCGATCAACCCTCACTCCTCCCAATGACCGGTCTCATATGCAGCGTGGGCACTACTTGTTGACTCCATCTACCAGTGGTTCAGGTGCATCTGGCGCCAAAACTCCCGAAAAGGACCAACGACATAAGCTTGAAGTAGGCAGCGACCGGCACGCTGATGTTCAGTACTATTATACGTCAACCGACTCTGGGCTAGACAACGTCAAGTCAATGCCCATACTTCCACCAGCTTCAACTGTCAACGATCAAGACGAAAAGAGCTCACCAAATCAACACGGTTCTTGCACGCTTGGCCCGGATAGTGAGAATTTAAATGAAGCCACAGTCGCGACATCAATCCGCGAACAGCCTACGAAGATAATGTCTCCCGTGGCAAAAAGGGAGGTAGAAGTTGAAGAGGGTTATTCATCCTCTGATGAGAAGAAATATGTTTTTTCTCAATCTCCTAGCACGCCTCAATCTGACACCATTGGTATGGACGACGACGACGATACGCCCGAAGCTCCAGCCCAGAGGAAATACACGCATATGCAAGTTGCCGACATGTCGCCGAGCCAAACTTCTCCTCAGAGTGACAGCGAACGTTCTTCGGACAGCGAAACTGGTCTTCTTACAGGGACTGAACGCAGAAGCATCCTGCTCGAACGATTGATGTCCTACTTCTTTGAGCTGTTCTCTTCCTGCCATTCTCCGGTTCCCATCACTAAGGCGAGGGACCTGCAAGCAACTCCTACTCTGCCTTCTACGAAAATTCCAGCTCCAGATACCGATCAACAGTATCGGCAAGGGCGGATATATTCGAGTCATGACAATCATGATCGTGACGAGTCCGCCACTACCCAGATCTCAGCCGAAAGAGACAGAGAAACCAAGACTCCTGACCGGCGTTCCAATCCTTTGCCATCACATTTGCCGGTTATCATTACCTGGGGTACCATGAATCAGCGCGCACCAAGAGAGGATGGTATCACCTCTCCACCACTACCAATCTCGAAGTCCCTGGATCCACCAACAAACAGACATCCCCCTTTGCTTCAAAACTACGAACCGAAAAGATCATTCTTCTACGACGAGAACGACAGTAACTATCCTCGATCCAATGGTCAAGACAAGAACCCAAAGCAGGATCGTTCGGACTCTGCAAGTGGGAAATCAAATATCTCAGCGAGCTCAGCAGTGAGTGTGAACAAGGGAAGTAATGCTTCATTTGAAAGCACCAGGTCCAGTCAGAAGCGAGATCGTGACGGGGATGACGGCGACAAGGATGATAGACAATCTAACAAACGCACGCGACTAAGTGACAACAGAAGCACTGCTACAAAAAGATTGGCATGCCCTTATTTCAAGAAGGATCCTGAGCATCCCCGTTTGGGAAGATCATGTTCAGGACCTGGCTGGGGTACCGTGCATAGAATCAAGTGAGTCAATCATCCAGTATCCACGCTGCATCCTTGAGAACAGTCACTAACCCCGAGCATGTACCCAGAGAGCATCTCGATCGCATTCATGCACATCCTCCCAGCTGCGTCCGCTGTTACACGGCTTTCGAAACAGAGGCTGAACGCGACAACCACATGAGGCTGCAAGATCAATGCCAGTTGCAAGAAAGACCAGGTCGGATGTACGGATTCGACGCCTTTCAGAAAGAGCAACTGAGAAGCCGTCCCAAGGGCTATAAGCACATGAGCGAGACTCAGAAGTGGTGTCATATATACATGATTCTTTTTCCAGAGACAGCACCAACGGATATCCCTAGTCCCTGTAAGTCAATATCGACCAAGCCGCGAATTACTTGAAGCTAACCGATCAAAGACTACGAGTTTGGCAGTCTACGAGACTCGGGCCATCCCGTCGACCCAATGACTGAATATGAAAACTTCCTACGGCACGAGATGCCCGATCGTGTCAGACATCAACTAGAGCTTCGAATCGAAGAAGCCTTGAACCCGCTGGAGGAAACACTCCGAGGCCAGATCGTTGACATCGTGCGCGACGTTCAATTGGAGCTGTTCCAATCTTTCAGGGCTTCCGCCGGCCCCGCGCGAATGGACAGCCACTCCGTCCAGGAAAGTTGGACGACCGTAGTGAATGACAACCCAGAGGAGATTCGAGATAACGAACGTGGGAATGATCATGTCCCAGAATCTACACCCGAACCGATGAATGCGGTTGCCCAACCAAACTGGGAGGAGCAGATGCAGCCTTTTCGGCCCGTTCCGCCTCTCGAGTTTTCCTTCACGGACTTTGATGGTGAGCTCTTCGACTTTGGTCCGCTCATTAACATACCGGCAGCGCAAGACTCTACCTATGGCACATTGTCCATGTCGCAGGAGGAAACAGACAAAGACGCTTTCGTCTGGAATGAGACGGTGCTGTAATTGACTGAACATCAAACTTGACGGACGTATGCCATTGGAACAAGGTCTTTATCGTAGTAGAAACTGCTCGAATTCAATACAATTCGGGTATGCAAAAGCATAACAAGAGCTGCATGGCCAAACAGGCGTCAAGCTCACATGGCGAGGAATACCGCGTCCTCTCAAATGTCATGCAGGTTCCGCTTTTGCCGTGTCACAAATCATTACGGGATAGTGATCACGCCAGACGGCAGCGGGAGGCCTACCAGTTGGGCGCTAATTGGCACGAAAGCAAGATGGTACAGGCTCCTGCAATCGAATCCAGCCAATCGACCTCCCAGGTACCAGTATATGCATGTTCTTCGTGAGGCAAAGAACAAATCAGAGCGTTCATTATCCCGAGAAAGTTTGACATGCTCGAAAAATTTATGTGATTGTTTATTGCTAACCTTGATCGCGATGCAGAACCGAAATATGATAGAGATATTTACAAATAGTGACGTCTCGCTGGCCGCTTTCCCCAGCCCATCCGCGAATAGATAATGAGACGACCTCCCATGCTGTGTCGTATCAATGGCAGTTTCCCATGTCAAAGTTCTCATACTCTAGTCAATTCGGTCACCCCGCAGTCCTTTTGACACGTCGATATCCACGAGACAGCACATGTACATCAACAAGATGGAATTTAATGAATCAGCCATCCACACATCGGTGATCGCGCAAATGGACGATGCAGATGCTGCCTTAATCATCCAGATCCTGCTTCAAGACGGCGAAGAGGTGATTTCATCTGCCGAAGGCAAAGGTAAACGCATAGCTGGCGATGAGACAGATGCTGAGGTCGCTTTCAACCTGTACCTGGAGGAGGTTGAAAGGGCACAAGGCTTTATATTCGACAAAAGAATGACCCGAAGTATCCAGCAAGCTATACTGGTCGATAGTGACGCCATATCATCCTCGCAAGCAGAGGAACATACTGCATCACACGATCACGACATGTCTGTCGCCATGGGCAATGGAGAAACTCCTTCGTCCGACCCCGATGCTACTTTTGCTGCTGAATCTACGGCCATCAGTGATGATTATGAGCTGTTTGAGAAGCTCTTGTGTATCTACGTCAATGGCATCGAAGACGATGAAAGCGACGGCGACTCAGACGAGAACGACGGTGTAGCTGACCAGCCAGAGAGCTCGACATGGGCAGCATCCAGAAGATCGGCAAACGCAAGACAAAAGCGAACATGTATCGCCTGTGGAGACCGCAAGCATTTTGCTCAACTCGCAAAGGCGCCTTGCAATCATGAGTACTGCCGAGAATGCTTTTCTCGCCTCTTCCGAGATGCCATGGTCGATGAGAGTCTCTTCCCGCCGAGATGTTGCAAACAATCAATCCCTTTGGACAAGAGCCGATTCTTCCTCAACGCCGAGATAGTCCAACAATTTCGCAAGAAAGCGATCGAGTTTTCCACGCCCAACCGAACTTATTGCTATCGTCAACAATGCGCCGTTTTCATACCACCGAACAATTGCGCCGGGCCCACTGCTCTCTGTAACGATTGTGGCCGCCATACCTGCACTACCTGCAAAGGTGCCTCACACAGTGGCGATTGTCCCAATGACGGACCACTACAGCAAGTCATCGAGCTGGCTAGAGAACAAGGCTGGCAACGTTGCCAGAACTGCTGGGGTATGGTAGAGCTGAACACGGGATGCAATCACATGACGTAAGTTTGACACAGTAGCCACTACCCATGCTGAAGCTTACGAATTCGTAACAGATGTCGATGCGGATTTCAGTTCTGCTACGTCTGTGGCGCTCAGTGGAAGACGTGTCGCTGTGAGCAGTGGGACGAGCGCCGTCTTTACGAGCGTGCTGCCGAAATCGACGCACGCGACGAAGCCCCCGACGATGTTGCCCCAGTCCCGGAAGAGCCAAATCCACCGGAGCCAATTGGTCAACATATACAAGAACAATTGGATGAGGTCGGACGCAATACTGAGCCTAACGACGTTGATATCAATGTTGTTCCTAACGACGATGATATCAATGTTGATAATACCATGCAAGCCATTTCCACCCCACAGGAAGCTGCCGCCTATGAAGAAATCAATCACAACCAGATCGAGCGACCCATGGTTGTATCCGAGCCCCCCGCAAATGCAACTTCGTCTCGCGACAACCGACAGCAACGACTTGAATCGCTCATGCAGAGGCTAAGATACAACCATGAGTGTAGTCATGAGCGCTGGAGCAGTCGACGGGGAGGACGCCAGTGTGAAGAGTGTCACGACGTGATGCCTCTTTTCATATATGAATGTCGTCAATGTAGGATCATGGCTTGTCGTCGTTGCAGGTACAATCGACTATGATCGATATGGCAAGACCGAGTGGTCATACTTTCTCAAAGAGGTCGAGACGGATTCACCGTTGTGGCTCAGACTATACGTTAGAGAGAATCGGAAAATGTTGCGGAATATCTCACGTTGTACTTGACAGAATCGTGACGCGATCATGTTTGGTTGCCTCGTTTGGCTAATGGTCGGGGTTCACAGCATCAAACTAGACTGCGATATGGGGCTCGATCTGCTTCAGCGTGGCTTGGTCTGGTCAATCTAACGCGCTGATATCGATTTCGGTGCTGAATATGGCGCAGCCCTATGGGTTGCCAAGAATTTTTCTTGTCATAATGCAGTGGGACAAGATCAGTTTCCGGATCATATCACGACGATCTTTTGACTGCGCGCTTCTACCTATGGATGATAAAGCGGGTCGAGTGGTTCCTTCGGGACCGGGGACCTGGAATTCAGCTCTTTCTTTAATATTCACCGCCCCCAATTGTGGCTCGAGCTTGCAACTTACAAGTTTCTTGCTATGATAAAATGACTTGTCGACTCGATCTGATTATAGGTCGACAAACGTCAGAATCGATCCCTGTTCGTATTACCATGCCTACCGGCTCCTATGAGCGAATCGACTCGCTCAGCGGCCATGTCATCATCGGAGGATCAAAAGGAACGACACGACCCATATCAAATGGCCTTTGGCAATTCATCGTCACGTCGAAATGGGCTATATCTTTGTCATTGAGCGCCGGAATCACCATTGAATTAGGCGTGATCATTTTTACTTTCTGGCTGTCACGCCAGCGCACGTTAAGCTGCCCTGACTGGGCAATCGGTTGCAAAGTACCTTGGAGTGTGCAATGGTAGGATTCGTATCCTGACTCAATGGTGAAACATAGAATGCTAACGAGATGGCTAGGATCGCGAATCACTATCAGACTACGCAAGGTATCGTCGGCGCGTGCTATTCCGTCGGTCTGACAGCTCAGTCATATTTGGCACATTCGCTTTCCGAGTCCGCCATTTGGCCATTGATGACTAGTCAACGCTTCAGTCTCGACAGGATGGACGATTATCTGGCTCTCAGCCGGGGCTCTATGGCCGCCATACCGTCCGTCATGAAGACAGCCAAGAACAGAAACACCTGGTTTGTCCTGCTCGTTATCACCCTCGCCACGCTGTGCCCGCTGGCCTCTACTCCTCTGGTCGGTTATGTCTACGAACAATGGGATCAACCGGTGGAGGTCGCGGGGAACTATACGCCCGGCGGTGGGATCGGGCGCCTGTACCGCCAGACGAACAGCTCTCAACATCTACAGGCCGAAGCCCTGAGTCTATATGCTGCCTGGGCTCACGGGATCGTCAATGAGACAACACTGTTGGACGACTATCGAGACTGGTATGTGCGGCGAGATATTCTGGCCGGCCGAGGCGACATGACAGTCAACGCTGTGAGACTGCAGAAGAGCGTTTCCTGCCGGGGAGTCCAGGTCGACTACGACCCTGATACGCCATACAGTATTCGGACGAACATGTCGCGCAGTGACTCTGAAAATTCAGCTCACGTCCAGCTTGGGACTGCGCCAAAGTTGACGGTCTGGGCAAACAACTACAAGTTCCTTTCGGCGACTCGCACTACTGCGACCCTGGTCTTTTCAGTATTGACGGGTAACATTTCCATGGGGACATGGACATCAATCGACGGCTGGCCTGGTGTGAGCGGGACTTCGTCCGTGTCGTGTGACGTAGATGTTGAATTCGTCGACGATACCCTGAGAATTGGAGACGGCGGTCTCTCTGCGAACGAGCCCCTCGTGGCAATCAGCTCTGTGGAACATATTCGCACAATCAATGAGTACGCAGCGAATAAGAGCGAAGTAGCGCTGTGGTTCGCCGTGGCGCCCATCATTTGTGGCATATCCGTCGGTGACGCGCAGCCTCTGTTCTTCAACAACACAGTCACCTATCTGCCCGACCTGGAGGTCACGGGAAACCAGGCGCCGGACATCTGGACCATAGACGGCATCATGCAGTTCATCGACGTGTCCATGGGCGCCATGGCTCTGGGCACGTCCAACCACTGGTCGGAGCTCAACGAGCCGGTCACGATCAAGTCGAGCATCTCTCAGAAAAAGATGCACATCTCTCGTCCGCCGATGCTCCTCATCTTTCCTCTCCTCTTGACCCTGTACACTGTGATGTTGGCGATATGGAACACGAGGGCGCATCAGCGGAGGCGCGTGCCCATCATGCGCCTGGCTGGGATCGCCGAAGTTCTCAAGAGTTCCCAGTCCGAGGAGGTCAAGGCGCTGGCGGCGCGAGACTCTCAGTTCCCTCGCCAACGAGCTGCGTTCAGCAAGGCGCCCAAGATGAAGTTTGGCGTCACTCCCGGTGATGTCGTGGGTCTGGGGAGTTATGAAGTCCATCCGTTATGAAACGGAGCAGGAATCGCTCGGACTTGCTCGACAGGTAGCTTCACGTATACAAATAATCACAAAGCACTCATTCGGTCTTTTGATAAAGATGTCTATTAGGACCTACGACTATTAAAATGTTCAGATCAATCGTAGCACTGGGTATCCAACGCAATATTGTACACTATGTCATTTGGGACCTGTACGCACCACTGCCGACTCACTCCGATGCAGCAGGCCCTCGCATTGAGCTTCTCCGAGTCTCTATCTCGTGAGAGTTCATTGGCTCTGATGTTTTAGCAGACAATGGATGACCACTGCTCTCCAATGTTGGCGAGCCCGGCCGACCACTACGAGACGGGCTTGCATATCGTTGACTTAGCCGAATGGCGCCGCTTCCAGACCACCTCTCAATTCTCTGCGGCTTGTTCCCCAGACCATTAATTTTTCATGTGAGCACCCGATGCACGGTTTCCTTGGATGATGAGTTCGGTCTCACTTTCGCTTGATCGGCTCTGCTCGACAGGCGCCGCGGCCTCGGGGCTTTTCCGAGACACGATCATGACCGACGCCAGGCCGAGCTCCACGTCGTCCGAGTGGTGCGGGTCGTCTTCGCCGACGGGGTGCGACTCCTTCCACCGGCCGTAGGAGGGGGACCGCGGCGGCGGCGGGTACGAGTACTTCCGGTAGTCGCCGTGGTACACGCTCGGGCTGTAGAGGGTGTCCGAGTTGGCGGTCGAGTCGTCCGTCGCGTGCTTGGGCGTCGCCCTGCTGCTGCCGCGCGACTTGGGCCACGTCACGGAGACGCGCGGGATCCAGGGGTCGACGTAAGGCCGCAGCGACGGCAGGCTTCCGCACACGACGGCCATGAGGTTCTCGATCAGGCTCCAGACGACGACGTCGACATCTTTCCCTATTTCCAAATGTCAGCTGCCGCAGGTAGCAGTGTATACGAGACAATACTTACATGTGGAATCGTAGCCCTCATCCAGAACCAGGAGATACCTCAGACGGATTATACTGGCAATGGTTCCACTGTAGCATGATTGTCAGCAAGATTCCTATCCTGAAGGAACTAAGTGGCAACCCACAAGGAAGCGAAAGCGAACATGATGGCAACACCCCATCGCTTGCGGCCGCTCACTTGAAGCTTTCGTAGCTCCGGTATGGGCAGAAGCATGAGGACGACATCTTCCACGATGGAGACAATAGAGCCAGAAAAGATGATCAGGCCCCCGTTCAGACACGTGGCATCCGTAATGGTCGTGTCCCAAAACGCGGACACCGGCGAGCACTGGAAGAGAACGACGAAGGTGTAGACGATGCCGTGCATGAGCTTGAAGACCATGCAGATCTTGACGGCCCATCGGAACCACGAGGCGACCTTGAAGACGCGGTAGTATAGCAAGAGAACGGCGAGTTTCGACGTGATCTGCACCCAGATATAGGCGATCTGGCCGGCATAGTCCAGCTGAGTGTTGTGAGTATGAACTCTAGTATTTGTACCTGGGCCTCAAGAACTTACTTTGAGCAACTTTTCCGTTTTTGTCCAGTCGAAATTCCAAATATGCATGCCGAATCCATTCTGAGCGCAAACAATTTGTATTGAACAAAGCACGATAAGAAAGGACTATTCAGTGTCAATCAAGTGAACTGGGAGTCTCATTTTGTGGTACTTACAGTTGCCGCGATTGACATGTAGTCATCAGACCATAGTTTACTGGAGATCTTCCATCTTGCAAAGCACCGTGCCGCGACGACGGGTATCGCCAAGGCAAAGGTGATGATGCATGCCGTGATAATGACGTTTACCTGCGACTGTTTGGGATAGGCCGCACACATGGCGTTCTCAATGTACATTGATACTATAATCATTAGATTGGTGCGGAATTTGATGACGAGATGCCATGCTTACCCCCAGCCTCATAAGTCTCGCAGCTGATCTGAGCGCACGTTGCCAGCTCTCCTTGTGCTGTGAAATTGGTACAAAAGCAGTCCAAGAGGGAGTTCATGTCCGTTAAATAGCATTGCGCCGATTGAACGGCAGACAAGGCGCAAGATTGCTAGGAAGCTCCATCAGCAAAATAACCAATGGCCATACATCTTCATTACTTACAGAGCAGGACGGGAACCCCATCAGAACGACTGCCGGCGTCAAGCTCGTAGCAGAAGTGGACGAGTTGACGGTCGCGTTCTGCGCAGCAGCACCTGCGGCAGCCACCAGGGCCATCGGACCCAGCCATATGCGTAAAGGCAACATCTTCCAAGTCTGATGTTTCTTCCTCTCTTTGTGTTGTCCTCAAGGGACTGACGATCCTGCGACAGTTCCTTCGGGGTACCAGATTCAATCGCAAAGGCAAGACGATATCGTTTATACTTATAATAGTGGTCCTTCATCGGAGCTATTTTTCCTCGTCGGGTCATGCGGTCAAACTGGCAGGCCTATTTAGATATAATATCTCGCTGAGCGAATAGCTGGAAGCCTTCTGTGCCCAGTCCCTCCTGGAGGGTCTCTGCGTGCAGCTCCTCATGGGCTTGACTGGGATGTGCAGACGGGATGAATAGTCTGAGGGTCTGGACACCATCTGATGAATAGAGACAATTGCCTGCATTAGTATAGCGGTTATGCACATTCACACAGATCTAGGACTCTGTTTCGTGTGCCATGTAGGCAATGCTATGCAAGTGCACAGGGCACTATCGCAGAGACAGGGTTGAATTGGCCCGTATGTAGGCGCATATCGCGGGTGTGGGTGGGAGCAGATCAGATATGCCGTAACATCCGCCCCATAATGCTACAGAGCCCGTCATGGGCAATCAATGTGAGTGAAAATTATATATGACCAGACTGTCTCGTTGTTGTACAATTCCAAGTTGCGATTGGGTAAGGACGAAAATTCAGCGCACCTACACTGCTACTGTATTTATTGATAGTGCGTACTTCGCGAAAGTTACTTACTCTGGAGTCCATACCATCACATTCTTGAGGATCTCTCTCCCACTTGCATGGTTGCCCCCAACTATTCAGTCAACCTGGATCCCCAGCATCGCATGCCTTCCTTCCGCTGATAACCTGCCTACGGCTCAACCACCTACACTGGGATTGCCGTTCGCCAATACTTTAACAACCGCGATGTGGGGTGATCGACGCACGCCCGTTGAACTTGCATCCAAATACCGGTGATAAACACCGTGGAGACTCGAGGTTAACCGGGTTCACGACCACATCGAAGGGGTCAGTGCGCGTCGGACCTGCAAGGGACCCTGGAATCGTTTCCCTCACAGCAGACGGAAGGGTAATTAGATCTCCCACCTCCAACGGCGCAACGTCTTCTTGGGAGATCCTCTGGATCATGACACCACGCCACAATGCACGTTCGGCACTGCAAGACCTTTTGGTGTCCAACACGAATCAACAAGAATGTTTCCTACAAGCGAGTGACGTGCGCACAGACCGCGGTGTACGACCTTCTTGCCACAAGCAGATCGCTGCTTTGGGAACGTGAGACACAACGTCTTTGTGACGAGGCAGACCTGTACGACGAGCCAGTCTACCGATTGGGACTACTTCGTATAGGCGAGCTCCTGGCTCTCGTAACAGTCAGGACATATTTCCCTGATCCATTGCGGTCTGTCGATACGAGGCCGGAGTTGTGCACTGATTGTAAATCCATTGCCTCATTTGGCTGCTCTCAAGATGCACGGATAGAAGTAAAATCCTACGACAGGATAGCAGCGAACAAAGCAATATCGAGGAAATACAATCTTAAGCAATTTGGGCAAAGGCTCTTTGTCATTTTTCAACTCGGATATCGAGCTCGAGTTTGAGATATATACTCCAAAGCGTGTATGCGGTCCCCGGACAGATATTGTTCCAGACCCTCAATATTCTGCATTAATTTGTCCGCCTCACGCCTGATTGATTTGGCAAACCACGCAGTTGCTCTTCAACGCAACGATCGGTCCCCAGCTAGTTGTTATTGGTTCTGGTGAACAAGAATTCTAAAGCGATGCTTAACTATCGGCACACCGAATCAAAACAAAGTCTGACTTTCGGGAAGAATCGCCTCAAACTGTAATACCGGAAAGTCGATCCTGCCTCCGCGACTGCGTAAAAGGACCAAAAGTCTCAGATCAGTTGGTTGGTAATATCTCAGCCTTGAGAGACTACTAAGTGTTGCTGATCATCCCAAGGCATCGCAAGGAAGCGGCGCATGTTGTGCAACCACCGCCCGGCCGGCGGGCAATTTGACCAGGCACCTGAAATATTTCGCCGGCCCGTGAAAATGCCACCGTCACAATACGAGCACGTGTGCACAGCTTACTAGCAAGTGACGCGCGCGGCACAAGAGAGAACTCACTGGTTCATCCAGAATGGTACCGTAGCATTACCCGGCAGAGTCACACGTGACTTGTGAGACCACGGGTTCGAGATCATGTGCCGTGGGAAATCATAGTTGCACATATAATTTCTGTCCGAGAACACTCCAATAGTCACCTCGATCATGAGTAACTCAATCATGATTGACTCAGCGAAGCAGAATATCGGAAATGGGCGGCACGCATCATGATCGTATGATTCACTTCGATCACAAAAGATCCCAGGAGATTGAGATCTTTTGGCCATGCCGTGGACAAGGAAGGGGGTCATGTTTACCTAGGGAGAGATACCTTTCCAACCAACAATGAACGTGTGTAACCCGTCCCGTTGTTGCCGAGACAGGATATCACCAAGTCAATATGTATATCTATCAGCCAGGAGACCCGATCAGGAGCCATCTTCATCTAGGCCCAAGGACGATATTTGCTGAGCCGAATTTTCAAGATGCGAGTTCGTAAAGCGGCAAGTATACTTGCCTGGGCGGCGTCCATTACCGTTACTGAAGCAGAATATACAACACAAAAACACCCTGAGTACGACTATGTAGTCGTGGGTTCTGGTCCGGGCGGTGGCCCGCTGGCCGCCCGTCTCGCGATAGCAGGAAAGCGAGTCCTGCTGCTCGAGGCCGGCTCGGACACCGGCGATCTCATAGAATATCAGGTACCCGCCTTCAACCTCGGATCAACGGAGAACAAGGAGATGCGCTGGGACTATTACGTACATCACTACTCGGACCCGGAGAAGCAAGCCAAAGACACCAAGATGACGTACCGCAATTCAACCGGCGGGCTGTACACCGGCCTGTCGCCTCCGTATGGCGCCGAACCCTTGGGGATTTTATATCCCCGCGCTGGGACTCTGGGAGGTTGCAGCTCGCACAATGCTCTGATCACCGTCTACCCGCACCAGAGCGACTGGCGATACATCCAGAATTTGACGGGCGACGACTCGTGGGACCCGGCCAACATGCGCACGTACTTCCAGCGCCTCGAGAGAAACGACTACCTGCCCGCAGGCACTCCAGGCCATGGGTTCTCAGGTTGGCTGACCACGACGCTGACCTGGTTCGGCTTCTTGCTGGAGGACGCCAAGCTCTTGAGCCTGGTCTTTGCGGCGGCGAGGGCCGCGGGCGGGAATATCGTGCCGACGCTCGAGAACCTATGGAATGTTCTGGCCGTAGACATCAATACGGACTTTGCCGGGCGAGACGAGCATGAAGGCCTGTACCAAGTACCCATGGCGGCCAACCAAGGCGTCAGGAACGGAGCCCGGGAGTTTGTGCTGAATACCGCCAACGCGGTGACCAGAAGCGGGCAGAGGCAGTATCATCTCGACGTTCAGCTTAACACCCTCGTCACCAAGATCCGATTCGACACGACGGGCGACGTACCCAGGGCTGTTGGCGTCGACTATATCCGGGGCCAGAGTCTGTACAAAGCAGACCCCCGCTTCCACGACGGCAGCAACGGCACCGCCGGCAGCGTCAACGCGAAGCAGGAAGTCATCCTGTCGGCGGGCGCCTTCGAGTCGCCCAAGCTCCTGAAGCTAAGCGGCGTCGGCCCGGCCGCGGAGCTGCGGGCCTTTAACATCCCCGTCCTCGTCGATCTGCCCGGCGTCGGGACCAACCTCCAGGACCGGTACGAGACGTCGGTGATCGGGTATACAGATTCGGACTTTGCCGTCACCCACAACTGCACGTTTGGGAGGACGGAAAACGACGCCTGCCTCGCGCAGTGGAGGAACGGACACTCCAACAGCGACAGGGGCATCTACGCCAGCAACAGCCTGGCCTTTGGCGTCGTCAAGAAGTCCAGCACGGCCGGTGCGGACCCGGACCTCTTCATCGCCGGGGCGCCGGGCTACTTTCCCGGGTACTATCCCGGGTACAGTCAGAACGCGTCGATGGACGCGAGGCACTGGTCCTGGGTGACCCTCAAGGCGCACACGCACAACACGGCCGGCACAGTAAGACTGGCTTCTGCAGATGCTCGGGACGTGCCCGTCATCGACTTCCACTCGTTCAGCGGCAGCAAGGGCGACTCGGACGTCCAGGCGGTCGTGGACGGGATGCAGCTGTCCCGTGAAATGTTCAGGGACTTGATCCCACTGGACGGCAGCTTCACCGAAGTCTGGCCCGGCGAGGGCGTCACGGGCGACGGCCTGACCGAGTTTGTCAGAAATGAGGCCTGGGGCCATCACGCCAGCTGCACGAATCCCATCGGGCCAGATGCCGACCCCATGGCCGTCTTGAACTCGGACTTTACCGTCAAGGGGACCCAGGGGCTGCGAGTGGTAGATGCTTCGGTCTTTCCAAAGATTCCAGGCTTTTACATCGCCGTTCCGATTTATATGATCAGCGAAAAGGCGGCCGACGTGATCCTGAATCAGAAGTAGTTGAACATATATCACAGGAATCTTTTATGCCACATTCTACGAGCACCCGATGTCAGTTCTTGGGAGTGGCCCGTCAGGCAATGTTCACCATTTAGGGCATTGTGGAATACTTACCATATCCAAATACGAAGCGGCAGCACCCGAGCAGCGTAACCAGATACTTCATGGCAAAGTCATGGTATGTTTTGAGAATTCGTGTAGAGTGAATAAGGTGCTCATTAGGCCTTACGAGCACTCTGAGGAAGTTTTATGTGATTACCACGAATCGATTGAACACTTGTGTACATTAACTCTGGGTATCAATTCTGAAATTTGTATCAAGGGGTATCTAGCCTTTTCGCTACACACAAGTCCAACACCATACCGGCTATTGATTTGTTCCAAAGGCAACATGAAAAGCATCGACGGGAGTTTTCCCGTATCGATCCCCCCAAAAAGTGACACCGTCGTTCCGTGGTCTGAGTCATGGCCACTGTCGCGCCGGTGCCGAATGTACTTGGTTCGTGGTTGATGTCTCGGGGACAACTCCGCGAAGGCTTCCGAAATTGTCGAGTCATCGAGTGTAAAGATCTGAGCGATTCGCAAATGGAAAGTTTGCATCTAGTCGCTATCATCGTCGTCATCGTCGCCTCCCATGAACTGGAACTGCTTTTGCTGAGGCGCCGGCGGCGGGGGGCTCGATCCTGCGCCAGCGGCATTTGCGCCAGCTTGAGTTTGAGTAACACTTGCGCGTCTGAAACTCTCCTCTCTGGCCTTTTCCTCTTCGATTCTGGCACGCTCCCGCTGCTCTCTGAATCTGCGCTCATTCTCTTCTCGGCGCTGCCGATCCTGCTCCTCTCGTTCCTTGGCTTCCTCTTCTTCGCGCTTCTTCCGTGCCTCTTCGGCAGCGGGATCATAGCCTTGAGGGTTGATGCCCTTGTCCGTGAGGTACTGGAAGTTAGCCAGTGCCCCTGCGCGGAGAAGAGTTTCGTTCGGCCAGGGAATAAAATCGACATTGGCAAGAGGGTTGAGGTGCGCCTGGAGTTCTTCTGGCAGTGTGGTATTGGTGGTATTTGTTTGCTGGCTCGCAAGATTCCCGTTCATAGCGGGAGTGGACGCAGCCCCGTTGACCTGAGCTGGCGTTCCGACGCCGTTGGGCGTGCCTGCGCCAGAAGTCGGCGCATTTGGTGTCTCTGCGCCACTGTCGGATTTGTTCGCCGACTCAGCTGCTGCGTTGGCTTGCGCAGCGGCGAGGACATTCGCATTTGGTAATGTTGTTTTCGAAATTCGTCGTGCATAGGCGAGGAGCTCGTCGTACTTGATCGGATAATTGGGGCCGCTCGGGAAAGAGGTGGCAGGCGTGTTGTTCAGTTCTTTCCGAGCGCCTGCGAGTTGTGTCAAAGTCTCCTTGATCTGACCATCGAGACCATTGGTTATGCTTCGCAACTGTTGTATCCGTTCGTGGTTCTGTTGGTGGACCCTGAGTTCCTCAAAACCCTTGCAGAGCTCTTCATCGGCGGCAGAAAGCTCGGCGCCTTGTGAGATCGTCGGGTTGTAACGAGAGACTGAATCGATCAGAGTTGCCAATGCCTTTTCCACGCGCTCGAAGCGCGCTGCCATTTGCGCGTCCATACTCGGAGCTGTAGCAGTAGTCTCCTGACTCAGTCGTCGAGAGGCGCCGTGTTCGCGTCGCGTCGCTATTCCGTGCAAAGACGGCGATGTTGCAAAGGCATGTGAATGCGAAGCTTGGGGGAGCTCCAGGGCTGCCGCAGCAACAGGCACGTAAACGTATCGAAGTGGTAAGCCGGGTAGAATGAGCAGGCTAACCAGGTTCGTTCTAGCTTGTTCAGCATATGGCTTAAACTGCTTAAGGTTAGAGTGCAAATCAAAGTGTGGCGTCCAATCCGATCAATGGTGATTCCAGATGCAAATGTGGCGGTGCAACTCAGCGCGGCTCGTTCCGGGTCGTAACAAAGAATCTCGCGCAACCTCCAGGGCCGAAGCTTCAATCAATAGAGAATTGAACAAGACAACCAGCAATTGAACACCCACCCTCGTTCGTGCGCACTTACCGTCAAGATGGCCAAGAACGTATGTCCATACGCTCCCCTCACTGCGGGATATCCACCTCCTCTTCCGCCTCCTTCTGGTTCCAGTCGATGACTTGCCAGCCTTCCTTGTCGCCCTTGAGTCCACTCGGTTCTGACGTCTCTTCTTCTTCCAGGTTCCCGGTCCCGCTTACCCGACATACAAGAGCCCATACGGCCCTAAGTGAGTTCACGACAAGACTTCCGACTTGGTCCTGTGGAATATATGTGCGGCCTCTGCCGGGAGATGGCATCGCGAATGAGATGATGTCGATGCGCTCAGCAAGAGATGGGAGTTGGTGCACGACAGTTGGAAAACATCATATTGGCCGAACGACCGAAACTATATACAGGAACAGCAGGAGAGGAAACAATATGGCTGACTGGTGCTTTCCTCAGGTACCACTACCAGCCCAACGTCGCTGGATGGACTCCTAAGCAGTTTGCTGGCCTGTAAGCAATCCCGAAACCTCGTACCTTCCGACACCCTTTTGCGGCGACAGAGACGAACCTCCGGCCTCAGGCGTGCGCCGGGGCTTTGTGGAAGCGCAACCATGAGTCTAACAAACTCAAATGCTGGAACACAAAGAAACCATTCTGAAGCAGCCCTCGGACCGAACACCACAGTCAGTAGCTAACATTATCGGTCGAAACGCAGTGGTTTCAAGGCCGGTGCCTTCGGTGGCGTCGCCCTCTTCGCCGTCATCTTCTATGCCTCGGGCATTCCCCGCGTGCAGGACGACATCCTCAAGAAGATTCCCGGCATGAGCAGATTCTACGACCGGGAGGTTCCCGCCTCCGACAACCCCTTCTAAACGACCAAGATGCGAAATCGGATGTGCTTAGAGGAGTTTTGTGAGGGCCTGGAAGAACGGACTTGGAGAGTCGAGACGCACAAGTGAGAAATACTTGCCGCAAAGCATGGCGAAGCGGGCCTCCTGTACAAAATGACACAATAGACTATACGACCACCATTTTCTTCCATTGGAAATTTGCCCTGTGATGTACTTGGCGATACCATGCGGGCTCCTCATGTCAAGTTTCCGGGAATATGTTCACTGGAAGTAGGTGCCTGTACCACAACCTCTCTGCTAGTATCGACGCAACCCGTGACGTTCCAAGCCAAAAATGGCTATCATCATTTTGAACCTTCTGCCTGAGTACCGAATTATTCAGGTACATACCTTGGGGTACCGTCTCTGGGTACACCTAAAACCAGTTATAATATTATTGCAAACAGGAGTATCACTACACAGTGTTATTCTTCTGGGCAAAAGTAGACTACAGCGCAAACGGATCCGATTGCACAGAGCTAGATCTGTACCGTGCCCTTGTGGCGCATGCACAGTACGCGGCGTCGACTGTCCCCATCTCACTTCTTTGGAACACTGCCAATTTCCTAAACCTGTCAACTTTGGGGCCAAATCACCAATTGTCACCATCAATTGACCAACCACGCACAATTCACAAAAGACCAGGCTGGGGGTGATGGGCTTGTCAAAGACAGACTGCCGATGATGTCTACCCTCAACGAGAATATCGACCTGTTCTTGACGCCAACCGTCTTGCGCACAACTCTCGGCGCGACAATCCTAAGTCTCGCACTGTGTGCAGATGTCTGGACGAGACAGCCAGGAGTATCAAGATGGCAGCTGAGCCAGCGACTTGTCTGGAGCTACGCAGCGCCTCTGATTGTGCCGACGCTATTGGGACTGGTATGGCTCAACATGGTCAATGTATTCGTCCCGAAGCCGTACATGGTGAGTGGCTTCAATTAATTCCCAGACTACATTATCCAGAGACTGACAGGGGAAACAGGATGAGATCTTTCACATACCCCAGGCACAAGTGTATTGTGAAGGGAAATACACTCAGTGGGATGACAAGATTACGACACCGCCAGGTTTGTACGTAAAGTATGAATCTAGAGATATCGATTTTGGTTGCTGATTGTAACAGATACTATTTGAGCATCATCTGGGCCCGGGTCTCTGGTCATCAAGACTGCTCCGCAGACACTCTTCGTCGATTCAATGTCTTTGCTATTGCATTTACAGCCGCTGTTGCCACAGCCTGTCGCTCTACGATCGAGGGTTCCTCTCTGAAAAAGGGAATCAGCTTTATCTATTCCATCCACACGGGCATCAACATTGCCTTGTTTCCCGTCCTGTTCTTTTTCTCCGGTCTCTACTACACAGACGTGATTTCCACGTGTGTCGTGCTTGTGGCCTATCTCAACCACTTGTCGAGGTCAAAGCAGGATCGAGCCAGTGGTTCTTTGGCAAATGACTTTTACACAATACTCCTGGGTGTGCTCGCCTTGTTCATGCGCCAGACCAACGTCTTCTGGGTCGTGGTGTACATGGGTGGTCTCGAGGCCGTGCAAGCCATCCGAGAGCTGCCTGTCAGTCGTGAAAGTCCCGTACTTGACACTTGGGTCAAGCAAGCCAAGTTCTTCATCTACAGATCCTCTATCGGTGCCGTTCACGACGTCCCGCTTGAGGATGCTTGGCCAGAAGACCTCGTCTTATGTCTTGTCAGCATTGGCATCGCGGCTGTCTTCAATATTGGACCTGTCCTACGCCACGTATACCCACACGTTATCGTCGTTGGCCTCTTTGCAGGCTTTGTTGTCTGGAACGGGGGCGTTGTGCTTGGAGACAAGTCCAACCATGTGGCAACGCTTCATTTGGCACAGATGCTGTACATTTGGCCTCTGTTTGCCTTCTTCTCGGCGCCCTTGTTCCTACCTCAGGCACTACACTTACTTTCGAAGTCCCAGAAGTACATGACTTCTCCAAACACTGCAGCGCCGTCCAAGTCATCCGGCCAAGCCAAGCGCAGCTCACAGCCAAAGTTGAACTATCTCGGCATATTCCTTTCGGCTGTCACCCTCGCAGGATCGACCGTGGTTGCCGCGCTGATTGTTCACTTCAACACCATCATCCATCCCTTCACCTTGGCGGACAATCGACATTACATGTTTTATGTCTTCCGCTACAGCGTCATGCGCGGCCCCGTCATTCGCCTCTTGCTGGCGCCGATTTACATATTCTGCGCCATCCTGGTTTGGACTTCTTTGTATCGGCTCAAGCCACAGAGTTCGTCCAAGTCTCCGGCACCCAGAGTCGTCTCTGCTGCGACGGGCGTGCCCACTTCAGAGGTCCTCATCCTTCTTGTCACCATTACGCTGAACCTAATGACGGCACCGTTGGTTGAGCCACGATACTTTATACTTCCCTGGATCTTCTGGCGCCTGTCGGTACCGAGACGTACGAGTCAACGACGAGGTGGATGGGATTGGTCTCTGGCTCTGGAGACGTTGTGGTTTCTGGCTGTCAACGCGGTCCTGATGTACATTTTCCTTGCCAAGCCATATATCTGGAAGACCGCCGATGGACAGGTGCTGGACGGCGGCAATGTCCAAAGATTTATGTGGTGATGCAGCATTTGTCAGTCGATTTAGCCTCATAGACTTTTGCATTTAGTTCTGCACCTAGAAGGCGTGGAAGCATCTCGAGTCATTGGCGGCGGTCATTCTTGTCACAAACGCAGAAGTTGGTTAATCTTGAGCCGCGCGAGGACCAACGAGAATCGTCAGACTACGAAAAGGCGTGTATAATAGAGCTGGTAGCGAAATGAGCGCGTGTCAATCATGACGAGACAGACAAGATGCCTTTTGCAAAGACGACCTGTTTCAACCGAAAAGTCACAACGACAATACAAGGCCGGCTATATTCTCGTGGCAACAGTGAATCACTTACTGGCTTTTACCCATTTGGCATAATCCCAAATAAGAAGTCGACTTGTTTGTGGTGTGCAAGCGTCCAAATACAGATATACAGGAATCCGTCCAAACTCTTCTTGCATCCTCGCGCAACTTGCTAGTTCAACCGCCCGATGTACACGCAGGTCCGGCAAACGTCGAGTCAGCAGTGGAGTGATGATATTGGAAGTAGAAAGTAAGTATACCAGTCCGGTAAAGTAAGACTGTGACCGAAAGGTTCAAAAGCGAAATATGCTTTTTCCTGGGAAACACAGATGTTGTTCTTGCTTCAAAGAGGAACCGCGTCTTTCATGCCTCGTCGCTTTCTAGGGACAGACTGCTTGTAACTCATGTCCTGCCTCGGTTGATTTCCTCAAATATGATAAGCGACTGAAATCTTTGACTGCAACAAATCGTCACGCGCCCCGGATGTCGCTGGTTCAGCCAGACCGATTACCCCAGATCTATCGCATGCTAAAAACCTCGTCCTCACTTGGCAAGAAAACAAGGAACGGGGACACAAGTTGCAAGCATCAATAGAAGCCATTCCTATTCCATCAGACCACACATTTTAGACTTTGAGCTCTTCTGTCAACCTGCATATAGGATTCAATTTAGAACTGGTCAAGATCCCGCAATACATAAGTGCTTATATCATCACGTACCTACACTCTCCCGACGAACAAGGCCCGGGGCGAACGGCAACAACTAAAAAGTGCCCGGAAACGGCCGAGCGCGGGGAAACTGGAGAACCTTCCCCGGCATTGCCTTAGCTGTCAGTGAGGGTCCTCTAGGTATGCCCAGCGGTTTTCCGCCTAAAACTCCAGGTAACTCACAGCCTACAGTCGCTGTAGATACAGGGAATACCTGAAACTAGGGCCATTTTCAGAACGCTCTGCTGCATGGCTTTGGTACAGGTCGGCCGCTATTGGTTGGGAACCTGGTACCATGAGTAAGTGCTGTGTAGCGACGTCAGGCAGAGCCCATCGATCGGGAATTTCGCTTCATCGCCCTGTCTCTCTCTCCTTGTTCTCCTTGGCCTGCACGCCACCATCCGAAAAGGCATTACCACACCACACCCCCATCTGATAAAAGGCGATCATAACCGAGATTTCCCACACACGCATAGATTCCGGAGACGAGCGACATAATAGCGCATTCTTTCTCATACCTGCCAAAACCACAGACGAGCTTCCCAACAGGACACAACGTTAGACCTCGAGGCAAGCGCACCGCACAAGCCTCCAAACGCCTTATTACAACAGTCGGGTCACCTGGACCTTGGTACGGACTCCTCGGTCGACGGAGCTTTTGCGATCACAAGCCGAACCGCGGGCCCTGCGACGACCATCGCAATAACGCACGCTTGAGCGACACGACATCTCGCGATCAGCGGGACTGTGTTCACACATCGAGGAACTTCGACGAAACAAACACACCGGTCGCATTTGTTTGTCCTCGTCAAAGCACAAACAACCACACGAGGAGAGCCAGCACACACTATAGCGACCACAACCTAGCACCCAGCACCAAGACAGAGGGGAGAAGGAGATAATATCAATACACAGCGACGATGCCGTCGTCGCAGCGCCCCAACTTCTTCCTCTCCTCCTTCCTCGCCGCCTTCCGGCAACAGGCGCCGCCGGCCTCGGCCCTCTCCACGTCGTCGCAGCCGAACAAGCACTCGCACCACCACCTGCAGACATCAGCGGCCAGCGCGGCCGCGTCAGGCGCTCGGCCCATATCCACATCGACGGCGGCCGCATCGTCAACATCGTCTGCCGCCGAGCACCAGCCCGGCAGCGTGATCAACCAGATCCCCATCCACAGCCCACGCGCGCACCACGGCGGCGTGCCGATACCCGGGTCCTCCGCGGGACGGGACGGGGGCCGGCGCCGCGGCAGCGATAGCAGCAGCGAGGGCTTCCGGGACGTCATCGGCGGCGACAAGTGGTATATCGGTGGCCGGACCGCCGGCGGCGAGGAGAAGTTCTTCAAGCTGGGCGTCGTGCGGCGGATCAAGAGCAACGACCGGTTGAGCCTGGACCGACTGAGCCTATGATACACCTCGGCCTGGAGACGGCAAAAGGAGAAGAGATGGATATGAAGAACCCCAGACGGAGATGAGCCTTCGGCACCCTTATATCACAAAGATCACACCAAGGGAGGGGTCCATTCTTCTATGATGGCATTATAAGAAAGAAACACCACACGACTGATCTCAAGAGAGACAGTCTTGCTGCTGGCTACACGGGCGTTTGATGGGGACTATTAGGGAAAGGCGCTATACATATGAGGACTCCGTGGATTTTTACTGCACGAACCAACGGCCAGGGAAGAAATGACCCTCGGCCACGAGCCACAACGGACTCGAGACCAGAAAGGCGAGAGACCGAGACCACAAAGGTCGGCTTTGAAACTTTATGAGCCAAAGGAAAAGTGTAACTGCTTCTTCTTTTTGCATTTTGGTTTGGTTTGGTTCTGGGCCACGAAATGAGAAATGATCAGGAAAAATAAAAAGACTTGAGATGTGTCTCTGGGTATATATATATTGAACATTTACATACCTATATATATGACGAGCAAATAAATATTGAAACCATCCGGATGGATAGTACTATTTTACTGTCATGTTTTCAATACGAAATGCGAACAACTTGATCGAGATCATGGACAAAAACGTCCCCTGAATTGCCTACGAATTTAAGAATCTAACTCCTTTTCTTCGCACTTCCTGCTTATAACATCACGGAGCTAGCAAGCCAAAGACTCGGATCCGCCAAGTTGCATTCATACATACAATCTCCAGTTGCCACCCGTCAATCATACGTAGGTTCAAGGAAAAGAGCTTTTCGATTATTCCACTTTATTTCATTGCCCTTGATCTTTGCAAAAGCACATCATCATGCCTTGGTCGAGCAAGCCTCCGTTAAACCCAAGGCCTTTTCCGGTCAGCTTTTTTGCCGTAAAAACAAAAATATATGTCCATAGTCATGGTCTAACGCCCCCTTTACTCCTCTTCCTCAGCGGCGTCCTCTTCCATCGCCTCGGCCGCCTCAGCTTCCGCCTCTGTCTCTTCTTCCGCCTCAGCCTCAGCCTCAGCCTCAGCCTCTTCTTCCACTTCGATCTCCTCAACACCGTTGGCCTCGCTGACAACACCACCCTCTTGCTCCAGCTTCAGCCACTCTTCCCATTCAGGGAAGAGCTCATCATCCTCTACTGGCACGCCAATCGTCTTGGCTACTCTGCCCTTCTTGTTCTTTTCGAGACTCTCCTTCCAGCCCTGCACGGCTTGCGGGGCAAGACTTGGCTTGTACGTCTGAGCAGTGAAGGCGGCTTCGGCATATCGGTTCGTGCTGGTCATGATCTTGATGGCTCCCTCAACATCACCAAGACTCCACTTGGCGAGGTGTGCCAAGTTGTTCACGCCAGCCTGCTCAGCTAATTCAGCGAGCTGAGCAAGGCCGTCCCGGTCACATGTGCTGGTGTAGATGAGCAGCAAGTTGCCGAGATCTTTGCCGTTGGTGAAACATTCTGTGGCAAGCGGGATGTTCCAGTTGGTCAGAGCAGCATCACCAACAGCCTTCCACTTGTGCTCAACATCGGCTTCCCGTGCCAACTCGAGTGCAATCTCAAGCTGGTGCAATACCAGTGCCAGGTCAAACTTGTGTTCAGGATCCGTGGCTACCTCCAGAGCCAGCTCCTTGTGGCCCTGGCCCTCGAGGAATCGAGCAATCTTATTCAGTTGATCCTGGGGAATAGAGGGAAGGAGCTCGGCGGCCGTCTCCATGTCGTCTCGCAGCACAAGAGTCTGGTACTCCAGCACAGGCAGGCTGAGGCCGAAGGATGTGACATTGACGTCCTTGTCAGCCAGGTAAACTCTCGAGTCACGCTGGATGTAGCCAAGGATGTACAGAGGGCTGTCCGAGTGCGAAACTGTGTAGGTCTGGTCACCGACCAAGTAGTTCAGGCGGTTGGTGTTGTTGGTGTAGACAAACACGTCTCCAACCCACTCTCCAGTCCGCACGCTCTCCGCAATGTCGGTGATAACTTCGAACGCTGCCTCGACACCATCTTCGTCAACATCACCAGCTTGGGTAGCCTCAACATAGGCTTCTCTCGAAAAGCGGAGAACATAGAAGGTGTCCTCGCAGGCCAGTGCGACCAATTCACCACTGTCAGACCAGTACACCTGCTTGGGCTCAACCTCAATGCGGCGCACAAGACCGCCAGTCGCCCAGTCGTAGAAGCTGACACCTCCAGCGCCCTTGACACCGAGAAGAAGACCGCCAGTGAGACCATCGGCCTGGAAGGGGATGTCCAGTCCACCAGTCTTTTCGACAAAGTTCTTGAAGACCTTGATACTCGTGGGCGATTCCCTGATGGCAAAGTCGTTGCTGTTATCCTTGGACGCCCACACAAAATCCAGAGCACTACCAAAGGCCTTGTTTCTCCATGCAAGAGCAGTGTAGATGATGTATTCGTTGTCTCCGCAGACGGCGACGAATCGGCCATTGGGCGAGTGGACCAGAGTGGTGGGGAAGATCTCGCAGGTTCCAAGCTCCTTGGTCGGCAGCGTGATGGGCGTGTTATCCTTGATGGAAGCATCACCTCCCCTAATTACCGAGGAAATGACCTCGTTGTGGCGTGCCCAGATGATCTTGCCGGAGCCGTCCATGGAGACGGAAGGCTCCTCTTTTCCGAGCTTGACGACAACGGCGCCATCGTCGAAACCAACGGCGACACCTTGCTTGCCCTTTTGTGATGAAACACACCAAGCGCGCTCTAGGCCGTAGTTGAGCGATTGCTCGAATCGATATGTGTTGGCGTTCCAGCTGTTGTATCTAGTTAGCATTCGCGATTCGGAAGGACGTTCCCAAGAAACCTACAGTCTGAGTGTGCCGTCCTCGGAACCCGAAAGAATAATGGGAAGCTCTGGGTGGTAGATGGCAAAAGAGACATTGTTTGTGTGTCCCTCGAGCGTGGCAATCAGCGACTTTGTAGTGTAATCCCAGACCTTGATCGTCCGGTCATCGGAACAAGTCAGGATGTGAGGTCGGTCGGAGTGAGGGTAGTAATCGACTGCGTTGACGCCCTTGGCCTCGTGGGCCTCGATGGTGAAGTTGGCGGTCGAGGAGCCCAGACTCCAAATCTTGACCGTCCTGTCCAGACAGGCAGATGCAAAGGTGTTGGTGTCTTTGGGGTTGATGCTAAGGTCCATGACATAGTGGGAATGTCCTTCAAAGCTGTGGACCAAAATGTCAGCCACAGCTTTCATGTTTTGCTTCGCCAAATATGTAACACTTACGTCCTGATACATTTCCAGCCCTGGCTCCAGTCAAAGCACTTTATCGTCATGTCATCGGAAGCCGTCAGGACAAAGGGCTGTGTGGGGTGAACGGCAATGGCGCGAATGTAGTCAGGGTGAGCCTCGAAGCTGGTGACCTTCTCCGAGGTGTTGTAGTTGTAGACACGCGCCTGGAAGTCATCTGAGCCGCAGATGAACCAGTTCTTGCGCGCAATGAAGCGGCCAGCTCGCACCGGCACGTCTGTAACCTCGAAGCTCTTGACGATCTGCTGTGTCTCGTAGCTCCAGATGTGGACGTGGCCAGAGTAGAGGGTGGTGAGAATCCATGGCTCTGTAGGATGGAAGTCGCAGCCCTTGACTCGCTCGCTGCGAGCAAACAGCTGTCGCTTGACGTCGAGCTTCATATTGGCGAACTCGCTATCGAGGGGTCGGAACTAGACAGGTGTTTGTTGGGTGTGTCGGTGGTAGGTAGAGGTCGGTCGCATACGGAGTAAATGCGGTAGGCGACGGTGAGGGCCACAGGGTCCCTTGCAAAGTATCTCGTCGTCCAGCAGCAAGTTCTCGTCCCGAGACTGTTGTGGATTGGCGTGGACGGAGAAGTGGTTGTTCGTGATGGTTCTCCTAATGCCCGAAAGCTGCCTGTAATCCAGAGTGCTCTCACAATCGCTAGGCCAGGTCCAGGTCGTAGCCCACATTCAATTGATGGCTGGATTGGAATAGGACACCTCACTGAGCAATTGCGCCCCACAATTTTGTCTGGCGGCGGGCAGCCTTCCCAGTTGCGCCTCCAGTGGCCCAGGGGTCTCCCGTCGAGGCCAAAAGGTCATTGGCTCAAAGACCTGGCCTTCGAGTGGGCGCACAGAGCAGCCCCTTATTGTTGCGCTGTCAGCTGTCAATCAGGAACTTATCACTTGGTCACTCAAACACCAAACAGTCTACACCTACAACTCAGCATGCACGTAATTATACCAGCTTCGTTCTTAATGTATTTGTTGCGAATTCAAAATTCAACTGTCACTCATATAGATAGGACATAATTTGATTTTTCTTTCCTTCTTTTTTTTTTTTTTTTTTGGCCCGAGCAAGGCAAGGCATTAGACATGCCGTTCATTAGGGAGTTACAATATGTTGGTCACTATAAATGTACTGGTCAGGTGCAAGAAATACAAACATGAAAATACTGCCTGTCACTATCTACTGATCAATAATTCAATGGTTTGCAGACTTTTACGATTCCCTGGTTTATCCACTAGGTATCTGACTCCGGTAGCCACGGGAGTACACATATTTCGACAGACTGCCACAGTTTGCCAAGTAGTATGATGGTAAGGAGGCATACAACAAATTCGAGGTGACGGTGGTGCAACTCCCTTTGCAACTGTGTAAGTGCATCAAGAGATGCATGAGAATGAGAAAAAGAGCTTGCGAGTATCAGCATACGAAGACGGAGCTTCCAAGATTTCTGGGTAGCATGGGCAAATTGCACGGTGATCTATGTATGATTTATGAGATGGCAGTATCCAGTTGATACAGCTTGCTTTACTGGATCAAGGCAATTGTTCATGTTGCGGTGCTATTTACAACAGTATGTATAGCACATGTCACGCATTGATGGTAAATATTATTTGTTTCAAGTGTTTTCATTTATCAAGTGCTGCCGACCCTTGAAAGGAGGCAGTTTTCACTTGCTATGCTGGTCTATCTGACCGTCGCGTGGTAAACTTTGTACCAGCAACCAAAATGCAAATCCATTGGCCCTTGTCCGGTATCATACACGAACGCCTTTATCCGATACGCCTTGCTGATTGTCATGTCTCATGCGAAAAGAAAAATCGAGAAGTGAGAATGCGAGTGCAGTGCCACGATCAGCGGCACTACAGCTTGGCCGCGATTCAATCGCGACTGTCGGCCTGGACCTTCTTCACGACGTCGACAACCTGGGGGTACAGCTTGTCGGAGGTCTGGAGGCCGCAAACCTGGATGGCAACATCCTCGGCGCTGTTCTCAGCCATGATCTTGGCAAGCTCCTTGCTCTCCTCATCACCCTCGACGTTCTGGAAACGGAAAGCCATCTCGGCGGCAAAGAGCAGAGCCTCGACACTGTGGCCCTTCTCAGCAAGCTCAACAGCCGGGGAGATGAAACGCTCCTTGCGGCTGAGCTTTCGAAGAGGGGCACGACCAACACGCTCAACGGCATCAGCCAAGTGAGGGTTGCTGATACGCTGGATGATCTTCTGCTTGTACTGCTCCTGCTCCTCGGCAGAGATGCCGTGCTTCTCGACGATCAGCTTGCTGGTCTCAGCAAGAGCGGCAGAGACCTCATCCTTGATCTCCTTGTCGAGGAGGGCATCGTCGACGGTCTTCTTCTGACGATTGTAACCGTGGTAGGCAGCGGTGGCGTGACCAGTGTTGACGGTGAAGAGCTTGCGCTCAATGTAGGGCAGCAGGTTGTCGACCCACTTGATACCCTCGATGGAGGGGTGCTCACTGCTCTTGAAGGGGGTGCTGTCGACAACCCACTCGTAGAACTTCTCCAGGGTGACATCGAGACCGGCGTCGGGATCTTGAGCAGGGACAATTCGGTCAATAGCCGAGTTGGCGTAGGCAGCACGCTCGTGGTGGTCGTCGAGACGGTGCTCGGGGGTGTTCTTGGGGTCCTTGATGTGCCCAGCGAGGGTGTCTGTGGCGCCGATGGCGTTCTCGCAGGCAATCACGGCGAGAGGCTTGAGGTCGTTCGATCGCTTGTCGATACCCTTGGCGATGACGGGAGCGATGAACTTCAGGATGTTGGGGCCGACGGAGCAAGTGACAACGTCAGCGGTAGCAATCTCGTCGACCAACTCAGCCTCGTGAGTCTTGGAGTTGATAGCACGGTAGTTGGTGATGGTCTTCTTGTCGACACCCTCGGCGCCGACCTCGATGACATGGTACTCCTTGGTGTTGTTCAAGGAGTCGACGAGGGCATCGACGACATCGGCGAAGATGACCTCGTAGCCAGACTCGTGCAAGAAGCAGGCAACAAAGCCACGGCCAATGTTGCCGGATCCGAAGTGAACAGCCTTCTTACCCATTGTGGTGGTTTGGGTGTGTTGGATGTGTTGGTAGAAGTAGTAGTAGATGAAGTGGGGCAGACAAGCAGGCAGGTGCGTGCTTATAGTAGTGTAGTATTGGTGGGCCTTTTAGGTGAGAAAGGCACTGAATCTGGGGTATCGAAAGAAGTGAAGTTTTTGAGGTGAATGTGGAATGACGAAAATAAAAAGATCGTGAGATTGGGAGGAAGTCGTCAGCTTTATATGGGAGGCCGACTGGAAAGTGTTGGAGGGGTCACCCGGGAAGGAGTGGTCGGTAAGTATCGTGGACGGGAATGATGCTGAACGAATGCGTGCCTATGACATGCGGGCGCCCAGACGAGGTGCAAGTGGAAACGGTTCGCTAGTATGTCACACACAGCCCACTTTCGTTTTAAGGCTTGGCGTCATAAACGGAAAGCGTGCTAGCGTCAATACCTTGGTCGATCCCTGGCGTGAAATGATGCGCTAAGAAACACACCAATCAGAGGCGAGCTCGAAAACTGATACGGAACAGGTGTGGGCGGGGCCTGTGATCGCTGCTGTTGAGTAGCCTGTTGACCGGTAACTTGACAACGTCCACGGGATGTGATGTTTTGTGTTTCGTGGTTGGGTTGAGTGAGACCAGGTGGATCGAGAGCGTTGATGATTTGAAATGTTGAAAGCCAAAGGCTGGTGGTTGAGACTTGGAAACGGTGAGATGCAGGATTTTGTTCTTCTCTTTGTTTGTAGGTGGCTTGCTCAGTGCATACCTTCCAGCGTTCCTATGATTGTCCTCACTTTAGGAAACTGGCAACTCCCGCCGAAAGCCCAAACCAGAGAGAGTTCACCGCCCCACTGGCATTGCAATCATTGGACGAGTTCAGCAAATATGGAGCTCTGTCACACTCCGTTACATCCCTCCTCGCACCAAGCCTCCGTCATCACCTCTGAGATGGCATCATGCCAAAACGGATCCAGGCCAGGCCCTCCAGGCATTGGTATTCTGAGTTCCTATTGCAGCTAACATTGAACCCCTGGCATCCAACCCCTCCCAATGTGCCGCCGCGCTTGTGGCTTGCTTCATCGTTGGACTCAACTCCTGCTCATATGTGTAGAGAGATTCGCTATGCTTAGGGTCACAGCCGAGCGTCGCGTCCTGGCAAGAGTCAAGCACTTGAGACTCCTTGCTACATTGCATGGTGACCCGTGTCTACGTATTCGTACCTCGTACGAAATACATACATACACCTTTTGATTGACTTCCCTTGGGGTGAGACAGCGTTGCAAATCCCTCGACAACCACCGGTGCATGTCTGAGCAGTCGAAAGCGGTGTTACCACACCACACCAGCGGCTGCTATTTTCCGGTCAAGCCGTCGCAAGAGCCTCGGATCTGCAAGGACAAACACTGCCAATGGCAAAAGCATCGAGGCGGAAGCAGTCGCCAACAACACTCTTGATTTCTTTGGTACAATCCAAGTGCGACGTCTATCCATGGTGACTCGTTTGTTGTAAGTGAGATACCCATGGGGATGGGGATACTCGCGCATACAGAGTGTTACTCCAGACTGCAGAATACCTGTCTTCCCCATATTCTCCCCGCCTGGCCCCCGGTGGCCGCCCATGGGAGATAAATGGGCCAATTTTTGTCGCTACTGCTGCAAGCTTCATGCAGTCCCTCTCATATTTGACACAAAATAAGCAGACGAGAAGAAACGGACTGCAGGTCGGATGCCGAAAAAGGTGTACCCCATTGGGCCAGATCGCAAGTTGTCGCAAATGTAAAAAAGGCGCAGCTTATTGGACCATGGTATCTTTCAGACAATACCTCGTACTTTGGGTTTGTTCGAGCGCTTAGGATTGACACAACCAACCTCACCACTCACTGATCAAAGAGACCGACCCGAGCTCAACTGTTTTGCAAGATACTGTATCGCTTCGACTAGACATGTTTATTTTTATACCCCTGTCAGCCCGGATGATCATGGTAAACTTCCCATGGGATTTGCTTTCCTGTCAAAAACCTATTTTCTTCTTGTCCTGACTTGGTGCTGTGCCTGAACATCACCACTGAACTGTGTACCTAGGTACGTACCAAGTGATCCGACCGCCCCACGCAGGGCGTTGAGGACCGTCATCTCACCACGACCGTTTTCCCAAAAACAAAACGGTAGGAAGCTGCCCCTGGGGAAGTGGATTCAAATGCCCCTCATCTGTTACCGTCCCAGAGTCCCCCCGCTAATCCTTGGCTATGACCTCACAGCGCAGCCCAACGGCACCACCAAAGACCCTGCCAGAATTGTGTCGATTCTTCGATCAATCATTCGCCCAGCAGACGCGTACGTGCGGCCATCGATCATCGTGATTCGGCTCGTCCCTCTAGTCCAGCGCGCCCTCACTGACTGTGCCCAACAAGCGATCGTGTATCAGAATTCAGGACATTTATCTCCTCGAGTGTCCACCTCCCTATCCCGTGCGTTATCTGTATTGGCTGCTCAATCCTAGGTTGCCATCCGGCCTATCTGATCCAGGGGCTTGTGATACTATATCATCAAATGAATGAATATCACTGCAGACCGCTGCAGTTCACTTTCCACGATAGTCAACTCTGAAGACTATCGTAGCGTCATATCAAGTCACAATTTCGAGCTCTGTGCGATCGATCCCGTACGATGTCATATTGCTCACATATTGAATGGGCCCATGGATGAGCTGACCAGACAAACAAAGGAACGTCAGCCATCGTCATTCCCAAACGCCTGGTTTTGCACGACTCAAAATCCGGTCCTGTTTAGGGCTGAATAATTGACTGGCAAACAAAGATGACGAAATATCTTCCGACCGTACCGTAGCACTTGTCGACTTGCAACTCCGACCAACCGAACAACCGACTATTCCCTATGCTGGACTTGTTTTTTATGGGGCCATGTCCCCGGGGCGAGAGCCTTCTTCGTTTGTGGGTCCCAGTCTCGTGGTTCGAGGCGTCGCTGATCTCCTCTCCCAGTTCCCGGACTGTCTGGAGAAGAGGCTCCACTACCGCACAGCAGAGCCCGCGAAACCACACGTTTGTATCGACGTTCCCCCGAAGCGGCCTTGCCTCGACATTGCGTTCACGGCCATCATGGCTACCTATATACTCCGTCATCTTCTGCGGAAGACTGTGGTTCACCGGGGCTGCGAGCACCGAACAATCTTCCCCCGGCTCCGTCGGCATGTCGAGGGAGCCTCCGTATCGACGGACGGAGGTGAACCCACAACGCTGTCTGTTGCGTAGCCCACAGAGGTCCAGACCCTTATGCTGTCGATGGATTAGCTGTCTGCTGTGCTGTGGCCTATATCCGCACCAATTCTGAGGCGCGCTACTCTGGACTCCAGGCCTTGCGCCGTCTCCTTATCTTCCCTTCCTATCTCTTCCACAGGACACCGGAACCAGGTTCACAAGTCTCGGATGATCCAACTGCGGCGTGCCCGTACTATTGGCATGTTATATGATATACTGACCTGCACAGACATACCTGGGTGATAGTTGACCAGACATCGTTGCACGTGTTTCCCGTTATACCGTAGTCGCATCAGGGCATTCTCTTCGTTACGATTCTCGTCACCACATCGTGACCTCCGACTCCTCAGGAGGTTCCGCCCCAGGTCTTACGATGCATAGCCGACGAAAACTCCACAACGTCAAAAATACGGAGGTGCTCCACCCACCCACACTTTTGCACCAATATCACATGTTGGACCGTTATCTAGTGGACCGTGCAGGAACGGAATGCTGTCGGGTACGATCGTAAGAACACGTCGTGATCAGCAATAGCCAATAGTTTCCCTCTTTATCGTGAGACATCGTGGCATTGGGCGGCTACAGAGTTGTGCTCAACAGCCCAGCAAAGTCAAATCCCAAATTGTCCATTTTGGATGAGAGAAAAATGCCTCAAGAATCGTGTCTTATAGGAGCCATACAGATGTCGGCTCTTTCGGGCCGCAGAGTATAAGCGAATTGCACGGTAATACTACTATTCTGCTTCGTTCCAGCGACTATAGAGTATATTAACCCCAAGCCAATATTGTTTCCAATGATACACTTTCAAGGGTAATTGCCCGAGTGCAACCATTGGCGCCAGCGGCACCTCATAGTTCTGATCGAGCACGCATCTCTGTTGCAACTTGCCAGCGAGGCCTTGCCTCCACATCTCCGCGATTTCAACCCCCTGCCCTGCTGCGAACTCCTCCTCCTCGGGATGCCCAAAAGAGAATATATGGCTCACGATAAACCTCGGAAGTGTGTGTGTGTGTGTGTGACCAAGCACCGACTTGGACGGTCCACCGGCGTATGTGCCGGACGTCCTGCGAGCGCCAAGTGGGGCCGATTCGTTCCGAACGTCTTGTGCTGCTGCCGACGTCTTGGGAGAGTATTGGCTCGCAATTATTTCACCGACAGCAGCGATCTGTGGTTGTCGTCTGGGCCTGGTCATGCATTTCTCGTTGGCTTTGAACAGAAGTGAGGTACCTAGGGAGGCCTCGCCGAATACTGCTGTCAAGAAAACTAGTCGGATCTTAACTTGTGTTTATTCTTTCTTGTTTCTTTCTATCGGAACTCATAATAATTTTAATGTTCCAGTGAACTACCGAAAAATAAGTCGCAGTTGGACTTGATAGCCTTGGAAAACTTGCGATGACTACCTATGAATACCCCTAATTACTCCGTACTTGAAACCAATCCTGTGTGTGGATCTACACCAATAATCCTCTTGTCTCTCTCCAGCATGATCTGGTATATTTCCTCGGCTGTCCATTGAATTTCAGGAGCGCACCATAGGGTATAAAGTGACTCCTGAGTCCAGACTTCGTAGGCAAAACATTTTATGCTAGGGTCGGCGCCATGGGCCAGCAATAGTTCATATATTTCTCGCCCGTCCGGACCTTCCAACGCCGCAGTGTGAAGTGCCGTACCCTTAACATAGCCTGTCGCGTTGATCTCAGCTCCACTGTTCAGAAGCAGTCTCACGGCTTCAATGTTGTTCCATTGTACTGAGTACTGTAGAGGACTGTAATCCTCTTCGCGCCAAAGATTTGGATCAGCCCCGTGGTTCAGGAGCAGCTTCAAGGTCTCGGTAGAATTCACGCTGTTTGCCGCTTCTTGTATCGCTGTACCCCAGAGTTTGTAACATCTGTTGACCTCTGCGCCGTGGCGCAACAGCAGCTTTGTCATCTCGATGTTGGAGTCACCGCGTCCAACAGCCGAATTCAATGGAGGCTTCCATGAATCATCGTGCACGGGGTTTGGATCCGTACCATGCGTCAAGAATAGCTGAGCGGCTTCGATGGGAGTAAGTTCCGTAAACAATTTCTCGTGTATCCAGCCTAGACTGGCAGCAGACGCGCCATCTTCGAAGAGTCGTTTCAGCAATCTGACCAAAGTGCTAACACTTGATCCTTGCGCATACACGATCGCTGCGACCAAACGTGATTGCAAGATATCAGGCGACTCGCCCCTGAAGTTTGTCCCCGCGTCAAGAAGCATGTGACATATCGCTAGATGCTGCTTTTCCCATGCAAAGAACAGTAGCGCTCTGGTTGTATCACTGTCAGTGCTTGGGGTGATGATCCTGTGCTCCAGCCAGTACCGAATGGGGCGTCGTATGTCGTAGTAGACACATACGCCTATGGGTCCTCTAAAAATTGACATCTCTGTTGGAGCAGAAGCATATGAGCGCGTCCAGTGCCGGCTCAGAGTACGCCAAACGGGGCCACCAAAAACAACATCATCGCCAGTCGTCGCTTTTAGGAGCAGAGCCCACAGATCTCCCTCCTTCTTATTCATTTCCGCGGATCTCATGAATTCGATCATGTACCGGTCACTCTCATACTGCATGAAGAGACCCAAATACCTCGAAATGTCCTCAGGTATCTGACTCTGGGTACCGATCCATTGCCAGTACTTGAGAGAGATATCCCACGTCATCCGAAGCGCCTCGTTTCTGCCCAATCGTTGTTCGAGGTACTCTTGAACAGACAAATGTGCAAATCGGCATCGCTCCCCGAGTGTGACTGCGTCGATTTTCACACAATTGCGACAAATATACAGAAGGCTGCCACGACTCAGCTTTGCATTCGGATTGAACTCTTTGTTGACATCTTGGCAAGCCAAGATGCAAAGCGTCTCAGGCTCGATGGTCAAATTTGACACCATCAACCACATGAAGACACGATTGGCGTAACTTCGCCATCTTTCTCCGATGCTCTCGTAGATTCTGTCATACGCGGCTTTGAGGCCCTCCGGCAAGCTATGCAGCCACTCTAGTATTGCTTGGTTTGACTCAAATGTGAGTAGTTCGTTGATGTGTAGGGTTGCCCACTGAAACCTGACAGCCATATTAGCAGTGTTATTTGTGTATCAATCAAATCTCCTGGAAAACCATCACTTACATTCCCCCACTTTTGTTTCGAAACAGTTGTACGACTATTCGTCGGACTTCGGGGTTCATCTCTCTCACGGCCCATTCACTCTTGGACATTCTATCCATGACAAGTTTTTCGATGTCGCCCTGGTTGTGTGCAGTTCCAACCTCAAGGTCTGGCGAGCTTCTGAAATGCTGCATCATATCTTTATCATTCCGGCTTGCGACGAACAATTTTACCACATTGATGGAACATCTGATTAGATGATCGAGCACTGTTAGGATATCGTGGCGACTTTCTTCATCACACTCGTCCAATCCGTCAATGACGATGAAGCTTTGAGGCGCTTCGTCTATCAATTGGACGAGCAGATCGAGGCATTCCTCTTGATTGAATTTTTCTGAGGCAAAGCCGCCAGCTTTCTTTCTATTATAGGCCTGTACTGCGCATACGGGAATGGACTTCTGGCCGATAGGCGAGGAAAGCTGCCTTGTGATGCTGAGTAGTACCTCATGGGGACTTCTTCGGGTCTCTTGGTTGCGATCACAAAAGAAATACGCGAAAGGCGTATTCTCTGATGCTACGTCGTCCACAACCTTTGTCGACAATTTCGTCTTCCCTGCCCCAGCTATACGACAGTGTCAGTTCGCTTTCGCAGAATGCCGAATGTTCCAGTGTCAGGTGACTGATCAAGGTACTTACGGATACCGTGAAGCCATATTGCTGTGGATCTAGATGATTCTTTCCATCTAACATAGGTTTCGTGAGCGATGAGCCACTCGCATGTGCCTTCCAGTCTGCCTTTCCGGGCATTGTAAAGGTCCGACTCGTAAGGAATCTGAGAAATCCACGCGAGAATCGTACGGCTCTGATCGTCTATGAGCGCGTTCACGAGCTGACCAACTCCAGCCTCGATAGTCGTGGCTGCAACTTGGAAACTGTCGAATCTACTTGTCAGGTCTGCAAGGACCGCAACAAGCCGATTGAAATGCTCCCCGTTCTGTTGATGAGCAACATCATCCAATACCGCCTCGCAAGCTCGGGCGTACTTTTCTACTTGGAGCTCCGTCTTTGTTATCCTTTCCATACATCTGGTAAATTCGCCAGGGTTGAGAAGTCCACGCAAAGTATTTGTCGCCAGGCTCGAGGAATGATGACTCAAGGCCAATCCAAGGAAAGAACAGATGGCGGCAAACATATTTCTGATACTTTTTCTCAACGCGCTTGCGCAGTCTTGTCGGTTTGACTGGCCGAGGTACAGATCATGGTATATGCTAGCTCGGAGATGCGCGTGACCGACAGTGGCTATGCCTGTCAATATCTGGCCTGACTGCTCTCGGCTGAGAGTAACAGCTTGGAGAAGAAATCGGAATGCCGCCCAGGGTAGTGCGGAATGTACTGGATCGTATTGAACGCCAATGTCTCCAATCTCTTTGAACTTATCCAGGAAGTCAATGATGCGTGCCACGATATCTCGCAAAACCAGGGTGCGAGATCCCAGCTTTATTGTCCAAGCTGCTCCTTCCGCTTCTTTCTGTTTGGCCTCCAGTGCGTTCCTCACATCTTCAATGATGTCGCCACTGCTGCAAGTGGCGCCGCGATTTGCGCTATGGGCTTCGGTGCGATGTTTTTCAACAAAGTCCCGTAAGATATGAGCTTGGCTCCGATCGTCCGCGGATGCGCTCTGTTCCAGCGTTGACAGCGCACATTCCCAAAGGTTACTTGGAGATGATACCCTGCCCACTGCTGTATTGCCATTGTCGACATCGACGTGTATCGGAGGATGTAGCGTAATGCTCGGGCTCGAAGCGACAGCCTCTTGTTCACTGTCTAGTCGAGAGCCTTGACACGGCTGTAAAGTCGACTCGGCTGCTGACAGTCGGAAGATCGCGGGGTTGATGCTACTCTGAACCTTTCCGCGGATAACAGCCTTCAGTCTGTCCCGCTTTCTCGCAGCCTGTAGTGAAATCATGCTCGACATCACGCAGAGGCCTCGTCTGGAAGAGTGTTGTGGTTCATGATGGACTTGAAATGACCGGAACAGAGAATGATCAGGGACTTTTGTCGTTGATACCGCAGCCTTGCGGCTGCGCCCGGTTATTTACAGCAAAGGCAACCATTGCGACTCTGATTTTCACGATTGGTCAGCCTGCTGGGAGAAGATCTCTTGGCTGCATATGTCATTCCAATATCGAAAAATGTGTAATATTTAGATGCGATCGCTTCACAAGACAGAGGAACTGGTACGAAGCTAACATGTGCGGTAGGCTTACCACTATAGAGCTGTTTTAGTCACTTGACAATTCTGCCTAACATACAGTTCTTGCACGGTGTGCGCGTATGCTATCAAAATTGGAGAATCTTCAATTTAGTGTAGGGGCCGATTGAATTAATTCGATCGAGGTAATAAAACATGTTATTGACGCGCACTAAAAGTTGGGAGGTAAATCGGTGGCTCGGCTGAGAAATAAGTCACGTCTTGCGAGATACATCAGCCTCTAACGTCGATCAAACGTGCATGCTGACTCATCTATAAGAGGCACCGCAAGTCTGTGATCAATACCGATAAACTGGATACTATATGATCCAGGGTCTTTCCTGAAACACCGAATTCGGGCAGGCTATCCAACACCTGCACGTGTTTGCCAACTGCCGTCCTGGGTCGACCAACTGCCCTTCTCGGCCAGGCAAAACCTCGCAATAAGGTTAGATGAAATTTGTCGCAACATTGGTCTGGTATTGCGCTAGGTCGTAGATTAATATACAATATTTTGTTCGATGGCCCAAATCGGACGTATCTGCTGTCCAGTCGGCAAGCCCCCAAATGCAACTGTGGTCGCCGGCAGTTCATCTTGGTCGCCTTTCGCACGCTGGACTCTTCTCATCATCGACAAAATTGAGTCCAAACATTGACATTGGTGAGATAAGCTCTCGATTTTCGTCATACTGGAGGGTTTCTTCTTGCGCCATTCGAGAACTTCCGAAAACGGCGATGGTAGTCCGGATTTTCGGCCCTCAGAGTGTCTGCGGCCACACAACAGACTGATCGGACGTCATTTCCAGTCAGGTGGAATGGGTCCGAAATAAGACTATAACATCGGGCAGGCACACTATAGAGTAGGTCGCCGGTACAGATAGATCGACCCGGCATCCGCGCCCACCACCCTGGTCGAGTTTCCCAAACGGGCATGTAGCTCATGTGCTTGTTTGAAAGCTTAATCTTTTGCACCACTAGACATTATGTGCCTGGAAATATGATGTGTATAAAGCAGATGGAAAGTCTTGGCACTGGTTATAGTATGGGTCTCGCGCGCTCAGGATCGTTGAAACAACGGCCACGGCTTGCCTCTAGCTTTTTTTTTGCACGCGCAGAAGCCGTTGCTTGCTCCCTCACTCGTTTGCCCAGCATGCGGACCACACAGGCACTCCGTTCCCTTTCATTTGTTTCAGTGTTTTCTGGTGCTTTCGGTTTAGCAGTAACCAACTCGACCGGTCCGCCTTCCAACACGACATCTGGCAGCCCGGCAGCAACGACGGTCCCGTACAATCCGATCCTCGCGAATGGCGCTGGTAAGTCCCATTGATCAGACGATAAATCACACCGTTACTGAGCTCTTGGCGTTTTGTAGTTGATCTTGGCATCGCCCAGGCCGCCTACGATAAGGCAACCGCCTTTGTCGCCGGCCTTAGCAATGAGCAGAAGATCTCAATAATCGGCGGCGAGAGCCTCGAAGGGAACGTCACGTGGAGTACACTTCAGCTCAGAGATGGCGAGTCTGGAGTCAATCTCCAATTCTACGTGTCGGGCTTCAGCATGGTCAATGCTCTTACCATGACCTGGAATCGGGATCTGTATGCTGCTCAATTCAAAGCAGTAGGGGAGGAGTTTTATGCTTGTAAGTATGATCAAGATGATCAACCAAGTAAGTTCTAACGACACTGCAGTGGGATTCCAAGTCGTCGATGGCCCGTTACCCGGAGCATTAGGTCGAGTCCCGTGGGGAGGCAGGCAGCCCGAAGGCTTCTCCCCAGATCCTTACCTCACAGGTATCGCTCTTGGTCAAGGGATATCGGCCATGAACTCTGCTGGTGTCATTGCAGGTAAGTTGAATTATGCTGCCGCGCTACAAAATCCTTCGTTTCCACGCCACTTTCGATCAGGAAGATGTGATTGATGCAGTGGATGCCATATTTACTAGAGTTGGCTGACCGCGAGGATAGGTGCGCGCCATCTGCTTCTCAACGAACAAGAGACACATCGCATGTCCGAGGGACCTACACCCAACTACTCATCCAATGCCGGTGACAAGACCATCATGGAGCTATACCTATGGCCGTGGGGAGACGGAGTTCAGGCTGGACTCATGGCGGCCATGTGTGGCATGAACCGTGTCAACGGGACCCAATCCTGCGAGAACAACGACGTCCCGGCCGGCTACCTCAAGACCAAGCTGGGCTTTGCAGGACTGGTGTACCCAGACGTCGACTCCCAGTTCACAGCGTTCGGGTCGGCCAATGCTGGCGTCGATCTGGGGTCGTCCCGGATCTGGAGCCAGCGCGTCATCGCCGCGGGTCTTACCAGCGGCAAACTGACACAGGAGCGCTTGGACGACATGGCTGTCCGCAACGTCTTGGGCTACTTCTTCGTCGGCCTCGACAACGGCCTGCAGCCGCCGACGGTGTCCTCGGAGACTGCGTGGCCCGGCGACATTCGCGGCAACCACTCCGATATTATCAGACAAGTCGGCGACGAGGCCATCGTTCTGCTCAAGAACACCAACGAGACTGGCCTCGGCCTACCGCTGAAGAAGCCCAGAACCATGTCCCTCTTCGGATCGCACGCCGGACCAGCCATGGCCGGGCCCAACGTTGCGTTCAACCCCATCTCGGGACCGGAGGAGGTCTTCGAGGGTCATCTCGCTGGCAGCACCGGCTCTGGTCAACTCTCGCTTCCTTATTTGGTCACTCCTCTCCAGGCCTTGACCAATCGCGCCATGAAGGACAACAGCATGAGTAAGTTCTGGCCTACTGTCGACCATATGTGAAATCATCTTGCTGACTACATTTACTTAGTTTGGTGGATCCTCAACAACACCTATACTGCCAGCGGAGGGTTTGGTCCGTTCGTATCCAACGCGAGCGATGCCGATCCCCCGGGAGGCGGCGGCGGCGGTGTAGGCGTGCCCGGAGCCGGGCATTTCGGCGGCGGAACTGGAAACACGCCATCTTTCAGGAGCTACGCAGAAAACTCGGAAGTTTGTCTCGTCTTTGTCAATGCGGACTCCGGCGAGGGAACGGACCGAACGACGCTCACGAACCCGGTACCGGATAAAATGGTTACGACTATTGCCGACAACTGCAAGAACACCGTCGTGGTCGTCAACACAGCCGGTCCCCGGATCCTCGAGGCGTGGATCGAGCATCCCAATGTCACTGCCGTTCTCTACTCTGGTCTTCTAGGACAGAACTCGGGCCAATCTATTGCTGGTAAGTCGATTTCGCCCCTAACACTACACTTAACGACGAGTCCACTAACACAAAAGCAGACGTTCTCTACGGCGACGTCAACCCAAGCGGAAAACTAGCACACACCATCGCCCTGAAAGAAGACGACTACCCGGCGCGCGTGTGCGAGGAGTCGGCCTGTACCTTCTCCGAGGGCGTGTACATCGACTACCGCTGGTTCGACCAGAAGAACCTGACGGTGCGGTACCCGTTCGGCCACGGCCTCAGCTACACCTCGTTCGAGTACGGCGTCGCGACGGCCATGATCACCAACGGCAGCGCCTTCTTCAGCCCGACGCCCGAGGGCGTCTTCGGCCTCGGCGGCGAGGCCGACCTGTGGTACGACGTCGTCTCGGTCAGCACCACGGTCACCAACGCGGGCGCCGTCGACGGCGCCGAGGTCGCCCAGCTGTACGTCAGCTTTCCCGCCGAGGCAAAGCAGCCGCCCAAGATCCTCAGGGGGTTCGAGAAGCCGGTCATCGCGGCCGGGGCCAGCGCCGAGGTCGCGTTCACCCTGCGCCGGCGCGACCTCAGCTACTGGGACGTCGTGACGCAGAAGTGGACGGTCGCGGCCGGGCAGTACACCTTCTCGGTCGGGTCGAGCTCGAGGGACATCCGGGCCACGACCACCATGACGCTGACGATGACGGCCGAGAATAAATTGATGGTGTCGGATACAGAGTAGAGACTAGATGTATGATTGGTTGTTGGAATTAATATTGCCATTCGATTTATATATTTTTATGCCTTCGCTTTTAATATCGGACCCGTGAGTGTAAATCTTAAAGCCAGAAGGCAACTCGCACAAGCCAGTATGACGCAACCCGCCCAAAGCTGTATACCCACGTAGCTGCCGGTAGCATTCAAAATCGCTCCTCCGATGGGCGCGCCGACCAGCGAGCCCAGCGCGTTCAACACGGACGACATGCCGAGCCGCGTACCCAGGCGGCCCAGGTCGGGCGTGAAGCTGGTCAGGACGACGGCGGGCAGCGCGACGATGCCGCCCGAGAAGAAGCCAAAGGACACGGCAAAAGCGATGTTGCCCCAGCCCGCGTCGGTGCCGACCCAGCCAAAGACGGTGATCGCCGTGCACGTCACGGTGCAGAAGAGCGTCTGCACGGGCCCGAGCCGGTTGGCGACGAGCGAGGGCGACAGCCGCCCGGGGATGGAGCTGGCGTTCATGATGGCGACGAGGTAGAGCGCGACCGTCTGGCCGCCGAGGCCGTGGACCAGCGCAAACGGCTGCATGTAAAAGACTGGGGTAAAGAAGGCGACGTTGCTGAGGCACAGCGCCGCGCAGTACAGCCGGTACGGGCCCTCCCGGAAGGCCTTGAGGTCGAGGAGCGAGCGGATCTTGTCCGACGGCGGCTCGCGGCGCCGCAGGACGGCCACGCTGATGGCCAGCGTGCATAGCGCGATGAGCCCCTTGACTCTGAGCGTCCAGCCGAAGCCGATCCTCGGCTCGAGCTGGGTGAAGACGATCGAGTACACGACGCCGCCGAAGCTCGAACCGGAGACGACCACCCCCAGAGCCAATGCCTTTCGGTGGAAGAAGTACTGTGGGATGATGGCCAGGCTGGGGATATAGAGCAGCCCGGTCCCGAGCCCCGCGCAGACTGCCTGAGCCAGGACTAACTGCCAGAACTGCGTACACAGACTTGTCATCATGAGGCCGAGAATGACAAAGAAGCTGCCAGACAGTAGTAAGGAGCGAAGGTAGCCCTTGTCATACAACGGCCCCGAAATCACGCCAACGAAGAGCAGCAGGAATGATTGGATGGACCCGAGCCATGAGATGGCCGACGGGGACATGTTTTGCAACAGGTCATTCTGATAATATGTTTGATATACACCGAATGCATTGACAAGGCCCCTGCAGCACAAAGTCAGTCTGAGTGTCTGAACGATGGTGTAGGTAGTAAATAGATTGTGGCTTACCATGAGTTCCAGTACAAAAAGAACGACCCGACAACTTGCAACCATGCTGTCAGTCCTCCATCTGGTGGTTCACTGCCCTTGACGGTCTCGTCTACGAGCCGCGGCTCGGCCTTTTGAACCTCGGATAGAATACCGTCGTTGAGGTCTGCTACATGAATGGCTGGAGCATCGGTGTCATGATTTCTGCTTCTTGTGCGTTCCATCATCTGGCAGCAAAGAGTCTCACAACCTCAAAGAAACCCTGGGCGGGGAGCCATAATGAGGCGAAGGCGCCATACTTTATATCGGCAATAAAGTGGATATTACCAATTCCATAACGCTCAATACGTGGGAAGATTCCGAGGATTTTCACCTGCAGTTTCGGGATGGACGCATGGAGAAGCGAAGTGTGGGGAACATTGAACATATTGAGCCGGAATGATTCTGCCGAAGACACAGAAAAATCACATATTTTTTGGGGAAACACAAAAAAAAAACCATGACATGACCGGTGTCCTGGAATCTACGTACGGTATTTAGTCCCCATCAACCCCAGATTCGCCTAGTATTTAGAGGTTTCCCCAAGCGCGACCCCACCCGCCGCGCCGTTACATGATACTATAATTCTTTTCCTGTCGCGATGCCGACGTCGGAGTGCGTTTCCGGCGGCCATTGACACAAGCATTCGGCAAGGTGCTGTCATAATTATTCGCTAGAGTCGCATTGGTCGGTGAGTCAACCTCGCATACGAAATGATCGGCCAGGATTATACCATTGACAATCAAGGTCGTGCATAGAAATCTTGGGCGCGGAGGACCAAGGCCGTCTCGACAGGCAGACAGGCAGGCAGCTGGAAACGGGTAAGGGAATCCCATGACTTCGATATGCGCAATTCTCAAATAACATGGAAGTGACCCCTCTTGGCTTCTTAGGTTCCATTACCTCCTAGCTGCCAAGAAAGAAGCAGGTATCCGCGGGCCATGGCAGCGGCAGCGCCAGCCGGGGTTCAGATCCGGCCGCGCTCGGAAGACGACCTCCCGGCCCTGGTCGAGGCGCTAGAAGACGTCTACAGCACCGACGGCTACCCCATCGAGGGCACCGCCGCCGCCGCCTCGTTCCTCACGCCGGCGGGGCTCGTCGAGGCCTGGGTCGCCGTCCGCGGCGGCGTCGTGGTGGGCCAGATTGCCGTCGTCTCCGGCGGGCAGGGACGCCACGACGCCGTGCGGGCGTGGGTGGAACTACCCGACAGCGGCGGCCGGGCCGAGTCCACGGTCGTGGCGGCTCGGTTCTTTGTGCGCAAGCATGCTAGGGGGTGCGGGCTCGGCCGCGCGCTGATCGAGAAGACGTGCCAGTGGGCCAGAGAGAATGGCATGAGGATCGTCATGAACGTGCTGGCCAAGGATCAAGATGCGCTGAAGCTTTACGAGAAGATCGGGTTTCGCCGGTTCGGGAAGGGCGAGTATCAATATGATCAAGGGAAAAGGTCCATCCAGTACTTTTACGTGTATTGAAGTAATTGAATACAAAATCAGAATCCACTCTTCCGCTCTCTTTCTCTCTGTCTCTTCTCTAGTTCTGTGGTACCCATATAACTCATAAACCATCGTAAAATCGTATACTCATATCCCTTCCGTCCCCGTCATTTATGCGTCTTCGTTCTGTCGAACACCTACACCTCTTGTACTTCATTCAAGCTCGAAGCCGATCAATTCTATTGTACCTGATCTTCAATTCTTTGCAGCAGAGGCGCCCGCTCTCGCGCCTCGTCGCTGCCGTCGAGCAGGACATCGCCGTACGGCATGCTCTTCCACTCGCCCTTCTTGATCTTGGCGACAGACCAGCTGCCGACCTTTCTCGCCTCGGTGAAGAACTGCACATTCTCTTCGAAGCTTCGGTTTCCGCTCTCGGGCAGGTAGTAGTAAGTCCAGATGCCAGCCAGGGCATTGGTGCCAGCAAAGACGAGGTAGATGTAGTATGCCAGGTTGTTGAACATGATGGGCGTCAGAAAGGTGATTGCAAAATTGGCCAGGCCCCAGACAATGACACTGACGGCGGCGGCTTGCGCACGAGCAGTCGTGGGGAAAATCTCAGTCTGGCGCGTCGAGGTCAGTATTCATCCACAAAACTTTTCGGAAGCACAGAACAATGTGGAATCGCAATCGGGTACTCACCGGTACGAGCCAGACAGTAGCGAGCCACCCGATGCCAAAGGCACCAGTAGCCACAAATAGAGAAATGACGCCCGGAATTGCAATGAGCGTCTGGTCGACATGAAGATGGTCTGCGTTCATGGCCAGGCCTCCGAACAACGCCAGAAGTAAGAAGCACAAGGTCAGTACGACAGATCCCCAAAGCAGTAGAACTCGTCGGCCCATAGCATCGATCAAGACCCAGGCAAATGTCATGAGAACAAAGTACGACAAGTAGTTTGCCATGGTGAGATTCTCCGAGGTCACGATGTCAAAGCCGAGCAGGGAGAAAATCTGAGGGCTGCGCTGCATGTTAGCAACAAGTCGATATTTGCAATAATATTTGCAATAAGGAAAAGGCTTACCCATAGACAGATACGGCACCATAACCGGTAAGTGCTTGGCAAATCTGAACCATGATGGTGATAAACGTCGGGTGGAACTGATCGTGGCTCGGTGTGAACATGTCCCAATAGCTGACGCTCTCGCCCACCTCTTCGTCGTGCTGCTTCTTGAGATCTTCAAACTGGCGATCACCCTCTCCCTCCTCGCCGTCGCCATACTTGCCGCCGTAAATCATCTCCAGCGCCTTCTTGGCCTCCTCGTCCCGGCCGTGGTAAATGAACCAGCGGGGCGACTCTGGGAGACTCTCGACGCAGGCCATGAGCGCGATCGGGTAGATCTGCATGACGATGATGGGGATCCGCCACGCCCACTCGGAGTGCTTGCCCAGGCCGCGGGTCACGCCGAGGTTGATAGCAAAGGCCATGTTGAGCCCGAAGATGTTCATCTGGAACTCCTGCGCGAGGGCCTTGCCGCGGGCCTCGTCGCGGGCCAGCTCGCTGCTGTAGATGGGGATGACGGCGTCGACGCCGCCTACGCCCAGGCCCATGATGACGCGACCGAGAAACATGACGTAGAGGGCGCCGTCCATGCCGCGCAGGCCGGCGATGAACATGAGGAAATTGCCCAGGGACGCCATGGCCAGGCACCCGAAGATGGACTTCTTGCGGCCCCAGTGATCGGCGACCTTGGAAAAGAGCACGGCACCGACGGCGCAACCGAGATAGTAGATGGAGACGATCCAGCCAACGAGGGCGCTGTCCGACGCGATGCCCATGGTCTCGAGGTAGTTGAAGTTGGTGTTGATCATGGACATCATGCCCTGGTCGTAGCCGTACAGGGCAATGGCCGTCGACGAGAAGAGGACGACCTGGGCGCGCTTGTTGTGCAAGAGCGACATGATCTTGTCCTTGGCGGTAGACATGCTGGCGGTAGGTGATGCCTGTAACGATATGAACAAGATGCTGCTACCCCGTTTTATAGTCTGACACGAGCCACGATGAAGATTGAACAGGCCGCAAAAGGGACAACGGCATCAATTGACTTGCTCTTGGAGCCTCGAGATGATTTAAAGAATAAGAGATCTCCCCGCTACAACTTCTCAGCAATTGAAGTCTGAATTCGCCAATCGCATGTCACAAATCATGGCACGGGTTGAAGGAAAACATGGTGCATAGAAACTAGCTCACGTGGACGCTATGACGGCATCACTGAGCGCGCCGGTGGGGACCGACATGGCTTTGGCAAGGGCGGCATCCAGATCCAGCTTTGCCCGGATCACGCCTAGCGCCTCTGCACAGCATCGCGGCAGATGAGTATAAGAAGGTAGATGCTCGATGCATCTCGGATCGTCGTAGAAGGACTGGGTGAACGAACATTTAGTCTCCGGCGAGCCGGCTGGGTGTATTTCAGGATGAAAATAAGCTTTTTTTTGATTGCCGACGGGCTAATTCTTGGTTGGTCGCAAATCTATTTTTGAGTGGCCGGTCCCTGATCTCCAACTAGATGGATCTCGTACCAAACTTTCGGGAACCGACATCGACCGGGTATGGTATGATTCTCACGAATGTGATTTTATATGCAGCTCATTCTGCATTCTATCACCAGGCATTAAATCAGTCGCTGCTATATCTCAGTATTGATTCATTGAATGCATCACCGACCCGGCTTTGGTACTTGGGAGTCGGGTAGCAACAAACGCGGCATTAGGATTATATCGGTTCTAGGGATAACATCTTCGCTATTTTTTGAGCGTTGCTACAATATATTTGTATGTAGTTTCCATGGTTCTCGAAGCCCTCCACGATTTGTACTGCAACAAGCTAGCACTACACGACTTCAAAGAAGCAAAAGATGAGATTGTCATTTGGTCAAAAGGGTGCCCAGTCAAATTTGGGCGTGTCTATCCGAGTTCAAACATGATGGCAGATGCTAAGACCACGGCATGGGTCGAATCAAGTACGCATCTGCAATCTACTTTACGAATATATCAAGCAATAGACGCAACATGAATCTCATCTACTTGGGCTTCCTTGTGATTCGGCCCATGTTATTCTACGGGGACCCCAAAGCTACCTCAGTGATCAATATCATTATGCTGTTACCAGCGCAATGACGCAGAAATCAAACCAAGATCGGATGGATGAGTGTCAATTATGGGGGTACATAAGGCGTGATAATAAGTTGGCGAGTTACTGACAGAACACGGCTGTATAGGTAAGAATATTTTGAGTGAAGCGTTGAGTTCTAACGACGAATCCCAAGACACTCGATAAACGCTGCAAAAATGCCCTAGTCCCCGATTACACAAACAGCCAATCGTGGATTTAATGATAGTCAGAAGATGATATGCTATACCTGATTCTAACCATCGCCCGCTCTCATTCCCAGTGGTATTAGCTTCTTACCCGTACCGTAAGACTTGGGCACTTACATTGTTACCGTTCAAACAAAAGGAATGATACTTGTAGAATAACTGAGGCTCAAACGACGTCAATTTAGTCTAATATCATGACACTGCAATCCCGTAACCTTGCAGAATTACATAAGACTTACCTTTGAGTGAAGAGTAAGGCCAAGATGATATCCTGACTTTGCTTATATGAACTCACTAGTGCTGCTCCTATGTGTTGGTTGCATTGCTCTGGATCTCGCCATCAAAGTCCAGATATCCATTGTGAGTGGTAAGACCCACCTTTCTGAATTGGAAATTACAATGCCTCATGCTCGCCTCTCCCAGAGAAAACAATCCGATGGTTTAATCAAGGTTGTATACGTCATCACATACATGCACGAGGCCTGCATGTGTCTTAACTGTGGAAAATTCTCGAAGGTGCATTTCGAGAAAGCCAATGATGGAAATTAGGAGTTTGCAGTGAGAACTCCATCCAGTGAGTGTCATTTGACCTGTCGTCATACGTTCAAGAAACGTAAGAAGTTAACATCACTTATCTCTACATCTTGAATGGCAATGCACAATTCAGTATGCTCCTGCTGCAATGATAGCAAGTGCTAAATGTAAATACATGCCGCCAAATTTCCAAATCCACCATGCTATATCAATCTATCCTTGATTGATATATCTTTCACAGTGTCCGATGTTGTAGCAGTCTTTGGACATCGATGTAGAGCGGATAGGCTTGAACCGGGAAACTGATGATGTTCCTCTCCGGTAGACTGCCTATGAGAAACCAAGCGAGAACCAATACTCGAATGGCTTTTGCCACCCTCCGCACCATCACCGACGCCCGGAATAGAATCCATATCTGCCCTATAGCATCGTGCCTCCACGCACCGGCTCTTCTTGGCATGGCAGAATCCACACACAGGCTGGGGCATAGCCCGTCGTGGTGACCCATAGAGATGCTGCCCTCTTATCCGCCACCCAGGCCGTGGAGTAAGCAGCAAAGTCGCATCAGTCTCGACGAGCGTGTCAAGCTGGGAAATTACAGGATCGTGCCATAATAGTCGGCTGCGGGGGAAACCCAGAAGAGACAAGACGTGTGGTTTGTGGCTTGGAAACGGAGCGCTAGCAGCATCCCATCCCGTACGAGCAGAGCTTGTCGGGTAGGTATGGAGAATAGACCAGAATCCATCTGCAAAGCCAAGTCACCCAGGAAGACGAATAAGAGGCAGACAGGCTCCCGTCAGAGTGTCGGTCGCTGAGGCGACGGGAGGGACGATCCCGCAGCCACAGCGACCCCAAGAAGGGGAAGTCTGGCGATGGCGGTCAAGGGCGAGACAGAGCGAGCTCCGTCTGTCGTTGGATTTCTCTAGCCTCTCCACTTTAGAGAACAGCCGCAACACCAGTTCCCTTTGTGGGGGGCAAGTATATCCTACACGGCCAGTCAAGCTAAACCGATACTCCTCACCAACTCGCCAATGCGAGATCTTGGGCTAGGGGGGAGCAGTTAGCCGCGGACGTGATAACCCTTCTGCTCAGGAACTACCTAGCTCGACGACAATCCAGCCCGCTACTAGACGATAGAGCAATTGCGACATGAGGAGATATGCTCCCCTGAACCCTGTACGAGGCACTATACAGAATGGTCGATCGGGTAGCCGCAGCTAGATAACGATATAGGATCTACGTGACCGTATACGCTCTACATTGGCGTGAATATACTCGAGGAGCACCGTAAAGGAAACCATCAAACGAAGGATCAGTTTCTGAGCGACTATCGAGAGGGGTATGACCTGTTGTACAGCTCATCGAGTGGTTCGGCCCAATCTGCGCAGACGAAAAATTTAATGAGAGGTTGGCATATTTTCTGGCCGAGTGCATCTCTTCACCGACACTCAGCGCATCCCTCTGGACTGAATGTTTGCCTGTCAGCGCCGTGTTGGGCCTCTCTGTATGCAATGTCAGAGAGTATAGGTGAATCAGATACCTATACTACCAGATCTATGCCTCCTCACGCACGCATGAGATTTGCCCCGCGCCCGCAGAGGCAGAGGTGTAGAGCAAGTACCTCTTCGACCCGCCGCCTGTGCCCACCGCAACTCAGGAGTACACGAGCTGAGCACACGTAGTGTAGTAGACTTCTTGAGGCTTCGATACAAGCTCTCACCGACGCGGCACCATTCCACGGTCCCTCTCATGCGAAAAGGGTCCCCCTCTGGCTCTCGCTTATATACTCCACTATACGGTCCACATGTGAACCCCGTCCGCGTCGAGCTATCCTAGCGCTCGTCATATCACCCTTGGCTGAAGGGCGGTACGGACACAACACCAGACGCCAGAGGCCAGCACTGGATCTGGATTGGTCCTGGGGAACTGCACACTGTCCCTGACTGTACATACCTCTTTGGACTGGCGGCGCCAGTGCATGCTTTGCTGACCTGTTAGAAGCCATCTTCCCAGGGCCACATCCCGCTCGACTGCACAGCAGACAGTACACAGTATGGTTGGGTGCGAACTTGGACCGGGACGTCCCGCTCACTACTGTACGTATGTGTATGTATGTATGTAGACGTTCGCAGAACAGGCGGTCTTGATGCCGCCCAAGTCGTGGTCTTATTGGCAGGTTGTTAGTACCTTTCTGAGGCAATAAGTCGCGCTTGCAGGTCTGAGTCTCTGAGGAAAACCCCGCCTCTTTGACGTTGCCATTGCGGGCTTCGTATGCTTTCTCCGCATTCCAGTATACTCTAACCTTAGTATACTACTGTAGTAGTACGTATCACGATTAGTATCAGTATAAAGAAAAAGAAATTCGCAAATTGACAGGGTTCCGAAAAAATAGTCGCTGGACTTCACGTGGCAAAGAACGGGGACGACTCCGTACCGGCTCTGGGATTGCCCTTTTGTGTGACACGGCGTCAGAAATCTCAACGGTCGAGACGGAATATTCTCTTGGACTGAGAATTTGCCACTGGATGCACTGATGCAGATGCAGTCGGAATTGTGTCGCATCCTGCGTGGCGTCGAGTCATAATTTGATGTCCATTGCATTGATGCCCATTGAGATCGCTGCTGCAGGCAAGAGAAGGACAGAGACGGGAGATAGCCGACTATACCCCAATGGAAGAGGCGCGCTCGGCAAAATGGGACGATACTGCGCGTCTATTACCATTTAAGAATAATCGCCGTTCTGAAATATAAAAGGCCGGTTCGCTTCGACGAGTACTGTTTCAAGAACTGCTGCATGTTGTAATTAGGATCCATGCCTGCAGTGTTTCTGCATGCGTCCTCGGTCCGTATGCTAGTCAAATTTGCAGCGTGCTTATAGACTAGGCAAATTTCCTCGGTCTTGTCTGTCTCCCACGCCTGGAACGATGATGGCCAAGCATCGATCCAGTTGGGAGTGAGGGGTAAAAAGAAAGAGTAGAATGAGAGAGAAAGATGTTTGATGTCTCTGCATCATGGAGAGTATATTGGTGGAGGGACCTTTGCCTCTATTGCTGGTGGTGGTATACACAGTATCGACAGACCTGGCTTGGAGACAAGCAGTAGTATAGTCTGTCCCGTTTATCAGATCATCAGATAGTACTGTAGGCCCGGTCGGTACACTGCCGCAGCTGGGCAGCGGACGGAGTATCATGGACTAGTAAGTGCTGGCTAGGTACGCAGCGGCCAGCCAGTACTCTGAACAGAGTATCGTGTGCCGGCGCTGACCGCTTTCGGGACAATGCGGCCTCCCGTATCGGCATTTTCTGGCGGCTTCCACATAACGAAAGAGCATTGGCCATACAGGAATTGCCAAGCGCTGCCCTTCGAGAAGCGCTAATATAGTGGTCTCTGGGTGGTGCATGTCGTCCTAATGCACCGCCAATAAGGGCCCAGTTGTACGCCACTTTATATCCCCAGTTGAACGAGCGTCTGCGGAGGTATTTGGCTATACCCTTGCGCCGTTCTCGAGACACATGTTGAAGGGGGTCGAGGTGGACAGGCGACAGGTGGGCTTGACCCCTTCGAGCAGAGGCTCACGACGGCTTCACTCTATGCCGAGCTAGGCATGTATCGTCGAGTATGCTCGAGAGTGTGACCGATGCCAACGCCCTGGGCAGCCACGGCGATGATGTGTTGGCACGTTTTTGGCCCTTCGTAGAGTAGGAGTGTGTGCCGGCTGGTGTCGTCGCGTGACGAAGGCGACGCTCCCTTGCGGCTGAACAAGGTGTGTGAGTCTGTTGCCAACCTACTCTGTACATCAGATGAAAGCCATCCAATCAGTCGGTCGGCCGGTCCCTAATACCAACAAAATGGTACAACCGTTGGACTTTTTTTTTTTCTTTTCCTGACCTGCCAGCCTGCACACCGACTTTAGATGGGCATATCCTTAAATCAGGTCTTGAGGCTTGTATGCAGACGCTCGGACCAGTATGCGTGCAAGCCTCAAGCCTCATGCCTCATGCCATGCCAATTCAAGCATTGTTACCTGACGTTTTGTTTGTTCCTAGATATGTGCGACCTGATCACAGATCTGCATTCCTGGGCAGCAGACTGACTGCGGCCAAACATGGCACCTGACTGACGACATGCATGCATTGCATACACAGTAGAGGATCTGCCTGCTGTTTAACTCAGAAGCGATTGTCTCCGAGTCAAGTCGGAACCGAGTGTAATGAGAAGGAGAGAGGCCAGCTGAAGCTCTGCCGAACCATTCGTCCAGTCATCAAATTCTTTGCCGCGTCCGTGGTCAGTGATGAGTGGAGGTGGAGTTGTTAATAAGTGGACGTTAGGGTGGTCCCTTCTGGTGGATACGAACGTGGGCGGAGATTTTTTTTATTACTGCCAAGGCACGAGAAAAAAAAAAGTAGACAGAGAAAAAGAGTGAAAAGGGAAGGAAGGAGAAAGCCTGACAGTCCAGGATCTGCAACTGAGGTAATTGACTTTTTTCTCTTTCCAAGGCTGATCTCGCGTCAATTCACTAAACAGCGACTAGTGGTATAGAAGCGACACGCGAGTGGTCTATTTTGGTGGTTGACACTGATTCTTCTTGTTGATATTCATTTCGACTCAAGGTGTTGAGCGCTGGTCACATGGCCGTGTCAGACGGGCGGAATAATAATCAAAACGTTGGAATAGACAACTGTAGGTTCGACAACACCTCTGCTTGCAGATGGTGACGTATATTTCCCAGTAAAAAAGTGAGGAACCACTCATTATTCATCTGTATCAATCAGACTCGTGGTCAGAGCACATGCACACGCATACGATGACGATGAGAAGCAGCAGCAAAAGCCAAACCTAAAGGGGGGTGTCGCAAATTGGTGGCCCATGGATGCAGGCCGTTGAATTTGGGGGCGCTTCTTCCTGTTCCTCGTGACCGCTGACAACGACGACCACGACGACTTCCGAACTGGCACGTTGATTTTCACCACATCTCGTCGGACGAGATGCGACGATGGCTACATACAGTTGGTACGGAGTCCTACCGCATGTAGTAGTATCAACCAAATCAGTGTACGAATACGTATCGCAATACCTACCAACCTAACCACTTTCTTTCCTGCTGGCCCCGCCATCCTGCGTCTCAGCTGTATCTTTGTAGGTACCCTGCCGGCGACAAGCAGACCTAGGTAAGGCATGTACTCGTAAATCACCACCAGTGTCGCCGACCTGCAATTGAACCTGAATATCCCCTTCCGCCAGCCAGTCGAGACCGAGGGCATCAGGAAACCTAATGATGAATGCATCAAGTCTCGACATCAGAATCCACTCAAAAGAGCAGACCACGATCAGTCAGCACCAAGATGACTTCTTCCAACGGGGTGGGTTCAATCTCGGTAGGTACCTGTAGCGCACCGCCGACGGAGCAGGGATGTGCCAGCGACTACGATTCAGCACAGCCAAGCAGCGCAGCAGTGAGGGAGCAATTTAGCAGTTAGCACAGCGCGCAGGCGGAGCATTCTTATTAATTACATACGAGCGCTGTATTTTTTTTCTTCCCTATTTTTTGTCTCTTCCTATTTGTCTGGACTCTGGACTCTGGACTCTAGCGCAGTCGCTTACAACGCGCTTTCGGGCCAACAGGGCGAGAGTAGCGGTCGGGTTCGGAAGATGCCCTTGAACTGAACATCGCTCGATACATGCTATTTTTTCATTTCCCGGCGCGATGGATGACAGACAGTAATAATAAGCTCGCCGTTTCAATGCTTGGGCAAACTGTGTCTTAGCCACAAGCAGGCAGACAGACAGCTCTTCGCTCTTGCCAATTGATCAAAGATTGACGAGCTGAGAACTCCTGCAAACTCTCTTTTCTTGCATGATTCTCCACCATCCAAAAATGTCCCATGGATCGGCCGCACATCAAGTCAGATGGGAGCAGATTGCAGCCAAGCAAGATGGGGAATTTTTCAGTTCGCCTTGCTGATCAATTCTCTCTCTCATTAATTAATGCCAAAGTACGAAGTAGTAGTAGGTACGTACCGTCCAGGTAAGGTAGTAACCACTCCTGTACCTGTAGTATCTGGTAGTAGGTAGTCCTCCGTATGTATGGCTATGTATGGCATGGTACATGACATCTTGGGAAAATTCTATTTTCTGCAGCAGTATCACTTTTCTCACCACTGCCCTTGATTGCCTCTTTCTTTCTACCCGACTTGAACTGCATTGCCAACCAACTCTTTTTTTCCCTCTTTTTATTTACTGACTCTTTCCGATTCTCCCGGCTTTGCTTTGGTGACAGGGCTCTTCGGTTGCGCCCCTCCGAAACCAAACAAGATCTCCCTCCCCTGTTACCTCTCTTGATGGGGATCCCATGCCGTTGCCGCCAGACGCCATCGCAGGTACCTACAACACTACACTACGTTGGAACGCCGTACCGTTATTTTATTCACCTATCCACGACCGACCACAAAAAATCCCCCTTCGCCGCCAAACCACATTTTAGACCCTCTTTCCCCGGGTTTTACCTCCCACGCTTTCTTTCTCGTCTTGTTTGTCTATCTGTTCTGTTCTTGCTGTCTTGTGCACACTACAACATTCGTCTACCATCTACCTACCTCTTTAAACTTTTTCGTTGAGCGACTGCCTCGGCATTTATCCTTCTTACACACTGGCTTCTCTCGTGCGTTAGACACTTTCATGTCACGCTCACCACAGACTTTGGCGCTCCGTCTGACCCAATCACTGGCCGAAAACCTTGGCCTACCCATCCCCCCGAACTTGCTTACTTGCCTCTGGGCATGCGGCCCGCGCAACCTGCCCAGCCGCACGAGCAGAAACGACGACGCTTCGGTATATGGGAAACGGCCGAAAAGTATGACTGGTCTCTAGTTCTGCGGATGTCACATACCCGTCCAGCCGGATGCTAGCCTAGCCAGCGCCGAACAAAGTACTTGACCAGCTCTAATTCGACCGTCCATCGGACCGTTCCAACTATTACCGCTACTCAACTTGGCAAAAGGCACTTATTATTCCGTTGTGCAACGCCAATTCAGCCGCAGGACGATTTTTCCTTTCTTCTTTTACTCAACTTAGTAGTAAACCAATTCCACTGTTGTGGCCAGTTCGGTACGACGACACTGCATACAAGCACCGGCATTGATTGCTTTTCTGTTCGAAAGGAGACGGCAACACCTGGCGCAAAGAGTCAACAATACTTTTTTCGACGACGTAATTTTTCTCAACCCCCCAAGAAGGATTTTGTCACCTCTATCTGGCGCTGCTGTTCTAGCCACAGAACCGCGGTGTAATACTAATCTCGTCCACACACGATTATTACGTCACTCATCTCCCACGCTCATCGGTTAGAATGCTGCATTCTCACCCCAATCCGACGAATAAACATATCGGCTATCCAAGGAGAGGATGGCCACGCAGGAGGGTTGGGCCGTCCCACTCCTGGCCATCCGACAGGATGAGGACCACCATTCCAACAACACCAGCGACCTCAGCGACCAAGAGGTGCTGGCCCTCGAGGCGGTCTCCCTGTCATTTGCAACCATCAGCGTCTTTGCCGCCTTCATTGCATTCTACTGGTTCGTTCGGATGAGAAGAAGTTTCAGGCAAGACCTGATTATGCTTCTCATCCAGAGCGACATGATGAAAGCCTTTTGGCTCATGATCAGCCCCATCATCTACTTCATCGGGGGCCCCGATGGCCCAATCAACACCAACAATACGTTTTGTCAGATCAGTGGATTCTTTCTGACTACTGCCGTTGAGGCATCCGACATTGCGGTCCTCATGATCGCTATCCACTCGGCACTTTACATTCTCAGGATCCAGTCACCCTCAGGCGAGACTGGCCTGCACCCATATCGACGGTATGCCTACATGGTCTGGCTTATTGTCCCTCTCATCATGGCAGCCGTCATTCCTATTACCGGCTCCCGCTTCGCAGACAATGGCCCGTTCTGTTACTTGCCAGGCTCTCCTGGCTGGTATCGGATTTACCTAAGCTGGGTGCCCAGATACATCATCTTTGGCATTATTTTCTGCGTCTACGCATCTCTCTACGTCTACATCGCCTGGCGTTTCCGAAAATTGCGATTGGATCAGAGGCGCGCGAGCTTTCAAAGTGCTCCGTCGCCCAAATCTCAACTACAGAGATTCTCAGCCATTCCGCCCACACCGATTTTGCAGTACAACGGCCTGCTGGACCCATCGACTTTTCAGAGTCCCATAGAGAGACAGCAGCAGAGGAGGCGAAATTCGGCCGCCTCTGATGTGAGTACGCTCAAGTTGGACGAGCCTACTCCAGTGTCTCCACCGGCCCAAGAGCCAGAGCCACAGTCCCATGAGGCAGGTACACTTTTGTGGAACTGGATCATGGCGGATCACGATGGTGCCACTAATTCTGCACCACGACGCGATGCAACGGACTCAACCTTGCCCTCACATACAGCTGATATCATGGGATCTCCCAACATGGATACGCCCACCCTGGCACGACCAGCCCCAACAGCGCAAAGGACGTTTCAACCGGGGGTCTCGGCACCAGCACAGCAGATCGCCAAACCACGCATCCCGCCCGGTCGGCAATCGTTCGCAAAACCATTTTGGCAGCGCCCGCTCTCGTTTGCCAGCGAGACCGTTACGGATACATTGCCCAGGCTTTCGGGCATGCTGCAGAGAGAGACGCCAGACCTGACTGACGAGGGAGGAGACAGCTCGTATCCCTCGCTGTACATGTCACTGTCGGTGACCGAGGACTCGCTGCGCAAATCCCGGGATAAAATGAATCGGCAATTGCGGCTTCTCTTTGTGTATCCACTGATATACATAATCGCCTGGGTTGCCCCATTTGTGTCGCACGTTTACAAATATCAAAATCCAACGGGCGTTTCACACGACCAGCCGTACGGTGTGGTCATTGCTAGCACTGCTAGCCTTTGTTTCGGCGCAGCAGTCGACTGCATCTTTTACAGCGCCTGGGAGAAGCCGTGGCGATACTCGAGAGTCGGCTTCTGGGAGGGTCTGGCCCTGAGATTGAGGATTCGGCGCCGGCCACGAGTTGGAGGACGAACGAGGGAAGAGCAGCGACGAGATGCATCAGCCGCCTTTGACAGGCGGAACGTTGAGCAGGCAGACCGAGAGGCCGCAGCAGCCATGCAGAGAGCCAGAACGTCGAGAACACCAAGGGAATGGTGGGATATCGAGGAGGGAAACCCACAGTGAGAGACCTCATTACATAACGACAGAAAGTCAACGCATATTATAGAAAGCATCAGGCGACTGCATATGGATATTTGTTGGGGCGCATGGAGGGTTGATTCATTCTGGGACAGCATGGCAAGCATTCGCATTGCGCGGCGTTAAGGTTAATATAGCAGTTCGAATCATGAACTAAGTACTACCAGATTGGGGTTCATCTTTGAAGAGACCGCCCATCTTACAAATAGTATTGTATAATCTCAGTAACCATAATCTTTTTTCCCTTCACAAACGATGTCGCCTGCACCCATCGCAACCAAATTTGATATTTTACAGTTTCGTACCTGGGCTTGAGATGGAAATTCAAAGTGAAATGAATGTTGCAATGTTCAATTTCAATCCCAAAGGCTCAAAACGCCACTTCTATGTACCCGCAGCATGTCTATGCACAACACCTCTACGCTGTCAAATCTTGGGTATACCCGCCTACGTATGGTCAGAACGACAACGCCGGAAAAAGCATCCGGCTCGAAAGAAGACCTTGTCCACTCCAGCAATCATTTATTCATTACCCGGCTCGCTCTTCCCATTCTTTGCATAGACCCGTGTAGTACAAGTCCATACATAATCATCCAATGCCTACTCCAACAACCCACCGATAAGATTGATAGCCCCAGCCAAGATCGTGATATATTCTATTTGGCCCTCTTACTCGCGCAGGAACTTGATAAAGGCCTGGGCGATGAGCACGCCGTCGTGCTCGTCGGCGGCGCGGCCGATGGCGTCGTCGAACAGGCTGTCGGGGAAGATCTTCTGGTCGTGGCGCATGCGCAGGACCTCGGACACGATGAACTCGGTGAACTCGGGGTGGCCCTGGACGGCGATGACGCGCCCCGGCACGTAGAAGCCCTGCACGGCGCACACGTCCGTGTGCGCCAGCGGCAGCGCGCCCTGCGGGTGCTCGTGCACGATGTCGCGGTGCATCTGCATGATCCTCTGCGGCACACCTTCGGTTAGCGACCTTCTTGCTTCTTGCTTTTTACTTCTCCAATTGATATGACAGGGCTTACCAGGTTGTTCCGCCCGAACAGCTTCCGGCCCTGCTCCGTCAGGGTCATGGGCACGACGCTGAGCTCCCAGCCGCGGACGCTGCGGCCGACCTGGGCGCCCATGGCGCGGGCGAGGATCTGGTGGCCGAAGCAGACGCCGACGACGCGGACGCGGCCGCCCTCGAGCAGGCGGCGGGTGTACTGGACGAGCCGGAGGATCCACTCGTCGGACTCGAAGCTGTTGTGCTTGGAGCCCGTGATCAGGACGGCGTCGATGGTCTCGGGGTCCGGGTACGCCGTCTCGTACTGGTTCACCACGTCGTGCGCTGACAGGTCCAGCTCGGCCCGCAGCGCCTCGTCCGACCCGCCGCACGCCCGCCGGAACAGGTCCGTGAAGACGCCGCCGTAGCCCTTGTTGTCGTACTTGGCCTGCACCGACGGGATGGGCGTGTCGGTCTCGAGGATCGCGAGCCGGATCGGCGGCGGCGTGATTTGGGAGCCCATTGTTATTCTGATGTGTATGTATGTATGTGTTGGCTTTGCCTGTTCGTTGGCACTGCGGTGTCGGCCCTCGACTGAGCGTTTGGCGGGGGAGGGGCACGCGATCTACTTATGACGAATGGCCAAGAGGATTGGACTGAAGCAGTCGCGACGAGGTATCACAAACGCAAGTATATAGAACGAAACAAGACGAGCGGGCAAAAGAGCAAGTATAATCAGCAAGTTATAAAGTATGAAGTACGGAGGAGAAAGATAGTAGTAGTAGCCAGATGTGCAATCACGAATGTGGAGGAGATTGATACCGAGTATGGGAAACGGGGGGGACTAGCGCGAGTCGTGGAATGCCGGCTTCGCTTTTGAGACGACCAAGTTGTGACAAATGCACATAACCTACCAAGGTATACCAGCCAGAATGCAATGGTTGCTCGTCAAGTTGATAGATACGATCACTTTGAATTGTGTAATCGATGGCGCAGCATCACTTACACAGTAGACCGTCATTCGAGCATCCAGCGCGTCTCCATATTGCGGAGCGGTCGTGAGGGAAAGCGGCCAAGGCGGTTCGCCGGCCGCAGCGGGGTTCGGGGCTTCGCTGGCGGGCGATTGCCATTGCGATGGACACGATACGATGGGGAAAGAGCACCAGATAGGGAAATCTATCGTAGGTTGGCAGCTCGGCAGTCTGTCTGGTGCCAAATTCTTTTTAGTCTAAGAGGTCCGGTCAGTGGTATCGTCATTGTGTCACTAAAACATTTCGAATGATAGGCAGAATCTCCCCCAGGCGGTGAAAGCATTGTCCAATACCGTCCGTCGCTGGCGGTCGGGTGTCGTTTTGGTGTTACAGCACAGCACTGACATGGCACTCGCAGCACCTGCAGCCACACCCAACGGTCGGCTGTGGCTTTATGAACGGTATTTGCATCGCCTATCTCGGTGGAAAATCAAATCGCGTAAGTAGAATTGAGGGTGAAATTCAAGCCAGATACGACCTTACTCAACACGCATATGTAAAGCGACCCAAAGTGCGAGTCATGTCTCCTTCCTTCAACTTTTAATCCGGTCCACGGCCGACACCGGATTCGCTCGCGGGGCATTCAGGCACATGATTTCATTGATTGGACGAGCCACAGCTGACAACTTGACCAGCGATGGGTTCCGTTCCGCGCTCACTAATTCTTGCCGTCTACTGGCTCGGCTATTGTATACAAAAGAGGCATTATTAAGTTGGGCCGGCAGTATCATTGGCCACTGACAACCTTGTCAGAGTATAGAGCGACAGTCAAGCTACTCCAAACGTGTACGCATTTAAAGTAGCAACTATATTGAAATACTGCATTTCGAAGGTCTATAACAGTTATCAAACGCGAAGAAAAGTCATGTGGTTTACGGTTAATTGTTAGTCTTACGAATATACACAATGCGTATCGTCGTTTGTCATTATTCCTAAGCCTGGGGTTTTCTCTTTGACAATCGATCGCTTCTCGGGTGATTCAGTCAATGTTGTCTACTAAGAACATGAAGTTGTGCTGCTTTTTAATGCGAAGTAGTTGGCATGTCCTACGCTGCAGCTCTCGACAACTTTTTCCGGCCGACTTCACATAATTTCCTGGTACCGCTCTCATCTCAGGTTAATTTTTCGTGAAGCATCATGGGCACAGAGAGATGTGCCTCGTACGGGTGCCCTTGATGCAGTGAACCGTATATTACATTCCGCGACCTCGACTACTCCTATTAGATAGGTAGATACTCTGCTAACACTCTGCTCGTTCGCAATACCTCGAAAAGAAAATGGCAAGAACTCGTGTTCTAGTAAAGCTCAAGAACAATCGTAAATAAAAACAACAATAGAATTCCGCAAGTGAACAATCAGCTCCTGCCCATTTATCCCAATCCGCAATTCCAATTACGAGCAACTGCACTCAAGGTCGGCGACAACAATGGACAATCGTCCCAAATCGACCAAGTCGAATATAGTAGATTCTTCCAACTCCAAGCATCGGTTTTATTCTTCTGCCAAACATCACAATTTCCAATAAACTGCGATTTGGCTGGCTACATTTTTGATGTGCCTCCTAATCTCGCAGCTCTGTTGTCGTTGATCCTCCCTTCAACTCCAACCCACATCAGATTGATAACTCCAATCTCTCAACTTCACCACCAGTTCCAACACATCATTTTCAATCCTCATTCCGGATTCCCATTCCAGACTTCAGTCTGGCATTCGACTTTCTATCACCACCACGAAGGCAATCCCAACTTTTGTGCTGGGTGACCAACTACAGTTTTCCCTGGTCCCATCATTGATCAAAAGCTACGCAAACGACAGCACTTCGTCATCAGGTTCTTTCCTTTCCAGAGTTGCGCATACCGGGTTCGCGTAACTGCCGTTTTTCAGTCAGGCCCCAAGCCTTGACATGGGAAAAAACCACAACCCCGAATTTCCAGACAAGACTTCCTTCCCTTCAACCCACTTGCGCAAGAACCATCTTGGTTGACAACTTTTTGCGTTCAACATTCCCACGAAAGACCACTCTTTCCCAACCTGCTTCCTCTCGTCATCATCTACAAGTATTTCTCCGAGCCGATAAGCCTCGACGGCGACTTTATTTCATCATCCTCGATCGAGATCATCTCAAAGACAATCCGGGTGATTACCCGACACCCACCGATGCACATCTCTCTATTCAGGCTTACTGTCTAGGCACGATGGATTTGCCACTGAAAGACGACTTCTTTGCTCGAATGATGAATCTCCGAGATAGCAATCTCCCTGCCGAGACTCCGGATCCCAACTCGGGGCCCGATCATGCCACTCCCGTGGAGCAGGAGCAAACAGGCGACAAGAGCGATCACATCCAACCTCAGCAGAATGATCTACCAGTCCAAACAGATGAAGACATAAGTGCCCAAGCCACTACTTCAGATCCTCATCAGATGGACGCTCCTGCCCCGCCATCCGACCCCGTCGTTACGCCCAACGAGACTCAATCCCAAGAAACTCCTTCTGACGACGAAGACTCTATGTTTGTCCCAGAGAATTTCTACGACAATCATTCTATCCACGAGGATGAATTCAATCCCAATGAGGGAGTTGACAATGTTGACGCTTACTCCCAGAGCCAAGATGGAATCCCGCTCGCTGGAGAAGGTGCAAGCGACATTCCAGCGCACAATGATCCACACAATGGAGATACGACTTCTCAAGAGTATGACGAATTCGAGCCAGGCATTCAGCAAGGTAGCTACAATGCTGACCATGCATATGGACCACCACAACCACAGGGCTCGCAGGCCTACGCGACGCCTAGTGTATATCAGTGCAGCAAACAAGAAGCCCAACTACTCGAAGCGGAATATCAGACTGTTCTGAAGAGCATTGCCGCGCTCAAAGCCCGCAAGTCCGTTCTTGAAGACCAACCGATCACGAATGAGGCAAACACAGAAATGGCTGGCATAGATCAAGAGATGATGTCTCTAAGAACCAGAGTAGCGCAGCTCACCGAATCATTCCAGGCACTGGGAATTTCTGTCCCTTTTCTCAATCCGAACCAGCCTGCCAAGTTTACGGGGCTGCGAAAAGGCCAAACCGTCCGCTCAAGCGAAGAGTATTGGACGCGTCGCAACAAGAACAACGAAAAGGATATCTCCAAAAAGCGAAAGATTTTGGAGCAAGAGACCATATCCGACGACAAGCGAACAATCAAAAAGCCCAAGATGAAGCCGCGCATTTTTGACCGCATGCAGGATGGTTCCGACTTGGCCAAGAAAGGCGCAACGCATTCGCTGGGAAAGCTGAGGTTTGACAACCCGACTCAAGCTCGTATGGTACGAGACTCGGTTGCGGGCGCCCTTGAGAATGAACCCGAGGACGAGGAAGCGGAATCACGAAAGACCTTTCTGGAGACAATGCATCCAGAGGTGTTCAATCCCGACCAAACTACACTGTTCAAATGTGCTGCTTCATTTGGCGAAGGAAATTGCGTCAAGCTTGCCGATGGCAATTATCGAATCAGAGGATGCACTGAGCCTGTTCGGCCTCATCAGATGTGTGGCGCTAGTTGGATGAATGAGAAAGAGTTCAGCCAGAACAAGGGAGGCATCGTTGCCAATGAACAAGGAACGGGCAAGACGTACCAGGCCATCATCAACATGCTGACGCATCCTCCATCCAGGGAGGCTCTAGATGAAGGCCGCAAGTCTACCCTCATCATCGTCCCCTCCAACGTCTTACAGCAATGGCAGATGGAACTGGCTCGATTCACCACGACGCCATCTTTTGCAGCATACAAAGAAGGATCTGGCAAGCTTGATAACTCCAGAACCTGGAAGGCTCTCGATGTCATGTAAGTTTGCCATCCTGGGAGTGATACCAGGAGCTGACCAATGCGTATAGTTTCGTGAGCCATGATCAGTTTCGGAGAGCGTATTTCTCAACTGCGGCTCTCAAGCAATATGAGGACAAGGAGTGCGATGAAGACACCAAAGCGCAACTTCGGCTTGACCACCTTGGTTTTCTCTTCCAAAACAAGTGGTGGAGAGTCATCATTGACGAAGCTCACGCAATCAAGAACTATGACACGAAGCGTGAGTACTTTTTGGTGCGTGGTCCATTCTCATGCTAAGGATTTCTAGTTTTCAAAGCGTGCCGTGAGCTTGACTCGGAGCACCGATGGTGTTTGACTGGCACACCATTTCCAAATGGTACATCCGGTGAGATTTCAGCCTGTTGCACCAAATGATCGATCATACTAATGAAGCATAGAGCTGTGGGCCTACTTGGTATTCCTCGACGTATCCTGGCGCGGAAGTCACAAGAACTTCATGAAGCTCCTGGACAATCTCCACTTGGTATAATTAACAAAAGGTCCACTTAGAAGTATTAAGCTAACAGCAGCAGGCCAAAAACAAGAAGAAGTTTCAAGCCTGGATGGGAGAAATCATGCAGCGCAGGTAAGAAAGTCGCATGTCCCTGCGTGAGACGCGGCGTGCTGATGGAAATAGAACTCTGGGACAAAAGTTCGCGGGAGGTCATCTCTACGAGATCCCCGAATGCCACGAAGAAGTCATCGTTATACCTTTTTCCAGGGAAGAAGAGGTCATGTACAGGTAAGATATATATGATTTCGCGGTTGAATTGTGGGCTAATTGCGGAATAGACGTGTCGAGCACCGCCTGCGAGAGAACTGGAACAAGTCAATGCAAGCCATGGCCATCAGCAAATCAAGGCTGGCCACGAACAGCAAGAAAACCAAAGGCCAAGGGTCCCAAGCCGCAGAACAAAAGGAACAGAAGGATATGAAGCTATGCCTCATATCCTTGATCCGCTTGAAAACAGCGACGATGCATCCATTCCTGTTGGAGGCAACCCTCAGGGAAACCTGCTACGAGCAGGACTTTGACCACATCTTATCTGCTCTGACCCGCAGGCCCGAGCATGAGCCCGTGGTTGAGCAGCTCAAGCCCCACTTCGATCGACTTCAAGTAGGTGATTACGTCTCCGACATTGGAGATATGAACAACCTCGAAACATTCGGTCGCAGTGGGTATGGTGGTCCGCTTGAGATAGAGCCGTTCATTGCACGTTCAAGAGCTGCCAAGTTCCAGGACGCCTGTGTCATATGCCTTGGAGATCTCGTGGATTGTCAACGCCCAAAGGTAAGTATCTCTTCTTAATTGAACTCTTCCAAATGGCGTATGCTAAACCACTGAACATGTAGTGCGGCCACGTCTGTTGCCGACAGTGTCTTGAGACCGAGTTTGTACTGGCCTCAGGCGTGGGAGACGGTATTCCAAAATGCATGGCCTGTCGCAAGCCCGTCGAGGAAATTGAATCCGTTGGCGGACCAATGCCTGGCCTCAAGACAGAGGCTGATCAAGAGATGGAAGCCCTTCGCATTTTCCGAGCCGCCAGGGCCAGGGCATATGGAATCAATAATAGTCCACCCGCCGCCGAGCTGGAAGGCAGAAATGGAAAAAAGCTGGGCGATGACTGGTATGGAAGACAGCCTCGCCCTCAAGAATCCAACACCACGTGGCTCGCCGCAGCGGACCTGGCCTACCCGTCACCTCTGCCCCCCTCGGCAAAGACAACCGTCATCAAGCAACTCGTCTTGAACTGCCAAAAGAATCATCCCGGAGACAAGATCATCGTCTTCAGCCAGTTTCAAGAGACACATCAGATCATCGGGCGCATGCTCCAAGACGAAGGTATTGGCTTTGCCTATTTCTGGGGTCAGCTCAGCTCAGACCAGAAGGACACAGTCATTAGCGATTTCCATGACAACCCCAACATGCGCGTGTTGGTAAGTGCCCACTGCCCACCCCCAGTATATTCTTCCAAAAAGTAGAGTGCAGCTAACCTTACGATTGCCTAGGTCGCATCTTTGAAGTGTGGCGGCGTCGGACTCAACATCACCTGCGCCAACCGAGTCATCATCACGGAACCGTGGTGGAATGCAGCCGCCGAGCTCCAGGCAAACGCCCGAGTGTTCCGCATGGGTCAAATGAAGACGACCCATTTCACCACCCTCCTCATGAAGAACTCGATCGACATGAGGCTTCGCAGCCTTCAGGCTGATAAGCTCGACAACATTGAGTCGGCCCTCAAGTACAGCAGGCCTATGAAGGAAGAGATGGCCTCGCTCTTGGGACGCGTAATCGAGGATAGAGACGGCAATCTTTTCGTCGAAGAGGATTACGTCGAATAAATCGACAGAGTCCAGAACAACGAAAGTACTTCCAGAAGCGGAATTCCGAGCTTGTCCTTCTTTCGTTCGGACGACTCTTCATCTTTCACCGTCATCAATGGGGCTACAATACTACCTCGGGCACTGATATTTAACCCACGAAAAAAGAAACTGAAAAAAAAGAAGGGAAAGGCAACACGGAGACAGGGAAATTAAGATCAAGCTATCCGCCATCTGACTTGAATCAAACTTGGCTGAAGACATGGAGCACATACACCGGAGCTGGGTAGCATTGGATTGAAGAATACCCGAGGAGTGGAGACTGGGATGTCTCTGACAGCTATTGGTTTTAATTTGGCCCACGAGAGCAGGAAACCAAAAACGGAGGATGGTCGGGGAGACATCAGAGCAATTGCATCAGCATCCGGGCACACGAGTGACCCAAGCCGATACGGAATGGATACAGACAAAGACGAGATAGTCTAGCAAAAACAATAGAATCCCATAGAACACACCCATGCACTTGCCTGCGACGTGACTAGTAGGTACCAAAACTTGAAAATGTCAAAAATGATTGCTTCTTGGTCAAGATTGAAGATCGCATTGTAGAGAAGCTTCCCCATTGTAGCTCAAAGATTACATTGTCTCGTCTTCCACTTCTTCCCGCGAACACATTGAAAATGGATACAGCTCATGGCTTTTTTCAAATGATTTTCTATTCCTCAACTAACGCTTCATATTTGCTGCCCCGAGCAGTCAAATAATCAAACCGAGCCTCCGATGCCTTGTTCGCTTCGTTCTTCCTTTCCTTCAAAACCTCCTGGACAGCCCACGAGATCCGCTCGGCTCCGATCCTGGCGCCGACGAGGTTCGGCGCGCCCGGCCCGAGCTGGAGCCCGCCGAGTCTTCCGGCCATGAACAAGGGGACATCGTCGTTCCACTGCATGTCCTCCGTGATGCAGGGCAGCCCGCCGCAGTCCTTGATGGGGTGCTGCGCGAGCATCGACTGCAGGTACGGCAGCGTCTGGAAGGTGGTCTGCACGCCCGTGGCAAAGTAGATGTGGTCGATAGGCGGGAGCTTCTGGGGGTGGCCGCCCGCGAGCTCGACGTCCCAGGTCTGCGTCGCCGGGTCCCAGCTCCGCGTCTTGATCTCCGTGTGCAGGGACAGGACGACTTTGCCGCTGGCGATGAGGCGGTCGAGGATCTTCTTGTAGGGCGGCGTGATGGAGCCCCCGTTGCGGGCCGACTTGTACAGGTCCGCCCGCTCCTCCAGCGAGTCCGCCGTCCAGAAGGCGGCCTGCTCGAAGTTGCGGAACTTGCCTACCCATTCCAGGTCGATATCAAAGTACTTGACCTTTAGCGGGCCGCGCATGATGAGCCACACTCTCGTCACGCCGCGGCGCAGTGCCAGGTCTGCCAACTGAGCCGAGGTCAGACCGCCGCCTACGACCAGGATGTTTGTTGTCTTCTTTTCTGCAATTTTCTCCCGAACGGGTTGCGATGGGAAGTCCTTGATCTTCAAGGCGTGTGTGCTGGCTTCAGGGTTGTCGATGCCTGGATAGCTGGGAACGACCGGATCGTTGCCAGGCCCGACTGCGAGGACAGCAGTGCGAGAGTAGTAGACACTCTTGTTCGTCTCGATTCGGAACACCTTGTCGTTCTGACATACATCGTCGAAGTAGTCGAACTTGATGTCGAGGGCCTTCTCTTGTCGTACGATATCATGCCGCAAGCCGTATCGATCGATGATGCAACCACAGTGAGAAGCAAAGAGAGGAGTCGAAGGGACAAAGTAGTCATTGCGATCGCGTTCGTCTACAGTGGGCCCATCGCCGAGTCTGCTCGTGTTAGCGACTTTGTTCTTTTGTGTGAGAATCCAGATGACTTACTCTCTGCGGCCCTTGACTCGCTTCTTCCATTTGTGTTTGCTCATCTCTTTACCCACACAGCCGCGAAGCTCTGTAAGCTCGTCGCCTCTGCCGCTCATGTGAGCGTACGACAAGAGGCCGTCCCGCTCTGCAGGATCAATATGGAAGAACATTGGGCTGCGCAGGTGCCCGATGCCAAAGGTCTTGAAGAGATAGTCCCAGCGGGCCATCCAGGTGTTGCCCGTGGCATCGAGGACAACCATGTCAGGAGCGCTCTCCCTTGGTCCGTTCCCGCAGGCACTGGCACGCTTCACGATGCCGGTCTTGTACTTCTTGATGCTCACATGGCCCTGTCTCTTCTTGAGCCAGTGGTAGCGGTTGTGCTCGTCGTCGGTGAAGCTCGCTGCGGGCATGTGCTCGCTGAGCCTGCTGGCGACGGCAAGTCCAGCAGGGCCTCCGCCGATTATCACGACATCGTGGAGATGTGGTGTAGGGTCACTGCTGTCGGTCATATCGGATGGTTCCGCCAACTGGTGTGTCGAGACCAGGATTTCTTGAGATATAGTTTTGGCTTTTCACCCAAGTGGTGTTTGCAATTATGAAAATGATCAAATGCTGATTCGGAGAAGAAGAAGAAGAAGACATTCGAGGCCCCTTCAAGTCCCCAGTGAATGATGCCATCTTGCTTCCAGTCGTACCTACCCCGATGGCCCAAAGGGTCCTCAGGCCATCAAGGTGCCCGAACCCAGACAAAGAGCAACATCGAGACACCATCAGGGTCCTCAGTTGGGGAATCCGATACTCGAATGAAGTCATCGGCCATTCCCAGGGACGAGCAAGTATTACTTGTGGGCATATGAGAGCAGGCCAGACGGTCTGGCCACAGGTCACAACTCCGTGGTTGGGTCCCGGATCCGGAATTGTGGAGACGGACGTCCGAGACGAAGCATTACTCGAAATGCTCGGCAACGTGGTGGTTGACTGCCGCCTCGTCGCCCTCGAACGCATTGCAGACTGGACATGTCACAGTTCCCGAAGCGAACTCTGCATTCGTCGACCCGACAGCATCGTCTTGAGCCTCAGATGTACCATCAACAGCCGGCTTGGGCTTGCGACCCTTGCCTTTCCGCTTCGGCGCTACTATGTAGGCACCGAGATCGATCTGCTCCGGCGGCGCCTCGGGCTGGTCGTCCAGGCGCATGTCACGGTATTGGCCGCGACGGCCCGAGGGGAAGTTGGACGGCCTCGGGTTGGCAAGATCTATGATAGATGCTCCGCCATCACCACCGCCAGAGTTGGCCGCGCCAACGTCGTGAGCGCCGGGCTGACCCTGGCTGGCTGCAGGCATCCCGGCCCTCATGCGCTGGACGCGGCCGATCCTGCCGTCTGCCAGACGAACTTTGATGCCCCGATGGTGGTCGCCACGGGTCAGAACATCTTTGACGACGCCCTGAACCTCGCGCCCGGTGCGCTGGTCTGCCTTGAGGACGATGCTGACACCAGCACCTGGAATAACTTGTCGTACGTTAGGAACCGGCATGGTATGATTATCAGCTAGAGACGGTTGAATCGCGGCCGTTGGTCAAGTAAGGGCGCGTATCTAATGTGCGCAACGTCGTCCAACAAGAACGAGAACAAGCCCTAGCAAACACCAGAGCCACAGCCAAACAAGCAATCGATGGCCCCTGCGTAAGAATTTAGTGGGCTCCAAGTGCCCGCTAAATGGATTATTTCCAGCGCTCTGGAGCGGGGAATAAGCAGCATGCGGGGGATCCCTTGCAGAATGTCGGGCGCTCGTTGCTGACCAAAACGCAATCAACCTTCTCTTTTACTACCACATGCAGTCGATATTAAGGGAGCTGACATGGTTTTATAGTATCACGGCGCCTGACGAGAGCTTGATTGGCCTTTCTCGACTATCGGACCAGGGACGACAAGATGACAGAGCGACGCCAACGTCTGACATGCAGACGCGCAAGCCATTGCCTATCTGATCTCAACGTCGCTCGGGTGAGATTTTGGATCCGAGCAGCAACGCCGGCATCCTTGAAGCTTTATTCCGAGGACTCAGCATGAGCGTGCGATCCCGTGTGCCCCTCATCGGTAAGCTTTGTGCATATATATGAAGTAAGCATCGGCTGCAATGTGCCTGTCTTTCATCTTCCGTTTCACGAAAGCACTTTTGGGTTGTCACACATACTCTAGATACACGTCAGATATATCAGAAATACCAGCGTTCTCAAAATGACTGTCGAAACCGACCTCCCATCCCGCTATGAGATCCGGACCCTCGGCATAGAGCACCTGGACTGGTGCAGGGCCATCGTGATGCACAGCAACGTCTTCGCATCGCCCGTATGGTCAGTCCTCTACGCGAACAAGCAAACGCCCCTCGTCTACGAGACGTACCGCGAGGTCGAGTACCTGGTCAGGCACCAGCTCGAGTCCAGTCTCTCTCTGGGCATCTTTGACAAGGAGTACGCCTACAAGCGCCCCGAGTCGGCGGCGACGGGCGGCAAGCTGTGGTGGGACCTGACGGACGAGAAGGCGACGGGGGACGAGCTGCTCGAGCAGATGGATTTCCCTCTCGTTTCCGTGGCCCTCGCTTACGACGGTATCAACCACCTGGACCACGACCGGCTGAAGCCGCTGATCGCGACCATGCCGCCCTTTGGCACCATGTACGCCGTGCTGATGGAGCGGGACCAGCGGGACCCGGCCTCGTGGCAGGCGACCTCGGCGGGCCAGGTGCTGATGCGCAACGCCACGGCGACCAAGATCGGCGAGGAGCACCGCGGGCTCATGAAGATCCTCGCGCGCCACATGATGCGCAAGGCCGCCGCCGAGGGCTTCCGCGGGATCCAGATCGAGACGGCCCACGACGCCGTGGCGCACGTCTGGGGCAAGCCGCCCAGCCCCTTTGTCGGGCACCGCGTGGCCGAGATGGACTGCGACTATGCCCTCAGGGCCGAGGACGGGTCGACGAGCTACCCGCTCCGCCCGGCCAAGCAGGACCTGTTCAAGATTTATGTTGACCTGAAGCCCTGATGGAAGTTGACGCGTTTAGGGTCGAGCACATTTCTATTTGAACAGAAACTCTGACCACAACGTCTGCTCTCATTATGGTGAACCTAGTTCGTCCAGCTGATGAATTTGATTTATACGATGATCTTGCAAAAGTCTCCGTACCTAGCTTATGTTTGCGAGAAGGTGCTTTTTTTCTTCTTAGCAATATTCAAAATAAACTCATTTTGAAGAAATAGCATAAAAGATTCTTGACTTCTTTTGAATTTCTTGAAATTCATCTACGGATTATTTTCTCTTTTCAAGCGGTAGATTCTCGATCTACGGACGAAGAGCAAAGTCCAGCCCGTACGGAGACTTTTATAGATACCGCATACATCAAATCTCAGAACGAGGTATATAAGTCATCATTAGTCATTATGAAGTGCTAAATATATACAAAGAAGTGTACAAGCAAAATCTATTTCTAGATTTTTCTTTCTTTCTTTCTCCCAGCACTCGTGCCCGGCTCCATTGTTCTTTAGAAGAATCGCAAGCTCACCAAATAAAGGGGCGTCGGGCACGAGTAGTGCAACTGTGGAGTGTAGGACTATTCTTTCCAGCCTCCTCGTCGATCCGGCTCCAGGATCTACCACGGCGTCACGGTACTCGTGGCCAGGGGCACCGAGCAGGTCGCAGCCAAGGCAGCAGTTGCTTCGGTGCTGTTGGACGCGATACAAGGGTAGTCGTCGCCGAGGCCGCCCTTGATGCCGTCGCAGAGGATGACGGCGTCGCCGCAGGGCGAGGTGACGGTGAAGTTCTTGAACTGGATGTTGTCGCACACGGCGTCGGGGTTGGTCGAGCACGAGAACCTGGCCACGGCCGTACCGTACTTGCCCGACGTGTAGCCCGAGAAGTTCTCGAACAGGATGTTGGTGATGTTCATCTGGGACGGGTAGGCCGCGCAGGTGGTGGCGTTGATCTGTTTTCGATTCCAGGTCAGTACAGAGTTTTTTTTTTTTTCTTTTTCTTCTCTTTCTTTCTGGTATCCCAGAGCGATGGATCTTTAATACTCACGTTGAAGTAGCACGAGTCGAGAAAGGCAGAGTACTCATTGTTGGCCTGCCAGAAGTTCCTAAAGGTAACGTTGTCGACGAAGCCGTAGCCCACATCTGGGCCTGCCCACGTCTTGATTCGTGCTCCATGTTGGCCGTTCAGTAGCCACACGTTCTCAATGACGACGTCCTGGATGTAGCTGTACTCGCCCTCGTACTGGCCGACGGAGCCCATGGACTGGCCGTGGGTACCTAGGAAGATGTCAGTCACAGCACATGGGAGCAACCGCCGACGGAGAAAGTAGACATACCGTTGCAGTACATAGTGTCGACGTGGATGTTGGTGGCGTTGGACTTTGGCGAGAAGCAGTCGTCGCCAATGTTGACCCAGACCTGCTCGACGCTGAGGTCGACGACGTTGAGGGAGTCGAAGAAGTCGGTGTTCTTGGGCAGGGCCGAGGCGTTGTTGGACTCGGCTGTCACAATTACGTTCTTGAACGAGACGCCCTGCGAGGTGACGATGAAGTTGGTCCAGCACGGCGAGTCCTTCTCGTGGATGCCCTCCATGGCAAAGTTGGTCGCATTCTCGGCGTAGAAGAGGATCGGCCGCAGGTAGTCGTTGTCAGGGTCGAGGATTTCGAGCCCTGCGAACTCGTTCCACCATCTTTGGCCATTTCCGTTGAGCACGCCGTCGCCATAGATCTTGATGTCCTTGCCGCCCCATTTCCAGAACATGATCGAGTTCTGGAACGGGTGCGTGAACGCGTTGGCCTGCCAGTACGGCGTGTCGTTCGTGAACCGGACCTCGCCGTCCCACTGGACCTCCACGTCGTTCAGGAAGGTCAGGTCGAGCGGCTTTCCGATTAAATACAGCTTGTCCTTCTCAAGCTGCAGGGTGCCGCCGTTGTTGGCCTCCTGGAGACCGGCGTAAAAGTCATCAGCGACATCGTCCGTGTCGTTGCTCGACGCCCTGATGGTGACGACGTGACGATCGCCGCCGCCACATCCTGGGGACGGCGTGTAGGGGTGCTTCTCTCGAAACTCATCTACATCCCGAGGGACATTAGCCGGCAGGTCGCCAAAGGCGGCGAGAACGCCGGCGGCCGCAGACAGCGAGACGAATAGAGAAGAGGAGCGCATGATGAACGACTTTACAGGGTTCACTTATACAATGCCGCGAGCACGATGATCCCACCAGGCAGAGAACTCTTCCTTTTCGAGATCAAGAGAGCAAAAGGAGCTTGGGATGTCCTCGAGTTTTTATGTTGGCTCTCATCCACAGGGCCGCCCTTGTCCATTCGTCACCATGACTTTTCTTTTCTGCTGGACCCTGGATTACTCCAAACCCGGCATGGCGGACCGCGGAGAGCTATGCCAGCCTTTGCCAGCTTGTGTTGCATAGAATCCCTTGCCCACAGGTATCGCTTAGTTGCTAGTTATAGGCGACCTTGAATATGAGAAGGCTGGTTCCACCTATCAAGACACGGTGCGACCCCGTATGGTCGTCCCGGCCCTGAGAGTCTGAGCGCTGCGGTCTCGTTTTTCCTTGTCGCCTTCTGCTCGTGCGCACGTGGAGAGAAGTGATCTGATTTCATACCCGTCGTTTATGTTTCCTTGGCGGCGACGGTGATTGACGGAATCTCGAGCAGAAATGTCCGTTTGGCGACCACTTCCCCACACTATAGCCACGTCCGAGTCTCCCCCTCGATCATCACTTCAGCTGTGGTCTTGGCATCTTCATATCCCCGCAAGTTCCCCCAACATTTCCACACACTTCCAGGCTTCCCCGCATGTCTACTATATACCATGCCTTTTTTTTCTCCTAAGGCATAGCTCATCTCAAAGGTAAGCAGTAAGATGGGGAATCAGGAGTAAAGTAGGCCGCAGCGGCTGACATCCAACTTGGCATGCACCATGGCCCTGATAATCGTTCGCTTGAGCAGTTCATGCAAGAATGCCACTATACTAGACTCCATGGAAAGCTGACAGACGACTCAACCTTGCCTTTGCCGGGTTTCCGTTCGAGTAAAGACCCAAGACTGCCAAGGTGAGCGATGACTTAGTGAATCTAATTAAGGAGCTCTTGTCGGTGTAGCGACCATGTTCCGGACTGTTCCCCAGACCGTGCTGCTCGCTGAGTCGGTGAAGTGGTCAGATAATATCTCTGGTATCTGGGACCGTTGCCCAGATGCCGTCACGAGACTTGATTATGGTTCTGAGTCAATTAGATTTCCACACGATTTATGTAATTCGGAGGTTTGCAAGTAGCTAGCTAGCTGTCCGAGTATGTTTAGTGAAATAATCTGGAAGAAATTGGATGTTGTCATCCAATCATTCGAAATTGAAGCTCATTTCTACTTCTGCAATGATCCTACAAAATGTCTCTGTATCTAGATCATATTTGGAAGAATGTGCTTTATTTCTTTCTCGATAACACGAAAAATAAACTTATCCAGAAGAAATAGCACAAAGGATGAAAAAGGAGTCATTTTTCCAAAATTTATCTGGATGTCTTCTTTCAAGGGCAGATTTTCGACCTTTGACCAAAGCACAACTCCGCGGCCCATATAGAGACTTTTGTAAATACGATACGCCTAGCTATGATTTTATTCTAAACTCTCCGAAGTGATCGCATCTGATACAGAAATATCATAAAAGCCCGGTCTCACTCAATTTCAGGGCGAGCTTCTACACACTATCACAGCTTACTATCAACCCACTTGGGCTTCCTCCTCTCGACGAAGCTCTTGACACCCTCCTTCATATTGTCCCCCTTCTCGATCTTGCTGTACCAGCCCCTCAGGAGCGTTTCGGTGCCCTTCTCGGCATCGATGCCCTCCCACCCGAGCTTGAGGCCCTCGCGACTCACAATAACGGCGTCGGGGCTATTGGCCGCGATCATGCCGGCCCAGCCCAGGGCCTTTTCTAAGACCAGCGTCCTCCCGCCGCTTCCCTCGCCCTTGGGCACCACCTCGTTGACCAGTCCCCACTCCCGCATCTCCTGCGCCGAGTAGCGCTTGCCGGTGAGGGCCATCTCGCTGGCGCGCTGGCGGCCCGCGGTGCGGATGATGCGCGGCAGGGCGCCGGCGAGCGCGATGACGCCGATGGTGACCTCGGGCAGCGAGAAGGCCGCGTCCGCCGACGCCACGATCATGTCGCAGTTGATGGCCATCTCCATGCCGCCGCCGAAGCAGATGCCGTTGACGGCCGCCACGATGGGCTTGAGCCCGGCGCGGTTCGACATGCCGCCGAACCCGCCGCGCGGGAACCTGCCCGAGGGCCGGTCCCGCCGGTTGGTCGGGACGGAAGCCGCGGCGGCCTCGCCCGTGCCGTCCGAGTTGATGCTGTCCCACTCCTTGAGGTCGGCGCCCGCGGAGAAGGCGCGCCCCGTGCCCGTGATCACGGCCACGCGCAGGCTGGGCTCGTCGTCGAACCAGTCCCACAGGCGCTCGAGGGCGTAGTGCTGCGGGCGCGGGATGGAGTTGAGCGCGTTGGGGCGGTTGAGGGTCACGAGCATGACGTGAGGATAGTCCGCGGGGAACGAGACGTCTGTGTGTAGGACCTCGGGCGGCTGCGAGGCCAGTGCCGGAGTTGAGCTCTTTGACGCCATAATGAGATTGCAGTGAGTACCAATTTGTCCCGTGCAGTTGCCAATGTACGATTGACTGTTGCAATTCGAATGTATCAGATAAGAGAGTTGCAACCGAGCTCAGGTAGTAAGCGATTCGAAACCACAGCTCCTGATTGAGGGCACGAAATGGATGACACGTGTATACAAAGTATAGTACAGAGCACGCAAAAGACTGCTGATAAGAAACGGTATGATCGAGAGGACTGTATCAGAGTAAAGAAAACGATGCTATATTCTATGTTGTAATCTCAAGATTAGAAGTGAGATGTTGTGGCGTTGCATCCTACGGCAAAGCAAAAGACGTGGGGCTCCCCCGGCTTACAAGCCTCGGTACGGAGATATACCCCAGAAAGTCAGAGAAGCTACTCCGCAGATCACGGCGCCGGCAAGGGACACTAAACTACAGTAAGATCAGTCTTGTTGTCAGGCATCATGGATGATTTTCAAGACGTCTATTACTCATTAAGTACGCATCACGGAATACAGAAAAAAAGTTATGCGGGACTGTCATCGCGACTAATAACACAGTGCCATGCTTTGACGCACGTCAGTTAGGACTGGATGGGTGACCCAAATGCTGAACTCGAATTTTTTCAGGCGCCAAACGCCACGAAGAGAGGCATATCTCTAACCCTGAAAGCCGGATGAGCCCCTGAATTTGACCAAACGCATATATACACACTGTCAGAATGGACCATCTATCAAGAACATGTACACATTCTATGCCGAGAGCCCCCTCTTTTCGCTCTCTGTGTAGAAGATGACCATTCGCCACAGCTTCTTCACCAGTGCCTCTGCTTCGTCGTCCAATGCCTATAATTCTTGTTAGTAAACCCCTTCCACCAGTGCAGCTTGGGAAAAAATGAACTTCACATACCTCTGCGAGTGTTTCGACCAGCTCTGCAGGCTGTCCGTGCTTTCTCAGATGCTCCTCGACCACCTCAATGAGCAGTTCTTCTTGCACACCCAGATATTCAACGAGCTTCTTCTCCACGAAAGGCCGCAACTTGTCGCGGATGACGCTTTCATCCAAGAAGTCCCACTTGATATCCCATTGCCATAGGCCTTCCTTCTCATTGGGGATCTCTTGGGCGAGCGAGCGCACAGCCTGTTCACGGTCTTCAGTCGACATGCCAGCGGCGTCAGCCGGGTCGAACTTGATGGGAATGATCGTCCGCTTCTTGTTATCTTCCTCTTCGTCTTCAAGCAGACCTTCCACCTCGGCAACGGTCTTGCGCTGGGGAGCAGCACGTTGTGCCTGTGCCCGTTGGGCTGCTGCACCAAGGGAAAGCTTGAACGGCTGAGGCGCGGCACCACTGGGTCTGCCGGTATGCCGTGTCTCCATCTCGCGTGCCTGTTCGTTGAGGAATGAATCTGCCATGCCTCTGGCCTGTTCACGCTCGGCATCCTCAGCAACCCGTTCTTGCTCCTCTGCTGCCCGGTCGGCATCGTCGGCTGCAATCTCCCTGGCACGGAAGGCTGTCCGGTTGCGGATCCATGCGCTACGGTCGGCATAGTACTCTTCCTTCTTCCTCGAAGCCTCGGCATCGTCGTCAAAGCGCTTCAAGCGCTCCAACATGGCCTCCCGCCTCTTGGCAACATCTGCCTCGTCCGTATCATCACGTTCACGCTCTCGCTCCAAGGCAGCCGCCCTAGTCCGTTCTCTGTTCAGCCAGCGTCGCTCGGCGTCCAAGTAGAGCTTCTCTGCTTCGGATTCCTGCTTGGCCACACGTCGGCGCTCCAGTTCGTCGTCGCTGGCATCGCTTTCCTCGTCCTCGCGGTTCGGATTCAGGCCGCCGTTGGTGATACCACCATTGACAAAGTTGACTGATCGGTTGTAATCTTTACCCATGTCTGTCTTTTGTCCCTTAGGTCCAGACGGTGCATTAGGCACGCCCCTCGGTCCAAGTGGCGTGTTGTTGGAATTGGATCCGGAGGGCGGCGGAGAAGCGAGTCTCGATGGTCGATTACCGGCGGCGCGCTGTCGTTCCATAGCCTCGAGCTCTTCTTCTCTCTTCAGTCTCTCGAGGTCGCGCTTAATGCTTCGCTCCCTGAAGGCAGCGATCTCGGCTGCGACAGTCTCGCGCATCTCAGCTGGAATATCTGCCAGCTCATCGTCTTGGGCCAGCGGAATGTTGACCACTTCGACATTTTCGCCGGTCTGGCCGCTGTTGCCCATGGCCACGTCTCCGTCCGCATCTGCTCCTGATTTCAAGGGAGGGTAGAAAAAGTTGCGGACAGTCTGCTTCAACGCACCTATGGCCGCAGATAACCTGGCATCTGCCTCGGACTCGTTCGTCCGGCCCTCTACGTAGGATTCGAGGTAATTTGTGGTATTCTCATCCAGCTTGAATTGCAGCTTGGACTTCTCAAAGTTCTCGTAGGAATCGTCTGTGTCTTCGGGAGCTTCTGTAGGCGCCTGTTTCTTGGTGGGTATTTGTATCTCCCTTAGAAGTTCCGAAGCTACCCACAATGATTCGGCGTCCTCAAACTGAGCAAAGCCAAAAGGGAGATCCTTGCCGGCCGCGTCGCTGGCTCTCTCCCATTTGCGCAGATTGCCAACAATCTTGAGGAGCTCCTCGATGCCGTCATTGCCTCGAATGCCGTCTGTGATTCCCTGTACGAATATGGTGCGAACGATCTCCTCTTTCGTGGGTGGAACGAGAGCCTGCATGCTCTCCCGGACGGCTTGGCGGGTCTGGTCGATTCCACGTTCGTGGCCCAGGCCAGAGCGCGGGCCTGAAGACTGAGGGGCGTCATGCTCTCTCCGACCGGGCACACCTGGCGTCGAGGGCTTCGAGGGGAGAGTTCCGAGTCTAATCACAGGAGCATTGAAATTTATGTTGGGCATGTTCGGGGGAGCTTGGAAGTTTGAAGGCAAGCCGCTAGGTCGATTAGCTTGATTGTGAATCGGCTGCTGGACACCGGGGGGTGCCATTCCGGGGGCAGACATGCCTGGGGGAGGTCCTGTCGCAGCATAGTCAGTACAGACGTCGCGATGCCATCAGCGACGAGGATGCTCGGTGGCTTACCTAGACCAGGTGGTGTTGAGATGCCTGGAGGTGGGCCATTAGCACCAGGGTACGAATTGTAACCTGGCGGAGCCCCAAAGCCAGGCACTGCGCAAACATCTAGAGTCAGTATCTGTGTGGTCGCAAATCTGGAAGGTGAAAGGGAGTGCGCATCGCTGGAACTCACCTCCGCCGTAGGGATTGTAGGACATGATGGAAGGCAGATGTCGAGCAAAGTGGCAAGCTCCTCCAGCCTCGTCTGTTGCGCGCTTCCCAGGATCGATGCGCGCGCTGTTGTCGGTGATGAAGATGCTCGAAAGTGGCTGCTGCTAAGTATGTGGGACCGTAGCGAAGAGCAATATCTCGGCCTGGTGAATTGGCGACCTCGTTTGTATCGAATGCTCAAGCTCGAAATGCTCAATCGCAGCCTGGGGTTGACTTTTTGACGTTTATCGGCGGGAATCCAAAGTTAGTTGGGGACCCCCCAGGCATTGAACGCGACTTGACTCTAGTGAACGCCGCAAAGCACTTCCATTGGTTCAGTGGGGCCGGAAGCTACGCTAAAAGTGGACCCGCGGAGTCAAGAATCTCCTCCGCCGACGAATTTCCGAACTTTCGACCCGGGAAGAGCTGCGACTTGGGTCCCATGCGGTGATAGCTAGGTAGTTGCGAGAATCTGCCCCAGTCTGCGATTGACTTGTCGCAACACTCGAAACCTGTTCAGTCGCTATTCGCAAGCATGTACGCATACACTTTGCTTTCTAATTGCGCGTCTACAAGCTGACCTCTCCAACAGGGCGACAGAATTGGGCCGTGTCGCCAACGCGGCGATCCGTTCCACGAGGATCAATTCAAGGATAGCAGCACGACCTCTTGTTTCTGCATCGCCGAGTTGCAGACATGCGGCATCGGCAGGCCTCGTCTCTTCGTTCCAAAATCTCGGACTGAATGGCACACAGATGCGCTATGCATCAGGATGGACGTCACCACGACTCGGTGGCAGGGAAAAGTTCGACGACGAAGCCAACATCAGCAAGCCCAAGCCCACCACCACGATTTCACCACAGGCATTCCGCTCTTCACGTCCCGACCTGCCAGACCCCGACACCACCAAGCCCGATCCTGAAATCGACAACGAAGATATGGTGCGGGACATCACATTCGGCCTGGGCGACCTTTCAAGCAGCAAGTACTACTCGGAAAACAGGGACCGGATGGCCGCCAAGTACCCCGACATTCGCTGTGTACCGCGCACCGGCCGAACGATCCAGGTTGGCAAGGGATCCGACGCCTCCAGGGCGTTCAAGCTGTTGAGTATGTCGGTTGCCGGCAACAAGGTCAGGCAAGATGAGCGTCAACAAAAGTTCCACGAACGTGGCGGTCTGAAAAGAAAGAGGCTCGCCTCGGAGCGATGGAGAAGGAGGTTCAAGAAGGCATTCCAGTCTACCTGTTCACGTGTCGAGGAGCTCAGAAAACAGGGATGGTAAAGGAGCAGAATACTAGCAGGCGTTGATTCACTGGCGACATCTTGCCACCCAACGACGTGCTTTCGGGTGAGCGTTGGTCACCAGTGAGATTGTATCATATTTGAACCACGAGAGTTCATGTTCAAAGAACTGGGTCTAGAAGGTATGGAAAATCAATTGTATACATATGAACATCAGGAAACATGATCTGTGTTGGATGTGCCATGCAGATTCACGACAACCTCAGTCTGGAACATCGACGAAGCAGAATTTCGCCCTGACTTGATGACTTCAATCTCACGATATATCTTTGGGACTATCAAGCATCCATAGCTGCAATTGGCATTATACTTGGTATGGCGTATTGCTGAGGTTAAGTACTCTGCAGATGCTGTTGGTGCCAAGTTCGGTACAAGCGGCCAACCTGCTCCGCAGCATAGCAAGAGTGACCACGTATCGTCATATTCTGTGGTACACGATGAAGCAAATGAATCCATATACTAACGAACTACTGTGATGCAAGAATGCTGAACAGTCGTAAAAACGTATCGACAAGAAACAATGGCATTAAGAGCATTATATAATCCAAAACGGGAGCATTGGCTCCTCATGATTGGCCGAGAATCCAACGTCATGAAGATTTCAATAGAAAAGCTTGATGTTGAGCTCAAAAGGACTTCCGGGGAGTACAGATCTGATATAAAGCGTCTCCAAACTCCAGAGTGAAGCCGAGGATATAAAAATTGAATTATGACTGTAATTCTGCGCAAGACCATAGAGGCGCTTTTCCATCATGAATTCCTGCTACATACAGCTTGGGCGCCCCACAAAGATCGCGGCGCCGCCTGCCGATAACAATCTGTCGATAAGCCACCACGAGCTCCGTTCCCATCTCGCCGAACAGACGACGTCGAATTGGTCGCGAGCTTCCAGGTCTACCGCTATGATAGATCCCGCCGCCTCGGCACCAACGGCAAACTCGTCATGTTCGCCGCCTTCGTAGCGCCGAACCGCCGCGGCGACGCGTGGTTCTCCGTGGGCCTGGCTTCTTCCTTCCCCAACATTACCGAGTCCGGCAGCGAGATCGTGGCCGACGCCCGGCCCTGCAGCGGTGGCACCCGGAAGGAGGGCGATGAGCAGTCTGCGGCGCCGGGCTGCAAGGTGTTCCAGGTGCCCAAAGACGACAGCTCGCTCGCCGGCCAGGTAGACCCGTCCGATGTGGAGGAGGCGGCCTTTACGGCCCAGGATCTGAAGGACCAGGTCCTCGTCTTCCAGTACAAGGGCAAGTTTCACGCCATAAATAATGTGAGAGTTTTCACCCTTGTGCTGATGTTCCCTCACTTATGATTTCTTAGCAATGCCCACATTCTTCGTTTCCTCTGTCGAATGGCACGCCTTTCGACATTGAGGACTTTGGCATTGTGTTGAGTGCTGGCATCTCATGCCCAAAGCATGGCTGGTCGTTTGATTTGTTCTCGGGCCAGGGAGATAGAGGAACGTATCATCTCAAGTTGTGGGAGATCCAGACTCGACCGGTACCTGGAGCACCCGTGGATGATGAGGAGCGTGAGATATGGGTCAGGAGGAAACAGAGAATGGGATAAAGCCGTTAACACAAGTCAAACCCTACTTGTAATTGGTGGTTTTGCTAAGGGTGGCTCAATTGTACATGGGATCTTATAAACCAGCCAACATTGAGTACGGCAGCGTTTTAGATATAGATGCGGGTTCCCAAGAATATTTATCGTTTACATAGTTTTGTTTCGATTTAAGCAGCCAAAGAAAAGCAGGTTGATCTCAGTGAAGATGGTAAGAATCGTATTTTGTTGGTGAGACCTCATTCCTGCTGTGAGCAGTGGGCGGCCTGTATCATGGAACCCCCCAAAGCTTGATCACATTGAATTAGAAACCAACAGCGAAAACGTTTTTGGAAGACACGCCGTCAAGACAACTCGTCTTTGTAATTACTTCACTCGAGCCTTAGAACACAATTGGCTCGGTCTTTGAGCAAACTCTCGCCGGCCTCTACTTTGTATGAATGAAGGAAAGGACTCTAGACCAAGGCTGATCACCGGGACGTTATAGGGAGACAGCAGTCGAAGTGGGCCCCATCAACGTGCGATGACTGCTGAGCCCGGCGCCAGCATCAGGCCATTTTCGCGGCAAGGCAAATTACCGTGATTCAATGGGGCCATTTACAGATCCCGAAAAGTTGGTTCGAGCTTTTCAAGTTGTTTCCTTTTCTTCCGAAAGGTGAAAGAGAAACATTTTGTTTCATTGAATACTCCCAGTCGCCCATTTGAAGTCAAAACTTTAATCCCCGTTACATTAAATCCTGCTGCAGTTCTGCCCACTGATCGCACCCACCAATTGCGCTGAAGCAGTCGAGTTATACTCTGTGCCAGACCACGAGGACCCAGCCCGTATAATCAAAACCACTACAAGCACTGGCATCTCCTAGCACCACAGCCAATTACATCACCTCTAACGATTTTCCAGCCCAAATCGTAATTTTCTTTAAATCCAGGCACATCACATCACTAGCTCGTGCAACAGAAATATGAACCGACGCACAGCAACCAGGGGCAGCTACATCGTGGAGCACGAGGACCGGTCAAAAGAGCCCCGTGTTGCTGGCGACTGCGATTCCAAGCCGATAACATGGTACGAGGACGCCACGGATTCCTCGTCAGTCACGGCGCGGATGATGCTCGTCCAGTGGCTGGTCACGTTTGCGATCATCGGCGGCGCATGGTGGTATTTCTTTGACGAGATCCGCGCCATGCTTCAGATATGAGAGGGGGCATGGGCGAGGCGTGCTGAGACGCCTCTTTTCGGGAAGACGAAAAGAACAATGACATGGACAGGAGTTTCGCACTCACTCAGGGTTCTCTGCAATTAAGATTGGGGCAGATGGCAGACAAATAAGTCGTGTACAATATCAATTACTTTCTAATAGTAATACTTGTTGAATTGATACAAAATAGGAATCAATCTCGCCTACACTGTCAAAGTGTAGTTGACAGAGTTTCCGGGCACTCTCGGGTAAAATTCAAAAGTGAAAGTCGTCGAAACACCACCTGCGATAACCTGTGCAACAGTAGCCGCCAGAAGCTTCACGGATGCATTATCGCGATCCCACTGACTGCTGTAAGTCTATAATGATTATTAGCGATACAAGATCAAAGTCAATCAAAGAGGGGATATTGACTTACCCCACGTGCCTGCTGGAGAGGTCCCAGGTACTGAGTCCAGTCATCGAACAGGTAGACACCATCACTACGCAACATCTTCACAGCTGCCAGTTTGTACAGGCCTTTCCATGTGATAGGAATGGCAAGATCTGCGCCTGATACAGCTTGGGAAGTCGTCGAAGCAAGCACTGGAACGTCCCACTGTACGATTTCAACGGTCGCATCTGCTCCTGCAGAGAAGGACACGGTAAGGTTGGCCTTACTGCCCGGTTCGGCTGTAGCAGAGAGGTATTTGGATAGGAACGATGACTTGACTGTGACATCGCCACTTGACACGGAGTAATCCGTGGAAGAGCTTAGAGTCGTTCCATCGCTGGTGGCGATCGACTTTACAGTATTTCCGTTCAGCAGAAATGTGACGGTCTGGTCCGTCACTTCATTTCCGACCTTGTGGAAGATGTAAGCAGAGCTGGACTGCTCGGTTGCCGAAGCGTCGGTCGTGGAGTCTGAAAGACTGTTCGTAACACCATCGACAGCATTTTCGAGGATCTCAATGATTTGCGGGTCTCTCCACGTGTGAGTGGTTCGGTCCAGGTAGCCCTCGCCGTTGTCCCAGACGATCAACGAAGTGTTGTACTTGCGTGCGGTGCTCGCGAGGAAATCAATGTACTTGCGCCTTGCTGCTGGCTCCAATAGCATGTTCGCCTCGGCTTCTCCAATTACCAAGGGCGTATCGGTAAAGTTGCCTCGGATGTTTGCAATGTCGGCTTCCATGGCGGCCTTGTCGGCATCAGAGCCCCAGATTGTCTTGCCCCTGCGTCCTAGTTAGTACGAGATGGCCACAAACAGCATTGAACTCACCAAGCTTGAAAGATGAAGTCGTCTAACGCGAATTAGCAAGGTCTTGATCATAGGGGCCGATGAACCTACAAGGGCTGTAATAATGGTACTGGATCGCCAAATATTGCGACTCTTTGTAGTCGCCGCTGGGAAACTCAAACCACTCGGAAGTCTTGATACTGTCCATACCGCCACCAGCGAGCGTGACGACGCGTAGCGCATTCTGACCGCCAGACTCCGCAAGCGCTTGTAAGAAGAGCCCGTTCAGCTTGTTCAGTTCTGCTCCATCAGCGGCGGTGTTGGCCGGCGGCTCGTTGATTGGCTCGAGAGCGACCATGGAGGATTTGCAGGCGAGCGTCTCTCCAATCTGGAGCCAGGTCCGGTAGAACTTCTCCTCAATCATGGTTAGGTTGGCGCCAGAAGCTGTGACGTCTGCCCATTCCCACGAGTCTGCAAACACGATTAGACATTGGTATCGCCCGAAGGGGGATATTCCTCCTACCGTGATGCACATTTGTAATGACGTACAGCCCACTGTTGAGAGCCATATCAACGACGTCTGAGACTCTCTGAAGCCAAGTAGAATTGATGGTCCAGTCGGGCGAGCTGCCAGTAAAGTGGTCCGCGTAGGTCACTTGAATGGTCAGCTTGGCTTCTTGCAGCAGAATTATATCACCTTACCTGGTATTCTGACACTTTTGAATCCGGCATTCTTGACATCGTCAAATGTAGCTTGGACTACTGCTGGATTATTCCATGAGCCTTCATCGGGAACAGCATCGAGCGTGTTGCCAAGATTCCATCCCGGGTTGATGGCGGCAATGTAATCGGCAGCGGTGATCGGTGTCCAGACATCTGTGCATGTGGTGGCTCTCGGAGTCGCTGCAGCTGACGCGCACCTATCGACAGTCAGTTGCCTTGGCCCTGCTCTGGCTTGTAGGCCGAGCTCTCCATCTCGAGACTTACAAAGTGTGGATTGCCGCGGCTGCCAGTTTGAGCCAAGCACTTGTGTGTCCTGTCCGTGGTGACATGTTGATGATCTGTGTTCTCCTATGCAACCGGGAGCCTAATAGATGTCCTTCTGCCCACGTTGCACATAATGTCGAAGGAGTGAACTGAAAGTTCGATGCTTGAGCATCTTCTTTTGTCCATCCCACAACCCTGCAAGCGACCACTTTGATTTAAACGGCCCTCTCATCTCTCGGTAAGTCTCCCGACAGATCCAGGTACTCAGATATATTGAATGTGGTCCCGCTGCATGCGTCTAAATCTGTCCAATAATCTTTCCTTCCGCATTGCCCGTTTGGGTAAGGACTTGGTCCTTCTAGTGCCGCGATCCCTATAATTTACGGAAGAAATTTGGAGATCGGCCACTGAACCCCCCAGCTTTCCGCTTTCGCAGGAGCTTTTCGGCAAAACACTATTCAGACATAGAAACGCCTTGCTCTTTTTAGGTATGCTCTGCGTCTTGAATTGATAGAGCCAAGAACCATGCCGTGGTATATCCATTGCAAGGGGACACAGTGAGCAGCTGGAGTTACTCGAGATTATGTGAGCTGCTGATTCAGTGCTGAACGTTTGATGGCGAATCTACGCTAATAGGCGCGGTGCACGACACAATAATGTACATCGTATGAAGAGCACTTGAAAGGAATCGACGCCTACTGCAGATTGTCAAAGCATAAGGCTGAGGCCAATTAGGGGGGTGACATGAGAAACAGTGGCCGTTAGCTGTTGTTGGAACGGCTAGCGAATGAATTTTCAGGTTTCTGTGTTGGCGCCAACTCGTTCAATAGAAACAAAGGGAAAAGGCTTTGGTATCGCTGACGCTAAATGCCAAGAGACATCATCACAAGCCGACACTCGAGTTGGGTAATCGGGTGGTGATTTCACGTACTTCAGTCAACCTCGATTTCTGGCTCGAAAGCCAAGAGTGAGAGCGCCTCACACTGCGAAATTCTTGGGGCTAAGGTCTGATTTTCAATAGCAATGGTCTATCTATTGAAAAATAAAATAAAAATAAAAATAAAAATAAAGCCTTTCTGTCAATAATAACATGCATTCTGGTCCCTAACAAGGAGGATCTGGCTCAATTCTTTTCTCTAACCATGAATACGGATTTTATCTCCCATCGTCGACCAAAAGATTTTGAATGGAAAGCCTTGATTTACGGGGCAGCCTGCATTTCGACTGGTATAATTTCAGCCGCGCTGAACATCTATTTTCGGCCCCTGAGTCGCCCCGCTTCATAAAGAGAATGCCGTCCAGTCATGCCTCCCGTCTCATCTTAATATCTGTGTCTTGTTCTTTCACGACTTGGTCTGCTAGCACGAAATCGAAAGCATGCAGTCGATCAATCCTATATACGAGCCTGTAAATCAATCCGCGACCAACGACCATGATAATCTAACCCCGACAGTAACGAAATATTTATTGAAATCACCGCATCAAGAGACAGAGGATGTCACAGAGACGCTCAATCGCCCATCACGGAGACTTGGTCGATTTCAGTACGGGTCACTGTCGACTCAAGTAGTCCTGGCCTTCTTTCCTGCTCTGTTTATTGGTAAGCGAGCGTTTATGGTGCGATGCTACGACCTCGTGACTGATAATCGATCATTCTACACATAGCACTTGCGTCAACCGCAATATCTCTGGATACACGGCCGACCTCCTCGGCCGGAGAAAGAGCTGAGCGGGCGATTTCTCTGTCACCTACGAATTTTCCAATCATCTTTGCAGCCATAGTGAGCAAGTTCTTTAAAACATTAGCGCTTTTCCTCATTGAACGTGGGACCACATTAGGAGTAAGTTAAGATCCAGACTTGTGGCTCTTCGACTTCTATATTCAGCTCTCTAGACACTAGAGCGCCTCGTTGGATCACAGTCCCTTTTCGCTGCATTTGAGAAGCAATTTGTTCTGAGAGGGCAATATCTTCTTGGATGTGGCATGATACTCCTCTGGACACTTCCCCCACTCGGTGCCCACATGCGAAATGTCAGTTTTGCGAGTTGCTCGATCTCGCCTCGTGACGTGCAGTCATCCATGTATTGCAGAGATCAATCGTGCCGAGTTACTGCCATGAAAAAGCTGCCAGTTGATTTTGATTTTTGGGTTCACCATCAATTCCACGAAATCCGCATGAGATTGGGCGTTCTTCCCTTAGCTACAATCGGCACAATCAAACATGGCAGCCTATCATCCAGCTCTCTTCCCGAGTTGTGGCTTCAAGATCCGGATTCTACATACGACATGTCGCATTTCGCTCACCTGTGGACACTCCCAAAAGCAACCCTCAGCAGGAACTTTGAGATCATGTTCAACACGTATTGGCAGTCAACATTTGGATGTAGGTTTCTTTTCGGCAATCTTAGCACTGATATGAGCCTGTACAACAACATATCAGGCTTATTGCTGCCATTCGAGCCACCAGTTGACTTCAACACAAGCCAAGTAACGGTCAGCAAATTTGAAGGCCAACGATATGCATGCAACATCAAATTTGCATCCCTTCTAATCGCAATATCATGTATTCTTTTTCTGATTAGCATGGCATCCGTTATTCTAGAAACCAGGACTCTTGCGCCCGACATCTTGGGTTACGTCTCTTCATTCACAAGGGATAATCCGTTTGCGACATGTAGCGAAGCATCTCACCTTGACGGACTGCAGAGGGCGAAGGCATTGACCAAAATGAAGGTGATCGTAAGAGATGTCCAAACTGGATCCGAATCGGGCTATATCGCAGTAGCTGCGACTGATAAGGCGATGAGGCTACAGAGGGATAGGTTATACACATAAACTGCCATGAGCTTCGACTAAAATTACACATGGAAATCGCTGGATAGTCTTAAATGATTGTGTTTCATAGTTCCGTTTAGGCATCTTTTATTATTATGCACTGTTCATAGAGTTGAAGGCAGTAAGACCACTACCTCTTCAATCGCAGAAAGCTGTCACGTACGCACATACATGACATGTAGAGCACCTCCCGTGATTCACAGCCCTACAAGCTGAAACACGCAATTATTAGATAAAGTGATCATGATCGTGCGTATATGTTAATACAAGGCCTTCGGGGAGTGGTCCGTGTCGAAGCGCGATGGCTATTCCCTTGTGAGTGCACCAAGTAACCCAGATAGGACTTATACCGAGATCCGGAAGGTAGGTAGGTGTAACGGCCGCTTAGTCAATGTGCAGCAAGAATACTGGAAACAAACCGGTATTGCGCTAGACATGGGTGGATCTAGCGAAAGATCATGTTTTTCACGAGGTATCTCGGCCTCGAGATCCCAATGTATGTAAAGCGTATCATGGATGATGGCCGGATCTCGTAAACAGAGCCCTTGTCCTACGTGACACCTGCCCCCACCCCCACATATTCCGGCCTCAGGGCACATAAATAGAGATCAGCCAGAGGGCCCGAACTCGATCGAAGGTAATGTTGCCGTTCGTGTATTCTCGTGCGAGCGAAAGCAAACATCATACCTATCTCATTCCGATTCGAATAAAAAGATGCAAAAAATAAGTCTTTACTTGTTCAGCCTGATTTATTCTCTCGCTGTTGCGGAAGCGGCATCGAGCGTCAATTCGACATGGCCGAATAGCTTCCCCAAGCAGCTTGTGGCAAATCGCCGTCGTACGGGGCTCACTACAGCAGAGTTTCTCTACCACCACACTGTAGTGCACGGCCGGAAAGCCTGGAATGCGCCGGACAGCGTTGATCAGCCGCTTGCCTACGTCCAAGACCATGCTTTCGACTCAGCGTACGGCATCAACACCACTGCGCAAGGCATAAACACCCCCGAAGTCGGCTACTTTAGCCATAGCGACATAACAGAGCTATACAGTCGATCGCAAGAAGCCTTTTTTACGCCTCCGCCGAACAACTATACTCAAGATGTCATCGGTCCCGATGGAAATGCGTTCGGCGACTTTTCGGCTGCCATAAGCATGTATGCTTATGAAGATTTCCAGGCCGTCAACAGCTCTTGTGCCGGTACAGAATCATCTCAAATGTATAACGCCTTTTATTTCGCTTTTGCCGGAGCAGATGACGCCAATCAATCCTCATTCGACAATGCGACATTCGCAGCTGGTATCATGCAATCTATGCTCGCCGATCTGCCGGGCGGATCAATCTACAACGCCAGTATTCACACATCGGTGCCCGGGCTTGATTCGCGCTTGTATTATGGGGGATTTGGAAATCCTACCCTGAGCGCAATGCTCAAGTTCTGGCTCTGCGACGACAATTTGGCGATCAACTCGTTCAGAACAGCACAGCAAGGCCTCATTGCGCAAAACGCCGAGCTGGGCATCAACCTAGACGAGAGTTTCGTCATGTTTACCAGGGCGACGCTGATATACGACCGGTCCAAGGCGATACCATTCGACGATGCAAGAGCAAAACAAGCGCTGCTGAACGACAGATTCCGAGGAGACATCGCTGGCCCACCCGCCTTAGCTTGAGCTGCTGTGTCTAGAGCTATCATGACCGCGTCGAGGATGAGATGGGCGCTGCGGGAGGAGAGCGTAATCGGTTAGAACAGAAACCCACCACTGAACTTATTTTGAACGGCTCTGGGCTGCCCTTGACGATTCTACATGAGCTCGCAGTTAATGCTGCCACGCCATGCTTTCCCATACGAACTCATACCAGCCCCTCGCAAGCTTGATGTAGTATTATGCATGGTAGAAATCAGAGAGTGGGCGCACCCCTCGAAGTCCTGGTCGTGTAACATCATGGCACCTCGTACATTGCAGATGGGGGCCAACTTGTTCTGGCCAATATCTGCTTACCCGGAATTCACGTCTATTGGATTACCAGAATCTTGGCTTTCTGAACCTCATGCATTCCGTGAAACGCAAATAGAACTAGGCTGGGCATAAGCATCCAATGGGATCCAATTGATCCCAGGGGGCTGAATTCTCTGCGGAAATACTGTATAATAACTTGAATTTCTTTTACTTCGACCCAGCGGGTGCTAATGGCTCCGTCCTACTCTGTTCATCACGTATGCCGAAACTTGGACACACATCTAACAATATGGAACCAAAAGGCATTGTTCATAGTCCGGTTGAGGCCTTGAAGGATCGTGATTTTATCATACGAGCAGAATCGCTTTTGACATCGTCACATCAAAAGACGGACATCCCCAGAACGCTGCACAACCATCAACCAAGAAGGCACAGCAAACATCGGAATTGGTCTCCGTATCTTGAAACACTTTTCGGCATCTTCCCAATACTATTCATCAGTAAGATTTGAAACGTGCATTATGTCATGGGACGTTGACTCATCATTCTTTTTTGCAAAGCCCTGGCTTCAATCGCGATCGCTCTCGATCAAAAGCCAATTTCATTTACGGGCGACATGGCTCAACGAGCAATCATTTTGTCCCCTACAGTGTTCCCAATTATTTTCGCCGCCATTTTAGGCAAGTTCCTCAAAAAGTTGGGCCTGTTCCTGGCAGAACGAGGCACTAATTTGGGTGTATGCAAACCCACTCCGAAACAGATCACCTTCGGCATTTCGGTCAAACTCGCAGTAGACTTTGGAACGGCTCATAGGTCCCCAATCTCTTTTTTCTGCCATCGAAAAGCAAGTCCTTCTACCGGGCCAGTATCTTTTCGGATTTCTGATGGTTACCTGTTTGGCGCTTTCTCCAGTCGGCGGACAGCTAGCACTCAGACTCTTGCAAACCTCACCGCAGCCAATATCGTTCAACTCTACAATTCGATATCTACCTATCGCCGCGTACAGATTGTCTACAGTGGCTAGTTACCAAAAGGAGGATCTATGGCAGTCATACGGACCCATCTTCATGGCCTCACTGATCACTTCTCGCGGGCAAAAGAACTCAAGTCAGGACTTTTACGGCAATGTGAAGATCCCAGTTCTTGACCGACTTGTTTCAAGAAACAGCATAGAAGCTGGTGCGTGGGAAACGATAGACCACAATCGGGAGATCCCTTACTCGTCTGTGCTTGGGATGCCTGTCGTGGGCATTCCCAGTACCGGCAATTTGTCATTCAACCTCGTCAGCAGGTATTTCAACGTCGAGTGCACTGCTCCCGTCAACGAAGACGGTAGTTTGATGTTCATTAGCCCGCCACCGATGGGCGTTGTATCTGCGTATAGTATCAGTCAGAAGGACGGCACCTGTGTTATCCAGTCGTCCCTCGATTACCCTGCGAACTACACCGGCAATTGGTCGTTCAATTTCACTTCCATCAACATGAACACGGCCGCATTTGTCAGTCATGCGAACTGTTCAATGTCACCACAGGATGTCGAGTCGTCTGTTTACTGCAGCGATCAATCTTGTCGAGTTACTGCCATGAGATATTTGCCGAACGACTTCGTCTCAGCGTTGAATCTATACTCTGATTACATCAAACCAAGCCTCGAATTGCTGCCACTGTCATCGCTTGGCGCTTTAAGTCACGGCCCGATATATCCCAGTTCCATAACTGAGTTATGGCTTCAGAATCCCTATGCGAACTATGGAGGCTCTATCATGCGCTCCGTCAACCTTTCGACGACGACAGGAGCAGCTCTCGGCAAGAACTTTGAAGTTCTATTCAATACATACTGGCAATCCACATTTGGCTCTAGATACCTGTTTGGAGACCTGAGCACGACAGACGTGGGTATGTACGACAATATCGGAAATTTCTCCGCGCTCGACGTGACTCGGTACGGTAGCATCGATTTCAACACAAGCCATACAACTATGATCACCTACGACGGTGAGCAATACATATGCAACGAGATGTTTGCTGGGTTCCTGATCAGCATTTCCTCCCTCCTCTTCCTTACCAGCCTGGCATCGCTTCTTCTTGGGACCATGACCCTTGCGCCCGACATTCTTGGCTACGTATCCTCGTTGACTAGGGACAACCCGTTCGCGTGCAATGATGAGCCATCACACCTTGACGGCTTGGACCGCGCCAAGGCATTAAACGACATGAAAGTCGCTATCGGCGATGTTGATGGCCAGTCCAAATCAGGTTACGTAGCATTCGGTGCTGCCGAGAATGTGATGAGATTACAGAAAAACAGGCTGTATCGTTGAGCGTTGATCACAAGTGGCATAGGACTCCTGTCGAAATGTTTCTCTTGGCTTCTGAAGGTTGATGTTTGGAGCGAGACACAGAAAAAAGACACGTTTATTGAGCTGAGATACGTTCGAGAAGAAACCCAGAGCGGAGACAAAATGTATAAGCTCAATTGTTCTGTTGATATTGCTGTGCTGGAGCAGCTGAAGCCATCGTGGCTGCGGTGCGGGAATCGCATGATCATGTGCATTGGATACAAAACCGCACTAATGCTACATATCGACACCGTTCAAAGACACTCTCAAGAGCATTGAAGATTGAATTTCCTCCGCCCGAGCCAACAGCTCTTGGGCATCCCAGTTTGCCCAGACGTACTTGCCCTTCAAGAACTCGGCCTCTTTCGAAGCAAGCCACACCAAGAAGTGAGCAGGCAGTTCGACTAGTTGAAGTCAGCTTGTAAACGGGTAGTTGTAGTACATTGACGCGACAGTACCTTGATCGGCCCCTTCTGTGATGTTCGGATTGATTTCAGTTGCAATGATGCCTGGTTGAATGCTCACGACGTGAAACCCTGGATTTTCATAGGCGAAGAATTCAAACATCTTCAATGCCGCCGCCTTTGCAGCTGCGTAGCTGAACACGCCGGGGATCTCTGGCATGGGGGCCAAGTGTCCTATACCGCTTCCTATATTGAATAGCTTCGCGCGGGGGGCAGCGCAGCGCAGGAACGCTTGGATGGAGTTGAAAGGCCCTATCACGTTTGTTTCGATACCTCGCCGAAGTTCTGTTTCGTCGTAGTTGGCAATGGCGCCCGCCTCCGGCAGCATGCCGGCGTTCGCGACAAAGATGTCAACCTTGCCGACCTTCTCCACGAGATTGTCCAGTGCCGCACCGACTGACTCGCGGTTCCCGACGTCCCCGGTTTCAATAAGGACGCGAGTTGAATGACCAGCAGCCTGTATCTCTCTCGCCGCGATCTCGAGACGGTCGGGCCTGCGGCCTATGATGGCAACAGATTGCGCCCCAGCCTCGGCAAAGGCAATACCAATAGCCTTGCCGATTCCTGAGCCGCCACCCGTGATGACGACGTTCCTGCCCGCTGCTGAAAGCTCCGGTCTGCTTGGTGAAATAAAGGGATATGGCTCGCTGTGCCATGATTTGGTGAACGATTTGAAGGTAGGAAGGGGAAGTGGTGCCATGATGAATTTGAAGTAGCGATGAAAGTGTCTCGAATGAATTTGTTGAAGTGACAATCAGCATAAGAGTCGGGAAACAGGTACTTAAATATCCGCCATTGAGAGGAGTGACCCTCTGGTACTGACAAATCCGAATATTACAGTTTATGAGTCCTCATACAATTCTCGGCATGACTAAGTTTATGTGCTTCCGCGGAACCTGGATTTCTCAGCTAGTCGCTCACGATCACGATATCACAGGGGACACGACAAGAGGCGGAATCCTGGATCAATTCGATCAGATGACGAATTTCCATCTGATGCGAAATTTTTACCAATCTAGATCATGATGTAACACTTTTCAATTGAGGTCGACATAAACTCGGAAGTCTGATCCACCTTGCTCACGGGGACGTCGAGATTCAAGAACGGGAAGCGCAAGATTGATACAGATAATAATGAGAGGGTAAGCCTTTTCTTGCTTCATTAGTTCCCTCTGGACAGCTCTACTATATCAATCCCCTGTCTGAAGATTGATAATCAACGCGCCCCCTGCATATTCTCTCGACATCCTTTCCAAGTCCTTCCATCCCTTACACCATGTCTCTAGCTGTCATGAAGGTCAATTGCCACTCCGGTTCCGAATATGCCTGCAAGATACTGTTCACCTCCAAGACCCTCTTCACAACATGGCAACTGTTTTGCTCCGGCAGCTCTCGCAGAAAGGATGCGGCATCTGACATCAGCACTTCATCTTCTCGCCGAAATCCGTCATCAAGATACATGAATGTGTTGATTGACAGGCATAGCAATGAAGATGCGTAGGGGCCGAGCTGCGTGAAGGTGAAATTCGGATGTTTGAGCGGAATACTCGCAAACAAGCGCATGAATATCCTAGACTCCGTCACAAGCGCAACCCAGCCCTGGGGCTGAGACGGACGAGTGGCCGTGGTTCCGACTGCCCCCTTGCCGATACCGTGAGCGTAGCCCAGGACTTTGTCAATCCAGTCAAAGTCCATAGAGTGTACCCGACAGAGCCTGCCGAGACAAGTCACTACTATGGAAGAAAGAGTGCAGAGAACTCGCGGCAGGTACGAAGCCTGCATCGAATCCGCACGTGGCCGCATCCGGGGGAGAACGTTCAACTGGCCCGGTATTTTGGCTTTCCAATTCCTAATGGCCAGCCTGATATTTCGTGCTGTTTGTGCAGCCTCGTCGGGATCCATACGGCTTGCCCGCACGGAAAAGACGCAATCGTATACTCGAGATTGGATCTGTGCAAGTTCGATCCATGCCCGGAAAATGTTGAAATGAGTCGATCCGTGGTCCTCATCATCACTGACGCTGATGAAGCCCGCTTGATCGACGCTGCTGTCATCAGATGGGAGTAGTATTGTCTCTGGTGGCAGGTCCAAGTCCATGTCATCATGATGAAGAATTGGTGCTTGGCGTGTTCGCAGAGCGACATGCCTGTCTAGAATATAGGCCATCCAGAAGACGCGTCTTCGCTGCACGGCCTCTTCGGGGGCGATACCCATGCCTTCGTAGCGGTCTCTTCGGTGCATGCCCTGGGCCTGGGCGAATCTCATGGCGGCCGAGACGAAAACCATAGGTGCGGCAAGGTCTTGTGTCCCGAGAAAGACGATTCCCAGGCCAAGTAAGATCTGCACATTTTCGAGTTGGAGGTCATTCCCCTTGAGGATATCCGTTAGGACGGACTGTGCATTCTCGATGCATTGACCAAGCCCGATTGTTTGTAGCGCGGGATCAACAAAGCCAAAGCTGTGGCATTTAGTCAAGGCGAGGACGATATTGATACAGGCCCATGCAGAGGCAGTGCGACCGGAGGGTTGGCGATACCAATCATCGATCATCTGCAGGAGGCGGCGAGGGTGAAAAAGCGGGAGCGTGCTGTTGAAGGTGGAGAGATAGACGTCGACAACATACCTGACAACGTCTTCTGGAAGAGAGGTCATGGAAGAAGTCGGTGATGTGTATTGGGAGCTGGATCTTGGTCCGGACCTGGTGGGGATGAAGGGGCCATGGCTCAGGAGAAACAATGGATCTGGTGATACAGAACTTCTCTGGTCGCGGTACGATGCGTGGCTCTCCCCAGAATACAAATTAGGTTGAGATCGATTTCCATCAAAGTCCCGAAGCCCGTTGTCACTGGGAACTATGGTCTGGCTCCTGCCTAGAGCCTGTCGTTGTCGTTCCTGTGCTTCTTGCTCTTTTTGGCCTCGACCCTTGCCTTTCTTCACTTGCCTCTTCGGTCGACTCGCGGCCTGATGAGTGCAGTCGGTCTTGTAGACCACACAATTTGAGCATCGCGGATGTTGCCCATTACATTTAATTCTTTTGCGATAACAAAGATCGCATGACTGAATGATGGTGATGTGAGTCCAACGGACCAACGGTCTTGTTAATCGGGTGTGTTACCTGGCGAGTCATCTTAGGCTCCATCATCAAACACAATCAAGTTCGTTCCCGTGCCGGTATAATTACAGCGTGAGCACCAATCAATGGAACTCATGCATTGGTGGAGATTGGGAGCTGACATGGTAAGGATGGATCTGGCAACGGGGTCCCGGTGAAGACTCGTCAATCCACGAGTATCGTGCAGTTGGTTCCGCGGAACCGGCTTAGAAATCGGCTTCCAGGTACAATTTTGGAGTCTTGGGGGGGCGACCGCTTACAACATTGATGTTATGGAGTGCACGTCGGCGCTTCGACTAGGGCTCTGCGGGGCTGGCGCACTAGAATCAGTACCCCAGAGCTACAATCATCTGCTAAAAGCCTCCCGTATACTGTCAGGTTCACAAAAATAGGTGCGCTTGATCTTCTCAACCTTTTCTCTTTTCTCTTTTCTCTTTCTGTAGGTATTATGCCGGAAATAGAACAACAGTGTTCGCAGAAACAGCGCTTTTGTTACCATGTTAGCTTCTTCAGCCAGCTGTTATCGCATCGTACACTTGAATATGATGTCCTGACAAGTCACGACGGACGTAGGTACTACGTATGCTCGTCCGGCAGTTAATTTGGTTGCTTATGAGGGCTTGTAGTCCGAATGTGTATGGCAACTTTCTCAATGCGTCTTGGCCATGAACCTTCAATGACTGGGAGCAATTCATTCACGTTTTCGCAGCGAAAGTATCATTAAATGTGCCCGCGACGGGCAACCGACAGTTGACTGAGGTCACAGGCACCTGCACCTGCACCGTATACACACAGCGAAGTCCTACTAGAAGGCCTAGCCTCACGAATGTAAACTGCCGCAGGTCATGACTTTGCCACTTCTACTCAGCGTGACATAATAAACAACAATTTCTGTCTTGAAGGCTACACATACAATTATGAATTGCAACAGCGCGGACTATAGAATCATGGCTTTCTTTTACGCACAAAGATAAGGCTCTTAATAAGACCCTCTAAGCAAGAAGATTAAAGGCGAATACCGAAGGCTATACAGAGTAACAAATTGAATAGGTAAGCAATCGCAGGGGAGCGATCCACTGTAAAGGCTTGACACCCCTGCTTTGCCTGCCTCGGTCTTTTCTTAAGCGCGAAACTCAATACCATTATTGCCAGCGCAAACCTTTGTATTACCATTGCTTGGAGATTTCCTCCAAAGCAGCTGGCTTGAACCATGCTTACTAACCGTGCCAATCAATACCACGACGACGGCCGAGTGCAAGAAGACTGACTCAGGAACTTGGCACATCAAGTCTTGGCTATTACCTAACAAGAGCGAAGGTTCAAGATGGTTCATTAAGGCTGTATAATCGTTGACGACGACGTATGGAGCAACATGTATATAATTGACTGCGCGCGCATCGTTTGAGGAGCTTTGGATAACTCATTCATCACCATCTCGACCTGATCCAGTCCAACACTCGCAAGAAAGACCGTCATATCGCAAAAGCTCAATCCATCATGTCTAAGAACATTATCACCATCTTTGGCTCTACGGGCAACCAGGGCGGTGCCGTTGTGCAGATGTTCCTCAACGACCCCAAGCTCAAGTCTCAATGGACCGTTCGTGGAGTGACCCGCGACGTCTCCAAGGCCTCATCAAAGGAGCTGGCCAAGCAAGGTGTGGAAGTTGTCGCGGTAAGTTCTGAATTGCCGGGCTCCAGCAAGCCACACTACGCTAACTAGGTACTGCCAGGCGGACATACGAGACAAGAGCTCGGTCCTGAAAGCCATCAAGGGATCCCACACTGTGTTCGCAGTGACCAACTATTGGGAGAAGTTGGATTTCGAGGACGAGATCCAGCAGGGAAAGAACATGGCTGATGCAGCCAAGGAGACTGGGGTCCAGCACTTCATCTGGAGCTCTCTGATCAACGTCACCAAGCGTGAGATGCCCTCTCCTCCCGCGGCAGCTAAGCCTCGTACTAACGTCACTCGCAGTCTCCAACGGCGCTCTGCCCCACGTATACCATTTCGACAGCAAGGCCAAGGTCGAGGAGTACGTTCGCGAGTTGGGAATCCCCGCGACGTTCTTCATGCCCGGGTTCTACATGCCTAACATTCCTGGAGAGATGATGCGACTCCAGAACAACAACTGGACGCTCGGCTTGCCCATCCCCGGCAGCGCCGTGATTCCCCTGTACAACCCCGCGGACACTGGAAAGTACATCAAGGCCGCCGTGCTCAATCGAGACAGCATGCTGGGCAAACAGATCCTCGCGGCCACCGAGTACAGGACTGCACAGCAGGTCGTGGACGACTTCAAGGAGGTCTTCCCCGAGGCGGGCAAGACCGCCGCATTCATGGAATTGCCCGAGGAGACATTCCGCAAGGCCATGACCGACTCCGGCAGCCCCGATTTCGTGGCCACTGAGATGTATGAGAACATGCGCCTCATGGCTGATTTTGGCTACTATGGCGGAGAGTCCCTGGACTGGACTCACGGCTTTGTTGAGGATCACTTGACGACTTGGAAGGAGTACATCAAGACCGCGAAGCCCTTTGCCGAGCTGCACTAAGATTTGGCTTCTTGTTTTTGAGGCGCTAGAGAAATAGTCTGTAACCAGTCAAAGTTCATATCCGTAATTGATTGCATTTGCTCAACTTTTATTCTTCGAGTTTCGGCATTTTTTGTTACTAAGTAGCCTTTGTCGATTATCATTGCCTTTTTATGAGTCGCAAATTGTTTCCCAAGCAAACACAAACTCGCCCATTTTCCTGAATACCAGGTCAAGGCTTTGAAATATCAGAATAGGTCAGTGTAAATATTGTGCAGCGCCGGTCTGAGTAGCTACCACTGAGCTTGCAGTACCGGAAACAAGCTCTATAGCAATGCTCATACCACTGATATAAACAGAGTCGTGTCATGCCAGTAGTTCGGACTCCAGCCTTGCCCATGGTCAGTTTCTCCTGACGAGCGCATTCACAAATACGGTATTTCCTGGGTCTTCTTGTCTCTATCAGCTGGTATGGGCCGAACCGAAAGACGTTATGATCCTGCAATTTGCAGTCAGGGATGGAAATCCGATCACATAGTCCTTACTAAACACAATCGCGCCACAACTTTTCGGTCTTATTACACTTATTTTCATTACAACATACACATGTGTTTATCTTCGCAGATGGATTCGATTTCCTATTTCAACGCTGCAAACAAGCCCACAATCACCAAGTCTCTGAATATGGTCTCAGATCAATCTCGTGCGTAAATGTCGTCCTAGGCTGAGTGTGCAAGAACCAATAGGACTCGGCAATCTGGGCAGTGTTAGAAATTGCACAGTCAAAGATTTGGAAAAGGGAACACCTACCCAATTGGGATCAATCTTGCCATCTGGCTTGTCCTGCATGAAACCCTTCGTCTTCTCCGTGTCGATGATCCCATCGATGATGGCATGGGAAACATGGATGCCCTGTGGTCCAAACTCGCGTGCGAGGGACTGGGACATGGCCCGTATTCCGAACTTGCTCATGGCGAAGGCAGCTAGGCCGGAGCCTCCCTTGAGAGAAGCCGTGGCACCTACGGCAGGCTATTAGCACCTAAGCGATTTATGGAGTTGCACTTTCCTACCGGTGAAGATGAGTGTAGGCGGATGCTGCCCTTCGGGCTTGTCCTTGATACTCATGAGAGGCAACACCGCGCGCGCAAAGTTGTATGCGCCGTTTATGGTCGGATCCAGGCTCGTGAGAAACTCTTCTCGACTTTGTTCGAGAAAGGGCTTTCTGGTGAATGCGCCCGCGACATTGTAGATGGCCGCCGCGACCTGAACATCAGAACCGAATTTTGTCTTGACCTGACTTATGGTGGAATCAATGCTGGCAGAGTCGGTCACGTCGGTGGGTATGCCGATCGCAGATCCTCCTTCATGGTTGATGGTCTCTACAAGCGAATCGAGGGATCCCCGCGAGCGGGCAAGAAGGACAACGGGATAGGCCTTGGCGAACCGGCGGGCTATGGCGCTGCCAGTTCCCGGACCGACGCCAGCTATGACGGCAACTAATTTAGACATGATAAAAGCTTTGAAAATGATGATCAAGATGGTTGGTGTTGGACGAGAGAACGCCTATTTTATGAAGTCGTCGTGAGGGGAGCGAGATGATAAACCTCACTAGTTCGAATTATACTCTGACCATGAGAGACTAATTCAGGTAGACCAGGATTGGTTGTACGTCATCAGAAACTCATTGGTAAACATCAACGTCTCGAGAATAGGTAATCGTTTCCTGAATTGATTTGAGCGCGGCAGGAAATTGCAATGGCGAAAATCAGTCCGAGGCACGTCGAAGAATGAATCAGCAAGTCGGACATCGGTACTCTGAACTATACTGGTGAATGACAAATCGCATTCACCTCTCGGCCTTTGATATTCAGCGAAGTGGTGGTGGCTAGACCTGACGCTACTGACGGATCCCAGCGTCAGTCCTTTTGCCTTTTGCGGCCCTTGGTCAGACCCTTATTTCGATCTAGATCCGTACCCGTGCCACGCGCGAACGGTTCGGTTTAGACCGTTCTAAACACAGACTGTTGTATTGCTCGGGGAAGCGGGACACGGATCGTGCCATGAGTAGAAGCGGGCTTTATAATCAACTCTACTTTGAAGACGCCGACACGGTTTGAGTCTTCTATGTCTAGGAGTCTTGATATGGTCGACTTGTCAAAGGAGAGCAGGTCCCACAGCGCACACAGGGACCGGGCCCCTGGGAACCACCTACGAGGTAGCTCCCCACGATGATCCGGGGTATGATAGCGGACATGGACACCGAGTGCAGCCAGCCGCCTGTCACTCACCCAGCCACTAGGTAGCCACGACACCATCATAAACCTGAATCAAATTAACTATTTTTGGACATTTCTTTTAATGTAGATGTGATTGGCATACCGACCGAAAGCCGAAAACCTTATGAGCCGTCGCCATTCATATGGCTTCTCGGGACAACATCTCACTGCACATACTGGTCTTCGTGGTGCGACCGCCAGCATCGCTGGGTAGCCGCATTCATCATCTCTTTTATAGGTTCAACCAGTGAATTTTCAGCTCAATTGCTTCTTGCTAAGCTTGCATCAGAAGACGAGTCTCACAAACGATGCAAAAGAAATCATGTATAGTGGTAATTTGATCTTAATTATGAAATAGTTGAGTATGCTACCTGTTATACAAATTATTCGCTCTTTGCGATCATGTTTGATGCCGGGGTATCTCCTACTTCTTGCCGTAGCTGGCACGCAAGAAAGGTCCTACTTTTGTCCACTGGATCTCGGGATACCGATCATTGTCCAGGGGCGCCAGCTTTCCCTGGCCAGAGAACATGTTGGCCATGTACTGCATGCCCTGCCAGGCCGGCATGACCTGATCAGAACCACCAAACAGCTTCATGACCGAGATCATGGTCTCGAAAAGCCACAGACCTCCGATGGACGAGACAGAGTAAGGACTGCCCTCCAACTCTGAGACAACATTGGCTAGGTCTTGAGCGCTGAAAGTATCGCCGGCGATGCGGAGAAACTTGGGTGTGGGATTCGGGTCGATGGCTACCGCGGCCGTGTATGCGGCGGTGTCGGCCATGGTGGTGAAGTCGAGCTTCTGATCTGCGCTCCCGACGTACATGACCTTGCACTTCTTCTTGTTGATCAACGACATCTCGCTGGTCAAAAGATCCATGAAGCCGCCATTCAGCACGCTCGTCCAAGCAATATTCGATCGTTCCAGCCGGCTGTGGAACTCGCGGCGCAGGTCCAGGTTGCGATTGGATCCGGGTTTTGTCTTTGTGAAATCCAGCGAAAAGTCTGAAGGGATGAACCGCGGCACCTTGGCAGCCACGGCGGCGTCGAGGAGCTGGCCTTGGGCTGTATGAATGACGTCCGCCAGGCCCTGCAACATGGAGACGACACAGCTCGCTCCGTCGAGTTCCACCTCGAGCGCACCTTTGTCGGCCAAATTGACTTCTACAACAGAGACGCCCTGAAGTTGACGGAGTGTCTCGGTGCGCTTGGGATCAGTACCCGGCCGTACGAAAGCTTTGACGTTGGTAGAACGCCTGGACAGCTCGGAGACGATGAGCTTGCCCATCGCACCAGTGGCGCCAGCAATTGCGACGAATGGCTTGGTCGTAGCCATCATGTCCGTTTGTCGGTGTCAGGTAGAAGAATTGTTGGAGCCAAAAGAGAAAAAGCTGGCTGTGTCAAGAGTGCTGAGATATAAGCCTGTAATACTCTTGGAAATGCTGTAGTATTATATGAATCCGACATGCTATTATAGAGATGGCTTACAAATTGTTCATATTGCACATTGTGGCTTTAACCTATGCTATAGTGCTGGCTCGCGCGTCGCGCATATTCGCCTTGGCGCCTAAGTCCCCTTGTTGGGCAATTTGTAAGCCATCTAACTTGGGGTCCTTACTAAGGTATACACCTACGACCAAGCTTCGAATTTGGATCTCCCAAAAGGTGTCGCCAAGAGCTTGAATGCCAGTTTAACTGAGTGTAGAGCCATCGTTGTATTAGTAATTTATTAAAAGATATGGCAGTCATTCCTGGCTGGTATACAATCCCACGCACTACGATCTGCCTTTTATCCATTCTTCCAGACAGCTACTAAGCTCGTGTTTTGCGATTGACAAAAGGACAAGTCGCAATTATTGTAGACAAAGTTATGACCACGGTTTCGAGTCTGATGGTACTCAACTGGTAGATGGCATCTCTATAATTACTCGGGAAAAAAACAATGCCTAGATTATGTTTTTTATTTTTTGTTTTATCGGCAAGATAATAACTAAAAAAGCTCATGTGCGAGAAAAAAAGGAATTTGCACTAGCCGCGAATCGAACGCGGGGCCCATCGATGGCAACGATGGATTTTACCACTAAACCACTAGTGCTAATATGGTGAAAATCCTCCTTATCTACTTCCAAGATGTAAAAGTTGTGTCCGATAGACGATCACCTCCGCCGATGCCACCTTAGTACCAAATACATTCTTTTTGCCACAACCCTTGAATATTTGCTAATGGTGAATGCCCATCATCGTCGATAAATTTGAGAGGTCAACTTTTATGTCAAGCCCGGTGGGAATTACATTTTCGATTACACAAACACCGAGTTCGGGGACCTTGACGAGGCGTGCGATAGGCTTAATGGCAATTCTGTAATTGACTGGGAAGTATCCGGAAAGCTGGGCTACTCTCCCGACTCGGTATTTAGTGTGCAGTCGTGGCTGAACTGGCCGTGCCATATTGCTAATAAGGAACCGAGTTACTGCCGCTCCGAGCCGAGTGGTCAGGCCTGGGCGTGCCGAAGGGACTAAAGCCCCGATTATAACGTGGAAGCACGATGTGTTTGTTGGCACAAAGGGCGATATAGAATACGTACGAGGGCGGACTATTAGTGGCACGCTTTGTAATCGAGAGCAGATAAAAAGAAACATGAGATAAACGAGAGGTGTCGGAAACAGTCTATGTAGAGCTATAAATGAGAGGTATACAAGAGCTATCTGCTATACCGGAGCAGGCGATGTGCGGTTGGTATAACCTACGCCGGTGCGACAAAATTTCAAAAGCTACTGCGCTGAAGAAACCACATCACTCGTTGTTGTCCTTGGCGTTTGGGTCGGCATAAAGGATCCAGTCGGCCACGGAAATAGCTTGGCCTTGAGTATCGCCGGCAGACTGGATACAGACAGATTTGACCGTGTTCCACATATCGTTGCAGAACTCTTCGGTCAACTTGTGAGGAGTGTCGCTCACACTTCCACTATGATTTCGCGGCACCGTCAGCGTGCTCCCATCGCCAATAGGGAAGGTATCGTATGACACTTACATGAGCCATCGGACGTATGCCTCTTTCCCGTCGGAGGTTGTCAACTCGCCGCCGCTCCATTGCTCCCAGGCATGCCAGGCTTTGAGCCCGAGCTGGCCAGTGGTGCTCTTGGATACAAAGGTTTGACAAGCCAGCTGCGCTCCTTGGTCGATGATGTACGATTGCATGCTGCTGCCGCCTCCGGGGCAGAGAATCCTCCCGGCCAAGTCGTCGACGCGCACACCCGGGCCATTGTCACCCCACTGCTTTCCCAACCAGTCGTAAGGGTTAATGCCACTGATTGAGTCCACCCATTGGTTGTCGTCACGTCGATCATTTCCCGGCACGGGGATGGACACAAATCGACCGTTATCCATGTCTTCCCAGTCCAAAGCCCCGGCCCGGTCCAAAGCCGCGATTTGGTCTCGGAGGGGCACTGGAGGTGTTCCATTGGAAGGTGCCGCGGCGCTCAGAGCAGGCACCAGTGCAGTCAGGGCGGAGTTTTTGACTTCAGACTGTTAGAAAGGTGTATTGCAAAGATGTAATGGTTCTCACATTGCATATTTGTGGTATGGTGTTGTGATACTTGAAGTACTGAGATGAAGTCTTTGCAGTGGTGTTTTCCAATATTGGTTGCAGATGAAGTTGTTTTTTGCTGTTTTCCTCAGCTATCAAAAGCAGTGATGGGCTGTTCTTTTATAGAATTTCTCCGCCACCTCGCTCGTAAGGTATGTACTGTTTGAGAACAGTGTATCTCTATTACGACCGGATCTTAATTCCCTACTGCTTGAGCCATATTGACTCCCACCGGTGCCTGAGCCGGTGATCAGCGATTATGCAGCTCCTGATTGATTTCAGATGCCAAGAGAGTGACGTGATTGTGAAACTATTTTTATGTTAAATTTAGTATACCAGTCTCGAACAGCAGATAGATCATCGTATTCTAATGTGTATGATATAGTGTAAATGCTGTTTCTTGCTCATGGAGAGTCACTATAAAATCTCTGTTTCTCTCTCTCGATCGTTTAGAGGATTACATAGACCCAGGGCCCAGCATAACGCGACGTTGGTTCGAATAAGTCCCTGGAGAGGCAATGATTCTTTCATGAAGCACCATAATGGCACATGTTCTTGAATGGACCTGGACCCCGGTTCTTTGATGCATTGATCAACCATTACTGGAATCTAATTCTGGGAGATGCTGAGGGTAAACGTCTTGCGCCTTGGTGCTTCGCTATAGCTCCGAGCCTTGGCCGCAAGCAGTATCCCTGGAGAAGCATTCCGTCATGGCCACACGTCCACAAGGCATTTGCAGACCGGGATGTCGAGCGCCATGGAGCGCTTCCATCGCACGCTCCTTGTTACTGACGATCTATGAGCCTTAAGCTCAGGACGAGGGTTCAACGTTATGTATGTCGCAGATCGAGGACTAATGATCATCAGTGAGCCGGGACCTGTCGAAACTCATCTTGACATCACGAGTCAGCCGAAGGATCATGGGGCTTGACATGTAAGTATTCTTGTCTGAAATCAATGGATAATGATTTGACGTTCCCGAAATAGCCCTGAACGCGTCCGTGGAAGACTAGGGGAAATGGTTCAACGTATATAAATGCTTGCTGCAAATGTGTTAGAATGCCGTGCAAAGAATTCATGCCAAAAAGCCCGCACGTGGAGTTCCAGCACTACTTCAATATATTATCACCCGTTACTTATACTTGATTTTGCTATCTCGTTCCAATATGCGCTTCTCTTCAGTCTCCATCGCCTCTCTTCTGAGCACCGCAGTTCTCTCGGTCAACCACCAGATCAATTATGACTGTTCTCAAACTCCACAACTCTGCTTCAATACTTGTTGGGCTTTGAACGTTGTTGGGCATCCGCAGGTTCTTCACGGCAGTGGAGGCTCCGGCGCGGGCTCGGACAACCGGGAAGACTGGGGCTATAAATCAGGTATGTGCAACAAGCAAAGTGCGAGCTGGCAGTGCCCAGATGGCTATGGAAACATGGATGATTGCATGTCACTCGACGAATATCCATTCGCCAGCTCCTCGGAGGGTGGCTTTGCTTTCCAGAATACTGTTGTTGCGTTGCGATGCATACCGTCCCACGATCAGAAGAGTAAGAACAGAAGTCTCACTTCGCGAGGAACACTCGACTGACATATCCAAGGTCAAGGTGGAAAAGTCAGTAGGATTGCAACCTCCTCAACAGGTGATACTTGGACTGTCCAAATGACTGGGCTCACCCACGTTACCGGCGCGAACTTGTGAGAGAAGATGGTAATAAATGCGAGAGTGATTATGGCTAATTACTCGACAGTCCTCCGCCTGCAAACACCTGGTGCTCCCAAGCCCCCACAAGGCAAAATGATGGTCACCAACTTGTCCCTGACAATGGACGATTGGTCTTGGATGATCCAAACAAATGGATCAACAAGCGAGATGGGAATATATCCTCGCAAATCATTTTTTCTGAAGACGGAAATACTGCCACTGTTCGGGTCAGGGTTGAAGACGGCCATCTAGTTGGCATCCCTTTTGAAGGCTGAGCAGCCCGTCAACGAATGACTCTTGCATGAGTGGCACGGCCATTAATGTTCGGTCTTGTAATCATTTTCATTGGACAAGACTTGGTCAAAACCTTCCGCTCTTTTATGTTTTGTCTTGTGATAGTCGTTCGTTTCCGTGTAAGGTAGACACACATCTATACAATCATTTGTTAGTGATACGAGCTATGCGCAAATCAAGAGATAAATCAAGAATGGATGCATCTGCCTGTGTATTGTGTAAACGAACAAAGTATGACAACCCTTCCGGCCTGTGCCGACCAAGATTGTCACACTGTACAGTCGCTGTGGCGCATCAATTGGAGCTCGTTAAAGTATATAATAAATGCGTTCAGGGCCGTAGGCTTGCTTTGACCATTATTACCATTCGAGCTGTGTTTCATTGAAAAGCATTGTGCACACTAAGCGGGGAATGCTGATTTCTCGCGAATAAAATGTTCTAGTGTCACATCCTAGAACACAGTGTAAGGGACTATTTGGCTTCCTCTTAATGTGGTAAGGGGTGACGGAGAAGTACAGAAAATGGGAAGAGAAAAAATAATAATAATAGTAACATATTCTAACCTCAGGCGCTTCTGTATAAAAATAACATACCGCACCATAACGGTAGCATTGTTATGTCATGATTGAGGCAATATGACGTCAAGGTGCCGGTGTGTAAATGTCGATTATCTGTTGGTTGTCAAAATCATGGCTGTGCGTAGCAATAACGGTCAACTCATCAACAACGGCTTGGTTTGATCTAAAAATAAAAGATTCGCAAAAAGAAATGATTTTTTACGTTGCTTTTCTTCGATCCTTTTCTTTCTCGGTCTATGTCTTCTAGATAAAAGTGGTGGAATTTCCTGATCATCTCGCTCCACACTTTTGCAGTCAACGAAATCTTCTCAGAATGCCGCCTGCAACACGAAGCCATGATATATTTCCAGCCATCTGCACTGCGCAGATCTCAACTAAGGTCCAGTAGCATACCTAGTCT